>OY720043.1:13045431-13748831 GCA_963082485.1 Eudonia mercurella
CCGCCTGTGGCTGCTGGCCGGCCACCTGCGCGCCGCGCTGCAGCAGCTCAACGCCGCCAGCCTCGCGAGGCAGCAGCTGTGAGTACTACAACATTTATGTGTTATTTTTATTTATTTTTTATTTATTCATTGAGACAACAACAGCCATACTTAACTTCTAATTTGACAATCATACTAAGACTAAACATATTCGGCTAAAAAGTTGTCCACAGAAAAATAATAACAAAACCGCCCATAGAGGCAACTAGATATATTATGCTAGGCTTACAATTAATTTAACCTAATAAAAGCAAACCGTCACTAGCAGTATTACTTGATTTATAATAATAATAATAATACACACATACATATAATTGATTTGAAACAAATAATTAAAATGAAATAAGTATGTAAATATGTAAATATATGTAATTATATATAATTATATTTAAGTTACTGAAGTTAACAAGACAGACCTCACCTTATTTATGTAGCTACTCTTGCTCCCAATAAATGGGTCCAACTCACTAAAGTGCAAATTATAATTGCCAACAATACGAGTTAGTACTGCATTCATACCGTAGTTAGTTTTGTGGAATGGGACAGCAAACAGGTGTGTGTGACGGGTGCGGCGTGTCGGTACTCGTAACGCAATATGTTCGAGGAGCTGAGCGGAAATGCTACTTTAATACGTCCCAGCCCCGCCGCCCGGAGCACTGCAGAACTGAGCAATGACAAAATTCAGTGCTTACGTCAGCCTTCCCGGTAGCATAATGGTCAGTGCAGCCGCCTGGATTGCGGAAGACCCAGGTTCGATTCCTGGCTAGGTCGGGGGACCGTTTAATTTATTCTAACTTCGAATTACATCTTTGATTGGCTTGCAAATGACGTCACGACATCACGTGACCAATCCCGTGCGTTTTCGATCACATGATCAATCATAAAAATTTAATTATTATTCTAGATGATTTTTTATAAAAATTATATTTATTTTAAAATTATGTGCTGGATAAATTGGTTTAAAAAATGTTTACTGTTAAGTTAACATCAGTTTGATCTATATTTTCACATTACACGATGCATCAAATCAAATAATTTATTTCGCACACTTTTACATAGATAAGGGTTTAAAAAGAAGATATTAAGGTTGTATGTGTTTTCCGTTCGCCCTAGATGCCCCACCCCTGACGTGCGTGAGTACGTGGACACCGGCCTCATAGAGATCGCCAACGGCAAGTACCAGGAGGCTTACAGCAACTTCGTGAAGGCGGCTGACCAGGAACCCACCAACATTATGGTAAGGTTTTAGCAATATGGAAGCTACACCACGGTAGTTCCACCAGAGATTGACACTAAACTTTCCTCTTATTTTCTTTTTTTACATTTGTACGTTTTTGTTTTTTTTTTGTTTTATCTCTACTTTATTTGTCTTTGTTTGTATTTGTTTTTTTTTCATTGTTTTATTCAAAATTTTTTTGTGAGTGTCAATAAAAATGTTTCCTTTCTATTCTATTCAATGTTCGACAGTTTTCGTCGCCTAAAAATAACAGAGATTTTCATTGTCTGTATTAAATTGTTGTTTGTTGTATTGTACGCTTCCATCTATGTCTTCTTATAATTCGTGGTAAGCACATGTTTATTATTTAAGTAACATCATTTAATTAACATCTTTACTATGATATACAGCCGGGCAAATGTCCGTCTGTTAAGCTCAGGCAGACATTCTTATATTTTTTATGGTTAGAGAAATAGTCACTTACCACTAAATCAGATTAGATGAATAAATGACCGTAGGCTGTCGTTAAAACTATTTGACGTGTAGTTTGGTTTTTTTCTTATTCCGTGTAGTTATTTACATATAATTTTACGCAAATATCGTTGCGAACAAATTACAAATTGAAAAAAGAAGTGTTGAAAAAACTCCACGAGCGGGTTTCGAACCCGCATCCCATGACATGCCAGGTCAGGTGCACTACCAACTATGCTATCGTGGCTCAATCCAACTTGACGAAATTAATCAACACTATCTACTCTTACTCTGTAAGCCAAAGGAGTCCTATTCAATGTCGACAACTACGTCGTCAACATCCGATCTTAATATTTTTACAAATATTGAAAGACCAGTTAAGAGTTAGGCAAGCTATATTTATGGTTATTTACATATAATTTAACGCAAATATTGTTGCGAACAAATTACAAATTGAAAAAAGACAAAGTGTGGCTTTGTGCCTTTGGCTTACAGAGTAAGAGTAGATAGATAGTGTTTATTAATTTCGGCGAGTTGGATTGAGCCACGATAGCATAGTTGGTAGTGCACCTGACCCGGCATGTCATGGAGTGCGGGTTCGAATCCCGCTCGTGGAATTTTTTCAAGTCTTTTTTTTTCAAATCTTCAGAATATTAAGTTTTTAATTCAATTCCCAGTAGAATCGTCACTTGTATCATCAACAGGCTCAGGCATCTCAGATTCAGCACATGATGTAGCCATGAAAAATGTCTCACCGTCCAAATCCCATTTAGCTGTAAAGCACATAAGCGGCCTTAAGCTCTATTTACGTTTTGTATCGTAATCGCCTCTGTGCTCTAGTGATTTAGACCACCGGTTTAGACCCTGTGGTCCCGGGTACGATTTCCAGCGGAGGGATACATGTTTGTACTCGGTTTGGTTGGAGGTTGTTTGCCCACCTGGCTAGCTACCCTTTTATTTGGAGCCCGAATACCCAACCTTGAGAAGGCCTGATAAATATGTCGGACTCTTCCGTCCGCCTTTCCACATTCCACTGACAAGGGGAGCGGCCCAAGTTTTTTTTTAATGTTAAAAGGAGGCAAACGAGCAGGCGGGTCACCTGATGGAAAGTAATCACCGCCGCCCATGGACACTCGCAAAACCATAGTAATCGCAGATGCGTTGCCGGCCTTGAGGAAGGAGATGGATCTTGAGGAGGGAGTAGGAATTGGGAGGGGGGTGAGAGATGGTCCTCCGGTGCTTTCACTCACCGGACGAAACACAACAGCAACGAGTGCCATTGTTTCACGCCGATATTGTGAGAGGGTGGTATTACGCCAGGCGAGCAGGCCCATTTCGTGCTGCAACGCAGCGTGGCTCTACCACTCAGGATTTAGTTAGCTGATTTTTTGGTGAACTATTTATAGACAATACTTTTTTGTACAGGTGGCCAACAATATCTCCGTCTGCCTCCTCTACATGGGTCGCTTGAAAGAGGCTATCGCAGTACTCCAGAAAGCAATCAACTCGGACCCAGAGAGGGGTCTCAATGAGAGTTTACTGATCAACCTATGCACTCTGTATGACCTGGAGTCTTCAAAGACGAACGATAAAAAACTAAATTTGCTAAGAATGCTGTGTAAATACAAAAGTGATACGATACCCAATGTCTTGGAATGCTTGAAGCTGACTTAGGATTTAT
Source organism: Eudonia mercurella (assembly GCA_963082485.1). NCBI lineage: Eukaryota > Metazoa > Arthropoda > Insecta > Lepidoptera > Crambidae > Eudonia > Eudonia mercurella. Next base: position 13,048,839 of record OY720043.1, read on the forward strand.
AGTCTTGTGAATAAGAGCTAGTTTCATTTGTCATTTAACAGTTAAGTAGTACTTAATATATATTTATTGTAATCGTTAATAAATTATTATTATTATCAACGGTATATTGCTGTTTTATTGGTTTCTCTGTACTTTTTACATTTAAGAACTTTGTCTTACACCCGTTTGCACTAAACTTATAAATCACCTATGTCTTTGCCTAACTACTACCCGGTCAAGTAATGTTGGCACCCGAGTGTAAGCGACGTCAGGTTCCGAGTTAACTTGACCGAGTAATAGTTAGGCCAAGACTTAGGCGATTCATAAGTTTAGTGCAAACGGGTGTTAGTATTTTAATCTTTAGCTGCTTGAAAGATGAAAAACACTGAATACGGTATACTTATTGTGACAAATGCTAAAATTTTAAGTTAGGTAATTTGTTTATTTTTTAAATGAGCATATTGTATGGCTTTTATCTCACTGCTATGGTAAGCTATGGATGTACTCTTACAATTTTACGCAAATTTTGTTGTGCACAAAATTACAATTTGAACAATTGGAATTTCTCTTTAACACTTCCAGTTTGATGGTAAGCGACTATAAGGGCGAAAGCGGAGGCGTAACTAAGGCCATAACTCACCACTGGTCCAATGCGAACTAACGACTTAAAAGGCTGGAGGAGGAGATCGCGATCGGCATGTCTATCCGTGCATCCACACCGCAGTTACTTTTTGTTGAGCAACACTGCAACAAGGTAACATTAGGCAACATACTGTAACTTTTGTGGATACTTGTTACTGTTTGTTGATTGTTACTCATCGCGTCCATACCGGCAGTAACATAAATTAACAAAATATAACGAACCGAGCACCCACACAGCAGTTACTTTTTGTAGATCAACGTTCCCAAGTGTTACCCATCAACATCCGTCAACAATCGTGAATCGAGTACCACGACATATTATCTCCAACTTCTACAGGCAACAGACGTGTCACCATGGAAGATGAAGAACTGCCCCCCAACCGCCTAACTCTCTGGCTTTCGATCGCTTTGAAGGCGAGGCCCTCGCCTCGCCTTCTAATATAATATGAAAATATAATATCGAATAACATCGAAAGCTATAGCCTATAGCTTTCGATATTGCTTTCATATTCCTTTCGAAATGACAAGATGACGCCTCCTCCTCGCCTCGCCTTTAAAGCGATCGAAAGCGAGAGAGTTAGGCGGTCGGCCCCCTGATTATAGCAACATCATGTTTTCTCATTTTAAATAAGAAGAAAAAACGACGCTCGACATTCTCTTATAATGTTAACGATTGTTACAGAATGTTGATTGTTAGGACGTGTAGGGCAATATATAGGGCAAAATATACTAACACGACACAATAAATAACTTTTTGTTGTCGGATGTTGCAGAATAACACTCGGAAATGTTGATCAACAAAAAGTAACTGCGGTGTAGATGCACGGTAAACACAATTCTTACACCTCTGCTTGAAAGAAAATAATTTTCCTGACACATCACAAGTTAAATACTTAAAATTCTACTAAGCTGCTTCGTGCTGTTGCTTAAGTGAAAGTAAATAAGGTATTTTGTTAGGATACATCGCTCATTTCACACTAGCGACAGCGTGACGAATTTTTATTACGAAAAGTTAGCTCAAATATTCGTTTAGGAAAAGGATTGAAAGGTAACTTGGTGCCACCACTGTTCGACAGAGGAACCAGAAACCGACACTTGGTTTTTGTCGCCAAAAAATAGCGTATTTTCATTGAAATTTTACTGGATAACAGCTAAAATCTGTTGCTGATCCCAAATTTGTTTTAATGATAAACGAAATGAGAAAAGGTATCGATCACTGGTCCCTATCAAACACTGGCGCAACTAGCACGAAAAAAAATAAACTACAATATTTATGATTAGAATTATACTTGATATAATCACCGAAAACTGCCGTCCAAACATTTTTCATATAATCGTCATATGTGAGATGCGTACAGTTCATTTTATAGGATACTGTAGATACATAAGGACGTGCACATGTTACAATAAAGAAAACATTCTGCTGAACTGAAACATTCAGTTGTTGTAACGGTATCAGTTTATCAAGATAACATGTCATCTTTACGGCTGGTTTTTATAAGCTATCTAATATCTCGTTCAGTCTTTTTATACTGCCCCCCCTAGACAAAGAGGCAAAACGCTAACCCCCTTACAAATACACAGAGAATAAGCTCCGAATAGTTATTCCGTATTTTGTCTCTTTTACTTTGAAATGACGTTTACATGACGGGAACAAAACACGGAATATCTATTCCGACCTTATTCTGTTTATTTGTAAGACCCTAATAGAATAGAAATCAAATAGAATGAATATTGTACGGGATTGACATAAGTCAGCGATACATATAAATGACGTTTACGTCAATCCCATACAATAATCATTCTATTTAATTTCTATTCTATTAGCGTTTTGCCACTTGTCTAGGGGAGCAGGTCACTTCAAATATACTAACAACCTCCTTTCTTATTAAAAAAAAATCGACTTTAGTATTGGTTTACGAAGACTAAAAAGTCCAGGTTTGTTACAATGTTAAAACTAGTTCCAGGACTAAATGACCATTCAAGGGTTAGATAGTACGAACTCCATGGTTCGTTCATGGTTTGAATCTCAGAACTAACTTAGGTAATAATGTGACAAAATAAAAATATCTTGCAAATTTTTAACACTAACGTTTTTAAAGTTTTCGTTTTTGTTAACCTGATCGAATGTCAAATAAAACTCGCAGCCTGAACTGAAAAACTGTAAAGGTTTGTACACACGCCTGACCGCTACAAACTGTCAAATTTCCCCAACAGACTTTGAACGTTATTAATATGACCATAAGGTTGAACATTTACTGAAGAAATTTGAGTTTTGGATAGGTTGCTGTGCAGGCGTCTGTACTTTCAACCGCCTCTGTGTGGTAGAATCCCGGTTTAGACCCAGAGGTCCAGGGTTCGATTCCCAGTGGGGGGTACATCTTTGTGTACTCGGTTTGGTTGGTGTTAGGACTTGTTTGTCCGCCTGGCTAGCTACCACCATCTTATCTAAATATGTCGCCATAACATCAATGTTTGTAGCATTGTTGTGTGCCGGCAGCTAGAGATAAGATAGCCAGTGCCTCATAGTTGAGGATCCCGGGTGAAGTGAGCTTCCACCAATAGGCCTTATCATCACTTAATATCAGGTGAGATCAAGGCACTGTGCTTACCAGTGAATATAAAAAAAACTACTTTCCAAATTTTAACACATATTTGTTTTGGTATAGAAAATAGGCATTATAGAAACAGGCCGCTATTGTTAACTTTGAAAAGAAGTCCTCCTCAAAATTGATAAAATGATACCGTCACGACCTCTATCAGCAAAGAATCCGACTAATATCGAATGTGGCAGATTGTATTAAAACTTATTAACCTGTACCTACAAACTTTACACGCAACCAATACATCAAAAATAGTTTTCTATTTGTCGCGATAAACAAAATAAATTGTTCTACACATTGGTCACAGACTTGTGTGACATAAAATGCAGTAACATTTCAAACAACAGTTGAAAGGATTTTGTTTACACAAATATTCTGTATTTTCCCACACAATTACGTACTAAAAATATTTAGCTTTCCTTTACGGAGTACTTTCAATTCTGCGCACAACATTCAATTCTCGAAAAAAAAACAGTAAAAAACACAGAACACTTTCGTAAAAAAATACCTAAGTATTACCTTTTCAAGCAAATTTTCCATGCAATAAATATGTCAAATTTAAAATCCTACTGCATAATTTCATTACATCTAGTCACCTGCTGGCTTTTTAACCAACCAGTTCTGTGTCAATAATAATAATTTCGATTTCCAAATAACAGAGATTTAATAAGTAAAAATTGTCTTAATTAAAGCTATGTCACATTCAGACGGTAGGTACCGAGATCCAATCAGTTAAAAAGGTAGCAGGATTATACTCGGCGATCATCATTCACTCATGATTTAACCAATTCACCTAAATACACAACCATTATGCTCTTTGATTCATGAAAAAAATATTGTCAAATCATTCCTTTACAAAGATTGTTCTTATTTACACAAAACATATTCGAACGATTTCGTAGTGCAGATTCCTTAGTATTGTCTAGCCTTCACTAGTTACATCAAATAGAAAATCAAAAACAGTCATTTATATACATACATACATCTGGTAGTAAATGAAATTTTTATAAAGCATTGTAGTAAAAATGTAAGTTGGCAACACCAATGAACATCCTCAGCGAGACAGTGGACTGTCACTGGCCCTGGTTTTCACAGCACTCTTTTTTTATAATACAGCAATACCCTTAGCTCTATTTTTTATAATTTCTACAGTACATGCTAAATATTGCTTTCTATTTGATGAAACATCAAGGAATAACCAAAAAGTTATGCAGTCTTTACTAATGGACTTAAGACTTAGATTCCATGTCACCTGCCTCTTTGACTACCCCTTACAAATTGGGCACACAGACAGTTGATAGATAGTATAAAAAAAAGTTTTGAGAATTTTTGATAAATTTGAATAGTCGTTCATGACATGCCTGACTGGAGTACTCCCGCTAGGGTCGAAAGTATAAATTATTAGGTACATTCTAACTACTTGCAGCTATAAAAGAGATTTATGTGCATGAGATGGAAATAACTGTAATATTAGGTATTATTATTATTTATTACAAAATTAATTATTCAATATTTATAAAAAAAAGTTTAAATAATTTACTTTTGATTTTTTACTTTATAATAAAACTAAATGACATTAATACTTTCTTCACAGTTAAATTTAAATATATTAAATTAATTTTTATTAATTTATCGAAATATCATTACTTCATTCTACAGCTATCTAAATAGTGTGGGGTAGAACCAATCTATAAGTAATAGATGGAAAGAATAATTACAATAGGCCACACACAACCCTGACTTTTGAGTTAATAACAATTAAATTAAACAAATCTCCAAAAATATCCGAAAATTATATCTTGCCTATCAATACACAATGTAAGTGTTTTTTATAGGTAATATTTGTTTATATGGAATCCAATAAATAAAAAACATAACACCAGATTTCAAATAAGTTTACATTAAACTTAAGTTTGGCAATATAAACAAATCTCGTTGTCTTATAGTTTCGACTTCCCCATACTAACCCATTGTTATTTAATTGACTAGTCTACCAACTTTCCATATGCCCAGTTGTTCACTATCAAGTCACCATTCTAAAATGTACCTTATATAATGGCAAGTGATACTGGCTCTTACATTTTCCAAGGAATACAATTGTTGTAAGGGTTGCCAGAAATGCCTAATTTTATATCAACTAAAATTTATGACTACTTCAACTAACATCCTATTTTTATTTTACAATCTAAACTTGTCATCACTGCACATGCTATCTCTTTTCAAATCTATACTGATATGATAGTAACATGCTGACACCATTGACATTAAGATAAGTTTAAAATTGGCAACCCTATAGTTAATACAGGATGCTTTATGCTTTGTAAAACTTTTCCAAAGTATTTATTCAACACCCAATTGTCTGCCAAATCATGAGGTAGAAATGTTATGCAAAAACTATTATTGTGCAAAAACGATACAGCACCAGACTTGTTTTATTATGTATTTCTATAGAACTATAGATGACGAAACTGGGGTTTACATCAAGATAATTGTAATACACAAACAAGACTTCAACATAAACTAAAAGTAACCGTCTATTGTTAATTTAATTTGCACCACCAATTTTTTCTATGATGTTATATCATAAGAATGCCTTCAGCTCAACAGCTTTTTAGGAATCTAAGATTATTTCATTTTCATCACAATTTCTAATGTCAATGATTCTTTTTGGTTTATAATTACAAGGACATATTATAATTATTTATAGAATTGGAGTTTTATAATAGTGCAGACTCACTGTTTAACTACTAATGTATTCCACTAGACAATGTCTTACAAAGTAATGGAACACAAAATCAATACTGATTTATTTCAACAAACTGAGAAATAAGATACTCTAATCCTATATTTACAGAATTGTGTAACATAACATACACATTGTATTGTATAAAAATATTCAATACCTATATCATTAATCTGGATGTAATCCACAATCTCCTGATTTTGACTGGCAGACAGAAAGAAATGTCAAAAATCACATTCACACAATCAATTAGGACCATCGGCAATTCACATTGGTTACTGTTTTATGCAGCTTTCCCTAACTATGTTTGAGCCTGACCTAATAATGATAAATGAGTATTGACAATGATAAGCATCATCATTAAAATCAGCACTTATTCCTTAACCTAAATGTACTTCAACTGCTTAATTACTGAATTATCTAGCCAGAGCTGCCATAGCCCCAGAAATGTGTTAACATATTAAAAATCTGTGAATCGCCAACAATACAGAATGTTAAGGCTATTTCACAGCATTATTATAATATGATAACACACTAACTGACACTTTCTGGCTGGATTTGATGTTGATTCCTTCACCTCAAAATATTTACAATGAATTTCAATTTTAAAGCAAAGTTTCATGGCTTATTTCAAGGAGAAGATGTGTGGCCACTCAACTATTTTGTGATGTCATAATGCACAATCACAGTGAACATTAATTACTCTGGCTCCAGTTTTGCATCTCAATAATTCCCACAATTATAATTACACTAATAAGCGTCATTCAATTGTTAAAACAAAAAAATCACGTTTAGGCGCTTAAGGTTCTTATTGCCTGTCATTTCACTTTCAGTACTTATTATACAAGGCCAGCCGCGAAGTCCTAGTATTAAATACAGCGCAGTCCTCTTCACTGTGATGTTTATTTGAAATAAATTATACAGTCTGCTTATACACTATAAAAGTCTGTATGCAAGTGTTCACAACCGATCATTTCGACGGTTCTTCATTGCCCGCAGGCGCGCTCGGCGCAATTTCGCGGATTATATGTCCCCATTTTGACTAATCCCGATCCTCTTGATGAATTCTTCTTGAAGCATTACTGTCTTAATCATGTTCGGATGGGCTCCATAAGCAATGGTCTGGTCAGGAGTAGTACAATACTGCTGTGAGCCATCTGTGAGTATCACCCCTTGTCCATTGCTCAAAGTGGCTGTAGATTCAATTGAGTTCCAGTACGATTCACTTGGAGACGTGTTGTTCACTCCAGGCGGTGGAGCTGCTGGTGCTCCTGTGTATCTAAAGTAAGGATTCTTCAGGTCTAATGTATTTGATGAGGAGATGTTTGTACCTTCCAAGTTAATCTCCATAGTTACATCGTAACTCTGCCTCTTGTTGGCTAATAATAGCACACGACCGGTCAGAGCCTGACCTTGCTTTGCAAAGATCGGTGTTTCAAGCAAGCAGCGTACTTGGTACCAATGTGTGAGTGGTTCTGTGGGTGCTGTTGATAGCCATATATGTTGAGTGCTCCCTGCAAATAACACATCAAACCAGAAAGCCAAGCCATGGCATGTACCAGACTGTGTCAGTTCAAACCGGAAAGGAACTTCAATGCGATGTAAGTCTGTTTCATGAGCATTAAGGAAGTCCACCACATGTCTAACTGATCGAGACATACATATGCGGACATCAAATGTATCTACAATAGGCTGGCGAAAGTACTCTTTCATTGCTGCTGTGCGTAGTGCACTTAAATCTACACCATGAAAGCATGTTTGGTACCAGAAGTTTGCTTTGTTATACTGTTCCATGAACAATGCGTCATCTGTAAACGGTGCTATATGAAGATCACCACGAGTTGGGTACATATTACCATTAGGTTTTAGCCACTTTTTCGCATGCAAGTATGTTTCTAACATACGCTCATTGTACAACATGTAGCCCATAGGCTCAGATATGATTACATCTACACTCTCCGGTAGTTCGATTTCTTCTATTTTGCCAGCGACTACTGTGATGCGGTCGTTGAGGCCATTGGCGCGCACTAGGGCTTGTGCATGATGCGCCATGTTGCTGGCTTCGACAGCGTAGACCTTACGGGCCCCCGCTTGCGCGGCAAAAAACGATAATATACCTGATCCAGCTCCCACATCGAGCACCACTTTATTTTTAAAGTCGTTGATGTTCGACAAGATAGCGCGCTGATATGTACTCGTCCGAACATAGTCCTGCATCATGTTTTGCTGCTGACTTAGGTATCCATAAAACTGGAAATATTGCATCGCCGACGAGTCTTCAGTCCGTACTGTGAACACAGATGACGATCTACCCGCTTTGGTCTTTGTGACAAGCAGGTGGAAATTCTGACAGTCGACCTCTGATGCGAACTTGAAAAATAGCGTTTCATTGTCAATTGTGAAGATATACGATTGGCCGGCTACTCGTGAACACTCACTCTGGCAGTGGACGGGGAATTCGAGCACCTCCTGCGCTAGCACGGGATCGGCACGGATCACTTTAACACTCAACCCTTGCGGGTCGTAATCCACGTTTACGTTCGTGGGGAAATTGAAGCGCGGCGTCAAGGCGCCGTCATTGTTGACGGCGGACACCGTCACCGCGCGAAACGTGTTCGCCATTTCAACAGCTGGACGCGGAATCGTGGTTTTTGTTTAGTTATTGTCCAAAAGCGTATGGGCAAACAAAGAAAAATGCCGTTGAGAAGTTTCGGAGGCCGGTGTAAAATCGATCACTCACAAACTTCCTCCCTCCTTTGTCTATGGCGAGCAGCGTGCTATTTTACTTTTTCATTTTAATAAGAGGCAAAGGCATGAGTAGCACCGAACCTAAGTGTGTCAACATTTTGTAGGTTTATAAGATTTATATTTTTAATCAATGATTGTCTTCTTACTAGTGTTATAATAACAGATTACATATATTTTAAATGTATGTATTATAAATTTTTTGGAGATCTTTAAATTATTACATTGTAAAAATAAAGAAGTTTAGGCTGTAAAGGTAAATTTCTTTTGTCTCTCTAAATGTAGTAAACGATATTAATGTCAAAAACATGCTGTTTTGAGGTTAAGTGTTTCAGCTGTGGAAGTGTTATATTTTTCTTTGATTTATTACAAGAAATTAACAATTATAATAATGAGTAAAAAATTAAAAGATTTGAAATGGGAATCTGTAGCTCTCGAAGGTTTTCCAGTATCCATTTCAGACAAATTTCAAGGATTTGTCGGTCTTGAAGAATGTACTAACTATGGCTTGGATAAAGAATTAAAAAAAAGTAAAAAGGTAAATATTCCATTAATAATGAAGAGCATAAATCAACAAACTGATTATCGGCACGCAACTTGCACAAGAAAACATAAATATATTAATTGTAACATTAACAAAAGGTATCTCAGTAAGGATCAACATAAAATAAAATAACGAGTGTTCATCATCATAAACAGATTTGTTAGATTAATATTGCTATTATTCTAATAAAATGTAGCTCAACCTCTCCAGCGCCCGGCCACCGTTCTATGGTGGAATGTTATACCCCCGATAAACGCCCCCCCACGGTTGTACGGTGGCTAGCAGTTCTTCCAAATAATATTAAATAAAGACGCCAAAACAATATTTGTCTCTTTCCAATGTATACTATATTGAAGCAAACAAACATCTAATACACACATAAATAATTTGATTGTCAAAAACTAACAAAAACTAACTGTTAGTTGTTAAACTTCACTGTAGGTGCTGTCATATTGCGGTGTGCGGTTTTTAAATTAATTTATAAGACTGATTATGTAATGTAAAACAACTAATAATTTACATATGTCATGTAAAACAAGTAATAAATTAAACTATAACACCTTTTATTTTGCTTTAAATGATTACTATTAATTTTCATAATTTTTTTTGCAAACTTACATCAACTTTGACAGATCTCTCAGAATAAATAATTTATGATATTTTTATGTGTTGTTTGAATTAGTTTCAAATTATTTTTATTACAAAAGAAATTATGGCCATTCCAAATATAATAACTATATGCTAGGGTATTCACACAAATTCATATATAAATCGATGTTTAAACACAGCCCCTCAATTTAGATTCGTACAAAAAAATTGCACCAGGAGCTTATTGACTTTGTCAAGTTTTACATTTGGGTGCTAATATGTTTAAACAATTGACCCAATAATCTATTGTAATAGTAATCAATTTGTCAATATAAATATGTTCTAAACATGAGCTTACATAAGTTGGTTAGAATGTTATAGGCTCAGATTGGGCATTACAATTTCTTGAGAGGATATATATATTAGTAATAAGCAAGTGTCAGATGTAAAAATAAGTTAGGATTAATCAAAATAAAGTTGTGTTATGAAACTTCACCTTTTTAAACTCTGTTAATGTTCCGGTTTTTATTTTTAATTATAAACATTAAATTGTTTACTTTATTTTACAGCCAAAACTAAAGAAAAAGAGAAAGAATGAAGACTTGACAGAAGAGGTTCCTAGTAAAAAAGCCAAAACCAATGAAAACCAAGGCTCTACTAATAAAAAAGGAATTAAACTGAGTAATGGTTTTATTGTAGAATCGTGTAACACTATTGGTCCATCAATAACTAACGAACCGCCAAAAGTAAGCGAACAAAAAGAAAAAAAAAAGAGAAATAAGAGAAAGAAAAATAAAAAGAATAAAAATGACAATACAACAGAAAAATCAGATAAAAATGTAGAGAATAGTAAAATGAAAAATAAGAATGATAGCAAAAAGAAAGTAAAATTAGGTGAGAACATGAGTGAAGAAGTTTCTAATCTGACACCAGAAGATATGCTTACTTGGGCCGAGTTCAAGCTGCAGGAGCCTATTATGAAGGCTCTAATGGAACTTGGCTTTAAAAAACCAACGAAAATTCAAGAGTTGTCTTTACCTGCTGCTATTCATGGTAAGTTATATAAATTTATTTATTTATTTATTTCTATAGATACACAAACAGATTACAATCAATGCCAACAACAATATATTTGGTTAATCTTATTAGCTAGACGGTAATCCAAAATGAGTGTACACGGAATTGTATTCGAAACGTGTTACAACAACACCGGTCCTAAATAATGTAATACTTGTCCTAAATAAAGTAAAACTAATACTCAAAAGATTAAATAATGCAAAAAATTATAATAATTACAATAATAAACGGAGTAAGGTGTTTGTCTACTATCTAACTGACTGACACAACTATCAGCTCCATTAGACAGATGAAGGAGGAGGCAATATAATAATATATTAACCAATATGAATTGGTTAAAATGGGCACTGACTATTTGTAGCTCATTTGTTAATAGAATCGTGTAAACAAATTGTGTTCTTTGTTTATTTATTTTTTATTATTTATTCAAGGCACAAAAAACTGTTTAAAATTAGTAGTGAAATTATGTACATTATTAAGTAGTATCTTAGTAGTAAAAAAAATGCAAATTTTTTGATATCTTAATTTTAACTTAATTTGTCTGTTTCTTATCTTAATTTGTTTAGGGTATTTGACAGGTTTTAGAAAAATATATCTAATGGTTCATTATAGCATAATATATTTGCAATTTCATTAATTCGTTGTAAATTTCTTTATTTTTTATGAAAATTGCTATTAAAATTCAATTGAATAAAATAGCCGCTAAAACGATGCATGCAGTTGCATGTAAACAAACAGTTAGCAGTCAAATCACACCGTACAAAACTTTGAGTCATCATCATCATCATCATCATCAGCTTATAGTAGTCCACTGCTGGACATAGGCCTCTCCAAGTGCACGCCACCGAGCACGATCCGCGGCTACTAAACTTTGAGTGACATCTTTGCTTGCAAATGACGTCACGACATCACGTGACCAATCCCGTGCGTTTTCGATCACTAGGTCAATTATAAAAATTTAATTATTTTATAAATGATTTTTTATAAAAATTATACTTTTTTTAAAATTATGTGCTGGATAAATTGGTTTAAAAAAATGTTTACTGTTAAGTTAACAACAGTTTGATCTATATTTTCATAGTAGTCAAATACCCTATTGAAAACCATAATTTTAATACTTTTTTTTTAAAGCAAACTCTAATCATTTGGCTACCAACCTGCCCTTCGGCGAGCGGGATGTGGCCTAAGGTGGTACATGCTTAGACAGGAATAGTATAGTTTATACTGAACTACATGATAATCGATATAGTATAATATCGATTATCATGTAGTTCAGTATAATTATCCTGACAAGCTTTATGCTTAACTCCAGTTTGGCAGCTTTTACTTCCATTGTGCATTTGTTATATATATTGTTATAATCAAAAATGTTATACTTATGAAGTTATTTTTACATATTATGTCTAAAGTCTACTTCACAAAATTGTAGAAAAAATTTAATAAGCATTTAAAACTAATCTGAAAGTATTCTCATTAACAGGACGAAGAGATATTCTAGGTGCAGCAGAAACTGGTAGTGGAAAGACTTTAGCTTTCGGCCTTCCTATCCTATCGGGAATATTGAAGCTTAAAGAAAAAGCTGCATTGGGCCATGATGTGTATGATCTCCCTTACAAAAAGACTTCAGCCAAAAAGAAAGTACAATTGCCTGAAACTGTCAAGAAAAGCATGAAAGGTAAAGTTGAAAGAAAGGATGAAAAGAAAAAGGTACAGCAGAAAGCTAAAGAATCATCAGAAGACGGCTATGGAACTGATGATGAAGATGATACTGACAGTGAAACAGCTGATAGTAATATAAAAACATCGCAGCAGAATAAAAAAAATGTTTTGATTAAACAAAAAGCAGCTAAGAAAATTAATAATGTAAAAGTGTCTGATGATGATGAGTTTGTTGAAGAAATCGAAGTGCCTATACGAAAGCAACCATCACTTGATGAAGGCCATGATAGTGATGACAGTGAAAACTTTTTACATTTGTCGGAAATGTTTGATTCTGATGATTTTGCTGACACAAGTGATGAAGACATATCTAAGTCGAAAGATAATAGTGGTGAAGAATCTGATGATAATGATGATGAGTCTGCTGAAAGTGGTGAAGATGAGGGAGCGGAACATACATTGAGTGAAGATGATGATGTTGATTTAAATGATAAAGATGACACAGTGCTGAGTGAAAATGAAGATGGTGATGAAAATAACAAAGGTGATGCAATGTTAAGTGAAGATGAGGTTGAAGATATTGATGAGAATGAACAAGGTAAGATGTATTTAAACATACAGCGTGTCCAGAAAACGAAAGATAATCCTTTAGCTGCGGGTGGGTCACATCATGTCCTAACACATTATAGAATTTTAGTTTAGTGAATGTCTCACGGTTTTTGACATATCATCTTATTTTCTTTTCTTTAGAAAAATCTTCCCTCTTTTAGTTTATTTCATGCTATTTCTACAAATGATAACTTGTTAAGCCCAATTTTTTTTCAAAGACTTATGGTTATTTGTTTCATTTCAAACAATATTCTTTTGTTCCCTAAAGTACTGAGAAAACCACATAATTACGCAGGTTACGTGCGCCCAACGATTATATTTTTGGGTCTGATCAATGCCCTAGGTTGATGAGGAGAGTGGTGGGATGACTGGTACCTTGGACCTACCGACTTATTTTTTAGCTTTTAGTACATACATTGTCTACATCATTTAAAAAAAATCTTTATTTTCAATAAAACCGTTTAACTTAAGGGGGTGCAGCGCGGAATTTGAAAATTTACGTGTTTTTAAGTCACTGGTGCTAGGCGCTGAATAGGTCTTATACATTAAAAGGACTAGTATAGGTTAGCTTGATCCTTTCACAAGGTCGTGGTTGTCTTGGAATTTGAAACAAATACGCAGAAAATGCATAAACAATACGTAAAATAATGATATCTAAAAACTTATTTCTTCAGAAACTTTGTAAATTTAACACAAATGAAACAATGATCCGACATCAAAATATTTGTATTGATATTCTGCAGGTCACTGTTGTCTTATTTTTCAATAAAAAAACATGAATATGAAAATATTAAGACTTTTCTTATTTTTTACCCAAACGCCTATGATTTTACGAAAGTAAACATAAATCACCAGCCTACTCGGTACAGATATTAGTGTGTGTGCGTATTCGTAGTCGTGCGCCGTTGTCACACCACTGCCACGCGCCGCTCGCTCGCTATCATAAAGAAACTTGAAACTCGCAGTTTTGCGTCCGCGCTGCACCTCCTTAAAAACTGTTTTTACTCATTTTCTTTATTTCCTGAAATTGTTTTATTTATGCAAATTTCTCTTTACAGGCATTGGTTGTGTGAAAGTGATAGACAATATAGAAATGCCAGGACACGTTGTGGTCAGGACTGGGAAACCTCTTTACGCATTGATTCTCACTCCAACTAGGGAACTGGCCATACAGATCAGCCGTCATCTCATAGCAGTTGCTAAGTATACAGGTGAGACTATTTAAGATAAGATAAAATACTATTTTGAACATTGCTTATAGTTTTATAGCATAGGCCTATACCATAACTGTACTATAGAATGTGAACCATAGGACATGGGGAGTTTAAGCCATAACCCACCTCTCTGGCCCAATATCGGTCTCACGGCTGAACATGCTTTCCGACTTGAAATACTATATACTACATTATTACTATTATTATAATTGACGGGTATTGGTTTAAATCACCACATTTGTCAAATGTGGTCGGTGACCTGGTGGTTGGAGTATTCATGGTAAATATCCGAGAGACATTGTGCCCAACAAAGTACTTATCATGTTTATAAAATAAATTTAAAATAAAATAAAAAACATTGATATGAGACAGTCTGTAGTTTAGTTATTTATTGTCCATAACCTTATTAAAAAATATAAAGGGGAAAAAACTAAATAACTATTTCTAATCTATTTATAATAATTAAATAATTTAGATTGCTTTTATTTTATTTATGATAATAAGAAATAAATTAAAATATAAAAAACATTTGTCTACCCAGGCATCAGAGTAGCGACCATAGTGGGCGGCATGGCGGCGGTGAAGCAGGAGCGGGTGCTCCGCTGCGGGCCCGAGGTGGTGGTGGCGACGCCCGGTCGCCTGTGGGAGCTCATCGGCCAGGGGCAGCCGCATCTGCAGCAGCTGGCCACCGTCAAGTGAGTGCTAGGGTACCAGGATTGATACTAGGATAGAAGCAGGGGCTTTACGGGCTCATAATTACCCACCAAGGCAGAGGCAGCCGCATCTGCAGCAGCTGGCCACCGTCAAGTGAGTGCTACGGTACCAGGATTGATACTAGAATAGAAGCAGGGGCCTTATGAGCTCATCGTTACCCACTAGGGCAAATGCAGCCGCATCTGCAGCAGCTGACCACCGTCAAGTGAGTGCTAGGATACAGGAACGCCTACAATCGTATGCTGGAGATTATTAGGCTAGATATAAGTCACTGTCCCAACCAAACTACCGACACACTATTGGACTTTATTGGATTAGAAGACTCTAGGCTTAGATATGGTGTGCTGCAAACTTGTTGGCAGTCGTGGAATAAGTCAGCCAGTCTCGTCGCAGTAACAGTATGTAGGTATTACCTGATTCGGGAGGTGTGCGTGCTACCGTCAAGTAAGTGCTAGGGTACCAGGTTTGATACTAGGATAGAAGCAGGGACCTTACCAGCTCAGGGTAATCCACTAGGACGAAGGCAGCCGCATCTGCAGCAGCTGGTAACTGTGAAGAGAGTGCTGGGGTACTAGGATTGTTATCGGATAGTAGGGGGCAAGGACAGCTGCATCTGCAACAGCTGGCCACCGTCAAGTGAGTGCTAGGGTACCAGGATTGATACTACGTTAGAAGCAGGAGCCTAACGGGAGCCCATGGTTACTAAGATTGACACCAGATATTAAAGGTGCCTTACCATGTACTCTTAAAGTTTAAAAGTAATACTGCAATTCTGTTGCTTTAAGAGCTCATGTTTACCAACCAAGACGAGCATCAACATGGTTACTTATCAGGGCAGAGGCAGCCGAATCTGCAGCTGGAAATGTCTAGTGAGTGCTAGGATATAGAAACGCCTACAATAATGTGTTGATGACTCTTTTTTTTCACTTTTCCGATAGTGCAAATGTCAAATCGACAATCTTGTAATACTAATGTCATAATCAGGCTGACAATGAGGACTTGATTGAACTAGTAGACTTCAGGCCTAGGTGTAGTGCAATGCAAACTTATAGTGAACATTTTGGATGCAAATAAGTTGATATTGAAATTGAAATTGTGGTAGTCTGACGTGGAAGCGTGTGTACCAATAATATAATAATTCATCATCATCAGCTCATTTTATGTCCCTACTGCTGAGGCACGAGCCTTCCCTTTGAATGGATAGGGGGAACGCGCCATAGACCACCACGCGGGCCCAGTGCGGATTGGTGGTTGTTAACGACTGCTAATGCAGTCGGGACCAACGGCTTTACGTGCCTTCCGAAGCACGGAGGAGCTCGAGATGATAAATTTTTGGTCACCCATCCGATGACCGGCCTTTGCGAAAGTTGCTTAACCTCAGCACTCGCAGACCGGGCGCGTTAACTACTGCGTCATCGAGCTCCTCCGTAATATAATAATTAATAAATAAAAAATATGCCACTCCAGGTTTCTAGCCATAGACGAGACGGACCGAATGATCGAACGCGGCCACTTTGAAGAGCTGCATCCGTTGTTGGAGCGATTGAACGCCGACGACAGCCGCAAGGGAGCGCGACAGAACTTCGTGTTCTCAGCGACGCTCACCATGGTGCACGACCTGCCCACGCATATGAAGGGGAAGAAGGTGAAATATACACATTTTCAGTTCTCGGTCAGCGATTGTTCACCATCATCATCATCTCAGCCAAAAGGCGTCCACTGCTGGACAAAGGCCTCTTCCAAGGATCTCCACAATGACCGGTTTTGTGCTGCTCGCATCTAGCGACTTCTCTCGCCCTTCACCAGATCGTCGGCCAACCATGTTAATGGCCTACACTGCGTTTTTCAGTGCGTTTTCCGGTTGATTTTCCTTTTTCTGCGACTGTTGAAGATGAGCAACTTTCGCAAATCTGTCTCGGATAAGTGACCAAAAATATATGTTTAGTTCCTCCTTGCTTCAGAGGGCACGTAAAGCCGTTGGTCCCGGCTGTATTAGCAGTCGTTAACAACCACCAATCAGCACTGGGCCCGCGTGATAGTTTATGGCCCATTCTCCTTTTCTATCCAATGGGAAGGTGCTTCAGCAGTTGAGTCTTAGATGCTTAAAGTTGAAATACTAATATCTTGAATGAAAAGTTTTTTTTGTTTAACAGGTAACGAAACGCGGCAAGATTTTAAACAGAAGGATCGAGAAGATGACGCCGCAGCAAAAGGTCAAACGCTTGGTAACGATGGTCGGCATGACGGACCCCAAGGTCGTTGACATCACTACGCAGAACCTGGGTGAGCTAAGTTTTTTTTTTTTTTTTTTTTTTTTTTTTAAGTTTCTGCAACATTTGCAAATGCACGTCAAAAAACTATCGTCTCGAACTTCGGAAGGCACGTGAAGCCGTAGGTCCTGGCTGCATTAGCAGTCATTAACAACCACCAATCCGCACTGAGCCCGCGTGGTGGTTTATGTCCCGTTCTCCCTATCCATCTATAGGAAAGGCTCGTGCCCCAGCAGCGGGGATATAAAATGGGCTGATGATGATACGACTCAGAGCCCATATGGTGAAACTGTTTAAATAAAAAAAAATTCAACCAGGAACGTACGACTTCTACGGGTTAAACCACTACACTAGCCGCGTGGTGCGACGTCCGAAGCTGGATGAACGCTTGTCGGGAATGATGACGATGATCTTACCGTTTATTAGCTCTTTCCGTCCGATTGGTTGTCTTAGAGAAATCGATAAGACCGAATTATTTATTTTTTGTTCATATTTATGTTTTATAGTGTTGCAATAAAAGTATTATCTACCTATCTAACTATGATGATAATGAATACGCGGTTTGCTTTCTAGGCACTGCGGAAACGTTGACAGAGAGCCGTATAACTTGCTCGCTTGAACATAAAGACGCCTACCTCTACTACGTGGTGAAGAGGCATCCAGGAAGGACCATAGTGTTCTGCAACTCTATTGGTAGCGTCAGAAGGTGTATATTATTTTCCCATAATTATATTTTTGTTATAGTTTTTGCGGTTTTTTTCTTGCCATCGGATGTTGACAACGGCAATTTTTTATTTTTATTTTTTTTATGCCTTATAAGACAGCTCTTGACCTCGATCTCGCCTGATGGTGAGCGTAGATGAGGTCTAAGATGGAGCGAGCTGCCCCAGAAGATGCCTATTAACTCTCGCCTTGAAGGAATTCAGGTTATAAGTTTTTGGGAACACAGACGATGGCAGAAAATTCCACTCCTTGCCAGTGCGCAGTAAAAATGATGACATGAAGCGCTTAGTGCGACATAGTGAAATTTCTACTAGGTGGGGATGATATCCTGCAGTACGTCTGCAATAATAAATTCAGAAAATGCAACGTACCTATATATGACATTACCTGTGTGGTACCGGGGATAAAGAATAGCACCACCCCATCTCTTCCCGTGGGTGTCGTAGAAGCCGACTAAGGGATCATTACAGAGGATGGGCAGCAGCATCTCTCCGAGTTTACCCTCAACCTACTGCGATCGCCAACCCGCCTGCCAAGCGTGGCGATTACGGCAAATACCCCCCATAATGATCCTTGGGGGAGGCCCTTGTCCAGCAGTGGACGTCTTTTGACCGAGATGATGATGATACATGACATCGCGTAACAGTTCTAACATTAACCAATTTTTTTATTTGACCTAACCATGAATTTCTGTAGCCTAAATAGTTATTAATAAACACTCGATTGACGGAACAAAATAGTGACGTCATAGTTTCTATTCCCATACAATTTTTAATTTAGAAAAAAATTGTTTTGACAGTTACTAAAAAGTTTCTCTATTGACTACTAGTCAACCAATTATATACCGTGTGTTTGCCATTTATTTAATCGGGGGACGATCCAAAAGCACGTAAATAGCACTGTTGAATGAATATCGTGCAAATGTCAAACACAAAATTTATCAAGAGGAAGCAAAACCTTTATTTGGTTCGTAACAATAAGAACATAGCGCTTGTTTTGGTTCCTGCATATAATATAATAATATACAGGTGTTTGGTAATATGTATATATTCCCGAAACGTATCCATGTTAACATGTCTATATAATACTATGCCAAGGTCAGAAAATGGAAATTGTAAAAAAAAATATTTCGACTTTCCATACTAACTCGATCAGCTGATGGGTCATTTTGTATGGAGTCGAAATTTCTTTTTTACAATTTCCATTTTCTGACGTTGACATAGTACTCGTATTATATAGACATGTTAACATGGGTACGTTTCGGGAATATATACATATTACCAAACATCCTGTAGTTAGTGGTTTTCTATAAAAAGTACGTCCATTTAAAACAATCAGTTATAGATTTGATGTTCGTCTCCAAACTGTTCAACAATGGAATTGATTGTCCTCAATTGCTTGTCAGGTTTAAATTGCGCGTCCCAGGTAGATACCCTAGAAATAAAATCAACCTTTTTTGTGCACCTTTCCGTAAAACCGTATTTGGGTCTAATGCTCCTATTTCAAGACTTTGCAAGTTGGTAAATGAATTTAGTGGTAGTGCTGGACTTGATGTTTTATCTGTCTCACCTAACAGACTTCGGTCTGTTATTATAAAATGTTTTACATAATATTATCTAAGCTAGTTGTAAATGTTATGTCCATGTTGTGTGCGTATGATGTATTTACCTATAAGTGTTTGTTACGCTTGGAAATAATACTTGCGCATGTATTTTTTTGTTCTGTAAATGTATTGGTGTAAACAAATGTTGGTAAATCAATAAATCAATAAATAAATAAATAAATTTATTTTTAAAATATTATAAAACAACATTACTTATTACACAGAAATCAGAAACAACGACGGTACCACAACCACCCAGACCCGATACAATATAGAAAAGTTCGTTTCCGACATTGACTCGACCGGGAATCGAACTTGAAGCCACTCGGCTACGGAGCACGTCAAAATTTATTTCTTTTTATCTATATCTTGCTATTTGTTTTCTTTTCGTGGGTCTTGTGAGTTGTCTTACTGAGATAAATAAATAAAAGTTTTTATTGTCTTAAATATTACATTAACTTAGTATAGCATTTCTTACATCGGGCAAACAAAGAGAAGTGTAGGAACTCGCGTTAAGGAACATATAGCCGACGTCAAGCATAGGCGCGAAAATAAGTCTGCAGTATGCGAACGTGCAGATTTGATAAACCACAAATTTTCGCTAGAGAACAACGATTCATCCTTAGGATGATACGCGAGGCTATTGAAATTAAAAAAACATCCTAATTTCAATAGAGAAGATGGTTGGAATCTACCACTAGCCTGGAATCCCATCATACAAAATATTAAATCCCAGCCCTAACATCATACTGCCAGACCAAAAGATACTGTAAGCTCTTTCTGCGTAAAACAGAATACACCTGATTAAATTTAAATGAGGCGTATACAAGCTACTAACTAATTATGAGACGACCAACACCTCAGTCTCCCTGTGACCACGGACCCTTCAAAAGGTTCGAAACTTTAGGATAAATATTAAAAAGTAACGTGTAAAATAAACGCCAATAAATCCGTAAACGTTGTTTCATTTCAATTAATATAGAATTTTAATGCCAAAATATCGATTTTTCTTGTACGAAGGTTGGCACAACTGTTTACTCTGCTCAAGTGCCGCCCCCTACCGCTGCACGCGAGCATGCCTCAGCGACAACGGCTCAAGAACTTGGAAAGGTAAGCTAAAGCTCTTTGTGGTCCTTTATGTATAGGTATCAGTGACGAAGACTCCATATAAATAACCTGATTCCCATCGGCTTCCCTTTAGAAAATGGTCAACATGATACTTCATGTTGCACTGCGCCCGGTCTGCGAGTGCTGAGGTTAAGCAACTTCCGCAAAGGCCGGTCATCAGACGGGTGACCAAAGATTTATTATCTCGAGCTCCCCCGTGCTTCGAAAGGCACGTAAAGCCGTTGGTCCCGGCTGCATTAGCAGTCGTTAACAACCACCAATTCGAACCGAGCCCACGTGATGGTTTATGGCCCGTTCTCCCTATCCATTCATAGGGAAGGCTTGTACCCCAACAGTGGGGACATAAAATGAGCTGATGATGATGAAGATTTATATTTGTAGGTTCCGCGACGACCCGTACGGTATGCTGGTAGCTACTGACGTGGCGGCGCGCGGCCTGGACATACCCAATGTGGATCACGTGGTGCATTACCAGGTTCCCAGGACGGCCGAGGTAAGGTTTACTTGTTTCTTACTAAAGGTCCTTTAGAAATTCGTTATTAATGATTTAGGGATAAAAATTTAAATTTATTCGTAAACAATTTTTACTGTGCTTGAATTATACATCAAAATTAATAAAATAATCGATATAGGTAATAATAAAAATAAGTTCAGACATTACGTACATTAAATATATAATTCAAATAGTAACCAAAAAAGTAATTGTAGATAAATTAATTTAATTTACATTTTCGAATAAATTTTATTTAATTAAATTACATTAGATGCATATCTACATAATGTACATGTATAATAACGCCTCTATGGCCGAGTGGTCAAGTGCTCAGTCCGAGTCCCAAGTTCAATTCTTACTTCGGGCAAATTGTGTTTCAGACTTTTCGATGCATAGCCCGGGTTTGTGATCACTAACCCGTTTTTGGCAAGCGTGGCAATTGTAGTGATGACTTGATTTTAATGATGAAGGCCTTTGCCCAGCAGTGGGACAGACATAGACTATTTTACTTTACTATACTGGACTGTAATACCTACCAATGTTATCTCTACCTGCACCGCCCTGGTTGACTGGTAGATAATGCCTCAGACATTAAGTGCCATCATGTAATGTTTGTAGCAAAAGTTTAAATTAATTAATAAAAAGAAAATCACCTATCCATCACATTGTTTTTTACAGTTTTTACATTATTATGGTTTTTACATTATAATTGTGTAAAATTAATCATCATCATCATCAGCCTACACTAGTCCACTGCTGGACATAGGCCTCTCCAAGTGCACGCCATCGAACACGATCCGAGGCACCCTCATCCAGCTTTTAAAAAAATAATTAAATAAATATATATTTTTTTTCTTGTTGTTTTAAGAACTACGTGCATCGCAGCGGGCGCACCGCTCGGGCTACCAAGGAGGGTCTGACGATCCTCATGATGGAGCCGTCTGAGGCCTATTTGTACGCAAAACTGTGTCGGACGCTCAACAAGAGTAAGTTCAATATAGGCATGATTTTTATTTATTAAAAAAAAGGCCGGTCATGGATGGGCAACCAAAAATTTATTATCTCGAGCTCCCCCGTGCTTCGGAAGGCACGTAAAGCCGTTGGTCCCGGCTGCATTAGCAGTCGTTAACAACCACCAATCCGCACTGGGCCCGCGTGGTGGTTTATAGCTCGTTCTCCCTATACATCCATAGGGGAGGCTCGTGCCCCAGCAGTGGGGACATAAAATGAGCTGATGATGATGAAATAAATAAGTAAATGAAAAATGATTTATTTGAATAATAAAGTACATGGTAAGACCGCGGCTGGATCCTCCTTTTAGACTAACAAAGTCTGTATCCCCTTGAGCGTCGATCGACCACCAGGTGGCCGATAACAATTAAAATTCTATAGTGTCTGGTATTCGCGCTTAGAAGGCACCACCAACCAACACAACTTGATATTAATAGAAATAATCAAATAACGTATCGGGATTACAAGGAAAATAAGATCATGGCAAAAATATTGCGTTGCGTATGCGTGTGCGCATATCTAAGTCTTGGCGTTGATGAGTGACAGCTAGTAAGTCAGGATTATTAAAGTATATGTATTGATTTATTTCGAGGTACACTTATACATATAGATAGGGTGAGGGTGGCTCATGCTGCGTCGTTTTCGCGCTCCACCAGCCTTTGCGCTTGAACTTCATTTCCACCTAACATCAGGTGGAGTGGAGTCATTGGCCGAACTAAGTGTAAAAAAAACTATTGGTCGCTATGTGGTCGAAATTTGACTGCAATTCACAAAATATACTATGTTTTTACAATGTATCTGTCTAAAAACGAAATTCTTAGACATAGAACGAGCTCAAGGGGCTTTGTTAAAGTGATGTACTATCAACAAAATGTCTAGATATCCACCATTAGGGCGATTTTTCTGTGCAGGAGTCAGTGGTTATACCCGCCCCTTTTGTTTTTGACAAATTTTCGGGATATCCACCATTAGGAATCTTAAGAAAGAAATGAATTTCTATTTAACACGTTGATTGCCTTAAAACCAGACACAATAGAAGTTTAATTGTCACCACGCACTTGTGCGGGGTCCGCAAAACAAATGGCTTTGACAAAAAAAAGGTCGGAAGGTTTATATTGGTCATCCTATGGTCATCTTCATGGGTAGGCGGAGTTAACTACGATCGCCACGTTAAGGCAAAAATGTTTGTAACTGGAGCTTTGTCGATAGTACTTCAAAACTAGAAGATTTTCTACTCGGACTCTCTACTCCAGGGGTCTCCAAACTACGGCCCGCGGGCCAAATCCGGCCCGCCAGTGCCATCAATCCGGCCCGCGACAGCTTAAGACTAGTGCCATCAATCTGGCCCACGACAGCCAATGTTTTACTGTTGTTGTTTGCTTAGGTGGGCAGAAAACTTAAAATTGTTTTGGCCCTTGGAACATACCGAAAAAAATTATTATGGCCCTAAGGCTTCAAAGTTTGGAGACCCCTGCTCTACTAAATTGCAGACTTACTTTCTATTAGAAAGTTGTAAATTTTACGCACAGTTCTAAAGAAACATCTTGCATTGGAATATGATTCTGCGGTTGAAAGGAAAAGAGGAAGGATAAGGTTGCCATAGCAAAGCGTACATACATAAGCTTCGCCCAAAATCAATTTCAATATCTGTCATCATTTTTATACAATCGTGCGAATAAAACTAGCAGTTATGTCTGCGGTTTTGTTTTATTTTCTAAAATTTGTGTTATGTCGAATATTAATGTGAAATAATGGTGGATTATTAACCGTTAAGTGTTCGTGAGTGTGCATGAGTGTTGGCAAATGAAACAAAACAGTGCAACGTCACTTTTCAAATTCTCTCAAGAAGTCCGCCCGAGGACTTAGTAAAGCCCCACGTCTTTACTGAGATACTCGAGGGGTTGGGGGGAAATGATATATTTCTCACTTCCCATTTCTATTATCATTCATCATCATCATACAGGAAGGAAATATTATTTATGTATTACTTGTAAGAAAAATTACTTTGACACTGGCTAAATGTGCTAATCACACAAAGCCATCAACTGAAGAAAAAAAAATTATAGTAATTTACGCTTTGAACTAGGGTTTATGAATTCCCGGACTTTTTTCATTCCCGGGACTCCTAGATTCTCACTGTTCATCTTCTTATATTATGGGATGGATGGAATTTAAGAAAATGTTTTATGAAAAAAAGGTTTGTCCATTTTTTCTAAAAAAAAATTTTATATTTAAAACACGATTAATTAAAAGTTACAATACAAACGCTCTTTACCTAACTATTAGTGATCGAAACAGAACTTTATCCAATACAAACAAATTATCCTAACTGCAATTGAACATAAATAGAAAATAAAACATAGAAATTAGGCATGAGTTCGATATATCAAAACGTAACCAAAAACGGATATGAGTCCTATATCATATCATATCGATATGGTAAACTTCATAACCGATATAAGAAAAACTAACACCGAATCGAAAACCAAAACTGCAAGAGAACGCGATATGAAAAAAACTCTATACCGTCACTGTAACCAATATCACCATATCCATGGAAAACTGAAACTACTGCACAACTCCAAATGTTTTGATATTCGCATCTTCCCTTTCTAACTAAGCATAATGTTAACGGTGTAAATGAGACGAAGCGAATATTCGCCACTACTTTGATATGCAATGTTGTTTCATTTGGCTTCGCACTTTATAGTCATAGAAATATGACGTAATTTGGAGTTGTGTTGTCTATCGTTTTCAGTTTTCTAAAACTAGTTATGCATATTAGAAGCAAAACTAGCAAACTATCTTACTGATATCGATATCTGAAAACGGTTTTTGATATCGATATGAAAACTGAATATCGGTTGCGTAACCGTTATTATAGAAAACCGAAAACGCCCATGTCTAATAGAAATATCTGTGATTAATAATGCAATAAATATTTTTGATTTGATTATTTGTAATACATTTTGTTCTGCGGACGCCAATAATGATACTACACTCATTTGTAATAATAGTGTATTTCAAAAGTAACTTATGGTTAAAGAACAACGATACGGCGCGCCGTGTCATTGTTCTTTGACCATAAAGTACCCCGCCGCGGCGGGGTACTTATCATCGCCAGCAAAAATCTTAATAGTGTGATTCAGAAAAATGTCACAACAACTACGTCGCCATCTATTGACAAATCACAGAACTACTCAAACTTACTAAAAAGTAAACAGTCATAATATAATACATAAATTTTATCTTTCGCAACACGCGTTTTAGCAAAGTACCTGTCTCCAAATTAATCAAAAATTAAATTAATTACTTTTACAAAAACACAAATGTTGAAAAAATTCCACGAGCAGGATTTGAAACTGCACCCTTCTGAGATTCCGGGTCAGGTGCTCTTCCTGTAGAATTAAATATATGCATACAACTTAAGTAAAATTAGTTCTTAGATGCGTCAAGAGATGGCGCCACTAGAAAAATTAGATGGCGCTATTAACTTGTTTACGTGCTTGCTATATATGAAAACTTCGTGAGAATAAAAAAAACCTTTTTTTCCAAGATAAACTGATTGTTTCGTTTACTACTCCTTTGGGTGCCTTAGTACGAGTTTGTACATTTCCAATTCAGCTAGCGTGGTTCTAACCTTCAACATTTGTGTTTTTGTAATTTGTTGGCAACAAAATTTGCGTTAAAAATTATTTGAACATTTTATAATTACTTTTAATTTGTTACTTTGCATGATGTATCATAATGTATGTTTTTCTAGCACAAGTTATTTTGTTCAAGAATAAACGAATTGTATTGTACTTTGTCTCCCATAGCAACGGAGCTACCAACCTTCCCCGTGTCTTCCCAATGCCTCGCCTCACTCAAGGACCTGGTATCAGCCGCTCGTGGTCTGGATGCTCTCATGCTGAAGAGGCGAAGAGCGGCGCAAGCCAACGGCTGGAGGGATAAAGCCGCTAGGGAGATGGACATCATCATAGACGACGATGATATGTATCCTTTTATATAAGTCAGTGATGGCTGAGAGTTTTGATTATCGGTCGGTGACGTTAACAGAAACGAGTAAAAAAATAAGTAGTTTTGTTTTTTTTTCAATTTTTTTCTTTTCGTTTTTCTCTACAAAACGATATTAATGACTTTTTTACGGAAACATTTAACTTGTCGTCTGCCTTAAATACAGACACAATAGAATTTTAATTATTTGCTGTATAACATAGTAAGGCATATCAAATGTAATCTACTGTACAAGGTGTTTTTTTTAGTTTAAAAAATAACAAAAAAGTGTTTCTTTAGATTTTGACAAAAAACAAAGTGTCAAAATTTGTGATTGCTTAAAAATCCTGCATATGTAACCATTTATTTCACGATGTAATAATGTCTTAACTCCCAACACAGACCTGTAAAGCAGATAGACCCGTCCATAGACAAGGAGTTGCGGGCGAAGAAGAGACAAATGGACTCTATGCTCACCCGCCCTATGTTCCCCAAGGGATTCTCCTTTAAGTATCCCACGCTCAACGACCCTACAGCGTTCACTTACAAGGAAGAAAATGCGTTACAGGTAATTACTATACATGGGAGGTGGTACAGTCAGCAACAAAAGTCACTGAACACTTAGTAGGTTGTCCAAAGCAAGTAAAAAATCAAACAGGTGATAGACGCTTGTCATTCTCTAATGATGTAATTTTAACACGGCACTAAAGCGTTCAGAGACTCTCGTTGCTGACCTTACCTAAATAATGTATTTAAACTTTTTAATCGTCTCTCAGACCCAGAAGTCTTGGGTACTTTTCCCAGTGGGTGTACATATTTGGAACTCGGTTTGGTAGATGGTATGCCTTCTTTTCATTCCGCCTGGTTAACTACCACCATCTTATCTAAATAACCGCCTCTATGGTCTAGTGGCAAAGACCACCGGTTTAGACCCAGAGGTCCCAGGTTCTATTCCCAGCGGGGGTACATGTTTGTGTACAGTGTTGGTATCACATAACATGGCACAATGTAAATTGTTACTATTTTTTATTATTTTTGTTACATGTTGTATGTTTAATTGTGTGTTTTGTTATGTGATTCCAATAAATGTCTTTTATTCTTATTCTTATTTTACTCGGTTTGGTTGGTAGTAGGGCTTGTTTGTCCGCCTGGCTAGCTCCCACCATCTTATCTAAATATGTCGCCATAACATCAATGTTTGTAGCATTGTTGTGTTCCGGCAGCTAGAGATAAGATAGCCAGTGCCTCACTAGTTGAGGATCCCGGGTGAAGTGCGCTTCCATTATTGGCCTTATCATCACTTAATATCAGGTGATATGAAGGTAGAGTGCTTGCCCGTAGAGCAGAGTTTCTCACACTTCTTTTTTTTTCACAATTTTAACAATTCCGCGGACCCCTGTCAAAGATTTTAGGAAAAGAAAACAAGCCTTATTTATATTAGAAAATCACTTTTATTGGTAGTTTCACTAATTACTAAGTTAATGAGAATGATGCTCGTAACGTGAGTGACGACGATGATGCGTCATCGTTGCGTGGCTTAACCTAAAAACACTGAGTTTCCTGAACAGTTTTATGTACCTATTAATAGTTTACTGAGCTACTGCGGACCCCTGGTACACATGCTACGGAACCCTAAGGGGTCAGTGGACCCCACTTTAAGAAACTCTGCCGTAGAGGGATGTAAAAAAACAAAAAAAAAAGTTGTGTCTAGTAATACACCTTTATATTATTATTATTATTATTATTAGCCCTCACTGTCCCACTGCAGAGCAAAGGCCTCCCTCCATTTCTTCCACCCATTGCGGTCCTATATATTTGACTTATTAAATACCTGATCAAGAATTATGAAAAACTCAAGTCGCAATGAAAGCGTAACTTTTACAAGGCTGTATGGGCTAGATCCTTCTGCTTTCCTTAAATTGGTATGTTGTCTCGTCGGACAGGAAATTGAAAATAGGTCTTGAAAAAGACTACTTGTGCCAGCTGGGACTCGAACCCAGGAAAGTTGTTATAATACGAGTATATTAAAAATAATTTTAATTTAAAATTTTCAGGCTATGAAGAACTCAATGGCATCAGGAGAGATGAAGAAAGAAAAGAGGAAAAGCAAAAACGCGCCACTTTTGAAATTACAAAAGAGTTAATTGTCGTGAATATGTTAAGAAGGCTTCTATTAATAAATACAATCAACTTTACATTCATTGACATTTTATTTTAATTCCTTTGTGTTTTTATAGAATAATACAAGTCCAACAATAAATTTTCAATAATTAACATTGACTGGAATGAAGGGAACTCATATAACTCGTATTGTTGTATGTTATAGCAATCCAAACGTCCGCAAATTGATAAATATGCTATTGAACTAACAAAGACTATACTGTATGCTGATAGATTTACGTTTTCAATTCAAAATCTTATTTTTTTATATGCAAAACGAGTAATTTCATGTTAGTACAGACCTATCCTCCTTAGCCCTTGGGGAGCTCGATGGCGCAGTGGTTAACGCGCCCGGTCTGCGAGTGCTGAGGTTAAGCAACTTTCGCAAGAGCCGGTCATCGGATGGGTGACCAAAAAAGTTTCATCTCGAAGTCCTCCGTGCTTCGGAAGGCACGTAGAGCCGTTGGTTTCGGCTGCATTAGTAGTCGTTAACAACCACCAACCCGCACTGGGCCTGCGTGGTGGTATATGGCCCGTTCTCCCTATCCATCCATAGGGAAGGCTCGTGCCCCAACAGTGGGGACATAAAAATGAGCTGATGATGATGATGCGATGACGCGGCCGATCGCCGACGAGATGGACTGACACCATAAAATCCGTCACTGGGACTCCTATGACGAAGTGCGTTCGCCATGCGGCCAACAGAGACAGGTGGAGAAGGCTTGCAGGGGCAGCAACTACTTCGAGCACGAGGGGCGACCCTTCATTGACCACGACCACTCTGTCAAGAGTGACCGACTAAGAAGAATTCATTCTAATATTAAGCATTTAATATTTGTAGTGCCCTTGCAGGGTTCTTGTGTGAATTGATGTTTAGTTGTAAGATCTATTGTACCTACACCAAGAATAGCAAATAAAAAAATTGAATTTGAATATCTATAGATTGTACTTACTAACATTATTGTTCTTGATGGTACAAAAATATGATGATGATGATAAAAAATACGTATATTAAAAAAACACAAATGTTGAAAAAAATTCCACGAGCAGGATTTGAACCTGCACCCTTCTGACATGGTTAGAACCACGATAGCTCAATTGGAAGAGCACCTGACCCGGAATATCAGAACCCTTCTGATTTGAGCTATCGTGGTTCTAACCATGTCAGAAGGGTGCAGGTTCAAATCCTGCTCGTGGAATTTTTTTTTCAACATTTGTGTTTTTGTAATTTGTTGGCAACAAAATTTGCGTTAAGAATTATTTGAACATTTATAAATACGTATATTATGAAGAATTAACTGCTGGTTTCCCGGTTTTATTCAAATGTGAACTGGCTGATAAACTGACACTTTCGTACTGCGTTCTCTCCCTATGTGTTTTAGCAGTGCTATAGTACTTATACAAAATGGCTGACAACGCAATTGTTACTAAAATAACTCCGATTGTTATCCAAACGATATAAGAGTTGTTATCATCTGGCTCGCCCAGTGAATGGTTCTTTATGATGCTCGAGTAGTAACGCGCTGAAGTTCGGGCGGTGCGCGGGCGCATAGGGTCGGTGAAGTTGACTTCGTATAAGCCAAATCTGCTTCTGTAAAAGACAAATTAATTTTAGTCAAACAAAATAATTAATAAAAATAATCTAAAAGCATTAGGTCTGTATTAAGCCTCATGTTTACACGAGGAGCTCTATGGCGATAGATTCTCCGAGGGGTTTTGATCGGATCGGGTCTCCGAGGGATTCAGGTCGGATCGGAGTAACACAACTTAGTTTAGCTTACCTTACCTATATTTAGGAGCTTAGCTTTAATTAGAAAAAAGTTAAGAATATGGCTAAAAGATAAATGTTTTTATTTCAATACAAAAATTTTCATAAAATAAACAATTATGTCATAAAATTTATCAGTTTGTCTAATTCTTATCATATTGGTTGTCACAATTATTATTGCATTAATTTCATTTAATTTTGATTTTGTTTGAATTTTATTTTAATTTTGATTTTAATTTTAGGTTATTTGACATTCACATGCCCTGCGTTTGGCAAAACAGACGTTCAAAATGATAAAATTACCACCAGCTAAAATGTAGGTACTTTGTTTGCATGATTAAATAATCATTTCATTTCATTTCAACTAACGCGAGGGACTGAAAGTAACAGAGCAAGCGGACAAAATAGTTCGTTCGTCTGCGCAGCCCCTAACGGTAAGTTTAAGTCCCGGAGCAATTTCTGGGTACGTAGCTGTATCCGTATTAGTGCTAGGGCTTATATAGTCACGTGGTTAGCAGGACTGCTGGGCCTAAAACCGATGGTGTATCCGATAGAAAGCAGAGGCGGTTAAATCACATAATAATAAACGATGGAGCAATTACAGACAGTGTGATTTTAGGGTTCCGTAGCCAAATGGCAAAAAAAGCAACCCTCATGGATTTGTCATGTCTGTCTGTCTGTCTGTCTGTCCGTATGTCACAGCCACTTTTTTTACGAAACTATAAGAACTATACTGTTTCAACTTGGTAAGTAGATGTATTCTGTGAACCGAACACAAAATTAGTAAAAAAAACAATAAATTTTGGGGGTTCCCCATACTTAGAACTGAAACTCAAAATTTTTTTTTCATCAAACCCATACGTGTGGGGTATCTATGGATAGGTCTTCAAAAATGATATTGAGGTTTCTAATATTATTTTTTTCTAAACTAAATAGTTTGCGCGAGACACTTCCAAAGTGATAAAATGTGTGTCCGTCCCCCCCCCCCCTGTAACTTCTAAAATAAGAGCATGATATGACTAAAAAAATATATGATGTATATTACCATGCAAACTTCCACCGAAAATTGGTTTGAACGAGATCTAGTATGTAGTTTTTTTTAATAAAATCGTAAACCGCTATTTATATTATGTTACTTGCTGCTACGGAACCCTTGTTGGATGTTGCCAACATTAAAAAACATAAGTTTATTTGTCATCCATTGTAATGGCAACTATTGCTCTCTCTCTCTGCGACTAAAGAAGAATAAAGACGTGTCATTCAGTAGTCCTGGTATTTTATTATATATTCAGAACCCACCAGCAATCCAGCAACCTATCAGCCTAACACAGACGCTGCTACAACCCTTCATGGGCGAGTCCGACTCGCACTTGGCCGCTTTTTTTTTAACTGGGAATTTTTTTAACTAGTAGGTGGACGTACGAAACCATAATAATTAAGACACACAGAGAAACTGTCCTGTGAACCATCAAGTATTTTTTTGTGAAAACATTTTTGGAATAGCATTAGAATTAGAATAGAAGAAAAAAGTCGGAGCAGCAGAAGTTATAGTATATTTTATTTTTTTATTTTATGTGCTTATTGCTGCTCTAAAGCTACATTAAAAAAATATAACTACAGTGAAAAAAGAAATTTTGAGAGAAGAAGACAGAATTAGTCAAATTAAATGAAATATTTTCTCAAACTATTTGTACGTTATCGTATATATATCGTAAAGTATGACTCATGACCATGACATCACAAGTTAAATGTCTTTGTGACATCATAACTTACGTATAGCCACCTCTCCACTCGAGGTTGTCCATGAGGGACCAGGCGGTGTAACCTGTCACGTTCACTCCGTCCTTCTTGATGGCGAACATCAGCTGCGCGTAGAAAAAACAGTAAATTTTAAAAATTCACCAAACCATATATTCCGGGTAAGGTACGCTTATGTCAGAGAGTTCGGGTTTAAATCCCGCTCGTGGATTTTTTTTTAAACAATATTGTAATTTGTTTGCAACAAAGTTTGCGCTAAATTATATCAATACTAATATTATATATACTAATATTATAATGACATTGATAAATTGTTTATATTACAGAACGATATTATCATATCATGTCTTATAGCTTGAGGATATTAACAAATATAGAAAAAATAGAGTCCTGCAAACCCCACTTTATCAAGAGAAGAATACATACATACATACATACATACATACATACATACATACATACATACATACATACATACATACATACATACATACATACATACATACATACATACATACATACATACATACATACATACATACATACATACTTTTGACGCAGTCGGGTAAAAAGTTAAAAATTAAAAATAATAGCATCAAAGGTGAATCGATTCATTAAGCTAGGAAAAGAGTCGCCATCCCTAGCCCGGCGCCCTTACGGCACTCTTCTACGACAAAAACTATATTACTATATTACTTGATTAAAATAATATTGGAGTAAAATCGGCAGTTGATTTTTAAAAAGATAACGGTATTTTTACTATTTTGTATGTAAACAAAATAAACAATTTGAGGCAGATGAATGGACATAAAGTAATAGTAAAATATGAACACTTCGTCAATTAAGAATTCCACAAAGTTATTTCAATGTTCATTAGTGATTATTCGTGTGTAAACTAATTTAAACGGCTTATATACATAGTTAGATTTAGCAATAGCAACTAACAGGATAAACTCAAAATAATAGCATCAAAGTAAAAAATAAGCGCTTCAGTCTTCACTTACCCTCATTATTTATTATTCCATAACAAACTCTACCTAAAAAAAAAAACCTGACCCGGTATGTCAGAACGGTAGTTGTTGACATTGAATGGGCGCCTTTGGCTTTCAAAGTAAAAGTGTTAAATAATTTCGGCGGGCTGGTTAGAACCACGATAGCTCATTTGGAAGAGCACCTGACCCGGAATGTCAGAAGAGTGCAGGTTCAAATCCTGCTCGTGGAAATTTTTTCAACATTTGTGTTTTTGTAATTTGTACGCAACAAAATTTGCGTTAAAAATTATTTGAACATTTATAAATAGCTTGCTTACTTCTTAACTGATCTTTAATATTTGTAAAAATATTATGATCGTATGTTAGTGACGGTAGTTGTTGACTTTGAATGGGCGCCTTTGGCTTTCAAAGTAAAAAGTGTTGAATAATTTCGGCGGGCTGGTTAGAACCACGATAGCTCAATTTTTATTATATTAACAATTAACTAAATAATAATTGTAAATAATTTTATGGTTTTTACCAAAACAGAAAAAATCGAATGTCGATTTTCAAGAGTGAGATATCGATTCACTGAATCGATTCAGTACTACATATCGATTTACTGAACCGATTTTTTTGGTCCGTGAAATCGATTCTTCGATTATAACTATGTATGACAATATATGTTATTGTGTTATTGTTTATTGTCCTGAATAAAATAAAAAAAATAAAAACGACCATCTGCTTCCTAACTAAAATTTATGTAATTTTCTGATTAGTCAAGTCTAAGCCAAATAAAATATACATTAATTAATTAATGAATTAATTGATTCATTGATTCATTCATTCATCCATTCGTTCATTAATTCATTCATTCATTGATAGTACTCGCCTGCGTCAAGTAGTCCCTGTAGTAATCGACGCGGTCTTCGTCGTCCAGGCCGGGGGGTCCAGCGTACCCATTCTCCGTCACCAGGAACGGTATGTCACCGTAGTGCTCCTTCAGCCAGGACAGCAGCAGCCGAAAGCCTTTCGGGTATTGCTGGCACACAAAAGATTTCGTGAATTAATTAAGCCGCGTTAATGAATTGAGCGAGTGATTGAATTGAACACACAGAACCATGTCTGCCAGTTCACAAATGTCTTAGTAGTGTTTTTTATGTTAAGACTTATTTTAATGTTAGGCCTAAAGTAAAGGGCAACTGAGACACGATTGTATTGTGCTGTTTTAAAATAGCAGAATTAAATCTAACTGAATATGAATATAACATGTTTTAACGACTAAGGAAGAGGGTAGATCGTTTTGTCCGCTCATAATCACCCACCCAATAACTTCAGTACCTACATCAGTGATTATGGCGCACAACATGGTAATAATCCCGTTAATATAAATTATTCTAAATAGCAGAATTGAAGTTTAGTAGAGTTTAAAAGCGTTTACTCCGCACACTAGCGCCGCCAATGAAAAAAAAACATAACTAGTAATTAGAGATAGAAAATCAAATTATGCTCAACAAACTATTTTAATGGAGTAATTTAGCATTTTGCGTCACCTAATGAACATCTGACATGTTATGGTTCAGTTAAATACGGCGTTATAGTTAAAAGTGGTCGTTTTCAGCTGTAACGTCTTAATTAACTAAATCATAACATGTTACATGTTCATTAGGTGACGTAAAAATGCTAAGATACTACATACAAATAGTTTGTTGAGCATAATTTGATTTCCTATCTCTAATTACTAGATATGTTTTTTTTTCATTGGCGGCGCTAGTGTGCGTCGTAAACGCTCTTTAATCACTCGTTACTTTCTATATTTCTGTAACAACGTGTCATCATCATCTCAGCCAAAAGACGTCCACTGCTGGACAAAGGCCTCCCCCAAGGATCTCCACAACGACCGGTTTTGTGCTGCTCGCATCCAGCGGCTTCCCGCGACCTTCACCAGATCGTCGGTCCACCTTGTTGGAGCAATGTGCCCTGCCCACTGCCACTTGAGCTTAGCAATTCTTCGGGCTATGTCGGTTACCTTTGTTCTTCTGCGGATCTCCTCATTTCTGATTCGATTTCGCAGAGAAACCCCGAGCATAGCCCTCTCCATTGCTCTTTGAGTGACCTTGAGCCTTCTGATAAGGCCCATAGTGAAAGACCACGTCTCAGTCCCGTATGTCATCACTGGCAACACACACTGGTCAAAGACTTTCGTCTTGAGACACTGCGGTATATCGGACGAAAAGATATTTCGTAGCTTACCGAACGCTGCCCAGCCTAATTGGATTCGACGATTGACCTCTTTACTGAAGTTGGACCTACCTAGCTGGACCGTTTGTCCCAGGTAAACATAATCGTCTACAACTTCAACGTGTAGGTCTGTATATTTTTTCGAAAACTAAGCTAAATAAATTATACTTATTTTTGGGCCACTTTTGATGCTGGCGTAATAATAAAGTGGAGCTCGACGGCGGCGTAGTGGTAAACGTGCCCGGTCTGCGATTGCTAAGGTTAAGTTTCCACAAAGGCCGGTCATCAGATTGGTGACCAAAAATATGTCATCTCGAGCTCCTCCGTGCTTCGGAAGACACGTAAAGCCGTTGGTCCCGGCTGCATCAGCAGTCGTTAACAACCACCAATCCGCACTGGGCCCGCGGTGGGTGGTTTATGGCACGTTCTCCCTGTGGTATTTCCATCCATAGAAAAGGCTCGTGCCCCAGCAGTAGAGACATAAAATGAGCTGATGATGGTGTGATGATGATTAATACTGTACCTAAGTAGCTTGATGGTAAGTAAAATTCGCACTGGATACTTTGGAAATATAGAGTTTACTGCATCGTACCTTGAACCACCAAGCATGCGTCGGCTTCCAATCGGGCTTGGTGTCCAGTATTATCCCCAACTCTTGAGAGCCTTTGAAGGGCCACATGCCCAGCTGTTCATCCAGCTTCGGTCGTCGCACCACGCGGCTAGTATAGTGGTTTAACCCGTAGAAGTCATACGTTCCTGTTGAAAAATTGTTTTTATTTAAACAGTTTCACCATATGGGCTCTGAGTCGTATCATCATCAGCCCATTTTATGTCCCCGCTGCTGGGGCACGAGCCTTACCTATGGATGGATAGGGAGAACGGGCCATAAACCACCACGCGGGCCCAGTTCGGATTGGTGGTTGTTAACGACTGCTAATGCAGCCAGGACCAACGGCTTTACGTGCCTTCCGAAGCACGGAGGAGCTCGAGATGATAAATTTTTGGTCACCCATCCGATGACTGGCCTTTGTGAAAGTTGCTTAACCTCAGCACTCGCAGACCGGGCGCGTTAATCACTGCGCCATCGAGGTCCTCCGAGTTCGTATCGTGGAAATAGAGAACTGATGTAGAAATAGACGAAGAAATAATAACTATTAACCATATATACTTATGACACCGCGACACCGGCCTTGTAGCACAGAATGCATGTCCTGTAGCTTAAGGCGAAGGGTAAGGCACACTAGCGCCACCAATTGATAATTTGACAACTACTAACGGACCGGATCTTTTTTTAAACATTGCGTACCATCCGATAATAGGAAAGCATCATTAATATTTATTTAATAATTGTGCACTACTTTTTGTTGCGTGGTTTATTCACAAAACGGGCTATCGCATTTTTTCACAAACAATGGCCACTTTTGATGTTAGCGAATGAATACAAAAACAAACCTAAAAGTAGTGCACAATTGTTAAATAATAGATGTTTGCCTAGTGTCGGAAGGTCCGCAATGTTTGAAAAAAAATCCAGTTTAGCAGTTATCAAATTAAATCCATTAGCGGCGCTAGTGTGCCTTACCCTTTGCCTTAAACTGTTTTTTTCTATTGTTGAAGGCTTCGTGCGTTTAGCATATTTAGCCAGTGCATGCCATTATACTTAAATAAACAATATTTCTTTAACAACATAAAAATTTACTAAAAAAAAACCAACAAGTCTCAGGGAGCTCGAGTAGGAATCGAACCCACGACCCTTGGATTACCGAACATTTCGTTTGTAATATAAGATGATGATTAATGATAATGGTAATGAGAGAATACATGATATTCTCCCCACCCCTTGAGTAGTTCAGTAAAGATGTGGGGCTTTACTGAGACCTCAAGCGGACTTCTTGAAAAAAAATTAAAATTACTTTGCACTGTTTTGTTTAATTTGCAAACACTTATGCACATTCACGAACACTTAACGGTTAATAATCCACCATTATTTCATATTACCCCCTTGAGCGTCGAGCGACCAGCAGGTAGCCGATGACAATTAAAATTCTATTGTGTCTAGGTATTCGACGCTTGAGCTCTTAATACTCGACTTAACACAGATTTTAGGAAATAAAACAAAACCGCAGACATGACTCTTCACTTTCCCGCCAAGAAGGACCCCTTCAAACTGTTAAACACACCTAATATAAAATAATGCTCAGCATGCAGTGAACACAGTAGTTAATTAATTAACCTAGGTTTTTTATCCTACCTCTGATCAATTCAATCTCCTCTCTAGTGAAGGCTGGTAGCCTGGACCTGGTGTATCCCTCCTTCTTGCTGTTCTCCGCTATGAAGCTCTCTAGAACCGGGGGCCAACCACCTTCCTTCGAGAATATGGGGTGGGAGAACCGACCTGCCTGGAAAAGATCATGTAAAGAAAAAGATTTAATGAAACATTTATTGACATTGCACAGCACATTTTATTTATTTATTTATGATGAGTGATGGATGACACACACAATAATAATAAAAAATTACAAACAATTTTTAAACTTACACAAAGAAAAGAAAGAAATATTATATAAGGTCACATTTTATCAACTGCAAATATTTTGACAAAACACCTAATTATATCAGAGAAATAAGGACACACAGAATAGCATTTAAAAAAAAATCAGGCTAGTTTTTTTTTACTTTTCCTGACACAAAAATTGTAATATTTTTAAGAGCGGCCTCTGTGTCGGCTGTTTTGAATGAAACTAGGGGCACATGTAAGCGGTGAAGGCATTGAGGCCTCTCTGTTTCGGCTTCTCTGAATTGAAACTACCACTACTAAAGTGCTTTATTTTTCTTTTTAATTGACATGTCTTTTGGCATTTTTCCTGAAGACTAGCGTATAAAAATTTAAGGTTTTTTCATAAAAATAGTTTATATTATGTTGTTGAATTTATCCTCAAAATATTTGCAGTTGATAAAATGTAACATTATATATATACTTATATACTTATCTATACTATTAATTCATTATATTGATGTGGAGAGTGGTGGGATGACTGGTACCTAGGACCATTTTTCGACGTATTTTTTTAAAATCCTTATTTTCAATAAAACCGTTTAACTTTAAAAAAAATTACTATCATAAACCACAACCACAACCACACCCAAACCATCGACTCTATCTTGACTGAGGAACTCTCAAGAAAGTTTCGAGGGTCCCTCCAAATCGGTATTCTAAGTCAGTAAACAGCGGGTTTCTTGAGGTACCTTCAATGAGGTTGAGTGGAGGAAGAGTCGAGCGTGAGTCGAGGTAAAACGTTATAAATTACGTCATATAGGTAACGCATTTTGTTTTCTCGCATTTTGTAGGCTATGGTAGACAAAGTGACATAACTGCGATATTAAAAAAAAATAACAAAAAAAAACCGACTCCAAAAAATTAGACTGAAAAAATTGCACTAAAAAGTAAAAAATAATTGCTTGTTTAGTTTGTTCAATTTACTTGCAATTAACCTATATTATACTCAATCTTATATTCTTTCTTAGGAAAATACCTATATAGGTACAATTATTGTTATTTTTGGAGCCTGAATGTAGCCTTTGTGTACCACCCCGCTGATCCTTTAACCTAAGAATTCTGACATATCGGGAGAAGTCTGGTAAGATGCCCGGTAACCTTGCTCACACCTCTTTGCTCTTAGTATATTCACAGGCTTGTTTCACACGTACCACAACCACACCACACCGTTGCGACAAGAAGTGGTCAAGCTGTGGTTACGTGTGAATAGTGTCGCTGCGGCTTCTTGCGGTTGCGTGGTGTTACCTACAAAATGTTTGCGATATGGCCGGCCGCTAATTCGCGGTGTCGCTGGTGGTTGCGATGTGGTTGCGACGTGGCTGCGATGTAGTCGGTATCAAACACGCGGTCAATAATGACGGCAAAATGTGGCCCATGTGAATTCAACTATTAATTCTCATACAAATTAGCGCCCGCCCACGTGTTGTGGTTGTGGTGTGGTTGTGGTACGTGTGAAACAAGCCTTACACTGTATTCCATCGCGAGTTCAGCTAAGGGCGCGTCTCCTCTGCTGTCTGTTTCGAACCATGGCACATTGTTGGATAGCGAGACTTGTCCTGAAACCAAAAGTAATGTCAAAGTCAATTTTTTTATTCAAATAAACATAATAAAAGTGCTTTTGAATCGTCCATACATTTTTTACCTACTACTACCGAGTACCGCGATAATGGGCGCAAGAAACTCCACAGCTTTAATAGAAGTAACGACATTTACAAAAAAAAGGTAGGTTTTCACACCATAACAAATGCTAATTGCTAACGTTTCTGTTGCGGCGATAGATATAAATAGTAACAACGTATTTAAAAAAACAATTAAATACTTTATGGGTTAGATGAAGGCTGAGTAGCCTTCGTCTTACCTGATGTTAGTGATGATAAGCTAAAGGGTGAAAGCGTACTCCACCCGGAATCCCTAACTACTGAGGCACTGGCTATCGTATCTCTAACTAGATAACCCATTTAGACCGACCAGACGTTTGTGTGTTGTTGTAAAAAAAAAAACTTTAATAGTATCTATAAACATGTCCTGACTGATTCATCATCGCCGAGCTTAAACCGCTGAAGCTAATTAGATGAAATTTGGACTCTAGGCTAATTGAGTGACGTAACCAGCCACTAAGAAAGGATTTTACGAAAATCACACCCTAAGGGGGGTCAAATAGGGGGTGAAAGTTTGTATGAAAGTCCGTCAGTTTTGAAGTAAAATACATGAAAATTTGTATTTGGGTTCTTGAAAAGAAACAAAGAAAGACATGTCTCAGGAATTTTTTTTATTTTCCTTTAAAGGAGTAAAAAAGGGAAGAAGGTTTTTTTGAGGAAATCATTATTTTTAAAGTAATAAATCAAAATGAATATTGTAATCGATCTATAGATTTTTCAACAAAAATAAAGAATGACGTGTTTTAGCATTTTTCGAAAAACCTTCCCTAGAGAGGTGAAATAGGGGTGGAACGTACCTTTAATAAATTTGGCTTTTATTACAAATACAAACAATCACACGTCGTGTAGCCTACGTGAGTGAAGCCGCGAGCAAAAACTAGTCATATATATTACTATAATACTTTTAGAGGTGTTATAACACCCTGTCGCACTAAATGGGTCGGAAGTAGTCGGAACTCGAGCTACTAACATTGTGTTATGGCGGCATATTATTTAAATAGAATGAAGGTAGTTAGCCAGTACTTAAAACAAGACCTATCATCCACCAGACCGAGTACTAACATATTTATACTTCCCGCTGGGAATCGAACCTAGGATATCTGGGTCTGAGGTCTCAACCACAAAACCACAGCGGCGGTTAAAATCTAAATAACCTCCATCAAGTCAGTGTTGTGAGGTAGGACCCGCTCCTTCGTGTGCTTTCGTTCCAATACAATGAGAAACCAGCTGAGCCTTGTCAATGAAAGAAATATAGAAAAAACATTTACTTATTGGAACTGTGGGACCATTTAATTAACTGATGAAGGTCTAAAGGTCTGGACAAACACTAGTGTAAATGGGCGGCTGCCTTTATTATACACACACCTGCACACTTGACCACCACAACCTTACGCAGTTAATTCAGTGCTTACGTCAGCTTTCTCGGTAGCATAATGGTCAGTGCAGCCGCCCGGATTGCGGAAGACCCAGGTTCGATTCCTGGCTGGGTCGGGTAGGCATTTCATTCTTTGTTTTTTATACTGTATTTTATAAATATTCAATTCAGCTTCAGTGCAGCAATTAGCACTTAAAAATAAAAAGTAAATACCACAACCAGTCAAATTTACTCAAAAGATTTTGAGCTTTATGGGTCTTACAGATAAACAAAGAATAAGGTCGGAATAGTTATTCCGTGTTTTGTTCCTGTCATGTAAACGTTATTTCAAATTGGAGTAAAAGAGACAAAACACGGAATCACCATTCAAAGCTTATTCTTTGTTTATTTGTAACGTGTACGGCTTAAGGTTGAACATTTATTGAAGAAATTTGTCACTTTTGGATGAGTTGATGAGCAGCGGCGTCTGTACTTATGTGGGAGCCTTAAGACTGACCCGGACCCACTCACCATGATACTTCGGCCTGAACTCCTTATCGTATATCCTCCAGGCTTTAGCGTGGGCCAGCAAAATATGCTTGGTGCACAAGTATACGCCAACTGCTGGGTCAATCACCAGCGGCGGTAAGGCCCCGGAGTAGCCTGCGTCGCATACTATCAGGGGTTCGTTGATGGTGATCCAAGTCTTCACACGGTCAGCGTAGAGGGAGTAAGCTACGCGGGCGTAGGATGCGAACCAATTGGCGATTAGTGGGTTTGCCCATCCACCTGAGGAGGAAATAGAACATGTTTCTTTAAAAGGAGCTCTTGAAGCAGTACGATAGAATGGGACTACTTATGAATCAGAGGTCAATTGGCGATTAGTGGATTTGCTCATCCACCTGAGGACGAACGCGCTCCGCGGCGCAGCGTGCAACGTTGTGGTTTTATTTTGGGGTTTGCTGTTGGCCTTAAACGGCCTTTACAGCGGCATCGGAGCATCCTTATGCCGTGTGATCGAAACAGATGTCGATCACACGGCAGTCAAGAGGGTCAATTCAAAATTCAATTTTTTTTTAAAAATTTAATATGAAATTTTACAAGTGTTTTTTGAACGTCAATTCAAAGCCATGGCTTCGTAAACCCTAAGGGGAGACCTTGTACCGAGAAGAAGCCGCAAGAAACTCGGCAAAAGGGCTGTTTCTTTCTCCTGGTAGGCTACTCTTGACGCAAACTCAATCTTAATACAATTCCAATGCGATTAATATGTATCGATATTGGGATAGTTTCGCAATTTTGGAACGCCCCATCTCGATAATAATTTGTTCACCAATTTCCACGCAATTTAATTCCAATGTGACGCATTCTCGCTTTTAATTGATTACTTATTGCAATTGTGTTTCAAGAGTAACCCTACTGTAGTGTTACATTACAAGTTTTAAGTTTAATAGAAAAAAACTAATAATTATATCGCATTCATAACATTAATTTGCACTATTGAGTATGTACATGTAACATAATCTTCCACTTTATAATAACCTTTACTCATTACAGTCTTTTTGACATGTGCTTTAAATTTATGTAAGGGTATTTCAACAACATTGTGTGGAAGTTTATTATAAAAAGGTTTCTAGAGAGAATGTCATCATGCAAGCGTATCCCCTACTAAATTCTTCGAAGGGTTCGGATCGAATAGGAGAAACGAGGAGCTTAATACAAAATGGATACTGGAGGCTTACCACAGGCTCTTATAGCAGTATTATTGCAGTTGTGAAAGCGAGACGCGTGTAGCGGCGAATATACTCGCGTCTCTTTTCCACAACTGTAATAATACTGCTATAAGAAAGAGCTCATAGTAGGGGCACTGGAATCAACAATTGATTTACCCAAATTTTGGAGTCGCAACGGCAGGTCCCAGTGGTAGAGCGTGACGACTGGCTCGATACCTTTCGCCAGGAGGCCGTCGATCAGCTCCGAGTAGTACTTCTTGCCGACCGCGCTCACCTCGTTGGATAGCCCTTTAGGTAACAGCCGCGTCCAGGATATGGAAAATCTGGAAAAGGTGGATAAACTGGTTAAGACCACCGGCTTAGACCCAGAGGTTCCGGGTTCGATTCCCAGCGGGGGTGGTACATGTTTTTGTACTCGGTTTGTTGTTGGCAGGGCTTGTTTGTCCGCCTGGCTAACTACCACCATCTTATCTAAATATGTTGCCATAACATACATGATTGTAGAATTGTTGTGTTCCGGCAGCTAGAGATAAGATAGCCAGTGCCTCCGTAGTTGAGGATTCCGGGTGAAGTGCGCTTCCACCTTCGGCCTTATCAGGTGAGATGTTAAGTGCTTATCCATAAGATATATATTTTTTAAAGTTTTGACTTTGCCTTTGATATCGTAAATGTGGAAGTGTGCGTGAGTACCGTTATATTTTATTTATTTATTTAAAATAGGTACACCTGACAGATTACAGTCGATACATGGGAAAAATAAATGTTACTAAATATAGTAGGCTAGACTATAATCTAGAAACAGTACCTACTTAGGGTATACACAGCATGAATTTAATTATTTTCTACGCAAAAGTATAATAAAATAAATAACATTAATATTACAAAATATAATTTAAAAAATACAGAAAACTAACTGACATGTAAGGAAAAAAATATTTAGTTGGGCTGAATTCATCAATAATGATTCTTTAATGATACTGAATTCAGTAGAATTCAGTACCTATCATTAAAGAATTACACTACACTTGAGCTCAGCAGTGCAGTGTGGTATACATATATATTAATAACTTCTATATCATCATCATCATCATCATCATCTCAGCCAAAAAGACGTCCACTGCTGGACAAAGGCCTCCCTCAAGGATGAATCATTTTGAGCGGAATTTGCCATAATCGCCACGCTTGGCAGGCGGGTTGGCGATCGCAGTAAGGTGAGAATAATCACAGAGTGACGCTGCTGCCCATCCTCTGGAATGATCCCATAGTCGCCTTCTACGACACCCACGGGAAGAGATGGGGTGGTGCAATTCTTTACCCCCGGCACCACACGGCACCACACTTCTATATAAATATATAGAAATAACTTCGCACTGCTGAGTCTCCACTCCACCTGATGTTAAGTAGAAATGGAGTCCCAGACGCGAAGACAACTGATGCAGCATGAAAACGACGCAGCATCAGTCACACTCCCCCTG
The DNA here is from genome assembly GCA_963082485.1 of Eudonia mercurella. Classification (NCBI taxonomy): domain Eukaryota; kingdom Metazoa; phylum Arthropoda; class Insecta; order Lepidoptera; family Crambidae; genus Eudonia; species Eudonia mercurella. The sequence continues at coordinate 13,092,849 of OY720043.1, forward strand.
CCGGCCCACAAGATGCTTCACGCCTCGATCAAACGACCCCATATCATAGGAAGGAGGGAAAACGTGTGCTGGTAGACCATTCCATACTTCCACAACAAAGAAACAAGTCACCATATAAGCTGACGATAAATGATCACTAATAACTACCTCTTCACACCTCTTTTGAAGGACTCCAGATCCAGAACATAAGGAGGAGGGGAAAACGTGTGCTGGTAGACCATTCCATCTTTTAGAGGTGTGACAAAGATAATATTCATCAAATCGGCTGACAATAAATAATCACCAATATCTATCTACCTATAGAAGTGCAAGCCCAGCTCGTGGGCTACCTCGATGTCCCTCTCCCACTGGTGGTACGAGTCGCAAACGACGTCGCCGTTGCTGCCGTCTACGATCAGGTGCGGATAGGTGTGCGCAAAGTCGTCCCATATGCTCGGCGATTTGTCTGAGAGAAGAGATTATATAAGGTTAGGCCCTTTAACAACTGGTGGGTAAGTGGATAGTACTGCGTTTTTAGTGAGCTCGCCGCCCAACTTCTCGGAGTTGGGCGAGGTGCAGGAGGGAGAGCCCCAGATCTGCAATGCACTGTATTTTTTTCACAGTTACAAAAAGGGCCTATAAAGGAGTTGTGAAACTGTGAAGAAACTACAATTGCGGGTTGGAAAGGTGAGGACGACGGCTAGCGAGGCTAGCTCCTGTCAATCCTGCTCCATTTGTTGTCTTGAGATTGACTCCGCTTCTGCTTACATCAGGTGGAGTGAAGTCGCATACTCATCGATAAAAGGCATGCATAACTCTTGTGATGTTTTAAAATGTTGTGAACTGCTGAATATTTTAGAATAGAATAAGTAGCTAACAAGCGCGGATCCAGCACACAAAAAAGGCTGTGGGTACGGCGACCCAAAAATCGGTCAAGTGTGAGTCGTAATCAAAATGTTTTTGTTTTTGTTATTTTTTTTTGTTTTTCTGGATTTGATAAGGTTTTAGCTGTGAATGTGTGCGTTTGTTGTGTGCTGCTCTACGTTCAGAATCACACACGCGCACGGTTCATTGCTAGTTTTTTTAGGGATAGATAATATAACCAAAGATAAAGAAATATTTATTTAAAATACAAATAGCATAAAAAAATTTCTTCGATCTCAGTTAAGGTTGTGGACATACCCACTGTGCCCACAACGGTGGATCCGCGCTTGATAGCTAATAAAATACTTTATTTGTATACAAAATACAGACACGTTATAATAAAAACAGTTTTAAAAGTCGTACAAATCTACCTCTTAATGGCGATATCTTCAAGGCAACTTAGGGATGTAAAATGTAGATAATATGAAACAAAGATGATTGTGTGGGTAACAAGCAGATAACAATGCGATTCCTTTAAATTCAATCAGGTGTTTAACCTACCACTGGCATTCCAAGCACCTTCGATCTGGTAGGCGGACGTCGCGGCACCGAACTTGAAGTTCGGTGGAAACTTCAGGTAGGCAGCTTCCAGACTTGCAATAAAGACGCTGTTGCATAAAAAAAAAATTTAACCTAAAATTTATAATTATAATCTAAAAGTCTTTATAAGTTTTTACATTACTCTCTTGGGTTTATGTACATATTTTATTGGGAAATATAAAACTATTTTATTTATCTTATTTTGTTAATTTTTTTGTTTTATTCTCTTACTTCATAGTAATTAATTCTCGACGTCATCGTCGTAAGCACTTTTTACGTAACAATTCAAAGATACCCTTTTGGAACGTCTTCAAACGTTTAACTTGTTACTTGCAATAAATCTGAAATAAGTCTTTAATATATTTCTTATTTATTTATTACATTCAGTTTGATGTTGACCTACATTATCACATTTATTGCTTTTGCATAACCCAACCCAATTCATTTTTTTTGTAATCAATTAGCATCCAATAATGAAGACGAGCAGTTTTTTCTAATTAACAATTACCTACATGGTGCTAAGTAATCAATCGGTAACGGCAATTATCCGGAGAAAGGCAAATAAAATCATTTTACACAAATTAAACTAGTCTATATTACAAAATACTTCACATCACATCATTATGCGCTCATTATGTCCCCACTGCTGGGGCACGAGCCTTCCCTTAGGATGGACAGGGAGAACGGTCCATATACCACCACGCGAGCCCAGTGCACAGTACGGATCGGTGGTTGATGCAGCCGGGACCAACTGTTTTACGTGCCTTCCGAAGCACAGAGAGCATATTTATGTTATAAAATACACAGCGTCTTTAATCTCGAAGTCCAATTTGCAATGAAGGAATCATAACTTTTTTATTTATGGAACAAATAACACATTATTTTGTAGCTGTATTAATCACTTTTACCTGATAACCACTAACTGTAATGATATCATATTTGTAACTGAATCTTTCGATAGATTAAGGTAGATACAGTTATCTTATCTTTTGACAATCGAGAAATATAGTAAATATGTCATTTGATGCCATACACACAAGTCTTGTAACGGTCCATACGTCACTAGAACATTTTCTATGAGTAAGTATTATAGTATCGCTTGTATCTAGGTTACAATTGGGGAAAAATGCTATTTAATTTTAATGTGTAATAAATTTAAAAAACTAATAAAGTTAAATCAATAATACTCAAATAAAAATAAACCTTACTGGCTAGGACCTAAATGTTAAATAGAATCAACCTTTCTCTATTATATATGCCTCCAGCTGACTTCATACCGCTGACAGTTTCCATCATTGAGTTAATTATATATCAATGGTTTCCATGACAACAAAGCAAATCATTTTGTATTGAAAAATTAAATTGTCGTTTTTTATTATATTTTCTTTTTATATAGCCTATGTTACTCAGCGCTAATGTAGCATTCTAATGGTGAATGGTGAATTTAAATCAGTCCAGTAGTTTTTGAGTTTATTTGTTGCAAACATTCATACATACATACATACATACATACATACATACATACATACGTACAAAAATACAAAGATTTTCTCTTTATAATATTAATATACTTAGACGTACTTTTTTAACTGAAACCAATAAGTACAACAACTAACTACAATAAGTTTTATTTTTTATACTTAGCACGGCAAATTACTCAAATTCACCTGATGTTAAGTAATATGGAATCCAGATGCGACGATAACTGGTGCAGCGTGAGAACAACGCACCGTCAGTTATCCTCACTTTGCCGGCCCACAAGGTGCCTCTTCACGCCTCGTTTGAAGGACCCCATATCATAGGAAGGAGGGAAAACGTGTGCTGGCAAACTATTCCATGTTTTGGAGGTGCGACAAAAAAACGAGTCAAGTTGACAAAACTGGACTTTTTGGACGAAAACCGGAAAACGGCATTATGAGCTTTACATTTTTGTCAAAAAAACACTTTTCATCCCCCCATCTCGGAAAGAGTATTTTTGCTCTTCGATATCTGAGTGCAAAAGCCGTTTTTATCCGCTAGAGGATAAAGTAAATTGAATTTAGAACATCGTGTGCACTAAGTTTGTGAATTTAAAACATCATTAAACCTATTTACTTTTACCTCCATGGTGCCGAATTTATCAGTACACAAGTCACTAACACCAACATTACAGTACCTACAACAAAAATATTACTCTCAACTTAAGTAACTGTAGCAACGTTACTTTATTTTTTTTAACTATACCTATATATTGTTTGTTATAATTTAAAGATTATTCTGTAATACTTACCTACCTATCATAATGTAGTAGTTAGTACCTAAACTGAAATAAAAGTATCTTGTGATTGTAAATGTTTTTTTTTTTTTGCATTTAGTCATTTCCTCGCTGAGGTGGGATGAAAAGTTACGTGTTGCACTCGTTGCTCGGTCATCAAAATTGAGCACGCGGTTAAAAAGCAACTTTGCACTCTTGTATAACAAATAACTATTGTCCTAAAAATTTTAAATTTTACATAAAATTAGAATAGAGTAGGTACCTACCTACATATATGAAGTATTTTGGATTATTTTTGTGTCAAATTGTTGCATCTACGGCGCGTACCCCGCCGCGGGCAGTCTGCGCCGTATTTTTTTATTTGTTTACCAGGCATTAATTAATTAAAATTACCCAGGCATAAACTACCATAGAATTAAATATGTCCCTCGTGTTAACTAACACGAAGTATATGCTCATGAATTGTATAAAGCTAAAAATATTAATTGTTAGATAACACAATCTGACGAACTAGCATAGATTTTAGCACATCATTGTTTTTCGATAACCTTTTTTTTATCACCACGCTTGCCAGAATTGCGAGTGAGAAGAGTAAATGAATTTCAGAATTTTCAATGCATAGCTTGGTAGGTATATGATCACTATCATATACCAAGCTATGCATTGAACATTCTAAAATTCATTTAATCCGACCTGTAAATTGAACCCAGGGTGTCTATAGTGTGAATTTTGTTGACTATCCTTATTTATTCGATAACGTTTACGAAAACGAAAATTAATATGGCATTGAAGCAGCGCCTCCTGGCGACATACGAGAAGAGTTAAAATTTTGCCGTACAAATTCTCGTTTTCGTTAACGCGATCGAATGGCGAATGAAACTCTACTCTACACTAAACACTCAGGCTTCAACTACTTACTAGTTATCGTCACGTACCTATCACTTCGTTCGCAAACGTTTCATGCTCCACGGAATTGGTTGACGAATTTCCCCAGGTCAAAATAAGGGTACACTTTTTCATAGCCTTTTTCTTATATATTTGACGTTCGATCCTGTTGACAAAAACAAAAGTAACCATGGCATTGAAGCAGCACCTCCTGCTGGAAAACGAGGAGAGTTAAAGTTGTGCCTTAAAACGAATAAAACACGCACTAGGCCAGGCTGTACACCAATCGGATCCGATCCGAACCCCTCGGAGAATCGTAGAATATTAGGGAAGCAATAAGCACTAGCATAGAAGAAAGAGGAGCTCGATGGAGCAGTGGTTAACGAGCCTGGTCTGCGAGTGCTGAGGTTAAGTAACTTTCGCAAAGGCCGGTCATCGGATCGTTGACCAAAAATTTATTATCTCGAGCTCCTCCGTGCTTCGGAAGGCACGTTAAGCAGTTGGTGCCGGATGCATTAGCAGTCGTTAACAACCTCCAATCCGCACTGGGTCCGCGTTGTGGTTTATGGCCCGTTCTCCCTATCAATCCATAGAGAAGGCTCGTGCCCCAGCAGTGGGGACATAAATGAGCTGATGATGATGATGATGATAACAGAAGAGATATCACTAGTGAGTAATGCCTATAGAAGACCTCTGACGGTGTTTCGGTCCCCACGGCTTTTCTTCCTCTCTCCTTTCCACTTTCTTCTTTTTAATTGCGTGCCCGACAGGGTCCATTTTGTTACCATCGTAGGTACATTATGGTTTTGCAATAAATATATTGAGTAGTAGCTTTTGTTCGCGGCTTCGCTCACGTGGGCTACACGAGTAACATGTCACGTTATTTCAACATTAAGATTTTAATTTTTTATCAATATAAAGCCCCATCCATGTGAGCATGTGAGAATTAGTAAAAAGTTTCTAACGCGAAACAACGTAATAGATCACTCTGTATAAGTAATTTTGGTCCGTTTTGGAACCTCCTGTACAAATTGTCATGCCCTACTTAAGGGATAATTTTCCTAAAATTCTGAAAATCTTCATAATTTCTAACCAGGCCAAATACCGAAATTTAAGGAATGACAGATTTCCATACAAACTTTCCACCATTATTTCACCTCTTTAGCCAACCCACCCCGCTTTTCGAAAAATGCAAAAACACGTCGTTCTTTAATTTTATTGATAATTCTATATATCGAATCAATTATGCATTTTTGTAGTTATTACCTTAAAAAGAACGATTTTACCAAAAAAATCTGCTTCCCTTTTTTACTACTGTAAAAAAAATAAACAAAATTTCTGAGACACTTCATTCTTTATTATAGCCTAATACCAATTCTCATGTATTTTACTTCAAAACTGACGGACTTTCATACAAACTTTCAACCCCTATTTGACCCCCTTAGGGTACGATTTCCGTAAAACTCTTTCTTAGTGGCTGGTTACGTCACTAATTTAACCTACAGTCCAAATTCTATCTCATTAGCTTCAGCGGTTTCGGCTCGGCGATGATGAATCAGTCAGGACATGACATTATATTATATAGATTGGGTAACATTAAATTTCTCGCCGCCCCAATAAAGTCCGGTTATGCTGGACCAATCCGCACTGGGCCCGCGTGATTGTTTATGGCCCGTTCTCTCTATCCATCCATAGGGAGGGCTCGTGCCCCAGCAGTGAGGAGTGGGGACACAAAATAGGCTGATGCTGTTGATGCTGGAAAAGCCGACTGAATGCTGCCATTCATTGTTAGTATACAAGACAGTACATCATCATCATCAGCTCATTTTATGTCCCCACTGCTAGGGCACGAGCCTTCCCTATGGATGGATAGGAAGAAAGGGCCATAAAAATGAGCATAAAAATGAGCCTCCCTCCCGGACCTCTGAGGAGTTCAGAAGTGTTTTTGGTTAATCCTATATCCCTTAATTTTTAAAATTTAATTCAAAATTTACTTAAAATAATCAAGATAAAATAATAGGAGCGCATAAATTGAAAGGAGCAGTGATTGCCTACGAAGTGTAACGCCGCGTCGCGCTGGTCTCACTGAGTCATCCGCAGCATCGCTACCGCCCATCCGTACAAGTGCCCCGCCTTGAGAGGCGTAACGCTGCTTTGGCCAATTACCGTTGTCGCCCGTGTCGTCCATGCTGCCGCTGTCGCCGAGGGAGGTACGTGACTCCACTAACTTGCTGCGCGCCTAGTACGTTGTATTAGTCATCGCTGCCTGCCGCGGCCCGTTCCAGTGGCTCCGCTGTGTTCTGCTCCCCTAGTATTTGTGCTTTTTATTTGTTAACTAAGCCTTAATATGAAATATGCGTGCTGTAAGTCAACGGTGGACAGCAGTGCTGTGTTGGTGTGTACAAAATGCAAACAAGTTTACCATATTGCTTGCTTATTTGCTACGGATAAGAAAAAAACTTTCGATGCCGACTTCAAACAGTCTTGGATATGCCCTACCTGTACTCAGAACCAGCCTAAAACCGTGAAAAATGATAACACTCCAATCAGACAGAGCCAAAGTACTATAAAGTCATCACAAACTGTTACGGAAAACATAAACACCCGTAGAGGTGGTTCGCGTAGTGATTCACCGCTGCTTACTTCGTCGCCTCTAACGAGTACGGACTCTATTAAGGAAATTATAGCTTGCGAGACAGCAGCAATGAAACTAGAGCTGCGGCAGGTTATTTGTGACGCGATTTCAGAGGCAATGTCTAGAGAGCTAAAGCCTATTAGAGACGAAATCGCTGTTATTAGGGAGACCCTAAGTTTTATGAGCAGTCAGTACGATAGTTTAAAGCAGAGGGTCACTGATCTAGAAAAGGAAGTTAAGAGCATATCCAGTGTTAGGGCCGATGTAGGGGTAATAAAAGAATCCATGAGTGATAGTGATAACGATAATAACAAAAGGGATCAGTGGGCAAGGCGGTCTAACGTGGAGATCTTTGGAGTTCCAGAAAGGAAAGGAGAAAATTTAATGGAGATTTTAACTAATATAGCCAAGCGTGGGCAATTTACTCTGATTCCCTCCAACGACATTGATTTCATCACTCGTGTAGCACCTAAAAATAATGAAAATAGGAAGATTAAACCGATCGTTGTGCGTTTCTTATCGCGTTGGAGGAAGGATGACTTTTTAGCGGCAACGAAAAGGCTGAGGCTTAAAAGTAGTGACATTGGAATTCAAGGGGATTCATTCATCCATCTAAACGATCACTTAACCAGCAGAAATAAAGCTTTGCTGCATCGTGTTAAATCTATATGTAAAGACAAATCATATATGTTTGTCTGGGTGAAAAACTGTTCTATTATGGTTCGACGATCTGATACGTCTCCCGTCATACATATATCAAGCGAACTCGATTTAAACAAAATAAAATAAGGCATGTTTTTTGTAACTTAAAATTTACTAATTTTAATATTATATGTTATTTTTTTAGTCATTTTAAAGTTTTTAATTTAAATATTTTATTTTACAACTCTCAGGCGAACTTGTCCGGGTGCTCGTACCGAGGTTTTAGTGCAATGATTTATAACTTTATTTTTTCATTTGTAATGCAATATCATTATTATTTTTATTTAATTATTTTATTGACGTGTCTGTTGTATTTAATGTGTTTTAATTGGAACGGAAGTTATTGTATAGTTTTACTGTCGCATTTTGTGAACTTTGTCTATGTCTCGTTTACATTTATTATAATTTTATGTGTCATAATAATAGCTAATAATGTTAGTTGACAATGAACTATCGGTTTATTATCAGAACGTTCGCGGTTTGCGAACAAAATCTAATATATTCTTTCGCAACATCATGCAGGCTAATTATGATGTCATATGCCTAAGTGAAACGTGGCTACTACCTGGTATTTACGACTCAGAGTACTTTGACAGTCGATATAATGTTTATCGGGTTGACCGGGACTACGAATCTCGCGGGGACAGGCTGGGTGGTGGCGTATTAATAGCTGTTCATCGTCAGTTTTCGGTGCGTTCATCAAATAAAATAAATATGCATAGTGCAGCGGCAGAAGTAATTGAAGTTACAATAAAGCATAGCTCACACCTCAATTCGAAGCAGCTCCGCATCTATTGTGGCTATTTTCCCCACTGTACTTTACAGTTTGATAGCCTGAGTTGTTTTTTCGAGATTTTGTCAGATACTATGATCCGTAACCCTGATGATATTTACCTAGTCAGCGGCGATTTCAACATATCATCCGCGCAATGGAATCGTAGCGGCAATGCTGCAACTCTTGGTACAGGTGTTGGAATTAACTCTGATAGTTTAGTACAGGCGTTACAAAATTTCTTAAGTTTCACAGCTCTAAAACAGTATAATTGTGTCTTGAACGCTAACAAAAGGTTGTTGGATCTCTTAATGAGTAATTGTGAGTGTACAGTGACCCGTAGTGTTGAACCTTTGATCGATGAGGATGCTCATCACCCGGCACTGATCGCAAGCGTTAAGTCTTCACGTCCCTGTATTTTAAAATCTGCCTCTCGTACGGTGCGTCTGTTTCGATTAGCGGATTATGAACTTATTAACAGTAAAATTGCATCAATTGACTGGCAAGATAGTATTAATTGCAGTGATATCAATGTAGCCGTTGATAGGTTTTACGATCATATTAACAAATTAGTAATTAAGTATGTTCCAAGTAAAGTGGTTAAAGAAGACAATCGATATCCTCCCTGGTTTACGCCACCTCTGAAAAAGATTATTAGAGAGATATTGAAATTCCATAAGAAATGGAAAATTTATGGAAGGCGAAGTGATTACAATACATTTTGTTTACTTCGCGACCGCCAAAAACGCGTACAGCATGAATGTTATGATAAATTTATTGACAATGCAGAAAATATCATAAAGAAGAATAGCCGATTTTTCTGGTCGTTCGTGAAGTCGAAGAAATCGACTTCAGAACTTCCAGATACTATGTTTTTGAATCATGATTATGCGTGTGACGGAAGAGAGGTCTGTGCTATGTTTAATAATTACTTCAGTTCCGCTTTTGATCCCCCTGTACAGGGCTCCTTATCATCACCCATTATACACAAAACTAGTCAGACTGTGACTTCTATCGGATCTGTAGATGTCACAGTGTCACTGGTTGAGAGATATCTTAAGAAGCTTGATGTTGCGAAAGGATGTGGACCGGATGGAATTCCATCATATTTCCTAAAAATGTGTTATAAGTCACTAGCATTTCCATTGTATCTTTTGTTTAAACTTTCTTTAACATCTGGTATAATGCCTATTGTTTGGAAACAGTGCCATGTTGTCCCAATCTTTAAGACTGGCGACAAACACAATATTCAGAACTATAGGCCAATTTCTAAAATTAGTATTATCCCCAAATTATTTGAAAAAATAGTTTATGACTCTGTTTTTCCATTACTTAGGCCTGTTATTGTGAATCAGCAGCACGGATTTATTAGTAAAAGATCTACTGAAACTAATTTATGTGAGTTTGTGCATGGAGTTGCCACATCAATGGATAGGGGTTGCCAAGTGGACGCTGTGTATACTGACTACTCCAAGGCCTTTGATAAAATCCCACACTCTATATTAATACATAAACTCGGAGAAGTCGGTATACATGGCGATCTGTTGCGCTGGCTTGACTCTTACCTTAGAGATCGTAGTCAGGCTGTTACGGTGAAGGGTTACTGCTCTACATTTGTCCCGGTATCCTCGGGGGTACCGCAGGGTTCTCATCTCGGTCCCCTCTTGTTTAACTTATTTGTTAATGACATTGTCATGATCTTTAAAAATTCAAATGTTTTAATATACGCTGATGATATGAAAATTTTTAAAACTATTGGCACGTCCTTGGACTGCACTTTACTACAGAATGACCTGAACGCACTTTCTGAGTATTGTGATACTAATTTATTAAACCTTAACCCCAAAAAATGTAATGTTATCACCTTTACCCGTAAATCTAAAGTAATTAAATTCGAGTACAAGTTATACAATAAAAATATTAATAGGGTTACCGAGGTGAGGGACTTGGGGGTTATTTTGGACAGCAAGTTAACGTTTATAGCTCATTTTGACTACATTACTACAAAGGCGTTCCGGATGCTTGGATTCATAATGAGAATAGGTAGAGATTTTAAGCAATGTTCTACTCTTGTGCTCTTATACAACTCTTATGTTCGAAGTGTCCTGGAGTATGCATCTGTAGTATGGAATCCAGATTATAAGGTACATATAGAGTCTATAGAAAGAATCAATAGAAAGATGCAGAAACATCTATCCTATCGATCGCTTCGAGATAGACAACAACCTATTAGCATTCCTCCTTTGGTAAATCGTCGTATTGAAAAAGACCAAGTTTTTCTTTTTAAAGTTTTGAGAAACATCATTGACAGTCCATTCCTATTAGAAAGTATCGGTATAAGATGCCCTCGGATAAGTTCTCGCCTTAATAATTTATTTTCTTTACCAACTACCCGCACTAAATATGTAGGTAATACATTTTTATTCAGATCTTGTGATGTTTACAATAAAAAATTCACATCAATAGACATATTTAATTGTAACGTTTTGAATTTTAAATCTAAGGTATGTGAACTTCTACTTAATGAATTAGAATAATGAACTGTCTTAGAGTCCTAATTATTATTATTTTTTATATGTGTCAACTAGTAGTGGAAACTTTACTGATTACTGTGTAACTTGTCTGTAACATTTTTTATATTTACTATTTTGTATTGTTTGTTTCCCAAATAAAATAAAATAAAATAAAATAAAATAAAAATAAACCACCACGCGGGCTCAGTGCGGATTGGTGGTTGTTAACGACTGCTAATGCAGCCGGGACCAACGGCTTTACGTGCCTTCCTAAGCACGGACAAGACAGTTAGTGTCGTATAACCATAATCATGTGGCAAAGTATTTATTGATACACTCCAATATATAGATAAGGTATAAAAGAAGAAAGAAAAAGAAACATCATGTACGGTGACTCAACTGTATAATTGTATGGTACGTCCAAGGATCGGGCTTTGATTATGGAGGCATAATACTTCGCGGAGAGACGGGCCGTCCGCAGTCTTCCTGGGTCCTTAAAGTCTACTTCGTATAAGCCGAATTTAGTCCTGCAGAGAAGAAAAATATCGTATTAACTGTCATAGAGCTGCAGTTTCAGAGTTCAACGTGAAATAGACATTGTGGGCTTCTGATCTTATCTTATCTTATTGGGGCCTGCTGAGGTTTCGCTCTCGCAGTAGCACTTCGACCCATCGGGATCTTTTGTGCAACCCCATCCTTTCACTCTTCTTCCTCTGCAAAGATAGATGCCATAAGTTTGGCAAGGTCTTTAAGGGCGAAGAGCCTGAAGTCCTCTGGTTTCGGATAAGCCGATCTCAGGAGTCCCATTCTTTTCCTAGCCAAAGAGTCGCAATCACACAGTAGGTGCTGCATTGACTCCGTTTCCTCTCCACATGCTCTACACAAGCTATTCGCCGATAGTTGCATTCTGTGAAGCATTTGTTAGATGATGATTGATGCATCCTGTGACATTGTGCACTTCGGGTTTAAGAGGCCATACTACGAGTACCTACTATGGCAATTATTTTGTAATTAATTTATTTTCCATTTAAATACTTAGGCGGGCTTGCACCAAAACTCACTAAATACGTATAAGTATCATTCTGTCTCTTTCAACTTCCAACAAATGACAGTATTGGAATAACATTTTAAACGTGTTTAGCGCTAAACGAATTTAGTGAGTTTTGGTGTAAACCACTTTATACAGGGTGTTTGATAATACCTGTATAATCCCGAATTTGGCTGATAGAGTACCGTGACCGTGCATAGACCCCCGGAAACTTATAAACATACCACCATATGGCTAAGATATTGAAAATTGTAAAGTGACAACTTAGGTCCAACTGTTACATTGTTCTCGGTCGTCAACCTCATGGTCCAACAAAAACAGAAGTCAAAACATGTCAGCGATGAACAAAAATAATGTATACTCATTTTTTCGCTCAGCGCATTAGCTTGGCCATTCAAAGGGGCAATGCCGCCAGCATTTTGGGCACCTTGCCTCGGACAGGCGAGTTAGTTGAAGTTTTTTACTTGTGAATTTGATTATTATTTTTATTTTTATAGTTTTTTATGAATAAAATGTATACTTACTTATTAAAATAAATTTGAGTTTTGTAAGGAAAAATAAATCAACGTAAATATGATGTTCGCGCCAGAATCGCGACGGTGCACTCATTCAAATAAAAGATACGCCGCACATGTGTGCGGGTGCATTCAGTCATTAAGTTCTCTCTCACCGATCGGCCCGCCCGTGACGTCGCGTTATACCATCAGCTCTCCGCTCCAGAACCTTCTAGAACTACTCGTCAATTGCCTACCGGACGGTACACCCCTTCATAGGGTACGCGTGCGCGTGAGTGTGTGTGCGCCAAATAAGCGACTTCTACCAGCATCAGCTCCACGAGAGTCGTGTCGTGTCGTGTCGCTACGCCGTCAACGTCAGCTCGCCAAGTAAGTGACAGTTCCTCCGGTGACAGGAAGGCTGGCAGCTATCTTTACCAGCGTATTAGTTTGGCAATCCAAAGGGGCAATGTTGCCAACATTCTTGGGACCGTTCCCATGAGCCCACAGTTGGAGGACATCTTTTATTTATAGGTCTTTAGTTTTTTAATTTGTAATTCTTTTTTCTCTGTTTTTGTTTAGAATAATAAAACCACATATTGTGTATATATCTGCGGGTTGGAATTGGAAGGTACCTTATGCTCCTCCCTGTTCCCTGTTGTTATCGTCTTCGTTTTTTGATGTCTTACGGGTAAGCACTCGGCCTTACTCTCACCTGATGTTAAGTGATGATAAGGCCAATGATGGAAGCGCACTTCACCCGAAATCCTTAACTACTGAAAATCACCTTTTTGCACTGCTGCAGCACACACACATGCCACATAATGTAGGGTTATTTCAAAAAATAGTTTTACTTATATCCATTGTAAGTATATTTGTTTTATGTGTGTGTGTGTGTGTCTGTGGTTTTTGTAATAAATGTTTTATCTATCTACTGAGGAGATATTCTTGGTAATATACAACGTCCATAATAATCCATCAAGTCCCGTCAAAATAATCTATTTTATAATAAAAAGCCAATATTCACGTGTATCCGTTGCCCCATTCGAAGTTGTCCATGAGACTCCAGGCGGAGTAGCCGACCACATTGACGCCATCTTCGTGAATAGCTAGAAGCAGCTGTTGGAGAATTTTCGATAAGTTTTTCATATTCTCTTATAAACACTACAGCTCGCGTTAATTTACGGATTAGGAACGTCACAAAGGGTTCGAAACTTCAAGAGGAAATCAAGTGAAATTGAACGCGTCAGTGAAAAATAGAGAATAAAACGTAAATATAGAAACACTGTCTAGAACACAATAACGATGATTTTATTACTTGTAGGTAACTACAGTCAAGAACACTAGTTTGAGGTCAAAATGATTATCACGACAGGTGGTTTGTTCATGGTTGTTGTTTTTATGACTGCGGAGGCTGTGGCGGAGTTCCTAGGTCCAATTTCTAGATCGGGCAAATCGTGTTTTGGATTATCCGACGCATAGCCCGGGTTTGCGATCGATCACTAACGAAATTGGCAACGAAATCTGGTGTAAAGCTCAGGGTGCCTAGTGCGAGTTTCATTCGCTATCGATCACGTTAACGAAAACGAGAATTTGTATGGTAAAATTTTAACTCTTCACGTATTCCACCAGAAGCGCTGCTTCAATGCCGTACAAAGTTTCGTATTCGTAAACGTGATCGAATGAATACTGTAAGGTCTTACACCGCACATTCTTGGTGTACCGCACACTCAGCAGTTCAGCAGGGTTCGTGGGTTAGGCCCCCGGTGTGTGACGCCCCCGTGGTGGAGGCACCCGATTTTCAATTAAGTTATAACAGCCGATTTTGTCGTAACAAAAGTCATTTGTACCACATACAGGCAGCAACAAAACAAATGAAGGTTACGCGTCAGCTGTTTCGCTCGCCTTGAATTATCGTGATTTCCCTATTGATACGTGATCACTGATCATCACGAATCAGCTGTGCAATTTACCTTTCACCTTTCAATGAGATCAACATCAACTCTCACCGAGGAAAGAACCGTCGGCTATTTAACTTGTAACTTAACTTAAACTAAAGTGTAATAAATCTATAGTGTCGGACGTATTTTCTCTCGTGTCTTATCTCCATGCCTAACTAAAACTGACTTCAACCGTGCTCGTCACCGGCAACTACGCGCCAGTAACAATAGCAACAAGAGTGGGGTCTGCGGTCAACCTGCATTAACTATCCAGTACTTAACTAGCTTAACCGGGCCGGTCACACGTGAACCACGTGCCGGCCCAACAATAACTTCTACACATCTTCTGCGTGTACGGTGTTCGTGGTCAACTAAGCGAACCCTACATAGGAACCGTACATAGGAACCCTACATAGGAACCCTACATAGGAACCCTACATAGGAACCCTACGTAGGGACCCTACATAGGAACCCTACGTAGGAACCCTACATTAGGATAGTAAACAAAACTCGCACTAGGCAATCTGCAGTGCCTCTACCTCGTAATAGCTTACTTTGTTGACTCAGTAACATTTAAAAATGAAACTCAATGAACAAAGTTAATTGTCTCACCTGTTCCAAATAGTTCTTGTAGAAGTTTATTCTGTTGTAGTCTTCGTGGTCGCTGGTTGAGGACGCGTACCCGTTCCCTGTGATGATGACCTTCATATCACCGTACTGGCTCTTCACCCAGGACAGCATGCGACGCAGGCTTTCCGGATATTCCTGTGCACAAGTCATCATCATCATCATCATCATCATCAGCTCATTTTATGTCCCCAATGCTGGGGCACGAGCCTTCCCTATGGAGGGATAGGAACGGGCCATAAACCACCACGCGGGCCCAGTGCGGATTGGTGGTTGTTAACGATTGCTAATGCAGCCGGGACCAACGGCTTAACGTGCCTTCCGAAGCACTCCTCCGTGCTTGGAGATGATACATTTGGTCACCCACCTGTGACCGGCCTTTGCGAAAGTTGCTTAACCTTAGCGATCGCAGACCGAGCGCGTTAACCACAGCGCCAACTAGCTCCTCACAAGTAACGTAAGAAAAAACTAACTTACTATCATCATTATGATCATCTAAGCCAAAAGACGTCCACTGCTCGACAAAGGCCTCCCCCAAGGATGCTGCTCGCATCCAGCGCCTACCCGCGACCGCGACCATCACCAGATGGTCCACCTTATTTATTTATTTATTTATTTATTTATTCATGTTTACAAAACTAGTAGGTAACTTAACATAACTAGTAGGTAACCTATAGAAATCGCCCAGTAACCATATCTACTTTTATTATATTTAAGTACTATTAGCTAAGTTAGTTCAGGAATATGCAAAGTCGAGAAAAAGAATAGAAATTGAACATGATTTCCTCTTAGAAAGTGAAAAGTATTTTATAAAGAAATTGTTTTATTTTGACAATAATAGGTACCTATTTTTTATAAACATCGTTACATTATGAAGTAAGATAAGTAGGTAGGTACAATGTTTACTTGCAAGTTGCAACTTTTAAAATTTTTTAAATGCCATTGCAATGCACTTTGTAAGAAACCCTTATTTACTACAAAGTAGCAATAAATATTTATGATTTTTTTTATTTTTATATTTACGGGTAAGCGCAGTGCTTTGATTTCACCTGATGTTAAGTGATGATAAGGAAGGCCATTTGGTGGAAGCACACTTCACCCGGGATCCTCAACTAGTGAGGCTGATGATGATGATGATGATGATGATGATGATTAACTTACCATATTCTATCTTACAGCCAACATTTAATTATTATCGATATTTACGTTAAACACAACCGCAACAAGGAAATCTAACGTGACATTGATGAAATAAAACAGGCGCAGTCTAATTCAAGTAGGATACCTACTAATTTAGTTACCTACTTATCAAGTATACAGCACAGCTTGCTAAGTTTGTTGCCGGTTCATCTCAGTAGGAGTTACAAGGTCTCCCGCCCTGTGAAGACAATTACGAACCGATGGCATAGCGACATTCACAAGGGCACTTTGTAGCCTATACTGAATAAATGGTGCCATCAAAAACAAACTTGTAAAAAAAAACAAGTCTCGCAACTCAGTTCTTCTACCGTAAAAAGTTGTGTGATCCATGTAATACTAAGCCGGTTAATTTATTCAGTCCCTACTTCAGGGTGCCTAGTTTCATTCGCCATTTGACCATGTTAACAAAAATGATTATTTGTATAGCATTGAAGCGGCGTCTCCTGGCGAAAAACGAGGATTCAATATTTTACCATACAAAATCTCGTTTTCAGCATTATAGAATGGCAAGTACCACTCGCACTAGGCTCCTAGATTCGCTATTTACAGGTTACCACTTGTCTAGTACCTATGCTGGTTAGGTGATTGATGATGGTGATGATCAGAGCTGGATGAAGCCATGTTGAGGGGCCCCTAACCAATAAGTGACTTTGCGACGAGTACCTTATTTATCTTTTGGTTAATCCGGTACTAGTGATGATTGTTAACGTTTTACATGTACGGAGGAGCTCTTGATGATACATTTTTGGTCACCCATCCGATGAGTGGCCTTTACGAAAGTCACTTAACTTCAGCAATCGCAGACCAAACTCCGCTCATAATGATGGGATATAGACTTATAAACTAATTTAATATAAGATTATTTACATATAAAACAAAAACTTAATCTATTTAAGAAAAGAAAAAGAAAAACAAAAGAAACAATACTTAATTTAAGACAAAAAATAAAATAAAAAACCTATAAATAAAAAATGTCCTCCGGCTGTGGGCTCATGGGAACGGTCCCAAGAATGTTGGCAACATTACCACTTTGGATAGCCAAGCTAATACGTTGACAGAGGTAGCTGCCAGCCTTCTTGCCACCGGAGGCTTCAACAAGGCGAGCACTCAACTCTTTAACAAGCTGCTTGGCCTCCGGCCCCCATGGACTTAATGTCTCCACCGCAAACGGAACAAATATATAAATGGGGACCCAGGTTTGCGATTTTCAGCACTTACCGCAGCAGCCCCCACATGAAGTGAGGTGGCACGTACATGCGAGGGAGCCACGGTGTCAGCACAGGTTGCATCCCACACCAACGGCCTGCCAAGCTTCCAGGGCCCAATGGTCATCCCGTCGGGTCTTTTGCCATCGCTGCGAGAGATACCAGCTGGCTCTAATACAGCTGGTAAACCAACGGTGGCAAAAGCCCTGCGGATGATGCTATTTAGTAAGGAGTGCCACAGCATTCGCCCAGCACTGCGAGCGCATGATAGGCCGTGGTGGCCAAGCTCGTCAATAGCCTCCCCACACACACAGCGGTGAGGGTGGACTACCCTGGCGCCTAGACGAAGACAGACCGCTAGAGTGAGAGACGGCCCGTCCGACAAGGTACTGACATTGGCAGATGGTAATGCCTGGAGTCAGTGGCCTGACTCTCTCTGGGAGACGGCAGTGAGACGAGCGGGTTTCTCTTATAACACTCGAAATGGATATAAGCCCCTCCAGAGCTTGCTTGCACAGTGGCTCGTTCCATTGCCTCTGCAATTGTGGTAATAAACGACTTATAAACGAACCTTGAACCACTTAGCGCCAGTCGGCTGCCACTCTGCGCGCCTCTCGAACTTGATGTCCATGTCGACGTCTCCCGGGAAGATGAAGTTGCCGATGATGTCCCCAGGCCTGAGCCGGCGGACCACCCGGGCGGTGTACTGGTTTATACCCATGTAATCATATGTGCCTGAACAGAACAAAATCTTTCAAGATATCTCAGAAAAAAAAACGACGGGTTGCACTCTGGGAGTGCCGGCAGAAGTGAAAACTTGAATATTAACGTTGTGTATTTTTGATATTTTGGAATGGTTAGGGAATAATTTTGCACGAATTGCTTTAATTATCAGTATAAAAGTACTCTCATTCATGTGGTAGAATACAATATTTATTTATTGGGCTATCGTACACAAACATGACAATTTATATTACATTAAAAAGTTATATTAAGTTATATTAAAAATTTATATTACGCCGCGCCAGCTGTCTACTCTCCATCCGTCTTACGAATTTTCGATCAGGTCACGTGTCCTGACGCGAGTTTAACATTTTTTACCCATTCCTCTACTCTCCATCCGTCTTACGAATTTTCGATCAGGTCACGTGTCCTGACGCGAGTTTAACATTTTTTACCCATTCCAAAAAAAGTGCACAACGCCGCTAAAGAAGTTTTCACTTCAAAAAAAGATAAAAAAGAAATACGGATAAAATATAAACCGGTAAAGACATATTAACGATATATGCGAGAAGCGAAACAAGCCTTAGGTGTTGAACCACCCGCCCGAGCCTAGCGAGCGTCGCAAGCGTAAAGCACTTGTACTATTATTTATTCCGTGGTAAAGCCGCAGCAGCTGGCGAAGCGCTAAAATCGAATTGTCTCTAGTGCTGTCGCAGTTTCATCACGTTCCATCATGTCGACGATAAAACTAGTCGTATTTACGTCTGTCGATGTTATGTCTGGTTAACTTTGATCTTATGGTGGCGACGACCATGACGTAACGTAAGTATGTAACGTAGCATTCACGGCAAGCTTGATACGTCATCATTGCGCCCTTACGTCATCATTGCGGGCGCAGTCGCGAAGAGCGGCTCAGCTCACGTAAAGTTGGCTCTCCCCCCGATCCGATCCGAACCCTTCGGAGAATCTAGTAAGGCACGGGGACGCGCACTAGTGCGCGATGCCGTTCCCTCTAGAAAACCTCCGAAGGTGATTCGTTTCACACGGCTTGAGGGACCCTTTACGTTGCTCGCCGCCCCCAAAAAAGACCGGTGAAACATATACATACATCTATGTAACATATAAAATGCTTTGCCCTGAATTACTGACTGACGGATCAACGCACAGCCTAAACTGCTGACCGTAGAGACCTGAAACTTGGAGGGTGTGTTCTTTGTATGACGTAGGCATCTGATAAGAAAGGATTTTCCGAAATTCTATCCTTAAGAGGGTGAAAAAAGGGTGCATAGTTTGTATGGGACAATGTGATTCTTTGGTCCAATCTACTTCAAATTTAACATAATCACACTAATATTATAAATGCGAAAGTTTGTGTGTAGGTATGTGAGTGTTGGCGAAGGTTGTTGCGTATACCTTGGACTGCGATGCGGACTAACGAGTCGGTATTAAAGGAACTCAACATCACGACGCGACTCTCTGCGATATGCCGTAAACGAACCCTGAGCTTCTTCGGACAATGCGGTCCTCAAAGCACTGTCTGGAGAAGCAGATTATTGTAGGGCAAATTGATGGCAGACGTGCGCAAGGAAGGGCACCTACTAGATGGTCTGACACACTGAAGAAGGCAGTCGGCGGCGGCATGCATCGGGCGGTCCACGCAGCATATAATCGCACTGAGTGGAAACACATAATATGTGGTCGCGATCCTCATCAGTGAGGGAACGACGAAGAAGAAGAATGTGAGTGTGTATATTTGTTGCTTCTTCACGCTACAACGGATGGATGGTTTTGGATGAAATTCGGCATACAGATAGTTTATAACCTGGATTAACACAGGATAGTTTTTATCCCAACATTCCCACAGGAATGAAACTCATAATTTACTACTTAGGCCTTGGATTTGATGTTGGGAATAGAACCTATTTGGTAGTTTTTTATACTTTTTTATTGAAAATTTGACAATATTAACATTTAAGAGATTACTAAGACATAATTAATAACTTTAATTTGTTATGCTATTTTTAATAGGTATTTCTTTGTGATTTTACATCAAAATAAATAAGCCACAGCCCTAGTGGTTTAGTAACCTCTGTGTACTTACATTTTTGATCACCGCTGCTTGCTTATGCGCGCCTAGACGCGCATGAATTCACTAATATAAATATTTAATTTGCAAGCATGACTACAAGCATACAAGAATAATTGCCTCGAACTCTATTGACTGTCCCGAGATTCTGTCACTACTGAACTTGAGTGTCCCTACAAGAATTTTACGAAATTTAACCTTAACTTCCAGCTTCAAATACAAATTACAGGCAAAACTCATACTTTTTGCGTGCGGGCAAGTGTTGCAATAATCTGTGCGAGGCGTGTGATTTTGATCTTTTCTGTTGTAACTGTGAATCGGTGAGAAAAAATCTTACAAAGTGGTTTTTTGAAACTTATTAATATTGAATATATTGCTAGGTACCTATTATACTTTTGGTGTGAAATGTCCTTGTTACTGTCACAGCTACTAAGCTTGCAAGCGTAAGCTTGTAAGCGGTTCGATCGCAATTTAGATCCTAGCTATAGAAACATGTTTATTCTGTTAGCTCAATAATTTCCCTGCTATTTTAAGTCTATTAGTGTGAATCTGTCATTGGTTTTCTGATGTATAACTGCATAGCTACTCTTTCTTTTGTTACTGTTTATTCATCATCATCATCATCATCATCTCAGCCAAAAGACGTCCACTGCTGGACAAAGGCCTCCCCCAAGGATCTCCACAACGACCGGTTTTGTGCTGCTCGCATCCAGCGGCTTCCCGCTGTTTATTCACCTAAGAAAAAAAAATAAAAAATAAAAATAAAATGACAAATTTAGGTTTATAATTATGTCTTAATAATTCTGCGTACAAGATTAGATCGGATACACTTTGGATCTTTTCATTTTTACCACACCTTTCTGTTACACGTTGTATAGCAAGCAGCCATGCATGCAGAGCAAATATACATTTACAGACAAAACACAACTAGGTACCTAACTAAACTAGTTATTATGAATTTACAAATGAAACCTTTTTACCTCTCACTAGTTCGATTTCTTCTTTAGTAAAGGCTGGCAGGCGGGAGCTCGGGTAGCCTTCTTCTTTGCTCTTCTCTGCTATAATCTTCTCCACAGAAGGAGGCCAACCTCCTTCTTTCGAGTATATAGGGTGAGCATAACGACCAAACTAAAAAAATAATAAATAGATGAAGCATGAGTTTTGGCCGAATGGTATTAAATCGCATATAAGAACTTGGCTTTTATTAACTTGATCTAGTTAGGATTAGGTAGGTACTAAAGATTGATTGTCACTCATTCATGACTAATAGCCCCCATTCACGGGCACTCCACTCCATCACTCCAAAATTAATCACATGACTTCGTGGATTGCGTGGCATCGCTCCGATCGTTGGATTTTCAAACATTTCAAAACCCATCTCCAATTTAGAGTGTGGAGTGGCGCGAATAGCGTGCCCGTGAATGGGGACCTTAAGCAAAATAAAATTTAGGATCAAGCTCAAACGGTCTTCTCTGGTCTTTCCAGTCTGGGCGTAAGAACTAAATTAATTATCAATAAGAACAATCCACCAAAATAACGTCACAATTTTTTCTCATATCAAAACACGCACGAAGTTCTGTAGAGCCAGTTCCGCCAGATCCTCGTCTCCAGGTGCGTATGGTTCAAACCACAGCATGAGGTTGACTATTGACACCATCCCTGTAACAACCCAAATCGCAAAATATTATGGGACGAACACCCATTACTTTAAAATATAATTAAAGGAGGCAAACGAGCAGGCAAGTCACCTGATGGAAAGTAATTGCCGCCGCCTATGGACACCCACCCGCAAAACCAAAGTAATCGCAGATGCGTTGCCGGCCTTGAGGAAGGAGTTGGATCTTGAGAAGGAAGTAGGAATTGGGAGGGGGAGGGGTGAGAGATGGACCTTATTACTACTAACTATTACTTATTACTAACTAGTATAAGATAGATAGAAAAATAGAGAGATCCTACTAAGCTACCAAAACATAAAACATAGGATAATAATTTATTAAAACACTCAACGCGAAAACATAAAAAAAACACAATAACTTTAACACGCGTTGTTACAAGTATGAGGTTCTTTTCCTTTCCTTGTCTTGAATTTAAGTAGGTAGGTACGTTTGCAATGTATTGTTAAACAAGAACATTTATATGAGGTACCGTTAATCCATAATCATCATCATCAGCTCATTTTATGTCCCCACTGCAGGGGCACGAGCCTTCCCTATGGATGGATAGGGAGAACGGGCCATAAACCACCACGCGGGCCCAGTGCAGATTGGTGGTTGTTAACGACTGCTAATGCAGCCGGGACCAACGGCTTAACGTACCTTCCGAAGCACGGAGAAGCTCGAGATGATAATTTTTGGTCACCCATCCGATGACCGGCCTTTACGAAAGTTGCTTAACCTCAGCACTCGCAAACCTGGCGCGTTAACCACTGCGTCATCGAGCTCCTCAATCCGTATGTTACAATCCATAATGTTACAGTGTAAACTTTATTGTAAGGACTTTATTAGTATAAGGACTGTAACAAATAATTTCCGACATTAGACAATTATCGGCCGCTCTCTCTTAGGCTTGTTTACACGTATCACAACCACCCCACACCGTCGTCGTCTCGCGACAAAAAGTGGTCAAACTGTGGTTAGTGGTTACGTGTGAATAGTGTCGCTTAGTGGTGGATAAAAAAGCAAAAAGCAATCAATTAAGCATGCTTTTCAAAGAAAATCAAGCAAGTCACTTATTTTTTTAAGCAAATTTAACTTTTGCTTTTTACTTTTTCACTCATAGTGACCAGCGCCACCTGTTGATTAATAGGTAGACTACTACAATACTGTGTACAATACTGATGTTGTAATTAAATCTTTAAAAAAATTTACCTACATTGCTTAAAATTTCAAAAGTATTTACGCTTTTCACTTACGAAAAACTTATTGCTTACTAAAAAAGCGTACGCATCAAAAAGCAGTTCACTTTTTAAGCCATTAATTGCCCTTTAAATTTTTTAAGCATATAAGTAAAAAGCAATTTTTAAAAGTTGCTTTTTAAAATAAGTGAAAAGCATAAGTGCCTTTTTAATTTTAAGCAATAAGTTCCAACTCTAGTGTCGCTGCGGCTTCTTGCGGTTGCGTTGTGCTTACAAAATGAGGATGTGGTTAGTAGTAGTTACACCAGCGACACCGCTACTTCGCGGTGTCGCTGGTGGTTGTGTTGTGGTTGCGATGTGGCTGCGATGTGGCTGCGATGTAATCGGTATCAAACACGCGGCCAATAATGACGGCAAAATGTGGCCCTTGTGAATTCAACTATTACTTTTCATACAAATTAGCGCCCGCCCACGCGTTGTAATTGTGGTATGATTGTGGTTGTGGTGTGGTTGTGGTGTGGTTGTGGTACGTGTACAACAAGCCTTATTTCGCATTATCGCTTAAAGCGATCTCTTCCAGACACATTACGAGACAACTCTGAGGTATAGGACAAATAAGAAAGAATTAAGTTTATTTGAATCAAAAACTTAGCTACCATTATACTTAGGTCTGAACTCCTCATCATAAATCCTCCAAGCCCTCGCGTGGGCCATCACCAAGTGCTTATTGCACAGGTACCTTCCCACCTCGATGTCCACGATGTTCGGGGCGAAGCTGTAGTTGGCATAGCTCATGTCGCAGACCATCAGTGGTTTGTTGATGGTGTTCCAGATTTTCACCCGGTCCGCGTACAGGGAGTAAAGGACCCGGGCGTAGTCGGCGAACCAGTCCACGATCAAAGGGCTGGACCAGCCGCCTGGTTAAGATAAAAAAGAAGTAGATAGAAAAATATTAAAATAGATTAAAATATATATAGATTAAAATAAATATTATTATAGATGGGATAAAAGAAAATTATAAAATAAAAGAGGGAGAAATAAAACGAAAACTATGTGATATTTTTATTATTTAGAATTTTGCATTTATAATTCTATATTTAGTTACAAGATAACGTTTCGGTAGCTCAGCGGTCAGAGCATTTTGGAACGGATATCCAATGGACGTGGCTACGATTCCCATCACTCGAGCTTCTTGAGAAAACAAAAAACAAAACAAAACCGGTCGTTGTGGAGATCCTTGAGGAAGGCCTTTGTCCAGCAGTGGACGTCTTTTGGCTGAGATGATGATGATGATGATGATGATGAGCTTCTTGAGACGGGTTGATTTTTCCTAGTAAAATCTTATCTTGAAGAGAGTTGTGCTGATGAACCCTTTCTTAGCATTAAGCTTTAGCTTTTTTAAGCTAAGCATCATAAGATAAGCGTGGCATCATCATTTTAATATTCCCTATATTTCCTATTCCCTATATTCTCTATTCCAAATATTATAATTCCCTCCTTCCTATGATATGGGGTCCTTCAAAAGAGGCGTGCCCTAGTGGGCCGGCAGAGTGAGGTTAACTAATGCTACGTTTGTTTTCACGTTGCACCAGTTATCTTCGCGTCTGGACTTCATTTCCACTTAACTTCAGGTAGGCTACTCTTGACGCAAACTAAATCTCAATACAATTCTAATGCGATTAATATGTATCGATATTGGGATAAGTTTCGTAATTTCGGAACGCCCCATCTCGATAATAATTTGTTTACTCAATTTCCACGCAATTTAATTCCAATGTGGCGCTATTATCGCTTTTAAGAGTGCCATTTGATTTTTTTAGATTTGTGATTGGAAATTGATTATTGCAATTGTGTTTCAAGAGTAACCTTACAGGTGGGTCGTGGGATGGAGTCATTTGCCGATCTATCTATTAAAAAAAAACGAACGAGCCTTACAGTAGTCGCATAAGATGTGTAACATTTGACATCTCACCTTTTGAAATCAGTAGGTATTACAACAGAAAATAGATTAGAGAATTAACAATTATGTAAGTATATTTTTTTACAAATCATAAAGAGAATGCAGTAAATACTCATTAGAAGACATTTGACATATCAAAATGATGGCACAATATGTCACTTAAAATAATAATATGTCTTGTTTTTATTATCGATTTTAAATGAATTCCAATTCATTTGTGTGTGAGCAATAAAGAATTTATCTATCTATCTATCTATCTTATAAATGTATAAAAAATAAAATAAAATAAAACGTTTTGTTTAATTTATCTTATGCTCATGTGATACCAAAGTAGTTACCTACTTATAAATTTTGCGAGCTAAAGGAAGCTTGGACTCTATTCGGGTATTTACTCATGAGCCGTAACTACTCGTAGAACGTTATTTTTTTGTTATTGTGTTAGTTGTTTCATGATGTTCTTTTTTTATTATTTTTTTTTCTCATCTGTTTGTATTTCTTTTTGTGCAGGTCAATAAATGTTTCTTATTCTCTTATTCTTTCATAATCATAGAACAGAAGTCCGGTTGACTAGCTTTGCTTCCAAGTGAGCGTTACGCTATCTCGTCGCCAGCGGGAAGTGGTAAAATTTCTTGATTTCGTGATATAGAATTATTGGTGTCTCAGTAGGTACAGTCTGTAAAACAAAATGTTCTATTTCCCGTCGACTTTCTTCTTGGGTACCTACTTAAAAAAGTACAGTACAAGGGTGCCAAGTGCGAGTTTCATTCGCCATTCGATCACGTTAACGAAAATGAGAATTTGTATGGCACAATGTTAACTCTTCTCGGATGTCGCCAGGAGAGGCTGCTTCACTGCCATACTAATTTTAAAGTATTCGTAAACGTAATCGAATGAATACGGATAGAAAACAAAACTCACACTATGTCTAGTGTGTTTTGTTTACTATCCGTATCCGTATCCGTATCCGCATCCGTATCCGTATCCGTATCCGCATCCGTATCCGTATCCGTATCCGTATTCGGAGAGGTAAAGCGCCCAGTGTCCCCTGGGCACTTTACCTCTCCCCCGCGACTCGGTTACCGTGTCAACTGGGAAATTGTAAGTAACTGGAAATATAAAATCTTCAAATAATTTTTTTAACGCAAATTTTGTTGCGAACAAATTACAAAAACACAAATGTTGAAAAAATTTCCACGAGCAGGATTTGAACCTGCACCCTTCTGACATATCGGGTCAGACCCGCAAGTAATAAAAAATACCTGTAGAAGTTCAGCCCCAGTTCAGCGGCGATGTCGATGTCCCTTTGCCACAGGTGGTAGGAGTCGCAGGCGACGTCGCCGTTGCTGCCATCCCGGATCACGGCCGGGAATTCGTGGGTGTACCGGTCCCAGATGCTCTCGCTTTTGTCTGTAACAAAGGCGTTACTTAGCAGAAATCCAATGGCTCAGAAGGAGTCGGTGCGAAGCTCTCGACCAGTTAACAGCTTCTGAGGAATCCCCGTGGAGGGGGGTAATGGTGTTGGTGAGCATGTTCGCTTGCTTCCATGATTCTTTTGCAGATATTTGCGGGCGGGAGGGCGGTGCTTGCGTACTGCTTCAAGCTTGATGAACGAGTGATTTAGTGGAATTAAAAATACATATTATTTCAATTGCATTTTTGTCTGTAACAAAAAGACAGTACCCTCGTTTTAATCATAACTTGTTTGCCCTCACGTAAGGCGCTCTGCAGATAGTGCAACTCTGATTTCCAACAGGCAACAGGCAACTTGCAATTGCAACTTGCTGTTTCTATTTACCATTTATTTATTGAAACTGCACAGATGTCCGAATAGCAACTCTAGTATTTTTAAAACTGCCTCTTATTTAAAAAACGCTTTGTGTTTTTATGATGCAAATACTCCTTCGCACATCCCTCAGGATGGTTTATTATGTAACTTAGTGTAGACACGTGACTGTCAGCAAAAAAGTTTTTAATGCACTCACCACTGGCATTCCAACCTCCTTCGATCTGGAACGAAGAGGTGCCAGCGCCGAACTGGAAGCCAGCTGGAAAACTGTTGTTTCCCGCGCAAACCAATGACAGCAGCAAGCTAAGGGAAAAAGATTTTTTTTAAACTGTCGAAAGAGTAGAAAGAGCAATCCTGAAGTTGTCCACTTTCCGTTCTTATATTTTGTTATTTTGTTACATTTTGTATTAAGTTTCTCATACCTCATTTGTTAAAAAGTCAAAGCAAATGACCACAAAACTTAAATCAATGTTTTAAGGTCTTACAAAATAAAGCAATAAACTACAGTCTATCTCCTTTTGTATTGACTGTTCATCAAATAAATTCTTGCAATGTACTTTTGTAAGAAAAAAAAATACCTACTAGTAGTAAAAATACAGTAAAAATACGGTAGACAAATTCTGAACAAACTACTTTTTCACGGCGCATGACCACCATGTTAATGATGTTACAAGTAGGTTTGCCACCCGTACTCTAAAATAGAGTATTGTCCTCTTTTTCATGTAGGCGTACTTTATTATCTACGACACCAATAAAGTACGCTAAAATACTCTATTTACGAAAAACTGATTGTTACTGGCTCTTTACTGGTTGAGTACTTTATGAGACTAAATAAACTGGTACAAAATATTTGGTAAATATCGCAAAGAGCAACAAAAAAATACGTTTTTAAGGACAAATAAATAAATACAGTATGCTATGTACTTTATTTTTGTTCTAACAAAATGAAAAATACTTCATTCGTCCTGAAAAAAGGTGGCAACCCTAGTTACAAGTCACATTGTAGGTAGTTTATAAAAATAAGTTTTATTTGCAAGAATATGGCCTTAAAGATGTACACGATTAGGCAATAAAGAATTTTTATTTCTATAATAATAGAAGATGTTACAATCTTGTTACAATACAATATAATAACACCGATACTTGATTTTGCAACATGAAAATATTTATGCTTAAATTGACAATGTAATGTAATGTCACCAACCCTTTGAATTTATTGTATTTATATTTTAGAATTAAGTAGATACTTTCTTGAACTATGAGTATGTAGGTACTATCCTTGGGTAGAAAATGACTAGATATAAGTCGGTAAATAGATAAGTAATTAAGTTTGCACTGTCGTGACACCACCGCGTATCCGAGCTTCGAAAGGCACGTTTAGGGTTATGGCTCGTTCTCTCCGTTTGCTTCTTCATCTCTCTCTTAGCGTGTCAATAGCCATATAATCTTCCCGACAAAGCCACGGCAGCGTCTGTGGCCTTCTTTAGGTCTCCCCTTGTGCAGATGGTTGAGCACAAGAAGCAGGAGAGAAGGTGGGTCATGTCCTAAATCGGCGCAGCACAGTAGCCAAGCCCCACTTAAAAATGTTTGACTTAGAGCGACCTACGTCCGTATGAAAACGGTCGAGTTTTTGCCAAAAAGGCCACTGCAGTCCATTTTCTGGTTGCAACTGTTCTGCCGGTTGAACTTTATGAGGAAAGGTTTGATTTCAGCCACTGATTCCAGCAATGATTTTAGATTACGTATGTTGTAAAACTCTCATTAAGCCTTCGAAGGCGATTTTCCGATCAGTTTTCTGACTCAAATTACTCATACGGAACGCAAAATTTGTAAAAGCTCTTATTTTGACAATTTTTTTAATAAAGATTGATTGAGAAAGTGGAGATAATGGAACAATTATAAAAGTTAAAATGAAACAAAATTGTCCCCCAGTCGACCACCAACCACCCGACTTCAATAGACATTCTGTGTATATTCATTTAATAATTTCTGATTAACTAAATCAAAATACCGAATTACTTTGTGCTAAGTTTTATTTTTTACTTCCTTTCTTTTTAAAGTCGGTTTTTTTTTCATATAAATTTTTTTGACATCTGCATACATTAAATGTCGCGCCGACGTAAAACAATACATTATGTCCGACACATAAACATTATAAAATAACGGCCCCAAATGGGATCCCTGAGGAATGCCCGTAGGAATATTAATAAAATCCGATTTGTAACCCCCCACAACAACAGCCTGAGAACGATTGCTGAGGTAGGATTTAATCCATCTCAGCAGATCGCCGTGTATTCCCATTCTGTATAATTTATGGATCAGAACGTCGTGATATCTACATGGTCGAAGGCTTCTTCGAAAACCGTGTAGATCACGTCAATCTGCCCACCTCTTTCCATGTTAGATAAAACATAATTTGAAAAGCATGCTTAATTGGTGATTGTTGATCGGCGCCTAAGAAAGCAGTGTTGACTGGTACTTTACATATAACGGGGTACAAAACATCAAAAATATTTTCATAGTTTTCAATTTTGGATTTTGTCCCCTTTTTATGTATTAATATAAATATGTGCTTTCTTCCAGATGTTATGGGAATACGTCATTACTCAAAGAGGTCTCAAATAATAAAGCTAATGGAAGACTCAACGGTTCAGCCAGAAAACCGGTGGTATACCGTCACAAAGCTCCTTTATATAGATCTAAAAGTTTTAATTGTTTTTCGACTGTAGCAACTAATATAAATATTTTGGATATGCTATCATTTGTTGCTCTGTTGTAATTCGTATCGATCGACTCATTGGATGGCGTTCAGAAAACACTTTTAAAGAAATCATTAAAAACATTGCATAATATCTATAATAATTTTACGCAAATATTTTTGCGCCTTTGGCTTATAAAGTAGTAGATAGTGTTGATTAATTTCGGCGAGTTGGATTGAGCCACGATAGCATAGTTGGCAGTGCACCTGACCCGGCATGTCATGGGGTGCGGGTTCGAATCCCGCTCGCGGATTTTTTTTCAACACTTTGTCTTTTTTCAAATTGCATATCTCTGAACCTTGTGTAAATTTTTTGTCACGGTACGTAAGTATTTTAGGATAACTTGATCCACCTCGCAGTGACTTGACGTATGTACGTCCATATTGGTTTTGGACTTTTTACGATAGATTCCTCTGCTAACTTTGTAAACTACGCGAAACATTCTTCTTGAATACGTTGTTGTCGTTGACGTAAAAGTGAAAATTTATCATAGTCTAATAAATTGCCAAACTTTTTCCATCTTTTATGTGCCTTATATTTTTCTTTTGTAATTTTTATTAGCGCCTGAATATACCAAACTGGATATTTGCGGTTACTTTGGTGTTTCTTTTATGGAACATGTTTTTCAATAGTTTTATTAATTATGTCATAAAAGGCATTTATTGTCCATTATAAGTAGTTAACGACGTGTAAAAAGCAATACAGAAAATAACGACACCTCATTTACGCGATAATTTTGTATAGTTATTTTCATAATCATATTAAAAAAAAATATTAATCTCGAAATGTCTGATTTGAAACACTATTTTATTATGGAGGGGACGGTCATGAGACGGGTTAACTACAATATAGCATTGCAAATGATAAAATAAAAATAATAAAAATAGTTTGTACATCGTTAAAAAACTTACCAAAGCACGATCGACCTGCCTAACCACATATTGACAACTAAGAATGACAACTGAAGAACATGGGTTAGTCTAACATAATTCTATTTAGGTACCTATCTTATTATGTTAGCTATATTCTCGTGCATTCAAACCTTTAAGATAATGCTATGTTATTGTGGTGGTTTTTATCAAGATAATAGCTACGATGAGCAATCTGCTGTATCGAAGCAGTGATCTTTAGACAAACTACTGTCAATGAAGGAGTGCTAGATATAAAGGTTTATGAGTTCTTCTCACCTTCGTAGTTAGCCTATTGTACCTAGGCCTAGTGCGGTTTTTATTTGCCATTCGATTGCGTTAAGGAAGACAATAATTTATATTATAGCATTGAAACAGCGCGTCTTGCTTGGGTGCTAATTTTATTTACCTACCATTAAATTACGGTACCGAAAACGAGATCATATTACATATACCTACCTAAGCACTAGCTTTTGCTCGCGGCTTAGCTCACGTGGGCTAAACGACTTGTGATTGTTTTTAATAAAAGCCAAACTTATAATGTAAGTATCTGTGTAGGAATAATCGTGAAACACCTCATAATTTTTTCCCGTGTTGTGTTCCCGTTTCCAACTCCTGCCCCCACCTTGCCGTTCAAGACGTGCTTGTATAACAAAGACGCTTAAGATTCCTAATGTCAATACTAACTTCCTCCTAAATTCATTTACGGTCAGAGCAGTGCAGCTTTGGAACAGGCTTCCTACAGACATCCAGGATAGTTCGTCCATTACATCCTTTAAAAAGAAAGTCAAGGATCACTTTCTGTCATCTATGTCATCGCAATGAAGCAATGATAGACACTATGTTATATTTATATTTATTACTATTATTATTATATGTAGGTATAAGTTCATATTTATGTAGTATTATTATGTATGTTTATGTAGTTTTAAGAATATCGTAGTATATGTGTTGTATGTAATATGTACATAATATTGTTATTCATAGTTGAGATATTTTTGTTTGCACTCTTGTCGCTTCCTCTTAAACATGATGCTCCCATTCCACCTTAGGTTGGCTGGAAGAGATCTCTTTTAGAGATAAGTCCACCTTTGCTCACCATTGTTTGTAAACTGTTCTCTGTATTTGTGTTTATGTGCAATAAAGAATATATATAATTTTAACATGGCCAAATACCGAAATTCAAGGATTTAACTCTAAAAATGACAGATTTCGATACTTACTTCAATCTTCCTCCCCTATTTCACCTCTCGAGGGGAGGTTTTTCAAAAAAGTTTAGACCCAGAGGTCCCGGGTTCGATTCCCAGCGGGGGGTACATGTTTGTGTACCCACTCGGTTTGGTTGGTGGTAGGGCTTGTTAATCCGCCTGGCTAGCTATCACCATCTATCTAAATATGTCGCCATAACTGTAAAAGGAAATACAAGAGAGCGTTCCAAAGATGATTTAATTATATACACACCGAAATAAACAACATAACAATAAACTTATAAAAACTAGACTCAGAACATGTTTACTATGAGAAGCTATCAACGAGACTTCACAATTCACAATGACACAGACACATATGTTCTATTCTCTTTCTTTTAAGAACATAGACAATATTTAAACTTATGTCAAGATAGTGTTGATTGCAACTGGCCAGCATGTTGCAGCTGGCCAGCATCACTGACCAGTATCCTTTCAACACACCCCCTCAATCAACTACCCTTGACATACTGCCTTCCATATATAAAGAAAATATTTTTTTTTTTTTTTTATATTCATATCCCATTTACCCCTGTCTCCCCTTAGACTTAAACATTTCAAATTTTAACGGTAACTTTAAAAATAACAACTTCCAATTAACTTATCTCTTGCTCAACCAGCTTTATAACAAACCTTCAATCTAACTCCTAACTTAACTCCTACTCGACTAACAACTTCCAATAAACTCATCTCCTACTCGACCTGCTTTAATACAAAACTTCAACAAACTCAACTACTAATAACATTAACACATCTCCTACTCGACCTGCTTTATTTGACTCAACTACTAATAACATTAACACATCTCCTACTCGACCTGCTTTATTTGACTCAACTACTAATAACATTAACACATCTCCTACTCGACCTGCTTTAATACAAAATTTCCACAAACTCAACTAATAAAAAACTCAACACATCTTTATAATAAAAATAAAAAACAAATATACAGTAATTCATAAAAAATAAATGTGATAATAAACCTAAGGCCAATCTACTAAAAAACATTGTATAGTATTATTCAAAGTTACAAGTTTTTGTGTTTCGTTTGGTAGCTCCTTTCTAATAGTATTTATAAAGAATGATTAATTTAGTTTAAAAATTCTTCTAATATCCACTCTACACCCCCTTAAATTAATCATTATATATGCCAAAAATTACACCCCCTTAAACATTGTATGTTAACGCAACCCCTTAACTCTTTAACTGATAATATGAATTGACTTGGCTCCTTAAGTTTACATCACAACTCTATATAAGTTCTTTCTTATACAACATTACACCCCTATAAAAACTTACATACTAATACCCCACATAAAGACCGAAAAAACACTTAGTTCACTTTAGCCCACACTTATCACTACCTAACACTCACTCTGATACGAGTTTTCTTTGACACCTCTCAAATTTCACAGGTGGCAAACACTTTGTTAGTATGTCTGCTATCTGCGAACCCGTTGGACAGTATTTAACCGTTATTCTGTTTGCATCAATCTGATCTTTTAGATAGTAGTATCTCACATCTATGTGTTTGCTTCTTTTATTCATAATTCCTTTCTTCATAAGCCAAATAGCGGACTGATTATCTACTTTCATTTCAATTTCTAATTTCTCATTAGTCATTTCAAAAATGAAATCTCTGATGAAAAGAAGTTCTTTGCAGCATTCTGCTGCGGCTATATATTCTGCTTCCGTACTCGATAACGCTACGATCGGCTGTTTTCTTGAGCTCCATGCCACTGGTCCACCGTTCAACCAAATCACGTAGCCCGACGTGCTACGTCTAGTATCTGGATCCCCCGCGAAATCTGAATCACAGTATCCTCGAAGCACTTTATCACCTTCACCAAAATGAATACCTTTGTTTTTCGAACCTTTTAAAAATTTAAAAATAGTTTTTGCGTTATTTAAATCATTTAAATTTGGAGTACTCTGCTGACGCGAGCAATACCCTACATGGAAGCTAATGTCTGGCCTTGTTTTACTAGCTAAATATAACAAAGACCCTATCATTTCCCTATAGAGTTCATGACTCTCTGTATCTATTTTCAATTTTGGATGTTGTTCTATCAAAATGGTTGGAGTTTTGCATTCTCTTGCTTCATTCATATTAAACTTCTTCAACATTTTTTCAATATAATTTTCCTGACAAATTTTAACTCCTTTCTTTCCTTGTGTTATATCCAACCCAATATAGTTTGATATTTCTTCGCAGATTCTTAGATCAAAAGCTTTTTTTAACGTTTCCACTACATGCACCAAGTCTTCTTCTCTCTCACCAACTACTAGTCCGTCATCAACATAAATCGCAAGAATTATTTTTCTTTCACCTTCCATTACAAAAATACACTGATCTAACTTTAATTGCTTAAAACCCATTTTAAATAAATGTTCTGTAAATTTTATGTTCCACATTAATGGTGCTTGTTTTAACCCATAGAGACTCTTATTTAGTTTGCATACTTTATCTTCTTTATCGCTATAACCTTTTGGAACTTTTAAATAAATGCACTCTTTTAAGTCTCCATGTAGAAAGGCTGTTTTAATATCGAACTGTTTCATCTTCAATTTTTTATTTGCAACAATTGACAATAAAACTCTCAAAGAATTTGTATTTACAACTGGACTATAAGTTTCATCATAATCTATCTTATACTTTTGTTGGAATCCTCTTGCAACTAGTCTTGCTTTGTATCTTCCATCTGACTTTATTGTAAAGATCCATTTGCTTGTTATTAGTTTTCTTCCTTCAGCCTCTTTCTTATCCACAAAAGTCCAAGTGTTGTTTTCTTCTAACGATTTGATTTCTTCATCTATTGCTTTCTTCCATTTACCTTTTTCTCTTGATTCTATTGCTTCTTCATACGTTAACAAGGAAACTTCCGTATCATACTCCATAACATAATCTTTATATCTTTCTGGTAATCTACGTTCTCTCGCAGGTTGATTTCTTCTACTATTATTTTCCACTGCTCGACTTCCCTCAATTTCTTCATTACTATTTCTATTTTCTGCTTCAATCTCTACTACTCGACTCTGACTTTCTTCAACTTGTTCATTATCTAAAAACTCTTCATCTTCTTCTGGTTGTAAAACGTTATCAAAATTTAACTCATTTTCAAAAAGGTTTCTATTATTTACACTATTCTCATTTCCAGCTTCTTCATTTATTCTCTCACTCTCATTTGTTTGATTGTAACTTGTTTCACCATTTGTTTCATCATCATTTGTTCTAACTTCAACTGTTTTCCTGAATGTTTCATCATCATTTGTTCTAACTTCAACTGTTTTCCTGAATCTTCTAGACTTTTCTCCTTCTCGATCACTATCTATATTGATGATTCTTCTCCTATCTTCACCTTCTCGACACCCTTCATTGTGGTCTGATGAGTTTTGCCTTGTTTCATCTTCTTCTATTTGTTTATCGTCATCCATCTGCCAGAGTCCATTTATTTTAACCATATTTTCTTCATCATCTAAACATATTCCTTGTTCTTCTTCGTTTATTCTTACATCTCTCGCTCTTATTATTTGTTTCTTGTCGTCCACCCAAATTTTGTAGCCATTTCGAACATAGCCAATGAGTATTCCTTTGCTGCATCTTTCGTCAAGTTTTCTTAATCCAAAATTTGTTTTGTAGTAAGCTGTAGATCCAAATCTTCTGATGTTCGATAGGTTAGGTTTTATCTTGAACCACATTTCTGCTGGTGTCTCGTTTCTACCTTCCGTTGGGCTTCTGTTGATCAGGAAACTGGCTGTTAAAAGTGCTTCCCCCCACA
This sequence comes from Eudonia mercurella, assembly GCA_963082485.1. Taxonomy (NCBI): domain Eukaryota; kingdom Metazoa; phylum Arthropoda; class Insecta; order Lepidoptera; family Crambidae; genus Eudonia; species Eudonia mercurella. Next base: position 13,128,669 of record OY720043.1, read on the forward strand.
AATAGTTCGGAACCTTGCCGTCAAACATTAAAGCCCTCGTTCTCTCCATCAGGGTTCTGTTCAATCTTTCGGCTTTTCCATTTAGTTGAGGCGTGTAAGGTATGGTTACATCCAATACTATTCCTTTAGCCTGGCACCACGCATGTAGGTTATTGCTCGAATATTCACCCCCATTATCGCATCGAATTTTCTTTACTTTTCTATTGAAATGATTTTCACTTAAACATACAAATTCTTTAATTTTGCTAAGGCATTCACTTTTGAAGGCGATCAAGTACACGACACAGAAATGCGTAAACTCGTCTAAAAACGTGATAAAATATTTTTTGTTGTCCCAAGTGGGAACTTCAATTGGACCGCAAATGTCTGTATGAATTATTTCCAAAGGGAATTTTGCTTTGATTCTATTATTTTCAAACGATTTTCGAGTCATTTTTGCTTTTACGCAGATTTCGCAAAATTTATTTGAATATTCCCCCCAAATTTTTATACCATTTACCATTTTTGCCAGACGAGGCACGTCGGATAGATGACCTAGTCTCCGATGCCAGATATTGGTACTCTCAGTGAGTAGCGCTTCGCGAGTATAATTAGCCAAAAATTCCGTTTCATAAAGTCCGGTTTTAGTTTTATAACCAATTAAAATTGTTCTATTAAAATTTTTTATAAATACCTTGTCTCCAGAAAAATGTACGGTGCCACCATTGTCTGTGATAGCGCTTACCGAGATGAGGTTTCTTGATATATCCGGGACAAAAAGTACATCTTTCAGCTGTCCGAAGTTGGTTTTTATTATACCAGTCCCTTGCGCTACCAAGTTTTCTGCATTCGCACACCTAATTTGCACTTCTATTTTCTCTATAATTTGAATTAAATTTTTATTGCTGAAGAAATGTGATGAGGCGCCTGAATCAATTACAGCTTTGACTGGAATCTGTAATTGTTCGCTTACAGGGTTATCATTATTGTTGTAATTATAGCTGCGGCAGAATTTTTCTATATGACCCTTCTTATTGCATTTCTTACAAATTTTTCCCGAAAAACAGTTTCTTGTATTGTGACCAATCTTATGACAAATATCACAGCCTTGTTTACATGCCCTAGCGATGTGTCCTATTTTTCCACAATTATAGCATTTTCTTTCGTCTGTTTTAAATGCTTGATTACTCCATTCTGAAGTACTAGGCATGTCTGAATTTTCTATTTGTCTTTGTATCTTCTGGATAAGGTTGAAGATGGTCTTTTCTGATTTTGGTGTTATATCCCAAACTGTCTTAAAATAATTTAAATTTTGTGGTAGTATTGTTAATGCTTTATTCATTAGCATATCTTCGCTTATGCTGTTTGGGTCTACTAAATTAATTTCTGAAAATAAATTCTGTAAATTGCTTATGTCATCTATTACATTCCCTTTTGAAATGTAGCTGTAAAATTTTATTATTTTTTTCATGATTATATTCTTTGCTATCAAAACGAAATATCAAATCCAATTTATCAAAAATTTCCTTGGTTGAATTACAATTAATAATGTAGTGTAGAAACTTTTCATCAATAAGACTAATTATAAGAAATCTTGCTTTTGCATCATTATAATCTTTCGCTCCTTCAATTAGTCCTTTCGACTCCAAGAATAATTTTGTTATTTTTCTTCAATTTTTGTAGTTGCTTTGATCTCTCAACTTGTTTATATTTTCCATGGCTATTAAATATTTCCTTAGTTACCGCCTTAAAATGTCAACAACTCTGGTTGCTATGTTTATCAGACTCTGGCATGTCTGTTATTCCTTAGTTACAAAACAACATCGAAAACAATAAATCACACAAATCACACAAACATCTATATTTAAATGTTATGAACGCTCTCTGGGCCCATAACCTGTAAAAGGAAATACAAGAGAGCGTTCCAAAGATGATTTAATTATATACACACCGAAATAAACAACATAACAATAAACTTATAAAAACTAGACTCAGAACATGTTTACTATGAGAAGCTATCAACGAGACTTCACAATTCACAATGACACAGACACATATGTTCTATTCTCTTTCTTTTAAGAACATAGACAATATTTAAACTTATGTCAAGATAGTGTTGATTGCAACTGGCCAGCATGTTGCAGCTGGCCAGCATCACTGACCAGTATCCTTTCAACAATAACATCAATGCTAAAATTTTTTATTTTTATTGAAAAAAATATAAATTGATTAAATCATTCATTTTTGTAGTTCTTATTTAAAAAAAACGATTTACCCAAAAAACTTTTTTCCTTTTATACTCCCATTAAGAAAAATAAACTAAATTCCCGAGACACCACATTCTTTATTTTTTTCCAAAAAGCCAAATAGCAATTTTCATGTATTTTAAGTACTTCAAAACTGACGGACTTCACCCCTTATTTGACACCTTTAGGTTTTAATTTCCGTAAAATCTTTTCATAGTGGCTGGTTACGTCACTCAATTAACATACAGTCCAAATTTCATCTAATGAGGAAGATGTAAATGATAACTAATCGCGATTGCTTAGTCTTAAAAAAACGCGTAATGAATTGTGATAACAACTACGTAAAAATCAAGACGATATCATAAAAATTGAATTTTTTATGAATTAATCAATTTGGGAGCACCGAAACTGCCTACCCGCGTCCGCGTGATCTCTGTGACGTCACATCGCCGGTCGCTGCCTGCCCCGCCCGCCGCGCCGCTCGGCCGCCCCGCATACGACGCGATGGTTTTTCTTTTAAGTAATTCACTTTGGCTACCTCGTTTCATGCGTTTGTTTTCTATCTATACCTAGTAGGTAATAGTGCTACCTGTAATCTAAATGGAGCCAGGATTTTCACGTGGACAATCAAATAATTTGCCGTAAGTTGACCTTGTGGAATATTTCACAAATCATGCGAAGTGATATAGATATATAGTATAGTAGATACCTATTTAAGTACCTACCCTCTAAGCAGTGAGTGTGGGTGTGGGACTATGTGGGTTATGCATAAAGTACTTAATAATAGTAAAAGTAGTTTATTTGTAAGTCACTACTATGAAATTCATTATTTCGTTGTGAGTTGTGGCTGAGGTGTGCGTATTTAAAGGCCTTTTTTTTAGCTTCCCAGTTGGTAACCAGATTGCGAGCTTATTGTTTGCGGCACTATTGTTGTAGGTACTTAATACAAACAATATGCGCGGAAAGAATAGTTTTCGTCTAGGTACTAGTGCTGTCCATTTTTGCAATCTCTTATCAATAAAAATGAGTTTCGTTCTATAATGTGTTAAAACAATAAGCTAAAAGAAGACGTCATGTTTTAATAGTTGTAGTTGGGTGTAAGTCAGTAAAGGCAAGAATTACACCCGAGCATAAGGTCCGAACCACGCCATATCACTGTAAATTTGTTTGTGATGAAATAGCTTGAAAAATTTTAAATCTGGATTGTGAAGGTTGTGCGGCAAGTAGAGGAAGATGTAAACATACTATGGCATTGGTCATGTGGTTACATAGACGCAGTGAAGAGCCTGCTTGCACAGAAATTACATGTTATTGGATGAAACCAAAACTGTCGCAAGTTGGGTCTCAGTTGAAATTTATAAAAGCCAAAGATATGGGCAACCGGAGAAATCCCCTCAGATTATGACTTACTTTCACCCAACTAAAGATATACAAAAAGTATCAATGTATTATCTCCTTGAGATAATTTTCGGTGTCCGATTCAATCTGCAATAAGTTTTTGTTGTAAATCGCAAAATTTAAGAATGGGTGGATTTTGGGTTAATATTTATATTTTATCAATATTTTTTTCTGTGAGAATCTGAGGACTTTTATAAAAAGTTCACCTCTGAATAGCATAGGCTTGCTAGTCGTACTTGCAGTTTGATACTATGCATTTCCTGTTTTTTATATTGGGTGGCGCAAATGTCACGACGGGGTTAAAATTGGTTACAACTTTTATTTTTTTTAAATTCATCTTAATTATTATGAGATAATAAAAAAACACTCATGGAGATATTTTTGAGTTAGGTTTTAAAAATTACATCACGTAAATGACCACCATTTTCAGCCTCACAAAGGCGGGCTCTTTCGAGAGCACTTCTCATTACTTTCCTCAGAACATGAGGAGTTAGCAACTGCATTTTAGCTCGGATGTTGACCTTCAGCTTGATTATCCTGGGTTTATTAATGAACACCTTGTCTTTTAAATAACCCCAGAGAAAATAATCTGGTGCTGTTAAATTTGGGGAACGAGCGGGACAGTTAAATGTTGAAAATAACGAGATGCATTAAATAATGAGAAAACTTTATCGATAAAATGTCACTACACTATCTTCTACACAAACACAACGCATCAAAGCAGTCGGAAAGGTAGGTCTTGTTAAATTATAATAATCATTTATTTCAAGATTACATTCTGTTAAAATAACATATCAAATTATAAATGTCAAATATACAAAATCTGTGAAAAACTTCGTCAAATTACTTGAACTTAATAGGCCAACACTTTAAGCAAGTACGAACGAGTATCTCATATCAATTATTTATTACACAAATAGTACCTAATATATAGTTACTTTTTACCTATAATGCAAAAACGTATAGATATAATTAGTACCTACTCGCATTAAAATGATCTTCGCAACAATGTCTACTTGTTTTGGTAGATAACGTCTCCTCCCTTCTCATCAGGTTACACCACTTGTTTCTTAGTTTTTTGTCATTTGGAACATGAAAAAAGTACTTTTCCAGTGTGCTAATTGTTGTATTAGTACATAAAAGTACTATACAATATCTATACGGTATTTTTTCCATATTTACCAAATATAAACGAAGATAATTAAAGTAACGCAAAAACAATACTTCGGATACAGCGCGCGAACGAGCAAGGACCGGCGATGTGACGTCACGCGCTAAGCGGTCAAGCGCGCTCTGGATTTAAGAACTCCCAAGTTCAAAAAATTGTTAAAAATACAGTTTTAGAGATATCGTAAAAATTCTTTCACTATTATTATTAAGATTTTAAGTTTGATTTTTCTAGATAATAAAATAAAAACACTCATCTTCCTCATTAGCTCCAGCGGTTTCGGCTCGGCGATGATGAATCAGTCAGTCAGGACAAGTATTATTATATAGATTGAAACACCTTTTCCGGTCCGGTGACAAACGAGGAGAGTTAAAATTGATTTCATTCATTGCACTGAATGTTTTTTTTATTTTGGCTTAAAAATTATCACCCAGTCCGATGTCATAACTTTTATAGTCAGCACCATGGACTAATTAGTCCATAGCAGCACTTACAAACTAGACCTATTCAATCAATAAGTCCGTGTTAGGTTTCCACGAGGTCTTACGGTGACACTTTAACACGCATACTGTTTATTGTCATCATTTCGATTATCATACATCATATGGTTAGAGCATTACACCAAATAATGCACTAAGATCATATGGCATAAAAATCAAAAAGCATAATATTTTTTGGCATTAAAGACTTATGGCATGTGACGATTATGGCCACAAATATTATGCATTTTCAGTTTATGCCTAAAAACGTTAGGTATGCGTTTCAATAGGTAACCGGTCTTACCTCTGTACCTGAAGAGATACTGTATGGTGTATAGCCCCATGCGTATCTTATCATCAAACGATAGAAGAAAACTAATAATAAATTGACAGTTGGCTGACACTGACAGTTGACATTGACATTTGCTCATGAAAATATTGTAAGTTATTCCTTTTCTCCACATCATTTTTATTTATTACCAGTCCATATGTTTACAATTAAACCATACCAATACATTCCGATTCCGATACATTTGTGTCACCTGCTTCCAACTTAAATAGTAGCGCAAGTGTGAAAATTAGTCGAGCGTTACCTGTCAACCTTATGTGTTGCAATTTGGGTGTTTTTATAGCAATATTTTTGTGTTAACAATGTCGAAAATAAAGAAATTGACTGGCTCATTCCGCTACACGCAATGGGATCCATGTCTTATCGTTTCTCAGATAATGGCCATGCAGTCTCTCTTGTATCTTTCGTTGAGCATTATAACTGCAATAATGCAAGACCTGACTGACTCCACGAGAACTTTGGACCATTTATTCGAGTATCACGTAAGTTCAATATTAGACTATAGACATCCTAGTGTTAAGCTCGGCTTCCCACATTCATTATTGTTCATGGGAGATTGGGTACTTATGCTATATTATTCAGTTGTAGTTATGAGAAATTTAGCTCTTTGAAAAGATAAGACCTATATAGCTTTTACCCAGTCAAGAGCTATATATCTCTTCTAGCCCAGTAGCTCATTTAGCTCAGCGTAGTTCATGAAGATAGAAGGCTCTGGAGTCATTTAAATGTGTAAAGATCAGACTCGCTCGACTGACACTTTTGAGTTATACTCGTACAGAACTACAGACTGATTAATATCACAGAATGAGTAATAGGTAGTTAATACCTAATTCCTAGTTTAATTTAACTTTTTGAAAGTAGTATGTAGTCACAATTCATTGTTTATTTTCAACACTAACTTAATGAATTTTAACTGTTTTAGAATAATGTTTATTATTATATTGACTCATCAAATTAGCCACGATTTTCCTTCATACTTTGATAGCATACTTTTTTCTTATTCTAACAACTCCCATGCAAGCTACTCATCACTATTTAGTTGACTCACACTACTGGCATAAGGCTTATTGCTAAGTTTTACCAAGTGCAATCTTAGAACAACAACAAGATGATGTGCCTATCAAAGTACAGAGGTTCAAAAACGTTTAATATGGTTATCAAACCAGTGATGGTGAAAGTTGCAACCTGCATGACTAGAAAGTATATCGCACTACCAATAGAAACTAATGAAATTTGAGAGTAAACTGTGCTGCTGAAACATGAATATGGTAATGTCTCAAATATTAGCTAATATGAGTTACAATAGAATGAATAGAATCTGAATAAAATTGTAACTGTGTACAATATAGTTAAGGAAGGTGGCCCCTGCAAAGTATTTTCACCAATAATTGTTGAGGGTTGCCATTAAACCCGTTATGCACGGGTATGATACGATGTTGATACAATGTAGTGGGCATAGAAGTCTAAGTCGTGTTACTGTCTGTGCCTGATATGTTCCCAGCATGGTCATGGTATGATGCGATCTAGTGGGCAGAGATCTTTAGCCTTTTATTATATTCTCTTTTTCCTATTATGTTTAATAAATAAATCATGGCATTGTGTTTAAAGTATTAATATTTTTATTTGCAGGAGATACAAGTGAGAGATAACGAAGGCCGCTCAGTGATAGCAGCGTTTGTGCTCAATGCAATTCTTGGGGCTTTTGCACTGTGGACCATCGTGGGCAGAACAAAGCTATGCTTAGACTTTAGGTATTACATAAATTATGTTAAAGTAATTATTAATGGGTTTAATACCATTTTTTCTGTAATGGATATGCAAATGCAAGATGAAATATGGTATAAATCCTGTTTGTTATATAAATGAGCGAGCAGCAATTTGAATAACACGCATAACATGTGCAAACAAAGAAATTATTTTTGTTTGAAAGTGTTTCTAGTTGGCGTCACCTTAAGCCTTGACAGCATAACCGAGATTTTAAGGGGGACGGAAGGCGAGAAACTTAAGTCGTACAGAGCAAAAAATCTTTTTAGGTTGAATAGAGAGGATGGCATCACACCATTCCCAAGTGTATACGTAACCCTATAGCTTTTCCAAGGCATTTGAGTCTGTATAAGACTGAGACCAACTGCTCAACATGCCTTCTGAAGTATGTAAAGAGCTGGAGATAATTCATATTTAGTGGAACAATTTTCATGATCAACAACTTTTATTACGTAGCCTTTACATTTTGCACTGAAAAACTTCTCAAGTTTATCTTACTAATTTGATTGTTCATACATTTCAGTTGCACATTCTACGGTATACATCTCCTCGTTTGCTGGATATACAACAGCTCATTTCCCACAACATTCTCGTGGTGGGTGCTCAACGTAGCCTGTGTAGCGATCACTTGTGTCGCTGGGGAGTTCCTATGTCTCCGGACCGAGTTACAAGCGATACCGCTCAGCAACATTGGTGCCAAAGTGGACTTATGAGAGTTGGCATGTTCCGGACTGTGCAGTGATATCAAATTGTATTTGTTAAGTTTGGTTGTGCTTAATGCTCTTATGCGGAACGTTGTTTGGTAACGAACATTCAAGTTATTCTATACTGTTTACTTGCATTGCTGCTTACAAATAGTTTGGAGAAGGTAGAGAATTGTTTATAGCAATGACGTGAGTTTTACCTTTTGATCGCTACAGTCGGCTATTATCGACAAGCGAAATCGTGCCCTGCACGCCAACGGCGACGACAATACCTAAAGTTTACAAAAACACAAAATATTTGGAAATTTTGGAATCCCTATTCCTGTTTGTGTAAGTTTTTACTCTGAATTGAATCCTTGGCGTACAGAACACGGCGATGCATTTATACTGTGACGGTCAAAAGAAAAAACTATCTTATGTTAGTAAGACAGCAAAGGTTTCCCACTTTCAGTGACAGTGGCACTTCGATTCATCAGTATCATCAGTATCATCAGTATGGATGGGGTGGAAACATCCATATAAATGCTATGCTTACACTAAAATACATAAGAAATCTCTACCTATTGCGATCTTAGGCGTTTATGCACGATAATTTTGATTATAAAGTGGTTTAAATAGACTGGTTTTACTTAAAATTCAATTTTTAACAAGGTTAAACAGAAAATGGTACCGGATGGTGCAACTCGCCTGAAACATCAGTCAGACAACTCTGTCTAATGACATTATAGTTGCTATCGTAGCTTGAATCTTATGCAGTTGTAATAAGATTGAAAACTAATCATATAATATACACGTCAGCGTTTAATTGGTCGCAGCAATGAGGTTGTCATATTATCTTGGCGGTGGTGAAAATAAACCTTACTGCTATGAAAATATAGTATGTTTTTGAGTAGGGTAGTGGTGCCAATGTTCGACACAGCTTTATCGTCGCCAAAAAATAACGAAATTTTACAGGATGACAGATAGGAAGCAGGTAGTCTGTATTCAATTGTTGCTAAGGATTAAAATCAGTTGCGGTCCCTATTTTTAATAATTACAGGAAAAAAATGTCTATCACTGGTTCTTGGCGAACAGTGGTGCCTCTACCCTACCTCTGTCAACATTTTTGGTTTAAGCAAAAATACGACTTACAACTTACGCATTAAAACCTATTTTACTTAAATTTTAAGATTTTTTTGATTATTTAATGTGCTTTTATTAATTTGATGCTGACTGTTCCAGACAAAGTATGCATTGTGCATTAAATTCCGTTGAAAGATTTTTTGTAATGAAACGCGAAAGTTTAATTTTGTCATAATAGTAATGTTAACAAATAGATTACGGCAAGTTTCGAATTATGTAATACTAAATCCACTAGATAGTAATATAACGTACTTAGTGATTGTTACTAACTTCAAAATCCGTTGTATGGATGTTTGAGAACTAATAGAACTATAACGAAATAGATTTACATAGCGCGTCCGCCCACGACCGACTTTTTATAGGACCGACGTTCGGACCGATTTTTTCGCCGAGGATCACCTATTTTGTGGCCGACTTTTTACAAGACGTGTGCGTTGCAACATAGAATCCCTTATATTTCATTTTCACTAACTAAAAAATGGTTCACCGATTATCGGACGTAGGCGGGCGCGCTAATTTGGTCTACTTAACGACGCTTGCAAGGAATAACGTTGTAACTCAAAATTACCAACTTTTGAGTTATTGGCATAAAAAGCTGGCATAAGAAATGTATAACTTACAAATATATAACAGAGCTACATTATCTTATCTATAACAACAAAGAAAAACATTGTAAACATTCTTAGTAAGAATAGAATAGAGCAGAATATTATATGACTGTATCTCAAAATTACCTAATTTTGAGTTACAATGCTTTTCCTTACAGGTCTCGATAAGATATATTGGCTCTGTTATTTGTAGCATATAGAATTTTTATACCAATGGGGTCGTCAACCTGTGGCCCGGCATTTTTGGCATAGCAAACAATTTTAGTAGACAATGGTACATCAAATCTGATTTTGCAAATGAGGTTGAAGTAAGTAAGTCGTATCACAAAATTTTGCTGTATCAAGGAATTTTTCACGCAAACATTTTTAGATACACAGTAATTTATTAGTAGAGGTATCAAACTACCCACTCCTTTTCAGTTTGCGGTTCGCATTGATTGATATCAATATAAGTAATAAAACACTTTTAATGAACAAAATGTTTATAACACCGAGTTTTGTGAAATCTAATTTCAATGTTAAAGGTTCTTGAAACCTATAATTTTTAGTTTTCCTAAACAGGTTGCTTTTTTATCACCGTCCAAACCTTCTGAGATGACTTTCGTGATACAAACGAACAACTCTCTATTGGACCAACTCCCTAACTCGAAAATAAAATTCAGCAGTTCCATACAAAACATCAATATTCATTCGACCAAAATGTATGGTTGTTATGTATCCATACATATGTTCGTTTGTATCACGGGTGTCATCTCAAAAGGTTTGGACGGTGATAAAAAAATCAACCGGTTTATGTAACGTAAATTAATTACAATAATAAATTAGTCATGTATTGTAAATAATTGTGATGAGGCAAATGTATGTATTTATTTGTACTTTGTAATTAATGTAAATAAACAAATTCATACTATTTTAAAAACTTTATTTTTTGATTCCTAACTTTTGAATGCTAAGGAAAATTATAATCCAACATCTTATCTTATTGACCCGCAAAGTTAGTGTATATAGTGTGTATATAGTATAGACTTAGCAGCTTTATTCTAAAATCAATCTTACAAAGGGTATCATAAGGCTCAAAATCATTTAAAGAGCAATAGAAAGGCTATGTTTGTTGTTTCTCTGCGTGATCGAATAAAAAATGAGATCCGCAGAAGAACAAAGGCTACCGACATAGCCCGAAAAGTTGTTAAGGTAGTAACTGTAAGCAGGGCACATCGCTTGCAGTTGCAGAACTAATGGCTGCTGGGGCTAAACAGTTCTGGACCAAGGGTGCGTTCCGAATCACGATTATATCGATATTAGCGCGATAAGTCGTTCCGAATCGCCGTGAGCGCGTCTACGAAATCTAGCGTGACGTCATTCATGACGTCATTGTCTGCGCCATCTTGAGCTCACAGCGACCATCCCTCAGAGCAAAATTACTGTGAGCGTCCTGTCAGTTAGCTGTCAATGTCAAAAGTTTGACACTGTTCGTTCAATATAATTTTGTATGCGTGGTACTCGGTGCAGATTAAGTCTTCTTTTCTTGGTCATGATCATCATAGTTACATCCCCATCCGAGGACGAAGACGACTCAATAACCAAACGCTCTTCGTCACTATCATCGCTATCGAGAGCAAAAATAATTTCAAGCCAGTGATGCATGGCACTGAAGTAAATCACAATCAAAACTCAAAACAATAAACAAACAAACAAACAAAGTCCGAGGTTATGAGTAATAGTACTATTCTACTCTGTGGTGATGAAAAAAACGTAAGCTCGGTAACGAGCGTTCCGATTCAACATCTGTCATTTGTCAGTTTTAGCGCGATATCCGACTCGGAACGGCTAGCGGCTGTGAGCGTTCGTAGCGCTGTAATCGATATAATCGTAACTCGGAACGCACCCCAAACTTGACTTTATCATAATCACATCACCAGCTCATTTTGTCCCCACTGCTGGGGCACGAGCGTTGTCTATGGATGGTTAGGGAGAACGGACCATAAACAACCACGCGGGCCCAGTGCTGATTGGTGGTTTAATGACTGCCATTGCTAATGACAATGCAGTTGAGACCAACGGCTTTACATGCCTTCTGAAGCACGGAGGAGCTCGAGAGGATTTTTTTGGTCACCCATCCGACGATCGGCCTTTGCAAAAGTTGCTTAACTTCAGCAATCGCAGACCAGGCGCGTTAACCGCTACGCCATCGAGCTTCTCTCAATCTCAGTGATAGTTAGGTCAAATTCCTTCCACCATTTATCTTGAAACCTATTATAAAATTAAAAAGCTTTATTTAAATAAAACAATATATTTTATTATAATACTAATTTAATAACACATTAAAACAATAATAAAAACGTTAGCAACAAAATAAATATATTATCACATAATTTCACAATACAACTAGCAAGATTCAACGAAATTATACATAATTAACTCATACACTTCCAATGGCGTGCATATTAACTTAAAAAATATTTGTCTTGTTATATTTATATTAAAGGTACAGTCATGGATCCAACAATTTGGACAAACCTTCAAAATTCTTAAGACTATACTTTACTATTATAAACAGGGTTTAAAAAGATAATTATCAATAATAATTATAACATAAAATTTTACTAATTAAAATAAACCAGCCTCAGGAAGCTCAGGTGGGAATAGAACCCACGACCTTTGGTTAACCGGTTTAATGCTCTGACCGCTGAGCTACTGAGGTCCCAGAAGACTCGTTGAATTTTTCTAGTAGTTTATGATTTACGCTGCAAGCCAGCAAGCTTCCTGATGCTGGTAGATTTTTTCTAGTAAAATTTTAAAATAACTATATACAGGGTGTTTGGTAATATGTGTATAATCCCGAAATATAGACATGTAACCAAGTAATTAACACCGTGGTAACATGCAAAATCATATTTACGAAGATTTACTTTCTCATACAAAAACTATTTTATTACATTATTTTCATTCAACCCTGACATGTTTTGTGGCCGAGTGGTAGAGCGCTCGGCCCGATACCCGAAGGTCGCGGGTTCAATTCCCAGGTCAGGCAAAATGTATTTCGGATTTTTCAATGAATAGCTCGGCTTTGTGATCACCAACCCGAATTTGGCAAGCGTGGTGATTAATCCATTACCCATTAATTGTAGCGATGACTCGAGTTCAATGATGGAGGCGTTTGCCAAGCAGTGGGACAGTTATAGGCTGATTACTTTACTACTTTACTTTTGTTTGGACCATGAGGTTGACGAACAAGAACAATGTATCAGCTGGACCTAGGGTTGTCACTTTACAATTTTACTTAATAAAAAACAACCTCAATATCTCGGCCATATGGTGCTTTTCTCGTATGTTCATAATTTTCCAGGGTTCTACTACCTGTGCCATATTTGCCCTATTCGGGATTAAACAGATATTACCAAACATCCTGTATAGCATTGTGAAGCTTAATTCAAAATAATAAACATAAATTATAATTATTATGATAATAACAAAAAAATCCTTGCGAATGTTAAATGTATACAATCGAACTTAAAACGCTTACACGCACGTGCTTTGTGCTCAGAGATCTCTGCAGTTACTGCATCGTTCGCAAAGTTATAAATTACTTAATTAGAATAAAATATAGTTTTAAATCGATTGTCACAGTAAAAAAAATACTATCAAAACACAAAATATAGTTTTTATTTAGTTATAAACGCCCGAATTATTAGGCATGTGTAAAAAATATATATTACAAATAATAGGACAGTAAGTACTGGTGATATATCCGATTATTATCAAAATCTTATTAATTTCGAACCCTGCTTATAAGTGCTAGATAGTCTCTCCAAAACGTTTGACACTGTAAAATTACTTTTGGAACGTTGGACGCATTTACAGTTTATTATGTTTCCATGACTGTAAATACCATAATAATGGTGCATCAGCTATATTCTTCTATTTTTATAATATATCTAAGCCTGAGTGCTTATTATAGGTACGAGATTTTCTCACTTTTCGATATGAGATAAAGTACACTACATTAGTATGGGAGCCTAGCCACTTAGTTAAAGGTTAGTTTGCAACTTCGTTACTAGATGGCGCTTATTCGGTCTCATATTTGGCTGTGATTGGCGGCGCAGCGGCGCGCGGGCAGTTTCACTCTTACACTATTTTCAGCTTTATCGCTATTACATAAGGACATAGTATCGATTGAAAGCAGTCGCCCGCCATTGTTTTGATGGGCCGTTTGTCGGCAGCTGCGCGGCCAACCAGACTCTTTCAAGCGACACTATGCATTATACTATAGTGATAAAGCTTAAAATGGTTTGACATTGAAACTGCCGGCCGGTGCGCCGTCGATTGCTGCCATTCGGTGTGAATTTACCCTAACTCGAAAAACTTGCACTTGACACTCAGGTCACAACACGAATCACTAATATAAGCCGACATCGAACTCCGGCCAATATACAAGAATTTTATACCAAATATAGTAATTTTAGTTCACCATATGAAATAAATTATTACCTCTGTTCATAAACAATTAGTACATTAGCAATTATTATGTCTGATCTAATTTATGACAAGGTATGACTAAGAGTGGTAATATCGACAAAAATAAAATTAATATTTCTCTATCGAATCTCTAAGAATATACTAATAGATGTATGATACTGTACTTCTTTTTCTTTTTAAACGTTTGAGAGCGAAATAAATATTTGTAATAACCAAATAAACAGGTTGCTAAAGCAAAATCAATGAAATTTTGGTAGTTTAAATCACTCTATATCGTATCTTGTCACCAAAATAATGGTGGAGACTGACTGAAGCGTATCATCGTTACATAACATATTCGATGCGAGCATTCGCATGGTCAGAGTGCCTAGTGACCTAGTGTGAGTTTTGTTGTCTATCCGTATTCATTCGATTCATCATCATCAGCACATTTTTGTCCCCACTGCTGGGGCACGAGCCTTCCCTATGGATGGATAGGGAGAACGGGCCATAAACCACCACGCGGGCCCAGTGCGGATTGGTGATTGTTAACGACTGCTAATGCAGCCGGGACCAACGGCTTTACGTGCCTTCCGAAGCACGGATAATAGTGTATTCATTCGATTACGTTTACAAAAACGAAAATTTGTATGGCAAAATTGTACCTCTTCTCAAAAATCAAAATTCAAAAACATTTATTCAGTTTAGGCTACAAGTAACTCTTATGAATGTCACTATGCCATCGGTTCGTAAGTCTACTCTGGGCGGGAGATCTTGTACTGAGAAGAACCGGCAAGAAACTCAGCAAGTGTCCAGCTCTTTTTTCCCTTACAGCGTCAAAAATATTGGAAAATGCCCTATCATAGCAGGTCGTATGTCGCCAGGAGGCGCTGTTTTAATGCCATACTAATTTACGTTTTCGTTAATGATCGAATATCAAATGAAACTCACACTAGGCACCCAGTACAGTTATCTGTCAGTCAACAATGACGTAACAAACTCGGCGCAATTGGTACACACGCCAGCACATCAAAACAAACTTTAAATTGTTCTCAATAGAATTTGAACTTTACTGACAATGTGTTGAAGTAAGTTGACAGTTTTGGATAGTTTGGTGTGTGCAGGAGTCTGTACGTTACGGCTATGTTAAGATGATCGCTCCGATCAGTCTCCACCTTTAAGTAAATTAGCATTACTTACGAGCACTGGTTACGTTCGTTCACTGTAAATAGATCCTTATTTTAAATATAATAAATTTGACAACATTGACATTGCTCAGGCGACACGAAAAAGCAATCTTATTGCTCATAAAAAGGCATCACAATATTAAGCTAGATAATAATATTATAAGCGTTGTATTAATATAATCGACTTTGTTATTATTCACATAATTCTGTTTAAAAATAGTTATCTGCCGCACTCAGAGACTTTAAATAGTACTTTTTAGAACCTATGTTTTTTCACCGTAAAATAGATTCTTTAACTACGTAGTAAGCACTCATTTGGAATGCAAAACTATATGCCATATTGGTTGATTCAAAATAAGTGTTTTTTAATCTTAGCATTCAAGTTATAACATCCTTTGCTGCAATGCTATTAGAGTATATTTTTACTTAAACTGACAACAATTTGGTTTAAGCTTATTGTGACTATAATGTACTTAAAAAAGGATACAAAGATTTTACTTAACACATTAAATAAATAGAAGATAATTAGACGCTGGTTGCCTTTGTAATCATTAAGGCTAATTGACGTCTCTGAGTGAAGCAGTAAGACCCATAATGTATTGACAGTATAGTATCAAAAAACAGTAATATAGTAAAAGCCACGGTGATCGAGTGGCAAGGTGCTCGGCCCGATATCCGGAGACCATGGGTTCAAATCCCAAGTCGGGCAGTGAGTTCAAAATTTTCCGACTTGATTTCCAAGATGGAGGCCTTTGCCCAGCAGTACAGGACACACATACATGTTAATATTTTGCTTTACCTTTATATTGGAAGCAAAATCTATTAAATTCTTGACTTCCCTCGAAAGGAATTTACATTTTTGCTCATATTACATTAATATATTTACCATAGCGAGTCCGTTAAAAAGATACGTCAATTTGAAAGGCACTGAGAAGCATGTTTCAAATCGAAAACTTTAGTGTATTCATAAGAAACCAACAACGACTTAACTAGAACACCTATCTACGAGTTTACCTACTAAGGTATTTATATATATTGAATGTGTTTATAAAATATACATCTTTCTACTGGCTATACACGTTGTACTTTTAATTAATTACTGGTAAAACTACTTGAATTGGAAGTTCAACTATGCAGAATGGAGAAGACATCCATATAACATAAATAATAAAATTAAAGAATCTGTTACAAATCTTGAATACTTTGTTCATCAAGTGGTGTTTTAAGTCTGATGACACTAAATAAACAACAGTTTATTTTAAATAAATTTCACTGTATTAAATGGATTTTGAATAAGATTATAGATAGGTAGGCCAATCAATAGTATCGATAGTACGGTTTGTGACAGTAATATCGATACTATTGGTTTATCGATAGACATTTGAAAGTAAACTCTTGTGCAGCACAATATTTTATGGTATTACGCCAAGTTGTTTCGCTTTGAAACCGCCAAAAGAATGAACGAACAATTGTTTAAGTAATAAGTTTTGTCTTCTCTATTTCTGCATGTTTTCTAAATTTCTAAATGTCTTTGGTGCTTTTAATTTCATATTATCACACTAAGTATAGGATGTAATGTGTAGTTTTATCTATTGGGTACATTAAGAATGCTAACAACTTTCGTATTAATTACTGAGCTAACACAGAGACATACACGGTCTGGGGGACGATTATTTAATCTCATCGGTAATCGCGAAATTAAAATTGCCATGGAATACACAATGCAATATAATAATTTCAGCATTATTAACAATTTGGTTGCCTATTTAGTTGCCGTTCGAAAATTTTCTGTGTCAAAAATAAGTTACCAGTGACTTTGAATAAAAGTTCAAAAATCGCCACCCTAGAGCCCGTTTCTGCTATTTTGAAACGTTCACAATGATGTTTCAGTGACTAAAAATAATAGGCGGCGCTTTTAGTGCTTTTTTTGAAAATTTTCTGGTATATGCGCACAAACAAGACTTTTGAAAAAGACACCAATATAATGAGGAAAAAAATGACAATAGCAGATCGAGACGATGCCTTATGGTAAGCGTTCATCGCAGCCTAAAGACGCATGTAAACCTATCTTAATACAACGATTACAACTTGCGCGTTACAGATTAGGCCTTAGAAAGTCCTTATGTCTTCATTTAAAGACCAGAAGATAATTTTTAATTCTTACAAAAGTTTACTTTTTTACAAATCGTGAAACAGTAACTGTTGCCTATTGTGATTCTCAGTAGAGACATCTAGTAGAATTTGTATGAAACAGATAATTTTGGATTTGAGCATTTTTCAAAAATTACCTCCTGATATTATGTTAATTAGTATTATTCAATAATATATATCTTGTAATTTTTTTAGGGAACTGTTCCACATCAAAATAACTAGAATAATTATTATTAACGTGATCATGGCACATGCAACTGTGCCGAAATATCAGATACTCACACACAACAAAAGACATGGTAATAATCCTGTAAATAATAATTATTCTAATGTTAGTAACCATGATAGTTTAAAAAGAAAATAACTATGTACATTTCTTATAATATTACAAATAAAATGTGCTAACTTAATACAATTTACAAAGGTAACGGTATTAAGCCCTGAATGTAACACACTCTAAAATAACGTGTGAGTATTCTTAAAACAATAAATTAGCAAAATATTTTTTTTTTACTTCGCTACAACTATAATTTGTAAGATTTTCTTTGTTTGAAGTAATATTAAACTCCACATTTACGTATTTTGTATTTGTTGAGACAAATAATAGAGGAAGAACCACAATTCTAGCAGCTGCATAGACTAATTGCGCGGTTCTACAACGTGTAACAGAAAGGTGCGGTAAAAATAAAAGGATCCAAAATGTATCCGATCTAGTCTCGTATATGTTGTTTTGTTAGTAAGACATAATTATTAACTTTAATCAGTCATGCGATTGTATCTTAAATATTTATATTAGTAAAATCATGGGCGTCTGGCGCGCATAAGTAAGCAGTAGTGATCATAAATGTTAGTACACAGAGGTTACTAAACCTGTAACTGCTGGCTGTAACTTATTTATTTTGATGTGAAGTCACAATCATCATCATCATCAGCACTGCTGTGGCACGAGCCTTCCCTATGGATGGATAGGGAGAACGGGCCATAAACCACCACGCTGGCTCAGTGGGGATTGGTGGTTGTTAACGACTGGTAATGCAGCCGGGACCAACGGCTTAACGTGCCTTCCGAAGCACGGAGGAGCTCGAGGTGATACATTTTCGGTCACCCATCCGATGACAGGCCTTTGCGAAAGTAGCTTAACAAATATTTAAATAAAATTGCATGTCAAATTAAAGTTAATAATTAAGTCTTAGTTACTCTGCATACAAGATCTATATCGGATACACTTTGGATGTTTTCATTTTTACCACACCTCTCTGTTACACGTTGTATTATATTATGAATAAGACTGGTTATTTAAATGTACTTAACATGCTATAGTAATTTGTTAAAGATAAGCATAACTATCAAAATATACACAACATCTGACCATGATATGTATTGTTCACAGCAATTAATCCTTCATTAACTAACTGCACTACAGCTTTAAATATATCGACAAAAAGTTAATAAATAAAATATCAATAAACGATCACAACATGTTCACAATGAAAGTACGGATTAGGTATTGTAACTAGCGAAATAACTACCTTAGAGATTTATTAGTAAAATTTTATTTAGATTACATAGACCCGGTTCACACGCGCTCTATACCAGGTACAGACATGTACCTGGGCGCTTCTCCCCACCCCCAAGACCCGTAAACCTGAGCCGAGGTCCCAGCCATTACAGGCGCCTTCAAGTTGTTCTGCTGGCGCTCTCGATCCAATCCGAACCCTCGGAGAATTTAGTAGGGAACGGGGACACGCTCGAGCAATGCGCATTCCCTTTAGAAAACCTCTGACGGTGTTTCAATCACACGGCTGGAACCCTTTAAGTTTCTCACCCTCCCCTAAAAAGTCCGGTGACGCTGAAAAGGTCATTTAAGGCCACTAGCAAGCTTTATAAAAAAAATCATTTAAACATGCAGACTAAAACGTTTCTATACAAGAAATATTTTAACCTTTTATTATGTGTTCTAAGGATTGGACGTCCGAACTTTCATTGTGAATTTAAATATTGATGTAAAACAAACAATGTTCTTACTATTAATACCTAATGTGTTATCGATGTAAAGCCTCTCTGAATACTTGTTTGAGGTAGATGCGCTGATTAATAACTTGAGTAAGTAAACTATGTTCGTTGCGTATTTTATAAACAGTATTGAAAGCCACAACGCGAATGAAAAACACAAGAATATAAGGCATGTGACTAAGATGCCAACGCGATGATGTCAGCAGTAAACAGTGTGTGATTTTATTAGCCATTTTACATTTCGATATAACATTCTTTGAAAAATAAAGCACAGAACAATTGGACCAAATATTCTACAAAGAAGTGCAATTTTCTCTAGTTGAATAAACTTTATTTTTAAATATGTTCTATTAACTGTTTAATCTCTGTATATTTCTTGGGCAAACTTTATAGTTTCACCAAAACAGGCTTATTGGTTTGAATAAATTAGAACTTTGAAAAATGACTTAAAAACACAGAAAGATAAATGAGATAATATTTCGACCGAGTTAAAAACAATATTTGTGTTGTTAATGTTTAAAATAGTATGCTCGATCCGAGTAAACAATTTCAACTTGTTTATAAGAAATTATTATGCAATATAACTGGCAATAATGTGCACAGTTCTGAGAAAGTATTCTATTCTGTTGTGACTTTTAATAAATTAATAACTCAATATAAACAAAATAACATATCTACTTAAAATTAACATTACTATGCTTATATGAATGTGCAACAGAGATTTTATATATTAAATAATAGTTATTTATACCTAAATAATATCATTCTGCCTTTCAAGCTGCGTTATATTATATAACAAAAATATGTTTTAGTATAATAATAACGAGTTTTTGAAACAGAAAATATAATAACTATCACGCATTTTTCGCAATATGCGGTATAGACCTTTAGAAAAACATATATTGTTTCTTTATAATATATGGATAAATATGTCGACGAAACATAATTATAGGTTATTTTATTCTTCTTATTTCGGTCTTTGGTCTGTATGTTATTGATCCTTTGTTGCTTTTCGCTTGTATATACAGGGTGTTTGGTAATAAGTGTATAATCTCAAAACATCCATACAACCAAATAAAAAGGACACCCGTTATAATATGCAAAACCATATTTACGTAAATTTACTTTTCCATACAAATACTCAATTAATTTTATAACAAAGTTATTTTTTTCAACCTTGACATGTTTTTTTGACTTATGTATTTTTTGAACCATGATGTTGACGACAAAGAACAATGTATCAACTGAACATAGGGTTGTCACTTTGCAATTTTCCATTGAAACAAACAAACAACCGCAATATCATGCTTTTCAGGCATGTTCATAATTTTCCGGAGTTCTAAGCAAGTATTAACAAACAACCTGTATACATACGAGCTATAAATTGATAGATACAACATAGCAAAACAATGTCTTATTATCAAGATAAAAGCTATACAACAAAAGCGTTATAGCCAATTTATCCATTATTTATATCGTTACGTCAGATAGCCACAAGCTTGTTTTTTGTCAATATAAACTTGAATGAAAACATATGTAATTCTTGGCTATTTGACTTTAAAGTGGCGAAATTGACCCTTATAATCATTGTAATAAGAGCCACAAACTGTAACACTCTTGCAAAAACTTATAGTTAGTTTTGAATCATCTGTTTAAACCAAATGTATTTCTTTCATAACGATTTCTATGTAATAGATTACATGGTACATAAATAGTTATAAATATAGCTTGCCTTAACTAATTCTCGATATGATATTATGACGCGAGTATTTCCTAAATAGATAGTTTCATTAAAATATTTGCGCGTAAACATTAATTTTAGTTTTTATGACACATTTCCAAATTGAATTTTAGAAAACAATATTGTCCCAGCTGAGTTTATAATCTTCTACTGTAGACCTAGCACGAACTTCTATTGGAGTTGTTACGTAAAGCAGGTTTGAATACCGTCACAAATTTGGTATCGATGAGTCTGTCAAACTAAGATACCGTTAAAAATGGTAGCGTTATGCTTGGTATCGTTACCTGGCACTTTTACAGATGAATTATCTAACCGCTGTACGCGGATTGGATAACGAAAGACGATATTTTTCTAGATAACGTTATTTGCATTACCGCTACCAATTTAACATTATAGAAATAACGTTACTTACCGATACTTATAGTGAACATTTAGTAACGGTATCAAACCCTGAGTTTAAGTATGAGACATGTTAATGTTATAAAATTTAGAAATAACTTCTGCCAATTATTAGTTTCATTTACAGACTTTGTGGCGCTGTAATCCAGCCAGTCCAGACAACATTCCTATATTTATGCTATAAGACGAAAACGATAGTTCTCGTGTCATAGCGTGACAGATTTTACACATATAAATCAAATTAATGTGTAAAATAAACACGAGTAGATCCGTAAAAGAAGTTTCATTTCAATGTTCGCGTAAACTTTAGAAAGCAATAAAACGACAGTTCGTACTGGGCCCGCTGCTTCTCATTTTCAAACCCTATCGGTTGCAATGTTGAAATTTATATGAGTTTATATACAATATTATATGTTAAATACTTATGGCGAGTTTTCGTCGTCCATTTCCTTGATCATTGTGTCTGACTCCCAGCGGGCGCGCTCCGCAAGAAGAGCTTGGAGTTTCTGGTCGAAAAGAAAAGAAATTTTTAAACCAATAAAAAGCATTTATCCTTCTTCTTGACGGGAAAGTGAAGTCATGTTTACGGTTTTGTTTTATTTTTTGTTTTTTTTGTCGAATATTAATGTGAAGTAATGATGGATTATTTTCGTGAACGTGCGTGTTGACAAATAAAAACAAAACAGTGCAACGTTACTTTTAAATTCTCTCAAGAAGTCCGCGTGAACAAAGTCACACATTTTTACTGATACTCAAGGAAAAGGGTTTGAAGAGAATATCATTTACCATTTCTATTATCACTCATTCTAAGTAAAATTATTTATAAAATGTTTTTTTTGTTTATATAATTTTTAACGCAAATTTTGTTGCAAACAAATTACAAAAACTTTTTTTTTTTAAATTATTTATTCAAAATAAGCCCCCACAAGGAACAATAAAAACAATAAAAAACTAAAATTTTGTTCAAACTACACTACTGAATCTACCACCAGTTCGGATCATGGGAGAGCCTTCGACTGACAAGAGCTGACAAGAAACTCAGAAGGCTTTTTCTTTGCTTTCATCTTTTTAACCAAATTACAATCATGTAATAAATATAATACAATGTGTAACAGAAAGTTGTGGTAAAAATGGAAAGATCCAAAGTGTATCCGTTCTAAATCCTGTATGCAGAGTTACTAAGGCATAATTATTAATTTTAATTTGTTATGCTATTTTAATTAATAAATCCTATTGTGATGTGACATCAAAAAAAACAAGTCACAGCCCTAGAGGTTTGTGTAGTTACATTTATAGTCACTGCTGCTTGCTTATGCGCTTGACGTGAATTTCTTCACTAATATCAAATTTTATTTAAAAATTGCATGACAAATAAATGATAATAATTATGACTTAGTAACAACATAGGTATACAAAATCTAGATTGGATACACTTGGGATCTTTTCAATTTTACCACAACTTTCTATTACACGTTGTATACAATTTTTGTATTTTTGTACTGTAATGTTTGTTATGAACTATTAAAAGGACTTCTTGGCGGAAAAGTGAAAAGTCATGTCTGCGGTTTTGTTTTATTTTCTAAAATTTGTGTTATGTCGAATATTAATGTGAAATAATGGTGGATTATTAAGTGTTCGTGAGTGCGCATGAGTGTTGGCAAATGAAACAAAACAGTGCAACGTCACTTTTCAAATTCTCTCAAGAAGTCCGCCCGAGGACATCTTTACTGAGATAGTTGAGAGGTTGGAGGGTATATCATTTCTCACTTCTCATTTCTATTATCATTCATCATCATCATACAGGAAAGAAATATTGTTTATTTAAGTATTACTTGTAAGAAAAATTACTTTGACACCGGCTAAAAGTGCTAATCGCACGAAGTCATCAACTAAATTAAAAAAAGTATTAAAAGAAAAATATTGTACAGTATCTTTATAACTTTGACACTGGCTAGATGTGCCAACCTCACGAAGCCACTAACAAAGGGAAAGTAAAGATATCAACATAAATTATTTTAAAATTATAAATTTTAAATAAATTTACGTCTTTTTTTTGACGCCATCTTTTTACTAAGTAACAGTAAATATTCATAAGTCTAACACATGTTTCTTAATCTATTTACATACTATATTGTACACATACCTCTTTGCGATCGAGCACTATGATTCTGTTGTCGATTTTGGGCGCCAGCTCGCACGACTGCTGCTCCAAATCGTCTAAGGAAGCGCGGCGGGTTAACCTGAACATACCGAAGATAATCATCATCATCATCATCATCATCATCATCAGCTCATTTTATGTCCCCACTACTGGGGAACGAGCCTTCCCTATGTATGCATAGGGAGAACGGGCCATAAACCACCACGTGGGCTCGGTGCGGATTGGTGGTTGTTAACGACTACTAATGCAGGCGGGACCAACGGCTTTACGTGCCTTCCGAAGGACGGAGGAGCAAGAGATGAAACATGTTTGGTCACCGCTCCGATGACCGGCCTTTGCGAAAGTTGCTTAACCTTAGCACTCGCAGACCGGGCGCGTTAACCACTGCGCCATCAAGCTCAAATATAATAATGTAATTATATTACTGAATGTAGAATAGAACAAGTAGGTTAGTGGCTCCAGTGTTTGACAGGAACAGTGATCGACTTTTTTTTCCTTTATTATCGGACAATTATATTAATTGGACTAGTTAGGCTTGTTCGACGCATCTGAGGCCCACCTACCTCCAGTGTCAGTATGACGTGCTATTTTTGGGACATCCTGTATACATGTCACGTACTTCCGGTGTCAGTATGACGTGCTAATTTTGAGACATCCTGTATACATGTCACATACCTCCGGTGTCAGTATGACGTGCTAATTTTGAGACACCTGTATACATGTCACATACCTCCAGTGTCAGTATGACGTGTTAATTTTGGGACATCCTGTATACATGTCACATACCTCCAGTGTCAGTATGACGTGCTAATTTTGGGACACCCTGTATACATGTCACATACTTCCGGTGTTAGTATGATGTGCTAATTTTGGAACAACCTGTATACATGTCGAATAGAGTCGAGTATTACCTATGGTGTGTACTATGAGGCGTGGGCTCGACGGCGACCGACGAAGCTCTTCTTAGGGGTGGTGGACCATCCAGCTCGCTTACGTCCAGCATCTTTACCAAGCTGTGCCTGCATTTTACGAGATTAAGAATTTATAAGTCTGGTTTCATTTTAACTGACGAATGAGCTATATTTAGAATAGAACTCAACTTATTGAAATAATATTACTTTAGACCGCTACAACATAAATGCGTCGCCGTACCGTGTACGCGAAGCACTGAACACAGAGTAAAATCTAATAACTAAATAGAGATTTCAATATTAATATTATTTTTTGTTTTTGTAAACTATAGGTACTTAGGTATACATTATAGCCGTCTATGGCGGTCAATTAAATACCATCTTTAAAGTTTATTGATACTGTGGCTGTGGAGGCTAGTAAATAGCTCTTATTTTACGAATAGAATTTTATTTTGTAATAACTAGATGTTTTTCCTTATTTGTTCCCAAAAAAAATAAAAAAAATAAGGAATTTAAAAAAAACGGAAGCTAGTCAAAATAGCTCTTATTTATACATTAATAAGATTTATGTTTAGTAATCATAAAATTGTTGTAATCAATAACCAAATCATTTATCGATTTTCACTGGCCGCAGATACCATTCCGAGATACAACCAATTTGGTTAGCCAAATATTTTTTATTTGGTAAATCTACCACAAATTGGGTCCCACAAGGCTGAAAACAACATCGCGGCCGACCTAGACGGAGATGGCGGGACGAGTTGGACTCATTTTCGAAGAATTGGTCCCAGAAATGTTTTGTTAGATGAATTTCGCGAACGCATTATTCAGTAGCAGCTAATTTTAGGGTCGCATTTTTTAGCGAAAGCTTTATTTATATTCCCATAATTTATTTTTAGATGAATTTCGTGGTCTCTTTTTTTAGTTGCAGTAAATTTCAG
Organism: Eudonia mercurella; assembly: GCA_963082485.1. NCBI lineage: Eukaryota > Metazoa > Arthropoda > Insecta > Lepidoptera > Crambidae > Eudonia > Eudonia mercurella. Next base: position 13,154,445 of record OY720043.1, read on the forward strand.
AGTAACGCCATTTTACTTCACTTCAATCGGTCAGCATAAGAAATCCTTACCGTTGGTTAGGTTAAGTAAAATTTTGGTTTTCCCGAGCAAAGCGCAGCGTAGCGAGGACCAGTCACGGAAGGGGGGAGCGCTGCAACTAAATAAGGCGTTCGCATAATATATCCAACATTAAATATTGATTCGCTAAAAAATGCGCTACTGAAATCAGCTGCAACTAAATAAGGCGTTCGCAAAATATATCTAACATGAAAAATTTATTTGCTAAAATATGCGATTCTAAAATTCGCTGCAACTGAATAATGCGTTCGCGAAATTCATCTAACAAATCCCAGAAAGCTACAGACCGTGAATATTGGAAAAAGGGAAGGGAGGCCTTTGCCCTGCAATGGGACGATATAGGCTGAAAATAATAATAATAAATAATAAAAAAAAAGCGCGTGCTGACCTCCGGCTGAGCGTGACGAGCGACTGGCGGTGCTTGGAGGGCCGCGCCTTGCCCGTGCGCACGTCGATCGCCGCGAAGTGGTTCTGCACCGCCATGCCGATCTCCGGGCACATGTCCTCGGACAGCTGAAACGGAGTATCAACATATTTATTATTCGCATTATCAGCAGATCGTGGAGCTCGATGGCGCAGTGGTGAACGCGCTCGTTCTGCGATTGCTGAAGTTAAGCAACAGACGCAAAGGCCGGTTATCGGATGGGTGACTAAAACCGTATCATCTCTCACTCCTCCGTGCTTCGTAAGTCACGTAAAGGTCCCGGCTGCATTAGCAGTCGTAATGAACCACCACACCGCACTGGGCCCGCGTTGTGGTTTAAGTCTCGTGCTCCATGTGGTGTTTCCACTTTTTTTAATGTTAAACGAGCAGGCGGGTCACCTGATGGAAAGTAATCACCGCCGCTTTTAGGGTCGGTTGGGCGGTTTGATGTGTAGCTCAAGTTTGCGATGTTGAGCTATATGCGTCTGCCGTCAAGTCCTATCACGCACGTCGTCGTCGCCGCCTGTCATGTCGACCATCTGTACTGGCAGGCGGCGAACCCACCCTGCGGTGGGTCGTCCGCCCCGGGCAATGCTGTGGTCATAAAGCAAGGCATCGCATACTCACTATCTACCTTGTGACCTCAGTAGCTAAGAGTGAAGGGCTAACCCGCCAGTGATATCCTGCACGGCGGGCCAATACCCTACCCTTTTTCCCATGATCCCATCCACATAATTTCACTCCTTACCACATTCCTTATCTCCTACCCCTGTCCTGGAGGGATGACAACCTCGACTCCAAAATTGTTAACAGAAAAACAAATAATGGCACATTTTCCGAAACTAATTTACCCCAGGAGGGTACCGGCGGAGCCGGAGAACCCCTCCCTGGGCCTTCGGGCTCAGGCTGCCCCTTGTATCTGGGGGGGGCAAAAAATTTGCCACGATTTGGTGCCGCTTTGTGCGGCGAAACTAAGGTCCCGCAAGGGACGAAAGCGCGCCGCGCCCCTACGGGTGCAGGCGCGTTAAAGGCGGGGACTACCCCGAAGCAAAGTGGAGACGGACACCTTCGGGGACCGAATCTGCCTAGCGGACGGGGTAGAAACCGTGGAGGGAAGGGCGTGGCGCCCGGTGCTCCGGCACGGCATTCCCTGCAGTCGGGCTCCATGCCGGGGTCAGGTGGGTTTGGGAACCTTAGGGGGCCAAACCCGTCGACCTCTGTGCGAGGGGACCAAGCAGGTGGAAGGACGTTGCATGGTGGAGGACCAGCCCAGCAATCCCCTATGGAGGGCCGTGGAAAGGTGGGGCCATGGGAGCGGGGTCCTGATGGAAACCATCCCGTTGTCACCGCCGGACCATCAGGGCTGCAGGTACTGGGTCCTGATGGGATCCTACCTGTTGGTCCTCGGTCTGATGTAGGAAAGGTGAGCGAGGGCAAGGCGCCAGGTCACAGATCAGGCCACCGCAGGCGTAGGGCGAAGCTGATCAAGCAGCAAGCCAAAGATGAGCAGGCTGTGGTGGAACGATCTAAGCGGCAGAGGGAGATCAGCAGTGAGAGCCAGGCGGCGCTTGATGCTAAACGCGTCAAGACTCACGGGTCTTACGCGGGAGCAGTGAGTGCCTTTAAGATGGCTATCATTGCTGATGACTACCCGGCAACTATGCTGGGAGAGAGTCATTATGTTGCCATCCAAGGAACCATTTGGGACCTGCTGGAGGCCACACCTGACCCTCTCCCAATAGTTAATATGGGAAGCATTTCGTCGGGAGCCATCCTCTTCACATGTGAAGGGAATGGCTCGGCGAAGTGGCTTCGAGCACAGGACGGCCTTACCGTCGAAGGCGTGTTGCTCAGGGTGGTTGATGCCAAGGACCTTCCAAAGCCAGTAAAGATGGCATGGAAGTCCCGAAACATCAGCCGCCTTGACACAGGTAGGGTCTTGAAAATGATGCAGAGGTGTCATCCCGGTTTGAAAACCTCGGGCTGGAAGATCGTCGACACTAAGGTCGAGGGTCTGACAGTACGGAGGGTCATACTGATGGATGGTGCCTCTGCAGCATTCATCAAGGCGAGGGGCTATTGCCTTAACACGGGCGTCGACGGGAGCGTCTTTAAGCTTCTAGAGGAGAAGCTTACGGACGAGCCTGTCGATGCCCAAGGCGATGGTGAAGGTGCGAGCGTGGCAGGAGTGACTCGGGGTGAGTGCTCCCAAAGCGTACTAGTGGCAGAAGTGCAGCCAGAACTGGGTGCTCCAGTTGCTGCTGCAGAGGATGTTGGGGAGGAGATGACACCAATGGAATGTGGTGGGATCTCCTCCCCAAGATCCGAAGACGTTTTGGGAGAGCTCGCCCTAAGCGAGCTACTCCTAGGAGGGTCCTCCCCGTTGGGCGCACAGGCGAACACGGATGGGGAGCACTGCTCGGAGGACGGCCACTAAAAGGCAGAAATGGCGGGACTAAGGTGCGTACAAATTAATTTGCACCACTGCAAGGCCGCGACTGCCCTTCTGGCACGCGAGCTTAAAATGAATAAATTTGATATTGCCCTAATTCAGGAACCCTATCTTTATGGGGGACTAATAAGAGGCTTAGGTGGAACTCCTGGCACTCTATTTTATAACTGTTCCACTAATGACATGAGGACTTGCATCTATGTCAGAAATGACCTACATGCAATGCCTTTAATCAAGTTCTGTTACAGGGATCTGACAGCTGTCAGGATCCACACAGGGGAGGGGGGGAATAAGCAAACGGTAATCTTATCGTCAGCTTACCTCCCTTACGAGAAGGCAGACCCAGTATCACCACAGATACGGGAACAGGTAAACTACGGCAGCCGAGAAAACGTAGATGTCATCATCGGCTGCGACGCGAATGCTCATCATGTCGTCTGGGGCAGCTCAGACACCAATGAAAGGGGGGAGAAACTTCTGGAATATCTGGTAAGTTCACCCATGCAATTACTTAATAAAGGTAGCAAGCCTACTTTTGTCAACGCCCGCAGGGCACAGGTGATCGACGTAACTATTGCTAACAACAGAGCGGTAAGGAACATCACAAACTGGCATGTGTCGGATGAGGTCTCTCTTTCTGATCATAACTACATATGCTTTAGGTACAGACTAGACGAAACCATAGAAACTGTGCATAGAAGGAACCCCAGGAACACTAACTGGGAGGGCTTCAAAAAGGACCTCAGAATGGAGCTGGATGGTCCTAGCTGTAAACTTAACTCAGCCTTGGACATAGAGTTTGAAGCTGACAGAATTACAGAGGCACTGAGGACGGCCTGGCAAAATAACTGCCCAGAGACGAAATCAGTGGCAAGGAGGGTACCATGGTGGAACCCGGAACTGGCTCGAATTAGACGAGCCACACGACAGGCGTTCAACGAAGCAAAAGCGAGGAACGACTTTACCGACTACAGGGAGGCCTTAACGCGGTACAGTAGTGCGGTCCGTAAGGCAAAGAGATCTGCCTGGAGGAAACATTGCGACCAGATACCATCTGTTCCGGAAGCAATGCGACTAACCAAGGCTATCTCTACAACAAAGGCGATTCCATTAACCACGTTAAAGAAGGAAAATGGAGTACGCACAGAATCAGGGAGTGAGACGTTGAAGGTTATGTTCGACACTCATTTCCCTGGATCAGAAGTCATCAAAGACGATCATGATCCAATCAGCTGGAGGGAACAGCAGGGAAGAACCTCCAAATATGACTGGATAATAGCGAAAAGGGTAGTAGATGAATGTAAAGTCAAATGGGCGCTGGGGAGTTTTCAACCGTTTAAGGCACCAGGGCCTGACAACATTTATCCTATTCTACTACAACAGGGCGCCTCCATCCTGGGACCCCATCTCTGCAGGCTGTATAAAGCATGCATAGCCTTTGGACACATTCCCAGAACATGGAGGCGTGTTAAGGTAATCTTCATACCCAAAACGGGAAAATCAGATTACGAAGAACCCAAAGCCTAGGCCTATAAGTCTACAATCCTTTCTCCTGAAGACCCTAGAGAAAATGGTAGACAAATATATCAGAGCGGGACCACTGAAAAGATTTCCACTCCATGGACTTCAATGTGCATATCAGGCAGGGAAGTCAACAGAAACTGCTCTTCATCATGTGGTGAGTCGAGCAGAATTTGCGCTGGAAAACAAAGAGATTTGCATCTGCACTTTCGTAGATATCGAAGGTGCATTTGATCGCACTACCTTTGAATCCATCAAGGTTGCAGCCAAGAACCATGGTGTGCCACTACCGATCTGTAATTTGATCGAATGCATGCTAAAGGGTAGAATTATCAACTCTGAATTGCTAGGTGACAGTCTACTTGCACTAACAACCAGAGGATGCCCGCAAGGAGGGGTTCTCTCGCCCCTTCTGTGGAGCCTTGTGGTTGATTCAATCGTAGTAAGGCTGAATAAAGGACCATTCTATACGGTTGGTTATGCGGATGGTTATGCCCATCACCTCTCTGTAAACCCGGGGAAAACAACAGCCATCTCCTTTACAAGAATGAGGAACACTACGGGTCTGGGTAACCTAACACTTTATGGTATCCAGATCTCTTGGTCCAAGGAAGTGAAATATCTAGGCTTAACGCTGGATAGAGAACTTACTTGGAAACAGCATGTGGACACGACCGTAGCCAAGGCTTACAGAATCTTTGGCATGTGTCGGTCTACCTATGGCAAGACGTGGGGACTCAACCCCAAAATCATTAGGTGGATCTACATGCCGATGGTGAGACCAATCCTCACATATGGCAGCATCGTCTGGTGGCCCAGAACCAGGCTGAAAATCTGTAAGAATGCTCTTAGCAAACTTCAGAGAACAGCTTGTTTGGCGGTCACTGGTGCCTTTAGAACCACTCCAACGGCAGCGCTGGAGGTCCTCACAGACCTTCCACCCCTGCACATCGTAATAGAAACAGAGGCAAAGAAAGCGTTACATAGACTAAAGGTGGCCGAACTGTGGGACGCATCTAAACCTCTGACTAGACACACTAAATGGGAAACAAGTGACATTCCTGACAGGATCATGGAAATGGGGTGCGATAAAATATCCCCCATATTCATGTTCGAAAAGAAATTTAAAGTTTATGTTCCAACCAGGGACGAATGGAAACGAGGGCCACCGTCTCCGGATGAAGACAGCCTAATCTGGTATACCGACGGATCAAAAATGAAGTCGGGTACAGGGGCAGGCGTCTTTAACAACGACTTCAAGCATAGTCAAAGCATGGGAAAATTTGCCACTGTTTACCAAGCTGAAACTTTCGCAATTCTCCTATGTGCAAAGCAGAATATAGAGTTAGCTATGAAAAAGCGCAATATATTCATCCTGAGTGACAGCCAAGCAGCGCTCAAATCGCTCATATCGCCCCGAATCAACTCTGGCCTTGTTCTAGAAACCACCAAAGCTCTAAACAAGCTAGGTGGACATAACAAGGTGCGATTGATCTGGGTCCCAGGCCATATGGGAATCCACGGCAACGAGATGGCGGATGCACTTGCCAGGGAGGGCTCAGAGACCCAGCTTATTGGTCCTGAGCCGTTCGTGGCACTTGCACCAAGTACCATCAACAAGGCCTTAAAAGATTACATCAAAAACAGGCACGGCATCGAATGGAAAGAGCAGCCGGGTATGAAACACTCCAAATTCTTCCTAGGCGAAAACGCCTTAGGACGGAGTAAGTTCATATGCGGAGGCAGTAGAAGGCAGGCCCGACTAACCATCGGTGCCTTGACAGGGCACTATGCCACAAAACAAATGCTCCACAGAATGCACCTATCAACAAATAACTTGTGTAGGGCATGTGGAGAGGAAACGGAGTCAATGCAGCACCTACTGTGTGACTGCAACTCTCTGGCTAGGAAAAGAATGGGACTCCTGGGGTCGGCTTATCCGAGACCGGAGGACTTCAGGTTCTTCGCTCTTAAGGACGTGGCCAAACTTATGGCATCTATCTTTACAGAGGAAGAAGAGTGAAAGGACGGGGTTGCACAAAAGATCCCGATGGGTCGAAGTGTTACTGCAAGAGGGAAACCTCAGCAGGCCCCACTAAGATAAGATAAGATAAGATAAGATAAGATAATCACCGCCGCTTATAGACATCCGCAAAACCAAAGTAATCGCAGATGCGTTGCCGGCTTTGAGGTAGGAGTTGGATCTTGAGGAGGGAGTAGAAATTGGGATGGGGGAGGGGTGATAGATGGGCCTCCGGTACTTTTACTCACCGGACGAAACACAACAGCAACGAGTGGCATTGTTTCCCGCCGATATTCTGTAAGAAGGTGATATTACGGCGGGCGAGCCGGCCCATTCGTGCTGCAACGCAGCGTGGCTCTACCACTCAGATAAGCTAGTGCCCCAGCAGTGGGGATATAAAATGAGCTGGTGATGATGTGAACTCACCAGCACTTTGCACTGCGGCAGCATGCTGTACCCGTCGTTGCCCTGGTGCAGGTACTGTTTAACTGCGAGCCGGTACTTCTGCTCGCGCTGTAGGTACTCGTCACCGATCTTCACCACCTGCTCGGCCACGCGAGAGCCCGCCGGTTTGGAAGGGTCGAACGCGAACGATATGCCCGCCACCTGAGGGCGAACGAACATTGTGAACGAGATCTTAAATGTTATAAGCAGTGATCGGAGTAGGTAGGACGATTTTACGTACTTGCATCACAAATGTTCACAGAAAACATAATATGGATGAGTCAAAATAAAAAATAACAATATTGTTCGTGGAGGTTTAAGTAGTCATAAGAAAGGTAGTAAAACGAAAAAAAATATGTTTTTACTGTCTGATCGAAAGTAAAATACTTTTCATGCTTATTTTATAAAAGTCTAACCTTTACTTGACATTTTTTGTAAATAGTTATAAACCCTTGGGCATTGTTCTTTGACAGTAAAAGTAAAGATAGAATGAAACAAAAACATCAACACATCAGATCTCATAATTTTAAAATATCAGAAAAAAGTCTTAATTTAAAAATACCGGAATTCCGGAGGAATATCTATATTGATATACACATCACAGATCACTGATTACAAATCGTCCCACCTACTCCGATCATTGGTTTATAAGCCACGTACGTACTTTAATTACATTTTAAATTTTATAGCATAAATAAATATGTACTGGGAATGGGAGCGTGTGGTTAACTGTAGGGAAGGGCGAATGTTCGTCTATTCGTTGTTACTATGTGGATTGGGCTTCCATTACGAGCGCAACAACCAGTTCTTAGCATAGCATTCATATTCCCCTATGAACTTAGCTGTTAAGCTGGAACAATCTCCTCAGGCTAGGTTACCCATCTTAAATGTAGCGAGCAGTTCCTAGTAGCGGTCAAAAAGTTTTCTCGAAGTTCAAATATAAATCTTAGCAGCTTCGGGCTTCACCAGCGAGAAACGTCTCTACAGGCTGGTTACTAGTAGCAAATGGCAGTCAAGACATCAGCTTCTCGTGGTGTCCTTATAACTCTTAGCTGCTGAAGGTCTTAGGTAGTGCGTAGACTGGGCTTCTCGTATGTAAGCGGGTCCCAGTACCACTTTAAGACAATTCTCACCTATAATCCTAAGCAGTTCCTTAACTGCTTAGGATAACACCCTCGTGTTATCTGCGGGAACCAACCCTTCAGGCTAGGGTACCCATCTCGTGAGCAGCGAGCGACTCCTAGTAGAGAGTAGCATCCAAGACTAGAGCTTCTAGTGGTCCCTATGTATTATCCTAAAGGAGCTAAGTTGTTAAGGGAACCATCTCTTTGCTGCTGAGGAGTTCCTACCTTCGTTGCTTCAGGCTGGGGTAACCATCTCGAGCGCAGCGAGCAGTTCCTAGCAGAATCTTTGTTTCACATACAACGCTGAGCTGTTGAAGAGTCTATTTGCGGGAACCGTCGCTCCAGGCTGGTAGCTAGTAGCGAGTAGCAGCCACGACAAAAGATGCTCGTTGTTCATCTTAGCTGTTGAAGGTCTTGGATAGTACGTCGACTGGGCTTCCATCTCGTAAGCAGCGAGTGCTTACGAGTGCCGGTGTCTTGCAACACCACAAGCGGGTCTCATCGGGACATATATAAGTAACCAGCATAATTCACCCATACTACTTAATTTTTGAGGGTCTATGTATCTTACTCCTATGTGGAAGGGTAAGTAGCTGTAACTTGTCTGCTGGCTTCTACTGATTTGCTGGAGCCCGTACCTTCCGGAAGCATTCGACGGCTCCCGGCTTGGGTTTGGACTGGTGGGAGTGTGGGGTTAGCTGTAGGGAAGTAAGATTCGTCAGCTCAGAAGTGTGTCAACAGATTTGACACCTCGTAGCAGAGAGCAATTCCTGGTAGCGGTCAAAGCCAATTCTTCAATAATAGTTAGCTGCTGAGGAGTCCATACCTGCGGGAACCGTCTTTCTTGGCTGGGGTATCTAGATAAGTTAGTAGTCCTAGCTAATACCCATCTCGTGCACTCAAGACAAGAGTTTATCCTTGTTCAGAAACCCCTGCATCCTACCTGTGGGAACCGACCCTCCAGGCTGGGGTACTTGCTGACGGCGTTCTCCAGCACCTGCAGTACTATGGTGCCGGTGACTTGTAGTACCACCAGTGGGTCGCGCATGGGGATGATGGTGGAGAGATCACGGAGAGTGAACTCGCCCGCCGCGTGCACCTGTATATGCATTCGTATGCATTTAATAAGGATGTTGGGTCACAACAAAAATAAGCAATTCTACAACATTAAATGTAAGTACAAATAAAATCACGTGACAGTATCTTTAATTATGATTTTTTTGTAACCTAAACGTTGTTCATAAACAATCAATTGACGGAACACAATAGTGACGTCATAGCAGCATTCCTATACAACTTCTGTTAAAAAAAACTTTGACAAAAAAATCTCTACTGACTATACCAGTCAACTACCGTCGGCAGTAAATTTTAATACTAATTATTTTTACAAAAACACAAATGTTGAATAAAGAGAACTTTTTCTCAATTGGGAGAGCACCTGACCCGGTATGTCAGAAGGGTGCAGGTTCAAATCCTGCTCGTGGAATTTTTTTCAACATTTGTGTTTTTGTAATTTGTTTCGCAACAAAATTTGCGGTAAAATATAATATTTAAACATTCTATTTCTTTTTATATTATTTTGGTAAAGGTTGTGGACAATGCTAACGTGCCAAATTAGAATTGTGCACAGCACTTCCCTGTATGTACTTTTAAAATTAGATTTTTTGTCAATTGTCAATTTTTGGAAATTTTCAGTCTGATTTCTGCTAAAAGTCGAATAAACTTGGCTATGACCTTGTCAAGACCTGTTTACCAGTATGGCAATGTTATTAAGCTAGTGTATTGGTAACATTGTATTGCGTTCAAAGTTCAAAGGCGGAAGGGTTTTGCCTATAAGTTTTCGTTGTTGTCAAGTTGGCAATACTTGCTCTCATACCATTGTTGTAAAAAACAGACTCGTCTAGTTAATATTAAATACATTCCGTTACAAAAGTGCTTCATTCATTTAAAATAATCACCAAAAAATTCGCGCTAAAACCTTTATCCAAAACACATACCTGATCAGATCGGAAGGTGCCCGAGTTCAATAGCACCAGGTCAGCCCCAGTAGCAGCCAGCAGTACGTCGCACACCCAGTTGCCGAGGTTGCACTCCTGGCGGCGGATGCAGGAGAAGCGGCCCTCGAGCGGGACGCAGAACTTGCCCAGGACTTCGTCCATCTTGCCCTCGATCATGGCTGCAAGTAGGGTTCCAAAGGATAATAATCAAACCTTAAAAACCATTTATTTAATTTAGGCTACAAATACGCTCTTATGAATGCCACTAGGCCATCGGTTCGTAAGTTTAAGCGTCAGGTCTTGTCTAAATGATAAAGACCTGCACTTCTGACTACTGTCCCTGGAACTGGTTCACAGTATCGCCCACCTGAATACTTGTCTTGGCGTCCAAGGTATATCTATACCGTGGTCGCCAGGGTCTACCTAGGCTGCAATGACAAGGACTCCTTCTATGACCCTTGAACAAGTTTATAGTATCATTCTTACTTACATTAGTACTTTTTCACGCTAGTTATAAATCAAGTTCCGGTCCTCATTTCTGACCTTAAGGCTATTTCATAGTATCATCGCTGCTGATTCCAGAACTGGTTGATAGCATCACCTGAACACTTATTCATCTTAGCCTTACGCGCCAGGTCCAACCACATGGTCAACTCGCTATTGACCTAAGAGCTGGTTTGTTTGAATACTTGTTTACTTTAGACTTGAGTGCCAGGTTTTCTCTAGTTGGTGTAGACCTAGATATCTGGACTACTGGCTGCCGTTTCTGAAGCTGTATTCTCTTCTCTTTTTAGTCGTTGACTGACTGCTGAGTATTGTGACTCCAGACATTGTCAACTAGCTGATGAAGGCATCAGCTGGGTTTCGTCGTTTGGTGTAACCGTCGCTGATAGGTATCTCTAGTTCTCTAGATATCTGGTCTGACTAGTGTTTAAGACTTCGGCTTCTAGATTGTTGAGAAAAATTGTAGGAAAAAGCCCTACAACTTTTCCTGACACCATCAGACGTTTCAAATTGCCAACGCCTTTAAAAAGCCAAAATACCGCACCCATTCGCTGCAAGCAGGTTGTAGACAGCCAATGAGCGTACTCTATTTTCAGATCTTTCACTATGATAATAATTTTAATGTGTTTTATTTTTAACGTAACATAACTCATGTTATATTTATATGCTATTAATGGATTAATGTCTAGTCCTAAAAGATCTTACTTAGATCAAGTGAAAGATTCGTCTTCCTCCAAATTCTACACGGTCGTAAGAGACGCGCTGGACAGAAACCGGTGGAGGCAGATCATCCGCTCCAGATGCAACCCTGATGCTGACCACGATCCTAAGACATGAGCCGACCCCAGAGAGAGAGAGAGTCTAGTCATACTATATTATAGTAAGACTATTAATATATTATTAAGAATTTATAATATTATTATAAATTCTCATTGACTATATCTGTGTACCTATTTTAAATAAATAAATAAATATCGAGACGCTGATTCTGGATTATAGCATGAAGCTAGTTCACAGCATCACTCACCTGAATACTTATCCGTCTTGGCCTTTAGCACCATGTCTTCTGCGCAGGCGCTGGTGACCTGGACTTCCTCGATGGTGGCGCGCGTGGCGTCTCCGAACGCGATGCTGATTTTAGAGAACTGGCGGAAGTCGGTGCCGCTCTTCACTATGTACTTGTTGTTCACCTGTTGGAAACGATAGATTTCGTTTTTGTATATTTTTAACTTAGCATCTTCACATATTTTTGTGAGACAACATAAATAATATAGACCTTGATAGGTTCATAAAGGAATGGCGTGATGTTGCAGGGGACCGGAAGATGTAGAAAAAATGTAGAGAGGAGGGACCACCAAGGAGTGTGGGACAGCAATGGCTGATATAATAGTATAATAACATAAATAATATTGAATGTATGTACTGTATTTAAGTTTTCTCATATAGGTGAAAGTAGTTCTTATAAGAAAAATAAAGTTCTTAAACTCGAACAGTGATGGATGGCAAGTGGGAGGTGAAAGTGGCACCCACAAAGCAAGTAGCTTTTTAGTAAGCGTCTTTACATATAACAATCATGTATTAATTTACTAACACACTTAAAACACGTTAAAACTTTCCCATTTTTTTTAAATCCTATAATGTCACATTTTATCAACAAACAAATATTTTGAGGATAAATTCAACAACATATATAAACATATATAAATTTTTATACGCTAGTTTTCAAGAAAAACGCCAAAAGACATTTCGATAAAAAAGTAAAATAAAGCACTTTCGGTAGTTTCAATTCAAAGGAGCCGAAACAGAGGCCGCAATGCTTTCATCGCTTACACGTGTCCCTAGTTTCATTCAAAACAGCCGACAGAGAGGCCGCTCTTAAAAATATTATAATTTTTGTCAGGAAAGTAAAAAAACTAGCCTGAATTTTTTTAAAAATGCTAGGGCCTTATTTCTCTGAAATACTAAATTAGAAAACATCTAATTAAGTATTTCAGAGAAATAAGTAATAAATAAAAAGTCAAAATATTTGCAGTTGATAAAAAGTGACCTTATATACTACTTGACCCTCATCACACCTGGTGATAACTGATAAGTGATGATAAGGCCGAAGGTAAGATAGGTAGGTTAGGTCTTAACCACTAACCCACAAACAGTTAGTAAAAATGATAATAAACTTTATTTGCCTCTAACAAATTATTTTTTAGATTGTTTTTTTTAACAAATAAAATAACGTTGTCACACTTGTCACCGTAACGTTAACGTAAAATAATGTTACCTCCAGCACTTCGTAAACATGGTCATGGCCGCCTAAGATCAGGTCAATTTCGTTGCAGCCCTCTGCTAGCTTCACGTCGTTCGGTGTGCGCATATGCGTAAGCGCAATCACGTACTCACAACCCTGCAATGCAATCGAGAAATTTAGCGGATGTATACCATGTTTTTTGTGGATTTTAGATATCGAAACTATGTATAGTAATGATAAATACTGACATTATTTGTTTTAAAACACACTTTAATCACACTTCGATAGTATCAGTACTTGATAGTGTCGTGTGTTATTTTAAATTATTTTAAAGTATTGTATGATCAAAATATTTATTATCGAATTTTCGAGATCACGATAGTACTGGTAAGCGAAAGTCATTTAATTGTATGGCAACTAATACGCACCTCTTTACATATTGCGTCTTACAAATAAACAAAGAACAAGCTTCGAATAGTTATTTCGTGTTTTGTCTCTTTTACTCTAATGTGAAATGACGTTTACATGACGGGAACAAAACTCGGAATAACTATTCCGAGCTTATTCTTCGTTTATTTGTAAGGCGCATTATGTCCATAACAAAAGTAAGTTTTACTAATACAAGTTCTCTTACCTCCTGTTTTAATTGCGAAGCCAGTTTACTTCCCGCTTGTAAGAAATCTAGAAACGTCACTTCTTCTGGATTTATTGTTGCTAGTGTTTCTAACCATTCCTGTAAAAAGGTAAAAATATAGTGATAGTGAGTTTACTTAAATTACTTTAGTATAAATTGAAATATTAACATAGCACATGACGATTTGCCGTAAGTGAGGTACGCAAGGCATTTCCTTCAAGGATTTCCGCAAGGAATAACAATTCTTTGTTTATTTATAAGGCACTCAGGATTTACAAGTTGGGTTGCAAGTTTACAGAAGACGGTAAATTAAATGACTACGTTATAATTTCGGTACCGATCAACAGATGGCATTACCTGTTCCACGAGGCCTATTAGCCCGATCTTGTGTCCGTTGCACATCAGTGCATGGGTGATCTTCCCATCACCGAGAGGGCGGCCCGTCTCATTGTCTATCACGTTAGACATCAGCCAGGGAAAGTTGCATTGTGCTACCAGCCCCGAGAGTACTTCTAGACCAAAATCTGGTCGAACAGAAGGAAGTTGATAGTAAATATTTTAATAGCGAGGTGTTCCTGCAATTGACTATGAAATTAAGTATATTATAACCTACCCCTTTACTGTCTAACAGCCGAAATTAATAACCTATCCTCAGCAAGAGATAGGCCTACTAGATATTTGTTGCTTAGTTATTTCTGTTATTAAAATGTTCAAATAATTTTTAACGCAAATTTTGTTGCGAACAAATTACAAAAACACAAATGTTGAAAAAATTTCCACGAGCAGGATTTGAACCTGCACCCTTCTGACATTCCGGGTCAGGTGCTCTTCCAATTGAGCTATCGTGGTTCTAACCAGCCCGCCGAAATTATTCAACACTTTTTACTTTGAAAGCCAAAGGCGCCCATTCAATGTCAACAACTACCGTCACTAACATCCGATCATAATATTTTTACAAATATTAAAGATCAGTTAAGAAGTTTATCGGAAAATAACTGTGGTTGCTTGGTAACTAAACTAAGATATGCCCATCTCTTACCAGAGATAGGTTATTAATTTCAGCGGCTGTTCTATCTAATACCTATCGTAATACCTTTCAATTTGACATTTGAAAGCTATTCAAGAACTTCAAACTAATTCACAAGTGCGATCGCGACGCGTTTTTGAATGAACGACATCGACGGAGATATTTATAGAAAAATCTGAAAAAAATCAAGTGACAAGTGATTTGACCAGAATTTGACTTTTAAAATCAAGAGAATTTATAAAGACAAGACAACTGTCCTGCCACCTTTTTTCAAGTACAAACAAAGACTACGATTTTTTTAAATAGATATTATTTAATTTTTAGCAGTGGTTAATGACAGTTTAAAAAACCCACAGACCCACAATAGCATGGTGGGGTATGGCCTGACATCCCTACATGCTGTTGCTTATGCTGGTGGGCTTAATTAAGCCTAGTAGTGGGAAGTTTATAAACTTATGCCCTCTTACTACAAAACAGTGACTAAAGTTTAAAAAAAAACCTATACACTCACACCAATTATCTAGCCCCAAGAAAAGCTTCCTTAAGAAACTCGATAAATGGTTAACTAGACAACGGATAAACATACTTAAAATACATACTTATTATACATAGGAAACACCCAGACCCGAAACAATATAGAAAAACAG
Source organism: Eudonia mercurella (assembly GCA_963082485.1). NCBI lineage: Eukaryota > Metazoa > Arthropoda > Insecta > Lepidoptera > Crambidae > Eudonia > Eudonia mercurella. The sequence continues at coordinate 13,169,541 of OY720043.1, forward strand.
GTATTTCTAAATTGAACCGACCGGGGATCGAACCCGGGACCTCAAAGATGGCGACACCATGAAAACCGGTGTGCAAGCCACTAGACCAAGGAGGTCGTTAAACAATGGCGTACGTGTTTAAAATATAAGTAAGTCTCTGCCTAACAGTATTAGTTAAAAAGTGACAGCATCTGTTTTAACCCTTTCGAAGGCAATGACAGCTATGTTGCCACCGAATATTGAACTTTGTGCACTTGGAATAAGATTGAAAATCAATGAAAATCTAAACCTGTGAAAAAGTTAAGCAGACGATGATTAGTTTCTACAGAAACAAACAGAACAGAAACAAACATTTATTGACCACAAGCACCAATTATATAACACAGAAGATACACATGAGAGAGGAGAGAAAAAAAAATAAAAATAAGGCGAAAACAAATGAAAGCAGAAAATTAAAAATTAAATTAGGTACGTGCATGTGGCCAATTAGGTCCCAACCTCAGCTTGTGCTGCAACGACATGCAAGCCGCTGCAGCGCTGGTATTCTGGTAGGACCCAACTTGGCACAAGAGACACAGGACAATAACATACTACCTACTACCACTGTAATAAAATAATAATAACACAAAAAAAAAAACAATAATAAATCAATATGACATAAGTACATAACATTTAAAGATCTAAATTCTTTGTTACATTTTTTTTATATTTTAGTAAGTACTAAAAACAAACTTACCAAAATCATGATTTCCAAAAACGGCGCAATGCGTCCCGATTTCGTTTAAAACGGGCACCATCTGTTCGCCTTTTGTGAATGTGCTCACTGGAACCAAATAACATTTTTTTAGTTTTATCATTCTCTTATTTTAGAAGTTACAGACACACACAGACAGACAGACAGACATGACAAATCCATAAGGGTTCCGTTTTTTAAACCCTAAAAACCATAAATACAATGAGACAATAAAAACCTTACTAGCTAAATAGTCTACTGCGGTTTTTGAGCGGATGCCTGCGTCCTTTAAGTAATCTAGCTACCTATTGCCATTTTCAATCAGTCTAGTCATCCATCCATCCAAACTCACATAATCATACAGATTTTATTTTGGTAACTCAAACATAAACATTATGTTAGCTGTTTTACGAGAATGCGCTTTTTTATAAAAATATGTTAATCATCAAATTTTTTATAGTATAAATACATTTATTTTTTTAATTAAGTAGTATGGTATAGGCAAAATGGAAAGCCCAAATGTGTATCCAATCTAAATTTTGAACACAAGAGTTATAAAGACACAATAATCGACTTTAATTTGTCATACAATTATTAATTAAACATTTCTATTTATAATATCAAATCAAAATAAATAAACCAATAAAATACATAAATATTGTTAGATCATCACATAAAACTTCATTGAACGCCAATCTAACTGGGCGAAGGGAATCAAGTTGCATTAAAGCAAAACACGACCCCATTGGAACAAAATCTATTTACAGATATATTAAGTGCCTACAAACGATTGCAAACGGAGATTTTCATTAAAGGTATGTCACGCTTATCTCTACATTTGCATCATAATAAAGTACTGGCCTTTACATTACCATTCTTACTGCATTACTAATGCTAAAGCGAGTATGTTTGTCTTTCCGTCGAGTTGAAACTTAGCAACGAATCCTTTGATCAATAATAGTATTAGATTAAGTATTTAAGATTAAGTTTGCTCATCTAAATGAAGGCTCAATTGGATGGTTTTAACCATTCTTACACCCGTTTGCACTAAACTTATGTATGAATCGCCTAAGTCTTGGCATAACTATTACCCGGTCAAGTTAACTCGGCACCTGGCTCGAAAACGTCACTTACACTCAGGTGCCGACTTAACTTGACCGGGTAGAAGTTAGGCAAAGACTTAGGCGATTTATAACTTTAGTGCAAACGGGTGTTAGTCATGTCTTGTCAGCAACTTTAGGTAAATTATTCCTCTTCATTCCGATCACTGCTTATTACACAACGAAAACATTTTTTTAAATAAACAGCTTATTTTAATCCTTAATTTCCGAACACAAAGAGTCAACTAAGATTGTTAAATATTTATACTTAAACTGTAATCTACCAACTTTATTTGAAATAAGATCACAAAAGAGTATTTGTGGCATTTTTCTCAGACTATTTTTAAAGAGTTTGTTTGGAATTTAATACTTTTATTATTGAACGGAGAAACGAATTGATCTTTTTAGTTCAGTGATAAGTAGTTGAAAGTCAGAACGGGCCACAATAGGTTATTTTTATCACCACAAAACATTAATTGGCACCTCGCAGGTCGGATATAGCCACTATCTTGATTGATAGCGGCTGCCCCGGCTTGACAGCGGTGTGCGTTAATATCCGTTTGTGGAAATTGTTTTCAAACCTATTGGATCTGAATTATAGATATACAGATAATACTATGTTACAACATAAAAATAAACATTGTATGTAAAATAATTTAAAATTTAGAAGCTGGCAAAATTATGTTCCACCTGTATATATGCAATAAATATTGAAATGGTTACAATTTGGCGGTCAAATGTTTTTTTAAATATTAAAAGTAGGCAAACGAGCAGGCGGGTCACCTGATGGAAAGTAATTGCCGCCGCCCATGGACACCCGCAAAACCAAAGTAATCGCAGATGCGTTGCCGGCCTTAAGGAAGGAGTTGGATCTTAAGGAGGAAGTAGGAATTGGGAGGGGGAGGGGTGAGAGATGAGCCTCCGGTACTTTCACTCACCAGACGAAACACAACAGCAACGCGGATTTAAAGCGATTCTAGACAACCAATTGGATAGAGTGAACTAATAAACTGTAAAATTGGAGGTGCATTGTTTTATATACTTGAATAATCATCACGTCATTATCATCACCATCATCAGCCTATACTAGTCCACTGCTGGACATAGGCCTCTCCAAGTGCACGCCACAGAGCATAATCCGCGGCTACTCTCATCCAGCTCTTGCCTGAGGGCATCTTACACTAAGTTTGCCGATACGCAGTCTCCAAATAATTCAATTCAAACATTTGTTTCTGACAAATCGTCCATACATATAAAATTAAATGAAAAATGTACAGTCAGCAAAACAAAAAATAAAAAAATACAAAATAATGAAATAATGAAGGTTATATGGAAACTATTTTGGCAAATGAGAAACATAGATGAAGTTATTACCTCTGTACTATAATTAAATGCTGCTTATTTCCCAATAAATAAAGAAGGTAACTTACGCATGCTTGGAGAGAAGGCATCTCCACTGAACAAGACGAGAGGGTTCAGATGCTGTAGCGCCTTTACAGCGGTGCTGAACCTTAAGGCACCCCCCACTGGCTCTGTGTCTGTAAAACAGAATAAACTAGTAAATACTTTTTTAATTTATACTTTTAATATTTCTTTTTACCTACCATCGCCATCAATTGTAGTGATGACTTGATTTCAATAATGGAGGATTCCCTGAGTAGACTTACGAACCGATGCGATGGCATATTGACGTTCATAAGAGCTATTTGTAGCCTAAACTGAATAAATGGTTTTGAATTTTATAAAAGTGGTAATAGGTACTTACTTGTGGTCTGTTCAATGTTGTATACATCGTTAAAGTGTAGGATGATGACGTCATCGCCCATCCCGCGTCCCGACAGCTGGTTCACCGCGCGCCTGCCCACTTGACGCACTTCTAGTGACGCCTGGAAGGGACAAGCATCCATTAGCGGTACTTCACAGGAACGAGCGTCCGTAAGTGGGCCTTGAGACGAACGAGAGACCGCTAGCGGTTCTTAGGCAAGAAGAAAAGTCTGTTTTCGTGTCTTCGGAGGAATAAGAGTCTGTCAGCGAGCTTGGAAGGAGCAGGAGTCTGTTAGCGGGAGTTGGAAGGAACTTATATAAAAAAGAGTTCGTTAGCGGGCCTCGTGAGAAACAAGAGTTCGTTTGGTGGCCTTGGAAAGAACAAGAGTCAGTTAGCGGTCCTAGGGAGGAACAAGAGTCCTATAGTGGGCCTATCACATACATCAAATCAACGTAACTACTATGGTGACTTGCCATGCATATCTTTCTGGCCAGAGGGTATAGTCTGTGACGGTTGAATATTACATAAGCATCGATGCTCGATATTTATAATTTTTTGTAAGAATTACCTAAATAAACACACATTCTTTGAATAGGATTTTTAATGAAAGAGAAATATGAAATGGATATAATAACATAATTATCCTACCTAATGAACTGGTAAAAAATCCTAATACAATTTGTCAATTAATTGTCGAAATAATATTTCGTCAAAGAAGAACCAATCTGTTTCGCTATTTATTAAAAGCTTTGGGAAACAATCGTTCGGATGGCGCTTACAAGACTATCATCCGATTATTTGTTCTTGACATTGATGTGAACGATATAAATGCAACGACTGCGCTATCAGCTTAGCTTGCATAGGAGAAGATATTCAATTCAGTTTCTCTTTAGGTAACCCATTAGTGAAGATACTCAGGAATAAGAGTGAAAGTTGTGCAAGTGATCTTTTGTGCAACCCTATTCAGGGGATACTCGGAAGGCCCCACTAAGATAAGACAACCAACATAAAGCTTGAAATATATGCGCGTTTCACTACTCGTATTAGGCGATTAACACACTGCCACGCACCACGCTGCATGTTGCATGTCGACGCACCTACGCGCCTGTAGGCTTGTAGGCGCGTGATCTGCATGAACGCGCGTTGATGCATTTTCTGTGTGTTGAACTGTGTGTGTTTTCTATACAAATGGAGATACTTACAAGCAACGTTAGAACACGCATTTACGCGCTACGCTGCGTGGAGCGTGGCAGTGTGTTAACTGCCTTAGTGCAGACGAAGTTTTGGAGGCATTTTCGTAGAAATTTGAATCGTACGAATACGCACGATACTACCTGATCGTTTAACTACTATGGTAGATACCTCGCATAGTAGGTACTCCAAAAGGAGGACATAGAAAGTAAGCTTTATCATCATCATCATCATCATCATCATCAGCTCATTTTATGTCCCCACTGCTGGGGCACGAGCCTTCCCTATGGATGGATAGGGAGAACGGGCCATAAACCTCCACACGGGCTCAGTGGGGATTGGTGGTTATTAACGACTGCTAATGCAGCCGGGACCAACGGCTTTACGTGCCTTCCGAAGCACGGAGGAGCTCGAGATGATAAATTTTTGGTCACCCATCCGATCCATCGCCTTTGCGAAAGTTGCTTAACCTCAGCACTCGCAGACCGGGCGCGTTAACCATTGCGCCATCGAGCTCCTCACTGCACCATCGAGCTCCATTTAAGTTCAACTGTAGATAAGTTATTATAACCAACTTCCTAACTCGAAAATAAAATTCAGCTGTTCCATACAAAACACCGATATTCATTCGACCAAAATGTATGGAACAGTTGAATTTTATTTTCGAGTTAGGGAGTTGGTCCTATAGAAAGAGTTGTTGTTGCACTGGTGCACAAGTGATGATATGGCCAATGATGGAAGCGCACTTCACCCGGGATCCTCAACTAGTGAGGCACTGGCTATCTTATCTCTAGCTGCCACACAAAGAATGCTACAAACATTGATGTTATGGCGACATATTTAGATAAGGTGGTGGTAGCTAGCCAGGCGGACAAACAAGCCCTGCCACCAACCAAACCGAGTACACAAACATGTACCCCCCGCTGGGAATCGAACCCGGACCTTAGGGTCTAAACCGGTAGTCTTAACCACTAGATCACAGAGGCAGTTAACCAGTCAGAGGCAGTCTTATTGTAGGAATTGGTACAAATTGTACGAATTTTACTCGTATGGCGATTATTGCCAATCACAATAGATAGCGAGCTGGTAGGCTACTCTTGACGCAAACTCAATCTCAATACAATTCCAATGCGATTATTATGTATCGATATTAGTATAAGTTTCGCAATTTCGGAACGCCCCATCTCGATAATAATTTGTTCACTCAATTTCCACGCAATTTAATTTCAATGTAGCGCTATTATCGCTTTTAAGAGTGCCATTTGAATTTTTTAGATTTGGGATTGGAAATTGATTATTGCATATGTGTTTCAAGAGTAACCCACCTGGTCGTGCTTGTGTCTAGACTACCTAGTGTGCGGGATACCAAACCAGAGGATCGGGATGTATCGTACGTGTTCGTACGAAAACGCATCCAAGGTGCGGCCGGCATTAAACCGAAATGATCCGTCCCCAGTATCATAAACGATAGCTACTTAGCGAGCAATTTAGGATGGATTGCGAGTTGCGACGCGATGTGCGTAGCGTCGCAAGGTCAAAAAAAAAGGAGACCCAGAAGGTAAACTTAACCGTTTCACGGGCAATACATTAGCAATTTTTGATTGCTTTTCAATCTTGTTACAAGTGCATAAAGTTTAATATTTGTTGGCAACATAGCTGCCATTGCCTTTGAAACGGTTAATACATACCGCGAAGGCTCGTGCCCCAGCAGTGGGGATTTCAAATTAAGCTGGTGAGAGTTGTCTGTGCGCGTTTGAACGAAGCTTAGCTTCTGCAGTCTTCTTATTTTGTGGCAAGGTCGACACCATTTGATCCCTCGTATAAACGCTAGTGGTAAAGCAATTTCCTCAAACTGAATTAAGCGTGTCTACACGCAGAGCGGTACGTGCGAACTCATTCGTCTAATATGATTAGTTCAGTGTGTGAGAGAAACGAATTTCGGAAATTCTTATTAGGGAGATACCTAGTCACACTAATATTATAAATGCGAAAGTTTGTGTGTATGTGTGTATATTTGTTGCTTCTTCACGCTGGAACGGATGGATGGATTTGGATGAAATTCGGCATACAGATAGTTTATAGCTTGGATTAACACATAAGATACTTTTTATCCCAATATTCCCACGTGAACGGGAACCATGCGGGTGAAACTGCGGGTGGCCGCTTGTATGTTTATAAATGGCATGCTCCGGATGAAAGTAGCCGCGGATCGTGCTCTCGGAGAGGCCTATGTCCACCAGTGGACTAAAATATGATAGGCTGAAGATGATGATGTACATAAATAGGCTGGCAGAGGACAGAAACAAATTATACGGAGATTGTCCTACTGTCACAACTCAACAATGCTAGTAATAACAATTTTTAATACATAGCACGGCAACTGATTCCATTTCACCAGATGTTAGGTGAATATGGAGTCCAGATGCGACAACTGGTGCAGCGTGAGAACAACGCATCATCAGTTACCCTTACTCTGCCGGCCGTTTAAAGGACCCCATATCATAGGAAGGAGGGAAAAAGGGTTCTGGTAGAATATTCCATCTTTTGGAGGTGCGATAAAGTAACGAGTCACCAAATTTCTTAGTGCGCGATGGAATATTTAAGACAGTGAAGCGGTGACTCCGGAGAGTAGCACGTGTAAAAAATATACTAAGCCACTTCATAATCTACTTATGAATTTTCAATTCCCGGGGTCGTAGCCTCCCAGTGCACGGAATAATTATGTAATCATTGTCGGCTCTGTTGTCGCCCAAAATTTACACAAACAATAGCAAGAGTGGACTAGTTCACTAGCTGGATGGCTGGCTGGGTATAGTGAGCTGGATGCCCCCTGCGAATTTTATTTGTCGTTAAATTTACGAACACAATCGCGAACAAACGAAGAGTTGCCATACAAGTTCTCGCTTTCGTCAACGTGATAGAATGAAGAATGAAACTGGTACTAGTTACTGTGATTTTAACAACGTCATTTAGCACTTTCATCATCATCAGCTCATTTATATGTCCCCACTGCTGGGGCACGAGCATTTCCTATGGATGGATAGGGAGAACAGGCCGTAAACTACCACGCGGGCCCAGTGCGGATTGGTGGTTGTTAACGACTGCTAAAGCAGCCGGGACCAACGGCTTACGTGCCTTCCGAAGCACGGAGGAGCTCGAGACAATAAATTTTTGGTCACCCATCCGATGTCCGGCCTTTGCGAAAGTTGCTTAACCTAAGCAATCGCAGACCGCTATAACGTATGTTTGTTATAGTAGTTCAATACTAACGCTGGACTTTCAGCCGCCGTTCTTCAAGGAGCTCGACTAACCATCGCGGTCTTAAATCAAATAAAAAGTCCGCCAACTTCGACCCAAATTGGGACTGACATTTCGCTGCTCAAATTCGTTTACGGATAGAACTCCGTTTCTTTGATGAAAATATTAGTTAAGAATATAAATCGAGTTTGGTACGGCGCCCTATTCCAGCTTTATTTTCACCAATTGGAAATTTAATAATATTCTTGAAGCTACTGAATACACTAAGTGGTTAACAAAGCGTAGGTTTTTTGGTAAGAATTGTGAAAAAATATTTTGCATTTTTTTTCGTTAAAAAGGGGGGCAAAGCTTTTTCTTTAGTTATTAATACACAGATTACCTACTTAGATAAATAAATGTAAACATAAATTCCTTTAAGACAATCTCTTCTCTAGGCGACTGTTTGACCACAGGCCAACATGGTCACACACGCCTGCACACAGACTGGCTACTGTCACAAACTGTCAAATTTCCTCAAAAGATTTTGAACTTTATTGTCTTCGGCATTTGGTTGAACATTTATTGAAGTAATTTGACAGTTGAAAAAATAAGACAAAAGGTAGTGCACCACCTTAACTTAACATATCTATAAAATTTAGACAAACTGAGAAGAAACTAAGAAGACCCCGTTGTGAGACACTTCGATACTTCGTTTTTAAATTTGTGTACTGTGTCAGCAAAAATATCCCCGGAATATTCCATGTTCTTACAAAGAATATTATATATTATATATATAATTTGATAGTTTTGAATAGTGTAGGGTGATGTGCGGGCGTCTGTACCAAAAAGCGTTTCATTCCCATGTGTGTTGTTCGCGTTAACTCTATAAAACAATATCCCAAGCTGATGTTATAAAAATAAAAGAAGCAATTCGTCAAAGGCGATCTCGCATCGATCAATTCTGATCCGGCTCCCATGGACGTGATGGGGAAAGGTCAAATACTTTCGGGGGTCTAATACGAAAGTCACAGTCGATATCGACAAGTTGTTGTTGTCGTCCTTAACACTTTTTGTTTATTTGTGGTGGAAAGTGGCCTTCTAAAGATTGGAGGACGTTAATAAGATAATGATGAACTTTTGGACCGCCACGGCATAAATGCGGCATATTTTTATGAAGTAAATTTGTCATATTTTAATTCCAAACTAACCTGTGACGATCTTACACATATTTTAATGCATGTGACAAAACCTTCAATGTATGTAGTGTACAAAAATGTGACGAACTTACTTTGTGTCAAATATACAATAACCAACCATATACGCTATTGCAAAACTAGTTAGAAAAACGTTCGCAGCTGAAACTTTCAGAATAGGCTCCTTGGCAGTTCGCTCAACTAAAGCTCCACTGAGGGAATATCAATAAGTGTAATTATTTACTTTCCAATACAACCAACTGAATAATGTATGAACGTAATATCGACAATCGTTCCTAATTGAACGGTAAGGAGGAACTAGACGTTTCTCCAATAAGAACTTTATATCTTTAGATAAACATGATAATATTTATACTGTTTCCTTGTAAATCTGGGGGCCCGGCAGTGCCCCGCCAAGTCGAGCAAAAAAGCGGCACGGTCGTACCATCCTTTTCTCGAAACAGTTCAGGCCATTTTCGACCTCCTATACTTCGTTGTGGATAAAACTAGAAGCCTGGATTGTTTTGTAACCAAGCAGGCAATTTGAACCAGTAGTTTAAGAATTATAACTAGTCAAAGTTTCTTAATTTTCTCACTCATTCACTGACTGACTGATTGACTGACCGATCATCAAAACTCTAAGGCACATCTAGCAGACATAGAAGCTTAGAAGCTTCTTTAGAATACAATAACGCTCTTACTACAAAACAGTATTTAAAGTTAAACAATAGCTAAATACATGTTTATAATATTGTGTCTCTGTCTAAAAGTATTAACTAAAAAGTGACAGAATCTGTTTTATTAAGCAGTGTCTAACTTTAGCCATCGTTTTGTAGTAAAGCAGTTACCCCCATATTCATAAAAACTATTTAAGCATTATTTAGTTAAATATTGTTTTGTCCCTTATTCATAAATAGTTTTTATGAATAAGGGGTTAGTGTTTAGTTAGTGTATAAATCAAGGAAAAACTAAAATATTTTGCAATTTCGGTCCAGTTTTCTAGATACTGCATAAATTTTGTAATCCCACATAAATGTACAGGATTACAAAGTTACAGTTAATGAATCAGTGTACCTGTTTATGTATAATATAAGTAATGGAATAATAGGTGTAGACTAGATGGTACCGAAAGGAAAAAAAGTAGGACTATCTACAAAAAGAAATGAGATGCCATCAAAAACAAACTTGTAAAAAAAACCAAGTCTCGCAACTCAGTTCTTCTACCGTAAATAGTTGTGAGATCCATGTAATACCAAGTCGGTAAATTTATTCAGTCCCTACTTAAGGGACCTTCTGTCTTAAGTTAAATAGCTAATAACCTAACAACATCTTATAGTGACCATATCAATATAAAAAATCTTTTATGTTTTAAATAAGTAAATAGATTGACTTTGCAATCGCAATAAACAATTTAATTTACGATTTTCATGAAATTTTGTATGCAGGGGGTTTCGGGGGCGATAAATCGATCTAGATAGCTTTCATTTTTAGAAAACATTTTTTTTTTAAAACGAGCAAAGCTCGGTCATCCAGGTACCTACGTAATAACTTAAGACAGAAGGTCGCTTAAGTAGGGACTGAATAAATTAACAATTCCGACTTGGTATTACATGGATCTCACAACTTTTACGGTAGAAGAATTGAGTTGCGAGACTTGGTTTTTTTACAAGTTTAGAATATACAATTTGTTATAGCACGCTACGGGAACTGAGTGCGAGTTTTATTTACCATTCGATCCATCTGACATCCAACCATTCGTTAACGAAAACGAAAATTTGTATCACAATATTTGCAGGGGTGCGATTTTTATCCGATGACAAATTCTTGCACTATGCTATCAATTTCGAGTGCGCCTTCTCACCCTTATTCAAAGTAACTCGTAGGTTAAATTTTGACACCGAACATATTCGAACGGTATGTATCTTATTAATCAAATTGTAAATAATATGTAAAAAGTAATATAGGTATTAACATAGTGCATTTCCAGTCACATTTAATTTCAAGATCACCGGTAAGATTCAAAAATCACACCGCAGGAGACGCTGCTTTAATGCCATACATATTTTTTGTGGACAATTAAAAACTGCTTATCAATTAAGTTTATTTCAATAAAGAAGCCCACATAACCATCCGCGCCTGCCCGGGCACGGTGTGGTACGACATTGGATAACTCGTCACCCTGGTACCGTACCAGGGTGACGAGTTATCCACTGTCAAAAAAAAGGCAGCAAAAATATACTCTAAGACTTACGATTGTTCTTCCTGGCACTGCGCAATAACACCACTGATATCAGTTATCGACAAAAATGGTCGATACAAAATGGCGTTAATAAAAACCTTCAATTGTTCTGATATCTTTTAATAGCTTTCTTAAAAGGGCACGTGCAGACAGAGGGTTATGTCTTATTCTTATGTCGCACGACTACGAACGGATGCATCATTAATATGTATGTAATAGTTTACATACATTGAGTGATTTGTGTCCGTAATACGAATTTATCAACCGCAACTAGAGCAGTCGCAACAACTAGTTGCTTTTTTCGGTAATAAACCTGCCGACGACGCAGCAACTAGTTGCAATGTTCAACTAGTTGCCAACTAGTCGAACTAGTTTTTTTTGGAAAGAGATTGCTGCTGGCCGCTTATGGCCTTTACATCGTAACCGGACGTTTAGTGGGCGGCGAGAAACTTAAAGGGTTCCACAAGCCGTGTGACTGAAACATACTCAAGAGTTTCTAGAAGGTATAGCATCACGCAAGCGTTTCCCCGTACTAGATTTTCCGACGCGTTCTGATCGGTTCGAGAGCGGGACAAACCGAGGGTGCACCTAAGGGCGTCAAGCGGGGGCGCACAGCGCGGGCGCCCGCCGCGGGGGTAAGGCGGTTTTGAAGCTTTGAAGTTTGAATGTGTCAAAGTGCATATCAGCGATCCGTCCCGTGAGCGGATGAGCGTGGCCCGCCTCACGCAGCAGTGTTCTACGAATATACTTGACGCAGCGGATGCCCTAAGGGTAGGGGTCCGTGGCTCGGCTTAACCGGGTATTGGGGGTGGACAGTCAAATGGCTGGTCTGCGAATTGCAACCCTGCGTTAGTTGCTGTCTTCTGTCCTGCTAATAAGTGCCAAGAGTGCTTGATAAAAGCGCTAGATTCCGTTAATTGGATGAACCTCCAAAGGGAAGGAACAACGCTTGCTAATTTTTTATATTATTATAACTATAATTAATAAGCAGGGATTGTTGTAGAGCACTAATAACAACCGACAAAAATACGAGCTGTAGGTAAATAGGTACAAAAAAGCAGCAGTGTTGGCAGATCCGATTTTAAGTCTGCTATTTTCTGCTAGGAGTTATTGTGACAATTTAATTGCATACGTCCCTAAAAGCGCTACATCTTACTTCGACAGGGCTAAGGTGGCAGCACTGGCGTTGTGTGTACTTTTACGACTGGCAGGGATCGTAGTGCTACAATAATATTATTTGTCTTTAAAGATGAGTCTACATTAAGTAACATGTTACATAACTATGCTTTATAACAATAAGTATAAGGTTGACCAAAAATTTATGACCTAACAAAAAGACTGATTCAGGATATTTAACTAAATAGTATTTATTCAGTATTCTTTAAAATGGATATTGTTGATTAAGGTATAGTTTGTGTTAATCCCAATATTAAAGTCTTTGTGTATCCCTATAGTGGAATGTAAAAGTCTAAAAAAGTACATTAAAAATTGTCTATAAGCTTACTATCAGCCAATATGAAACAAGTGCAATAAAAAAGAAAGTGCAACACGGACACCGTCTAAAAACAACATTCAAGACAACAACAAACACCAAAGTCATGCCTGCTTGAGCCATCCGACGACAGAACGAACACCGTCCGTCACTTCTCCGGGCACATCAACACTGGTGGACTCGATGAGTGAACTCCATCTCGAACGAAGGGCAGCTTGCGCCCCGAATGACGCCATAGTGCGGAAACTCTTCACTAAAACCATTGTCCATGCCTTTCAGGGTTTGGGTACACCAGGGCAATTTTTTTATAGATAGATTTTAGAATCCATCTTATGAAGTGGAAATTTGTGTGCGAGTTATGTGTATGCCTTAGAATATTAGGGGCATTATAACATGTTTGCGAGTTATATAATTTATTGAATTCATGTACTCATAGTAGTAATTATTTTTTGCTATAATTTCATATGATCTACAAATAATATGTTTGATCATGTGATTTTAATTTATTAGTTTCATAGTAACTAATGCATTCAGTATAGCAAGTTTTTCTTAAATCTATACTATTAATAAAGAGGTAAAGTTTGTTTGTTTGTTTGTTTGTTTGTTTGTTTGTGGAGGGTAATCTCTGGAACTACTGGTCCAATTCCAAAAATTCTTTCACTGATAGAATGCTACATTTCTTGCGGGTAACATAGGCTATATTTTATTTAATAAAAGATTTCTTTTTAAAATCTCATATCCACACAAACGAAGTCACAAGTAAAGTGCTAGTAATTAATAACTTGAAAAGTATCACAATAAAAACATTATTTACTATATTAATGATTCCATAACAAATATTTGTTATTCCATAAACTCTGAATAATTTTTATAGCTAGGTAGAAATAATGATAATAACAAGGTTTGTTTCAAGGTAATCAGCAAACAATTATTAGATTGATTATAATATTATCTAATTATTATTTTTAACTCAAGGATTTCCCAAAAGAGGATTTACAACACACTTGGCACAAAAAGGGAACATGTTTTCATCACATTGTTGCTTTTAAATCACTATAAAGAATCCTGCACACACAATTATGCACAACATTTAGTAATGTTCACTTCTTCACACTTTCTAGTAGTTAGTATTCATTACAAACAATAGGTTTACTCCGATAAAATTCGTGAATTAGGTCTGCGCATCTGCATTTGGTATGGCAATGGAAAAAGTCAGGTCAAGGCAAGGTGCGTGCACAGATATCTATTTTAACAAGCGATCGACGGCCTTTTGAGGCTTAAATCTTAATAATTATATTTAGACACATTACACGGATATCTTCATGCAGACTCCGCAGACAGCTGTTAGTCTGTCATCTATAATAGAGAGGTGTATTCCTTTATTCAAACTTTCCTAAAGATTGGATGCGTTACATTTTTATAATAAAAACGTGTACTTACCCAACAGACTGGTAGATCGATGAATAAAACAACACTTTTTTTAGTATATAACAGAAGTGCTCGGTGGATTATTTATTTAATATAACTGCAGTTAATTTATTTTTCGATGTTTTGGAAGGAATTAAATAATATAATTTTCAATTGCACACCCACAAACGGAATTTTCACAACTGTCAAAGTTGTCTGTCAAATGTTTTTGTTGCCATCGCTTATTTGACTAAAGCAAAGGGATCCAGAACACCTACAGCCTAGTCATCAGTAATTATTTTCCATTTGATGATGTGTGTGCTGATGATCAGATTTATTAAGCTATTTATCTAAGACTTTAATGAAGATTAAACTTGTAATCTAAGATTTATTTTAAATTTTATGCTTTAAGAGAGAATTAATAAGTGTAATTCTTTTTAATTTGTAAAAAGTGGTAAAAATAAGTTATTTAAACTCGAACTCTAAGGTTCAAAATTTATTAAAGTTCGACATTTTGTGATAGGATGATCTGCTGCCGTCTGTACACAAGAAAACGGCAAAATCGGTAAGTTGATACATCTTAAAAACCCATTTTTATGTTTCCACTTCTGGGACACGCGCCTTTCCCATGGAAAACACTTCAAGGAGAACGACGCGGGACCGCCAGTGTAGTTGCTACCTATTGATTGTTATCGAATGATGAACCAATGGCTTTACGTGGCATCTAAAACACGGAGAAGCTTAAGATGATATTGTTTGGTCACCCATCCGATTACCGGCTATAGCGAAAGTTACTTAACACTATTAGACCATCAAGCTCATAAAAAGCACGCGATACAAATATTATAATCAATCTTAAAAAATAAATTACTAAAAAAGAAAACATTTAAATAAAAATATGATTTAATACAAAAACAAACATTGAAGCACTGATTAAAGTAATTTACCACAATCCCTTACAATAATAATCACCCTCAGGGTCATACCAATCAACCAACTTTTTATTATACCACATGAAAGTACCTTTTAAATTCGGGGACGCCTCCAAGATCAGATACAATATAACTTTTGCTGCTTCATCAGGATCAGTTTCACCGTTTCCTTGAGCCATATCGGTATCAACGTGACCAGGGTGAACTGCGTTAATAGATATATTCGGGTACTTCCGTTGCTGCACCATTGTGAGAGCGGTCAAAGCAATTTTGGACACCCTATGTTCAGCGTGTTTGCCGTTATCAGCAAAATCATTTTTATTGAACTTGCCATTTTTGACGCTCTCTAAATATTCATCGACAAAATTGTTTATTTCATTTGTCGATAAATTGGGCTTCACTAAAGTGTCAATCCACCTTTTGTTTTTCAAGTTCGACAGATGACCACATGCACTTGAAATGTTGACGACCCTAGCGCCATCTCTTAACAGTGGATAGAGGTACTCCTCGATCGTCAACAAACTTTTGTAGTTCGTTTCGATGTTTCGCTTAGCTGCCTCGTAAGTCGGGTACACTTCGTTCCACTCTAACACCGCGGCGTTGTTAACCAAAACGTCGAATCCACCGTGTTTTGTTTTGATAAATTCGGCGAATTCCTTCAAGCTGTCACTGTCAGTGATGTCAAGGCGGTGGCAAGCCGGCTTCAATCCGAGGTCATTCAACTTTTTCACTGCGGCCAAAGCACTATTTTTATTTCTTGCTGTTAAATAAACAGTGCCATCGAATTTTTCGCACAACCCTTTGACGATTGCGAATCCCAGACCTCTGTTTGCACCGGTAACCACTGCGATTTTTTCCGCCATTTTTTTCGTACACACACACGTCCGTCTGATTGGTTGTAGAGATGACAATGATTAACGCAATAGCGAAATAACTTGATCAAGGTTGTTTTTGTTTACATAACAACTTAATTGTCGGTGACGCATTGTAACTTGCCTACCAACAGTCGTTTTATCTTGTGACATTGTTCGAGAAGGTAGGTTAATTGTCTAGTTTTAATTAGAGATTATTTACCTTTTACAAGTTATTTTGCTATTAGTCATCTATAGTTCGTTCCGAACAAGTATCTGTTAGAAGAATCAAGATTTTACTTTACTTTTAATGGTAGGTAGGTACTTAATTCAATGAAGTCACCTAACTAAATACCTAGAACATTTAAGTTCGGACACAACTTGCTACAATTACTTATGCTGCTATCTCTTGTTTTATTTCGCATTGAGAAATTGCTTGGCCTTTACCTCGACTGATGATAATTAACTATTTTTTTTTTGGAGAGAGATTGCTTACTGCCTCAGACGGCATTTTCAGCTTCACCGGGCTTTTTTGGGGGCGGCGAGGAACGTAAAGGCCGTGTGAAACGAAGCATCTTCGGAGGTTTTCTAGAGGGAACGGCATCGCGCACTAGTGCGCGTCCCCGTGCCCTACTAGATTCTCCGAATGGTTCGGTTCGGATCGGTAATTAACTAGCACGTAACGATAAAGCTGAACGTAAAAGCGCACTTCATTCGGACTCCTAATAGTCCTAAACTACCTACGAACGGCTGTCTTATTTCTAACTGTATGTAGGAACTCGGAACACGGCCACAGATCGGCAATACTATGCGTTAGGTATGGTGAGTTGGCTGACTTATTTAAGATTGTAGTGCTAGCAAGGTGGACTTAAAACAACCTCTACCACCAACCAAACCGAGTACAATTAAAATAATTAAATAAATAAATTCATTTGTTTGAAACTACTTAGTTACAAGAAATAACAGGCTTATAGATATATAATTAATTAACTAACTTAAATATCAGTATAAACAAAATTAATTAGTGCATAAAAAGCATTATTTATTCTGTGGTCAAAGTTAAAGCACATAAAGTCAAAATTAAGAATGAAATCTTTTGAATCGTTCAAATATTTTTTTACATCTATCTATTACTACTACTACAAACGATGTTATATAGTATTCAAGCACCTCCATGTGCTGGTCCGGTAGTGTTGGCGGGCAGTCTACCACGGAAACGCAGGTACGAAATCCTCCTTTATAAAGGCGTCATCCAGCTTGGCTGTCCATCCCCTGGGAAACCTGAGCAATCTAGTTCAAAGACCGGTGCTGATGTCGCGAACTTGAGTCATTTAGGTCTAAGACTGGTGGTGATGTCGCGAACTTGAGCCACCTAGGTCTAAGACTGGTGCTGATGTCGCGAACTTGAGCCACTTAGGTCTAAGACTGATGCTGATGTCGCGAGCTTGTGCCATCTAGGTCTAAGACAGGTGCTGATATCGCAAACTTGAGCCATCTAGGTCTAAGGCTGGTGCTGATGTCGCGAACTTGAGCCACCTAGGTCTAAGTCTGATGCTGATGTCGCGAACTTGAGCCACCTAGGTCTAAGACTGGTGCTGATGTCGCGAACTAATAATAAATCGCGCATGAATTAGATATTAATTAAAATAAAATACCAAAAACCATTTGTAATATGAAACGCACGTTTCTTTCCTTGAAGTGTTGTTTGTTATAAAATGAGACAAGTATAAATAGATAACTACGTACTGTCTATGTGTGCAACAATAAAGGTAATTATTACAAAAAAATAATCTTATTCATCATCACCAGCTCAGTTTTATTACGTCCTCCGTTTTATGCTGTGACCGAGTGCAAGTTTACCCATGGATATGGAAAATGGAAACGCCACAGAAAAACCAGCCAAGTGCGTGTCGGCCCACGCGCAGTGTAGGGTTCCGTAGCCCATCTCAATAATGCGGACTCTGAGAAGAGGGCTTTTATGAACATTTATTTAACGACGGCTCATATACTTAAATGTAGATGCTACCGGTTTCACACACCTGACAACGTTATTTAAGTAGTTCCCGATGAGGAATTTGTACTGCGCCAAGTACCTACATTTTATAAGTTGGTCGACTGTTACTCGACTGTTACTCGTAAACTTGTAAAGCCTACTTAGCTGTAATAGTTTTCCTTTTAACTTCGTCATATATACAACTACCGTGAAGTTTTTCACGTATCCAAAAACAATCATTTGGCTGGCAGGGGGGGACACTTGACGCTAACAAAATTTTGCAACTTAAAGCTTAATAGTTCATAAACGCATGCCTCCATCAAAAAACTATTTCCACAAACCCAAATCAAAATTTTACGTCACCACTTTGTCGGCGTGATTAATACGCCAAATTACAGCTTTCTAGTAGTAAAACTCTATGAGCTAGGCTGGGGACGGACAGACATAGCGAAACTATAAGGGTTCCTTGTGACTACGGACACCTAAAAACGGGCCATAAACTACCACATAGGCCCAGTGCATATTATTAAGTAACTAAGTAAGTATTTTGTTACATTGACGCGCAAGACATTTCGCCATCGACCTTATCATCAAAAGTGCGTACTCAAACTATAATCAGTCACCTCTCTAGTGCGTACTCAAGTGTAATAAAGAAAATAATCTCACAAAGCGATTTCGAAGGAGCACGGGCCTTCGTAACAAGCAGGTTGTCACCAAAATAAATGCAATCACCTCGAAATTCATGGTCAAGAGCCCTCATAGGTACATTTTGACATTCCATACAATCTTCGAAATTTGATCCGTCGAAGGGGTCAAGGTTAAGGCCTCAGACTTAGAGGTCCAGCGTTCGATTTCCAGTGGGGGGTAAATAATGTTCTCGGTTTGGTTGATGGTGGTGCTGGCTAGCTACCATCATCCTATTTAAATATTAGGGGTTAAAGTATGAAATTGCCGTTTTGTACCGAAGAATTAAAACTCGTTTTTTTTTAAAGATTTTACATATTTGTTTAATCAAAATATTTACCCTTATTATCTATACAGTCATCATCATCATCGGCTCATTTTATGTCCCCACTGCTGGGGCACGAGCCTTCCCTATGGATGGAAAGGAAGAACGGGCCATAAACCACCACGGTTAACGACTGCTAATGCAGCCGGGACCAACGGCTTTACGTGCCTTCCGAAGCACGGAGGAGCTCGAGGTGATAAATTTTTGATCACCCATCCGATGACCAGCCCTTGCGAAAGTTGCTTAACCTCAGAACTCGCAGACCGGGCGCGTTAACCTCTGCGCCATCGAGCTCCTCAATTATCTATACAGTGCTGCCGGAAAGTCATTTCAGGATCAAGATTTCGGAAGTTCATTTATTCCTTTGCTATAGAACTTTGAGGATCTAGATTGTGTGATAGACTGTATGAAAGCATTTTGTACTGCCTCCTGGGAAGAAATGTTCTTACCACGTAGAAAATTGTGTTGTGAAAATTGTAGTTGAGGATCCAGAAACCTTTACAGCTATAGCCTATTTCATCATCATCATCAGCTCATTTATGTCCCCACCGCTGGGGCACGAGCCTGTGGTTGTTAACGACTGCTAATGCAGCCGGGACCAACGGCTTAACGTGCCTTCCGATGCACGCAGGAGCTCGAAATGATAAATTTTTAGTCACCCATCCGATGACCGGCCTTTGCGAAAGTTGCTTAACCTCAGCACTTACAGTCCGGGCACGTTAACCACTGCGCCATCGAGCTCCTCGATACCTAGCTTATTTACTTTCACTCAATTGGGAAAAGCTTCTATCATTGAAACTAGAGGTGGGCCGAATATTGGTTTGGCCGAATACGAATATTCGGTTTACAATAAAACGAACCGAATATTCGGCCGAATAATTCGGTTCATTTACCCGCGCTTTGCTTAGCCAAACAGGTAGGTCAAAGTAAGTTAAGTGCCGTTGTTTATCATAAAAATCATCATAATAATATTTCAAGTAAATCATACTTGAGTTTTTAAACACAAAAATCAATGTTAGTTAAATGAATGGATGAATTGTATATAAAAAAATATGTAATTATTATTTTTAAAAATAAATAATCTCACAAAAATTAATTTAATAATGATTTTTTATGATTCATTGATAATAATGAATGAATAAACTATGGTACTTATAATAGTCTTTTTACAATCCATAGGTCTTAAAATTGTACAACTTTTATATTCGCTTATTATTCGGCAATTGAACCGAATATTCGGCCGAATACGAACATGGAAAAATACGCCGAACATACCGAATACCGAATAATTACCGAATATTCGGCGCATCTCTAATTGAAACCATCGCTACAATTGATGGGTGTCGGCTTAATCACCACGCATGCAAAATGCGGGTAGGTGATTACACCGGGCTATGATTCGGATAATCAGAAACACTCTTTGCCCGTTATGTGGGACTCTCCTCTTCCCTCGTCCACCTACTAAAAGCTGGATGAGGGGAGAGGAGGTATACCCACTAGAAACCTAGGAACATCCCTACTCTGACCTCTAGTTATGGGTCGATCACAGCACTCAGCTACTACCATAATCATTATCACTTACGAGTAACATCATTAATATAAGTTTGAAATAGAAATAGAAATAATCTTTATTAAACATTAACCCCCTTATTTGTAAACACTATTTATAAAACAAACAAATCATTTGTCCGCTTAAGAACACCCGTATTCCATGATGGACTCTATAGCAGCGCCACCTACCGGGCCAATTGTAAATCCAAACCATTCTCGAATCCACTTGAATCTAATCGGTCCAGCCGTTTAGAAGAAGTTCAATAACATACACACGCACAGAAGATTTATTTAAGCATTATTTAGTTAATCATTGTTTTGTCTCTTTTTCTCAAATTCAAAATGACGTTTGTGTGACGTTGACAAAACAATATTTAACTAAATAATGCTTAAATTGTTTTAATGAATAAGGGGGTAAAACTTACATACTATTTGACAAGTAAATAACATAATGAGTTTACAAGAAAACAAGAGAATACCTAGTTACATGCCAAAGGAATAAAGTTATCAGCGAGCGGTTTCCACATTAGGATGAGCCTGACTTGTGGCTAATCAACGTAAACACGATGCCATCGACTTTTTAAGAAAGAAACTAAACAATGAAATTAAAAATAAAAAATTTAAAAAGAAGAACATAGAAATTCAAGTGAGACATCAAAATGTATGAACGTTCATACACGGCTGTACATCTTGCGCCTTTGTTTCTCCTAAAAGTAATCAAAACAATTATCTTGTTGTTTTGTTTTGTTTTACTGACGGTGCATTGCCCTTATTTAGCCATGTAAGGCGGTTTTTCTCATTGAGGAAGTTTATTTAAGGCTTATGTGGAATATTAATTCAGCAAAGGGTGAATTAGAGCCGGCGGCACGTAGTTATGTGAGAATGAACGTGGAATTGTAAATACTGGAAGTGTTTACTGTGAAATGTGATGTAAAAACTCGTTTCTATCAGTAGAGTATCGAAGCGCACTTGATTTTTTTGCCTTATCATCACATAACTTCAGGTGACATGAAGACTAACCCCCTTATTCATAAAACTATTTAAGGATTATTTAGTTAAATATTGTTTTGTCAACGTCACACAAACGTCATTTTGAATTTGAGAAAAAGAGACAAAACAATGATTAACTAAATTATGCTTAAATAGTTAGGAAATAGGAAATTTTTTAACTACCTGTAGAGAAATAAAACCATTAAAATAAAAAGCCAAAGTTTCAAAGTTTTTTTATTTATTTTTTTCATGGTACAACAACAACACACAAAAGCAAACTACACAAAACAAATATCTAAGCAGTGTTTTGAAAAACGGATTATGCGATCGATTACATAAACGCGATTCTTTCTATTCGTGATCCCCATACAATATGGATTCCACACAACTGCAGTTTACTACATTCGTGATTCTACACAGCCGTTATTTTAACGCAATCGGGATTCTTCCTATGTGTGATTCTACACAATATGAGTTCATCGCACCTGCAGTTAACTACATTCGTAATTCCACTCAGTTATTATTTTTCATCGTAATCAATAAATTTATACTATCTCTGTCTATAATTCGTAAGAAATATAAATTACGTATAAACATGTAACATTAAATGTTAATGAGAAATGGATTCTTTATAACCGACATAGCCCATCGGACCAGCAAGCTGAAGTGGCAGTGGGCCAGTCATATTAGCCGCAGAACCGACAACCGTTAGGGTAAACGAGTTCTCGAGTGGAGACCGCGTATCGGCAAATGTAGTGTAGGACGCCCTCAGACTAGGTGGAGCGACGATCTTCGCAAGGTCGCTGGCAAGAGCTGGATGAGAGTAGCCGGAGGAGTGGAGAGGCCTATGTCCAGCAGTGGACTAGTATAGACTGATGATGATGATGATATGAGAAAAAGGAGATCGTAACGTATCAGTGACGAGTGCTCCTTTTTATCTTACGTCACAGAAGACAAACACCAGCTTCCGTGACCAATTATTACGCTGTGATATCTCAAATCGTGGTTATTGACCACCGGCTCAGAAATCGCTCCCCAGCGCATGAATTGCCAACTCGGTTGCGTTTGCAACTATATTTTAAACTTTATCATCGTTTGACCTTGTCCTTTTAGGTTCTTTTTTAATAATATTTCACGGGTAAGCACAGTGCCTTGACCGCACCTGATGTTAAGTGATGATAAGACCAATGATGGAAGCACACTTCACCCGGGATCCTCAACTAGTGAGGCACTGGCTATCTTATCTCTAGCTGCCGGAAACAGCAATGTTACAAACGTTGATGTTATGGCGACATATTTAGATAAGATGGTGGTAGCTAGCCAGGCGGGCAAACAAGCCCTGACGTCAACCAAACCGAGTACACAAACATGTACCCCCCGCTGGGAATCGAACCCGGGAACTCTGGTTCTAAACCGGTGGTCTCAATCACTAGACTACAGAGGCGGTTCTCGTTCCATAATGTCTATTATTAATTCATAGTTTTTTTAATCCAATTGTATTCGGATGCTTGTTAAGAACTTTATTGTAGGTAACACGGTCACTGACTTCCAAAACACTGGGTCGACCTAGCTCGTTAGATAGAGGACAAACTGTGTTATTCCATTTTAAAGTCAGACCATCCGATACATGTCTATTTCTTCTTTTTATACCAACTAGCACTTTACCTGCAAATTCGTCCTCGTGGATTTGAGATTTTAAAAATAAATCTTTTTATCAAAATAAAATATAGCATAAATTACCCAAAAGGTATCTAGCATTCTAGCAGTGAAAGAATTTTCGGAATTGCACCAGTAGTTCCAACGATTAGCCCCAACATACAAACAAACAGAGTCACAAACGTTGTCTCTTTATTAATAGTATAGATGAGCTAGCCTATAAACCTACTGTTATTTTACCAACAATCGTGTTTTTAAGTAAATTTTTAACCGCCTCTGTTGTCTAGCGATCTCCGGTCTCAGACCCAGAGGTCCCGGGTTCGAATCCCAGTGGGTACATTGTATGTGCATGCTCGGTTTGGGTGGTGGTATGGCTTGCATTTCCGTCTGGCTAGCTACCCTTTCTTATCTTAATATGTTTGTAGCATAGTTGTGTTCCGGCAGCTAGAGATAAGATAGCCAGTGCTTCAGTAGTTGAGGATCCTGGGTGAAGTGCGTTTCCACCATTGGCCTTACCATCACTTAGGTAACATCAGGTGAGATGAAGGGACTATGCTTACCCGTAAGAAAAACAAAACCTACTGCTATTTTGAAATGTCAACGATCGTGTCTTATTGTAACCTAATTAAGATATTAAAACTATAGGTAGTAAAAAAAATCTTATTCTATTTTGTATTTATCAAATTCAACACCTCGTAAAAGCCTTTTTTATTTTGATACCAAAATATAAAATGTTTGTATATAGTTATGTATAGTTTGTATGGTATACCATGGTATACCATACAAACTTTAAAGTTTTAATTCCGTTCAAACAATTTGCCAATTATAATGAAATTTTCTATGCTTAAAGGAACTACAGAGATGTTGATAGCTAACATAAATATAAAAAAAATAATGTATTACTGAATTTATACGACTTAAAGTCAAGAAAAAACCGTCTTATATTTTATTTTTTTGTTCGTCAAAATCCTAACATCCTCACCTTTACCTATTTACAATGTAAAACAATAGGTATACAAATTAAACCTGGAGCTGATAACTGATTAAACATTTTGGATGTCATGTAACAGTGAACATTAACAAATCAAGTAAACACGTCAAGTTAAATGTTATTATGTACTTATGGTAAATAAAATATAAGCTTAATTTTTTTTAATACACTTTTTTATGTAAATCGAATTCATTTTACAAAAACACAAATGTTGAAAAAATTTCCACGAGCATGATTTGCAACAAAAATTTGCGTTAAAATTATATAAACAAAACAAAAACCGATTCATTTTATTGAGTGTCGTTGCAATGTCATACTTAGAGGAGCTTGATGGCCGCAGTGGTTAAATCGCCCGGTCTGTCTAACTATAGCAAAATTCAAAATTTAAAATTCAAAATTTAAAAATTCAATCCAAAAAATTCAAAATTTAAAATTCAAAATCATTTATTCAGTTTAGGCTATAAGCAGCTATTGTGAATGTCACTATGCCATCGGTTCTTAAGTCTACTCTGGGCGGGAGATCTTGTACTGAGAAGAACCGGCAAGAAACTCAGCAAGTGTCCATCTCTTTTCTCCCTTACAGCGTCAAAAATATTGGAAAATGCCCGATCCATAGTAGGACACTTTCCATTACAAATAAACACAAAAAATATAGAAGACAACCACAACATGTAAAAAAAAACATAATAAGCCCGGATATTATCAAAAATTTATCATCTCTCGCTCCTCCGTGCTTTGGAAGGCGCGTAAAGCCGTTAGTCCCGGCTGCATTAGCAGTCGTTAACAACTATCGCACCGCAATGCGCCCGCATGGTATTTACGGCGCGTTCTCCCGTGGCGTTTCCATCCATAGGGAAGGCTCGAGCCCCATCACGGGTCCATAAAAATGAGCTGGTGATGATGGTGATACAGAGAGAAAAATGTTCCGAAAAATCCTGGGGCTGACCAAACGCGAGGACGGGACCTAGAGACTGAGGAAGAATGCCGAGATAGAGTAGCTCGTGGTCGAACTTAATGGGCGAGACAAAGTCGGCTACACTGCGCTGGCTCGGTCACGTTGAGAGAATGGAGTCGGATCAGGCTTCAAAAAGAGCATATCTGGACCAACCAATCGAGAAGCGCCCGGTGGAACGCCCCAGGTATCGCTGGATAGATCAGGTTGAGAATCTTAGCCACCTCCAACGACCGGACTGGCGAGAGGTGGCTGAGGACAGAGCAGAGTGGCGAAATCTACTGCCGGAGGACAAGATCCACTTCAAGTCCTCGAGCCAGCGCAGTAAGTAAGTAAGTATAATGGTGATAAATGTACACTCCAAATCCTTCCTAGGCCTCGAAAATGCCTTAGGACGGAGTAAGTTCGTATGCGGAGGCAATAGAAGGCAGGCCCGATTAACCATCGGTGCCTTGATAGGGCACTATGCCACTGTAGGGATGCCTGGTGGTAGGATGAATGCCACATTAAGGAAGGCCATAGGGAAGATCTTCCTCCGAGCTGGATGGTATAGCTCGGGGACCGAGGTCCAATAGATGTTAGTTGGAGGTGCTATATCTAGCGAAGGAGATGGTGAAACTTCGCTACCGCGATGCAGGCTTCCCATACTATTTTATTGTCGTAGTATGGGCAACATCGTTGGTTTGCGTTTGTGGCGCCATCTGTTGACACGGTTGAGAAGTGTATGCTATGTGTCGAGTAATGTGCGGCGTATGCGGTAGGTGGCGCCGCCACACCACAAAACAAATGCTTTACAGAATGCATCTATCAACAAATAGCCTGTGTAGGGCATGTGGAGAGGAAACGGAGTCAATGCAGCACCTACTGTGTGACTGCGAGTACTGCGACTCTCTGGCTAGGAAAAGAATGGGACTCCTCGGGTCGGCCTAATCGAAACCGGAGGACTTCAGGCTCTTCGCTCTTAAGGACGTTGCCAAACTTATGGCATCTATCTTTACAGAGGAAGAAGAGTGAAAGGATGTGAGGTTGCACAAAAGATCCCGATGGGTCAAAGTGTTACTGCGAGAGGGAAACCTCGGCAGGCCCCACTAAGATAAGATAGGCTAAGATGGCGATAAATGTCATACTCAGTTCACTGAGACACGATTGTGGGTTTGGGTGGACATTTTAAAATAACAGTACTCAATACTCAATACTTTGTTGCATTCCATAATGTTTACACAATAAGATGGAACGTTTTTATACTGGGATCAATTGTGGACCCTATCGGGCACAGCACAGCACAGCTTAGTAGGACACAGGAAGAGAGATCTATTATTATGTCATATTTATTTGTATTATAATTTTACAGAATCAAGGGCCGTATGCCTGGAGCATATGTAATTCAATTCTTTTATTTAGAAAACCAATTAAATTTCGTCTATACATTTGACTTATATTAATTAAACAAGGTTTTTTTAAATCGTGTCCTCTAAAACTCCAAGCTTACTAAACGCGTTTTATTTTATCGCACAGTTAAAGTTGAACCATCTAGTCAGCTTCGTGATCTGCGTCACCGTTAACCTCATTTCTGTCGCGTGCCCAGTTAAACTAACTCCCAGATTTGACTGCTAATTAGAGGTGGCCGGTAGCCTTTCATAGCCAAGGAGTTTACATCAAACTCTATGGTGAGTACACGACAAAACGGGCTGTGTTTTGGTATGCTAAAATTTTATTGTACTGTACTTCTATTTTCTTAATGTCTCTCGGTAATCATCGCATTACCGATTGTAATCGTTATCATGCATGATAATTTGAATTAAAAACATCGTACTTTTTTTTTCTATAGTTGATGGCTTTGTACGATTAGTACATTTAGCCAGTGTCAAAGTATTTTTTCTTACAAGTAATACAAAAATAAACAATATTTCCATCCTGTATGATGATGATGAATGATAATAGAAATGAGAAGTGTGAAATTATATACCCCCCAACCCCTCGAGTATCTCAGTAAAGATGTGGGGCTTTACTATGTCCTCGGGCGGACTTCTTGAGAGAATTTGAAAAGTGACGTTGCACTGTTTTCACTCATGCACACTCACGAACATCGTACTATTGCTGTTTTGTTTTTGATTTTCGTGTGAACTATATCTTTATACATATATATAAATATTCTGTGCGTGTGTTTGTTATTGAAATCCTTCTAAACGGCTGGACCGATTTGGATGAAGTTTTCTGTGTGTGTTCAAGTGGATTTGAGAATGGTTTAGATTTACAATTGGACCCGGGGGTCGACCGCCTAACGCTCTCGCTTTCGATCGCTTTGAAGGCGAGGCGAGGAGGAGGCGTCATCTTGTCATTTCGAAAGCAATATAAAAGCAATATCAAAAGCTATAGGCTATAGCTTTCGATATTATTCGATATTATATTTCGATATTATATTAGAAAGCGAGGCGAGAGCCTCGCTTTCAAAGCGATCGAAAGCGAGAGTGTTAGGCGGTTGGGGGGCCGGTAGGTGGCGCTGCTATAGGGGTCCATCATGGGATACGGGTGTTCTTAAACGGACGAATGATTTGTTTGTTTTGTTGACATGGAAACTGTCAAAGCGGTACGAAGTCCGTCGGTCAGCTAGTAGAGCTGTAAAACTATAAATCGTATATCAATATTATGTATGACAGAATACTCGTAGTATTTCTTCACAATTTAAAATAAATTAATAGTAAGTTAGAGGAATAGTAGCACATCTATATACTTTGTAACTGATAGAAATCCTACGACAGCCGAAACACAAACTTTACCGAGATACAAGAAAATAGATGCACTATAATACAATTATCAATCCAATTTCAAAGTGTTAAAAAATCAACAGACTTTGAACCCAAACCCTCTGACATACGGGGTCTAGACACTTCCAATTATGCTATCGTGGCCCAACCCCACCTGTGCCAATTTATCAGCATTATCTTCGTAAGCCAAAGGAGTTTTATTCAATGTCGGCAACTACGTCATCAACATCCGATCTAGGTGCCTATTGCGAGTTACATTCGCCATTCGAATACTTTAACGAAAACGAAAATTCGTATCGTAAAATTTAAACTCCTCTCGTAAGTCGCCAGGAGGCGCTGCTTCAACGCCACACTAATTTCGTTTAATTTCGAATTAATACGAATAGTAAACAAAATTCACACTAGGCACCCTGATGTGATGTCAAAAATAACTCGCTAAGGCACCCTGATCATAAATGATCTGAGGAATATACTAACCTATTCACGTATGCATAAACGTACACACGTTATCTCACGCACGGCTAATTTCATTCTCTCAATTGGCCGAAATTACATGCGTAGGTATTTAATGTTAATATTATTAAGCAGCGTAACGCGTTTCATTAATTGCCTTATGTTTTGTATAATATTGCTGTTATAATAATTTATCTACTGTTGAAATTAAATGGAGCTCGATGGCGCAGTGGTTAACGCGCCTGGTCTGCGAGTGCTGAAGTTAAGTAATTTTCGCAAAGGCCGGTCATCGGATGGGTGACCAAAACATTTATCATCTCGAGCTCCTCCGTGCTTCGGAAGGCACGTAAAGCTTTTGGTCTCGCCTTTTTTTTTTGGAGAGAGATTGCTGATTGCCTCAGACGGCATTTTCAGCTTCACCGGGCTTTTTTGGGGGCGGCGAGGAACGTAAAGGGTCCCTCAAGCCATCACCTTCGGAGGTTTTCTAAAGAATCTGTGCCCTACTAGATTCTCCGAAGGGTTCGGATCGGATCGGGGTCCCGGCTGCATTAGCAGTCGTTAATAACCACCGCACCGCACTGGGCCCGCGTGGTGGATTATGGCCTGTTCTCCTTATCCATCCATAGGGAAGGCTTGTGCCCCAGCAGTGGGGACATAAAAATGAGCTGATAATGACGAAATTAAATGAAATGTTTTACTGTTTTTTTTTTTTTTTAATGTAATTTCCTATTAACCTTATTCTCATCTACCCAGATAGAGTGATGTCACCAGAGTTCGACCCTTAAAGCCCAGTGTTCGACATAGTTGTCGAAGTCAAAAAATAACATTGAAATATTACGGAATGACAGCAAGAAAGCTGGTTGTATGTATTCAATAATAATTGTTAAATAATAAAATCAGTTGCTAGCCTCTATTTTTAATAATTAAAGGGCAAAAATGTCGATCACTATGTAAAACTCAATAAAAGTAGCACTATTCCGGTACCTAGTGCGAGTTTTATTAACCCCTCGAGATCCCCTCGAGAACCCTTGAGAACCCTTGAGAGCCCTCGAGAACCCCTAGATCACATTAACGAAAACGAGAATATGTATGGTTATTGAAGCAGCGCCTCCTAGTGACAAACAGAGTTAAAATGTTGGCTATACAAAATCTTGCTTTTCAAGTCCACCGTGGAAGTCCCCCGCCCGATCCTCTAAATGCCACTACATATTTACAGAATACACTAAACATGCACACTAGTTTAGGCCCAAGACACCGTACTCGTAGAACAAGGGTACGACGAGCCGGTTCACACGCGCTCGATACCAGGTACAGACCAGGGCGCTTCTCTCCACCCTAACGACCCGGACCAGAGCCTAGGTCCGACTTTTAGAGGCGTCCTCGGGTCGTTGTAAACCCCTCGGACAATCTAGTAGGGCACGGGGACACGTTCTAGTCACTAGCGTGATGCCGTTCCCTCTAGAAAACCTCTGATGGTGCACGGAGATCGCTTATAAAATCAGACGAATCAGTTTTAAATGTTTTTTATAACACAGAAAGTTTCGCTAAAATTGAGCTTATTGGTTCACAAAATTAAGTAAGAGCTTTTATTTACTTTTTATGGGACACCAAAGTGCAAAATGGGAGACAAAATTGTGACCCGCGGTTTCACCCGCTTAAAAAATATTTTCCCGTTTTTGCAACATTTTTCATTGCTGATCCACTCCTACTCGTATTAGTCATAGCGTGACGTAACATAGCCTATAGCCTTATTCAACACGAAAACAATTTTTCAATTCGAACCAGTAGTTCCTGAGATTAGCGCGTTCAACCAAACAAACAAACAAACTCTTCAGCTTTATACTCGTAATATTAGTATGATATTGCAAATTTTATTAATGTATACACGCTGCTATTATTTTACACAACTATAAATGCATCTAAAGACCCTCACATAACAATGTCAGTGTCAGTGTCAGTACAGATAAACACTTATAGAATTACAACTTTTATTGATTACATTCCCTGTGTGGTGCCGGGGATAAAGAATTGCACCACCCCATCTCTTCCCGTGGGTGTCGTAAAAGCCGACTAAGGGACCATTCCAGAGGATGGGCAGCAGCATCTCTCTGAGGTTACCCTCAACCTACTGCGATCGCCAACCCGCCTGCCAAGCGTGGCGATTACGGCAAATACCCCCATGATTATGATCCTTGGGGGAGGCCTTTGTCCAGCAGTGGACGTCTTTTGGCTGAGATGATTGATTACATATTTATTTATTTATTATATTGGCATACACAACAGGTAACAATCAAATAAAAGTAGAAAACAGAAATTACAATAGATTAAAACTAGATCGAGACCCAAAAAACGTGTATGTACACACAGCATTATATAAAAAAATTTGGCGCAAACATACCTACTTGTCACCACGACAGAATTAAAAATTAATAAGAACAAGCAATCTACAGACTCAAATTAAAATTAAAAACTATTAAAAACTATATAAATAAATCAAATTGCAATAAATTAAATTACAAGGAATTAAATAAAGTTACAATGAATTAAATTGTATATTATAGTATTATTAGTAGTATTATAATATTATAGTAATATAAATTGGTTTCAATATGAGTAAATGACTTTGTAGCTTTATTAAAGTACTCGACTGTTCAGTCACGATTATAAATATATATTTTTTAATGCTGTTGATGGTATTACAGTTGGCGAGAAACTTATCCTTCCTCAAGGTTCCTCAGGGTTCCTCAAGCCGTGTTATTAAAACATCCTCAGAGGGTTTCTTTTCTAGAAGGGATAACATCACACACTAGTCAAAGTCAAAGTTAAAGTTAAAGTCAAATCATTTATCCAACATAAGCTTTTACAGGCACTTATTGTCGTCAAAACTATAAAAAAAATAAAAAATCTTTAGTTTGTGTTTACCACCAGTTCGGATTTTGGGAGAGCTTTTTCAACCAAATTATAATCATGTAATTTTAATAATATACAATTTTTGTTTAATTTTGTACACATTAATAATAAGTAGTGGTCGCCCAGTGGTCGAAATTAGACCGTAATTTTATTAAAGCTGCACGGATTGTATCCTAAGCAATGAAAAATTAAAAAGATAGAATGTGAGTTTGGATTGGCATTGACAGAATTCGGCCGCTCCTCTTCCATTTTTGAAATTTTGAAAAGAGTAAGTATATATGCGTGTGAGTCAAATACATGGTAGTGTGGTAATGTTTGTTTTATTGATTTAATGTGTTTCTTATGCATAATTTAAAAAAGTATTAACGTTCTGCACTCCTTCTCTATACAAACTATAAGTGTGCGAAATTTTATACTCCTCCGTCGGCGCAATTTTCGTAAAAAGGGGTACATAGTTTTTGCTTCCCGTATATATTCAAGCCAGTGCAGGCGACTTTTTTCCACACGCATTTGTCTGCAATATAATCATTTACCTTATAATAAACTTTCTTAATTAAAACTCAAACTAAATTCTTCAAGACGTTGGATCGGGACCTAGAAAGCGCCCAGGGCAGGGACGAGTTGACTTGACGAGAGGAGAGGACTTGTTCCACAAGTAAGGTGTCTTAGGTCGATTCAAATTGTCATAAGCTGTCACATGTTTTTATTATAACGCTCGTAGTACTCGTATTAAGCCGCCTAGACTAATATACGAAAAGGAAAAGTCTGTTTGTTGGATGTAGGATGTAAAACTACTCATCCGATGTCAAAAATTCATGCACTAATATTTAAAACGGATATTCAGGGTGGATATAGGCTATATTTTATGTTGATAAATAATATATTACCGGAAAAATCGTAATTCGCACGGACAAAGTCGCGGGCAAAACTAGTTATCATATAATTTAGTTGCAATCGTGCAGCTATTGTTGTCGATTTGTCAATACTATAAGTAATAATATATTTTTGGTCGTGACTTCTACATCAGTATGTGCTAACTGATTTTCTTATTTCGAGAAATTCCCAAAGAAACGATAATGTTTACGAATATTGTCACTAAACATTTCCAAATGACTCACGACAGCCTTATACCAGTCCACCTTCCACCACCGATGGAATTTGAGAAGTCATTCTGAATACCCATTTATTTGGCCTTTATTTAACTTAGCGAGAACAAGTTAAAGTTACTTTGTTCATTTTTTTAAAATTTGGGAGCGACACACCTCTCCTTCAATGTGTTGTTTGTTTATTTTGATTTTCAATTTTATTGCCAAAGGATAAAGGTTAATTTAGAACTTTACCAAGAGATACATACACCGTAATCGCATGAACTTATTCAGAGGCAATGTTATTTTTAAACTCTCCAACGGTTATTAAGTTCGTTTTGTTTTTATACGGTACAATGTGGTTATTTTGAGAATCAAGTGTAACATTATATATATCTTTAAGTAGCTGCTAAAATGGGTATCCGAAGCGTTCTAAGGTCTCTAGTGTGATCACCTCCACAATCATACCGTAGAACTACATGTGGAAGACCACTTTAGAGAACAGGAGCTGTGATCAATGTTGCACTTGATTCAACAGTAGGTACAAGACCTTATTCAAAAGTGTCTACTTTGGACACTTATTCAAAAGTGTCTACTTTGGACACTTATTCAAAAGTGTCTACTTTGGACACTTATTCAAAAGTGTCTACTTTGGACACTTTTGAATAAGGTCTAGGTTGAATAAGGAAATGTTGAAGCATAGACTAATAATTAGTCCATGCTTCTAGACAAGTCGCATAACGTTAAGAGAATAGAAATGAAATACAATGATTATTGTACGGGATTGACATAACGCAACCTCAATGGAAAAAAGTCGTAAGCCGGAAATGTTAATTTTTCAGTACGGCCAAAAAACTGAAATATTTACTTTATTTCTAGTCGTAGAAGAATTATTCTTATATCAAAAAAAAGGTGAAAGAAATATTACACTGCGTGTTGTTTTTATTAAATTAGTCCTAATGTTTCTAGTTTATTAGGAATTATAAAAATAAATTATTATGCTATTTTTCATAATGTAGTAAAAATATAGGATTCCGAGTATCAAATTTTATGCCAGACTTTCCCATAAAACTATATATATTTTAAGAAGTATGTTCAATTAAAGCAATAATGAACTTCTAATACCTATTTTTGCCAGTATAAGCAAGTTTACTGCATTTTTCCTTTATTAAATTTGTTGTTTATAATTTATATCAGCTCAGCTGAAGTGGGATTGGGCTGGTCACGTCTGCCGCATGCCAGAAGTGTCATGGGCCAAGTTGGTAACATTTTGGAAGCCAAACACAACACGGAGGCGCCGCGGTAGACCGAGAAGGAGATGGCGGGACGAACTGGATGAATTTAATCAGGATTGGAGTCAAATAGCAGGGGACCGCAATGGGTGGAAGTAATGGAGGGAGGCCTTTGCCCAGCAGTGGGACAGCGAGGGCTAATAATATAATAATAATAATTTATATCCAATATTTACTCTTTTATTTAGTTTAATGGTTTGTTGACAGAACTTAAGTAATCAACCGGTTTCTCTAAACCCATTGCAGGCGCCGGCTTCTCTCGCATTGGGATTGCTGTGGTAGAATTTGTTAATTGGTGTAACATTACTATAGCATTAGATTAAGATCCTTATTGTGAAGAGGAAATAAAGAATTTTTATTATTTTTTTTTAATATTTTTTTTAATAATCTTTATCTATTCCACTAAATGTTATAGAAATGTTACCTGCATATTAATAGATTTTACAGATATTACCTAATTATGACTAAAGGAAAAAAAGAAATGCATTTTTTCGATTCATTATTTTTTATTTTATTTTAACCAAAATAAATAGCGAAGCTTTGGTTTCAATTAAAGTTTGTAATGTAATCAATGAACAATCATTGCCAAGAAATATTTAGTTTCGGTGAAGATTACTGTTACTGATAATTTTTTTGAATGATTTTCTAAATACTTAGCAATAACTTGTTAAAACTTATTAAAATAAAAAATTAGCAATTTTTTCGGCTCCATGCAACAAAATATTATATTTTCCAAGTCAACTCTAAAGCAACAAGCATAATTAATTTGTTAACAAAATAAGGCATTTGACACATTGCCTGTACCTTTTGTTTTAAAATAATCAACTGATAAAAATATTTATAACAAAATACAAATAAAATGTATTTTAAAATTACTTGTAAAAACTTATTAAAATAACAAAATGAGCAATTTCCTCGGCTCCGTAAAACAAAATATTATATTTTCTTAGTAAACAATCTAAGGTCACGAGCATAATTTGTTAACAAAATAGGCCTATACCTTTTATTTTAAAATGATCAACTGATAAAAATACTTATACTATAATACAAATAAAATGTCTTTTATTGAGATCAAAAATATTGTAGGAACTAAACAAAATTATTCTTCTTCAGATGATTCAACCTCCTTTGGAGATTCAGTTGCTGGTAACAAACTATAGAATGTTTGGTAATGTAGGGGTATAGCATTCGTATCACACAGATTAATTAAATCTTTAAACAACGCAAACAAATAGGTAACAATTGAATATATGCATGTGGAAGTTCATCAGAGTCCACAGCATTGACATAATTTGTTTTACGTCTGCGCGTTGAAGTAAGATTTGTAGTATCTAACACCAAATATTCATTGCTTTCAAAATCATATTTAAATAATAATTTATTTGGTGCATCAGGGCTTAATTTGATATCTTTGATTTTTGAAAAAGTACTTTATGCCCGATTGTATCTTGCGATCAATTTTTGTTTGTCGTTACTTGAGTTTTAAAGTTGTAAAAGTCATGCTGAGTCTTTTCTTTTATTATTTTATTTTGTACTTTTGAATTCATGATGATTACTTAGTTCATACAGTGTTGGTCAGGCGAGTACAATGTTTTGTTTTTCATATTTTCTCTATGCAGGCATGCATTGAGTCGATATTTTTCAGAATGAAATGCCATTGAGTTTCATGATTTCCAGTAGCCTAAAATTTCTCAAGTAATTCCAATCTCTTGTGGCTGGGTATTTTTTCAAAGCATTTAAACTTACACTTGCAAGGATCTCTTAATTGTTTTTGTGGCTGTTGACCTGTATTTTTCTGTGCCCCGCGGTTTCACCAGCGTTATTTCCCGTTTTTGCAATATTTTTCATTGCTGCTCCACTCCTATTAGTCATAGCGTGATGTAATATAGCCTATAGCCTTCCTCAATAAACAGACTATTCAACACAAAAATATTTTTTCAATTCGAACCAGTAGTTCCTGAGATTAGCGCATTCAATCAAACAAACAAACAAACAAACTCTTCAGCTTTATAATATTAGTATAGATAAACTTACTCACCTAATAAATTTAAAATTCTTCTCGCTCGACTGTGATGCGTCCGGTTACTCATAATTAGGTCACTTTACATTAAAATAAGTAGAAAAACATATAATTGTTGTTGTTTTGTTTTCGCAAACGCGTAAACGCAGGTAGTAACCTTGACCTAGAAACGAGTACTGACTGTCAATCGCGTTGACACCCCTCCGCCCCCTCGCCCCTCATCAACCTATTCACTCTTACGTTCCCGCTGTCTACTCCCGCGCAACTCTATCTAGTCTTACGTGTCGGCGCAACCAAATGTTTTTAATGGAAGAAAGCAGTAATCATTCTTAGTTTACTCCCGCGCCGAAGTATCCAGTCTTATGTTTCGGTGCAAAGAATGTTTTCAGTGGAAGAAAGCAGTACTTAATTGTTCTTAATTCAATTTATTTTATGTTCATAAGTAGTAAACAGTCATACCGCTGTTTTAAATATTTTAAGTTAATCTTTTTAAGTAAGTGCATTTATGGTATGATGTTACTTAATTAATACAACAAATAAAAACGTAATCGTGTGTATACAAGACTAGCGGTGTTAAAAAAGGAACGGATTTGTAATGTTTATTTTCCATTAAATCATAACGTAAAACGTTATAATGAGTTGATTCTATTTATCCCTATGATGAATGATCATGTAGTCAAAATTCATAAAACAATATATCTTGCATTAATTCGTCAAATTTAACAAGAAAATTATGATTTTTTTTAGCATAATGTAACTTTAAACTTACTTTTCAAACATGGTAAAATCGATAATTCAAAGTAAAATTACTTATGCTATTATTTCACTGAAGGTGCGAAGTAAACGATACGTATAAATGACGTTTATATCAATCCCATGCAATAATCATTCTATTTAATTTCTATTCTATTAGCGTTAGGCCACTTGTCTTGGGGGCAGCCCCCAAGATCAGCATCTTAAGTGATGATGAGGCCGAAGGGGGAAGCGCACTTCACCCGAAGTCCTTAACCACTGGGGCGCCGGAGATCTTATCTCTAGCTGCAGGAAAACAACATTGCTACCAACGTTAATGTTAACAGAACCTCCGTGACGGCAGTCCATAAAAGCGGTCGCTGTAGCCGGAATCGGCTAGGAGAATATATTATATATAGGAGAGTATATATATATCATCATCTCAGCCAAAAGACGTCCACTGCTGGACAAAGGCCTCCCCCAAGGATCTCCACAACGACCGGTTTTGTGCTGCTCGCATCCAGCGGCTTCCCGCGACCTTCACCAGATCGTCGGTCCACCTTATATATATATATATATATATATAATGTTATGGCGACATTTAGTCAAGATGGTGGTAGTTAGCCAGGCGGACAAACAAGCCCTAGTTCCAACTAAACTGAGTACACAAACATGTACTCCCTACTGGGAATCGAACCCGGGACCTCTGGGTCTGAGTCTGAGGTCTTAACCACTAGAGCAATGAGGCGAGTATATTGAAAAGAGCAAAGGTTAAAGCGTCCTTCACCCAGATCCTCAATTTCTCCTTTCCTCAATAATACCACGCATGAAGGCCTTCAGTAATTTCGGTATCAACTAATTATCGTTGCCACTGATCGTCGCGAATCTATACTAATATAATATTATAAAGCTGAAGAGTTTGTTTGTTTGTTTGTTTGTTTGTTTGAACGCGCTAATCTCAGGAACTACTGGTTCGAATTGAAAAATTTTTTTTGTTTTGAATAGTTCATTTATTGAGGAAGGCTATAGGCTATATTACATCACGTTATGACTAATAGGAGTGGAACAGTCGCTAATTAACGCGGGTGAAACCGCAGGGCACAGCTAGTGTATATAGAAATTGATTGATTTCGTCGCGTCATCGTCCTAAATAAACTCTGATTTTTGCAAAGATCCTAAAAACAGTTCGGATAATTACGAAATTTATTGTTAGGTATTTTGTAATAATATGGGTTTTTTTGCAATCGTTCTAGAATTTTCGCAAACATTCGATTATCCTACGCCATAATTATACAAATTAAACAGTATTCGAATATTTAAACTCCTATAATTAGAATATGACCGCGTTATGTACATGTAATATTGTTTATATACACTTGAAAGTTTTTTGCCCTTAATATCGGTCGCTGATTTGTGTTTGATCAAAAGTTCTGTATTATGAAGACTGCCAATTACATTAATAAATATATACTTTAATGCCTGTTGGATGGTTTCATGCAATACGGCTGCATTTTTAAATTTTAAAATTATAAATTATACATAGCCCGCGTAGTAAGGAGTTAGGCTATTCTTCCAATGTCCAGAATTATTCTTTTTATTTATTTACCAACATTTGAATACAATTTTACATGAAAAAATTATTAATGCTTAGGTATCTAAATGCATCAAATAATTATAGGTAAATACCACATGCTACATAACAAATTTAAACACTTTATACTAAGTTACTTTTGGCTGAGATGATGATGATGATGATGATGTCACTAAGTTAATTTAAAATATACAACTTAACATAAACATAATAAACAATACACATAAAATAAACATTTAAGAAAGAAAGGAAAAAAGAAAGAAAATACATTTATGGACCTCACAAACAGCAGTCTCGACATCCTAGCGCCTTCTAAATATAAAATAATGTATGTATTTCTTGATTTTACTAACTTAGGTTATATTTCAATGTTACTAACACTTATGGATTTTATATTCGAATAAAAAATATTATTTTTATTACATAGAAAGACAAAAAAAAGTAAGTAAATACACAAGATTCACATTATAAACTTAATACATTTTACAGACAAATAAATAGTGTGGCCAACTAGGCCAAAAAATTTTTGTTTTGTCTTTTGTTTGTTTTTTCCTTTTTGCGGGAGCTTGACTACTTTCAATCATCAATTACGTTTTGGGTGGCTTTACATAAGTCGCCTCCACGTGCGGTTGGAAGTAGACCGTCGGGCACATTAATATGCTTATTAGTATTCATTTCTTCTGTATAAAAAGGAATCAAACTTAAAAAAAAACTAGCAGCATACAGCATAATGCTATACAACGCACGCGCCGATCGGGCGACTACGGTCTGTCGACCGAAGCGTCCTTAAACTTGGACTCTAGTCGCGCATGCGTGCCGCATCTGACACACGTCGGCGACTGACACTGTTCTTTTTTTAAACGTTGTGTTCGATTTTCGAAAATAGTTTTTTTTTGTATAGAAAAGGGTTCTTTTATTTTTAAATTGTTTTATATATGGTGGTGCGAGGGTTTAAAAGCCATGAGTTTGTTCGGGTCCTTCGAGAAAACGCTGAGGAGATTTTGAGAAAAGTTTTACTTCGCTTACGTTAAGCTTTAGTGTAATCATGAGCGGGTAAGTTTTTCTTTTTATGTATATAAATACATACATTAAATAATTTATTTATAATTATTAAATTTATTGGGAGTTGTACAAAATATTTTGTCTATAGACACAAAACTTATCGATTAAAACAGAATAAACGTAAAGATGAGATAAAGAAGAGAATGCAACTATGCTAACCCTCTTTCTCTCTGTATTTAGCTAAATTTATTTTAATTTGATTTCTTTACTATTTTGCATACGTAAGTAATTTTTTATATTAAATATTTGAAAGTTTTCTTGTAAATATTTATAAATATTGTTGGTACTAAAAACAATATGATGATTTACAAGTATTCCAACATACATCACCTCGCCGTTGCGTAAATATATTTGTTGTAAGTAACTATAATTGATGCTGTCATTAAACTTAAAACATCATGTTTTGACTATAATAATAATTATGCGCTAAACTTAATAAATTAACGGACCTAAAGGCGGTCACTTGCGCCTACTATGCTTATGCGTACGCGCTTGTCCTTGGCTTAGCTACGGTTTTGCACTATGAGACACATCGGTGCCTAGACGAATTTTATTTCATAATAATATATCATGACATTGATTAGTTTTTGCAATAAAAAAATATTCTAACGTTATTAACTAGAATAGTCGAGGGCTGTCTCGTTGTTATTAGCTCCCACACTGAAACAATTACATAGAAAGTTATAAATAAATCAATACAATATAATATTTGCCATTCGATAGCGGTAATGAGAATGAGAGTTAGGTAGTTGACTGGTTAACATTTTTTTTAAATTTATTTATGAACAGAGTCTACAGCACTTTATAAACTTACCCCCTTATTCATAAAAACTATTTAAGCATTATTTAGTTAAATACTGTTATGTCAACGTCACACAAACGTCATTTTGAATTTGAGAAAAAGAGATAATGCAATGATTAACTAAATAATGCTTAAATAATTTTTATGAATAAGGGGGTAAGTAATTACATTGTATACTACCTACTGCCAATTACAGATCCCTCCTTTGTAAAACTATATGTTTAATATGTCGCTTAAGCGAATTAAAAAACAAAACAGACAGACAACATAATAAATTAGAAACGGCAAAAAACAATTTTAATTAAAAAAAAAAACAAATAACCCGCCTGCGTAAAAATCAATTTATGCAACATCATACATAACACACAGTCGAAGGCACGCACAAAGTGAGAATGATATGATTTATCATTAAATTTTATGCCTCCGTATGACATGACAATGACAAGTATTAAGTTGTAAGAAAATTACTTTGACACTGGCTAAATGTGCTAATCGTACAAAGCCATCAACTAAAGGAAAAAAAAAAGATCTGTCACGTGATGACATTTATACACTTCATCTTCTTGAATTGAATATTGCTGTTGTCAACTTTCCTATTAGGTAGTACGGCAAAATTTTATTTCTGCTCGTTTGTTACCGAAAGGATTTTTTTAAGGGGGTTTGCTGATTGCCATTGGGCATGATGGGCATTTTCAGCTTGACCAGGCTTTTTTGGGGCAACAAGAAACTTAAAGGGTTCCTCAAGCCGTGTGAAACGAATCACCGTCAAAAGTTTTCTAGAGGGAACGGCATCACGCACTAGTGCGCGTCCCCGTGCCCTGCTAGATTCTCCGAGAGGTTCGGATCGGATCGGGGAGCGGAATAATCCGGGGGTGCTTCTGACGGCTCGGACCTCGACTCGGGTTAACCGGGTCGTGGAGGATTACCGAAACGAGCTGCTTCAATGCCATACAATTTAGAATCGTTAGTAGCCGAACAAATAGGGTTGAATGGGAGAAATCATGGTTCTATTCCGATAGCTCCGTTATAATACTTACGTGAACCTATGCCTCATCATCACCAGCCCATTTTATGTCCCCACTGCTGGGGCACGAGCCTTCCCTATGGATGGATAGGGAGAACGGGCCATAAACCACCACGCGGGCCCAGTACGGGTTGGTGGTTGTTAACGACTGCTAATGCAGCCGGAACCAACGGCTTAACGTGCCTTCCGAAGTACGGAGGAGCTTGAGATGATACATTTTTGGT
Organism: Eudonia mercurella; assembly: GCA_963082485.1. NCBI lineage: Eukaryota > Metazoa > Arthropoda > Insecta > Lepidoptera > Crambidae > Eudonia > Eudonia mercurella. Next base: position 13,210,762 of record OY720043.1, read on the forward strand.
CACCCATCCGATGACCGGCTTTTGCGAAAGTTGCTTAACCTCAGCACTCGCAGACCGGGCGCGTTGACCACTGCGCCATTAAGCTTCTCATGAACCTATGCCTGACGTAAGTGTATTAGATATTGTTTTCTAAAGTTTACGTGAACACTACACTTTAAAATGAAAAACTGTTACGGATCTGTTACGGACCCTGAATGGTCAGAATTTACCACCAGCCTGGGATCCCATCATACAAAATATTAAATCCCAGCCCCAACACCATACTGCCAGACCAAAGGATACAGTAAGCTCTTTCTGCGTAAAACTGAACGCACGTGATTAAATTAAAATGAGGGTTACAAGCTACTAATTATGAGATGACCAACACCTGTCTCCTTGTGGACCCTGCAAAGGGTTCGAAACGTCAGGATAAACATTAATTTAAACTAATGTATAAAATAAACGCGAGTAGTAAAAGTTGTTTTATTTCCATGTATTAGCTTTCCGGAAAGGCTAATAGGACTATTGTAACTTGTTTTTCTTAGACAATTTTTGATTTAATTAGTAGCACTTAATTAGTAGACTGATGTAATTTTTGCAAACTTAGATATTTTTTTTTTGTTGTATTTTTGGGTGTTGTGTTTGTCCTTTATTTTTTGTGTGTTTATTTGTGATGGAAAGTGTCATTTTATGATAGGGCATTTTCCAATATTTTTGACGCTGTAAGGGAGAAAAGAGCTTGACACTTGCTGAGTTTTTTGCCGGTTCTTCTCAGTACAAGGTCTCCCGCCCAGAGTAGACTTACGAACCGACGATGGCGTAATGACGTTCATAAGACCTATTTGTAGCCTAAACTGAATAAATGATTTTGAATTTGAATTTGAATTTGTAACAACATCGCATTGATTATATTAAAAAAAAATACTACTACTATTGTGAACCCATACGTAAGCTATCGTTATCCTATATATCGTCGTTGCAAATTTAATATCTCCTATGTGATAAAAGTATAATATCATGGAAAAACTAAAAAAACTTTCTCCTGTGAATTTTTCTAGAGAATATATTGTGTTATTTTTTTATAAGGACAAAGGAAGGAAGAACATTATTATGTATAGAAAAAATGTATTATTATGTAAATAAATTAGAGGATAAAGCCTTTCTTGACCCAAAAGACACAGGAGATTTTGAATTTGCAATGACGATATTAGCTATCCAGGCGGGCTAATAGGACTATTACGAGTATCACAACAGTGTAATGATAATAATTGAAAAAATTGTGCTAAAGATTCCGAGTCTTTAAAATTCCAACTAGTAATTTTGCATAATGAGTCAAAAATGGTTCCAAATATAATATAATTTTATTTTAAATTTCTATTATAGTTAATAATTCAGCATCTCCTTAGATACTGAATTATTAACTATAATAATACGGTCCACAAAAAATCAAATCTAAAAATAAATTCCTAGGTATTAAACGTGCTTTCCGTAGCAGAGGCGCCGTCGGCGCCTGCGCATACGCGGAAGCTAGTCAACACAGTCACGAGCATTATCATGTTATACACTTTTGACTAGTTATGACTCTTATGCCATTGTATTAAGAGTTAAATTATTTACATGTTAACGCTTGCGACTTTACCTCATAAACAAATACGAAAATTCCTGATACCATTACTTAATGACTAATAATATTTATGTTAAAGCATATGCGGTTAAGGAGCTTAATGGCATAGCGGTAAACGCGGTCGGTCCGCGATTGCAAAGGCCGGTCGTCGGATGGGTGACCAAAAATAATTATCTTGAGCTCCTCCGTGCTTCGGAAAGCTCGTAAAGCCACAGCATTAGCTGTAGTAACAACCATCGCACCCCACTGGCTTATGGCCCGTCCTCCCTGCTGTGTGCTTTCATCCATAGGGAATGCTTGTGCCCACCAGTGGGGACGAATAGTGAGCTGGTGACGAATGAATAAAATGCACCCGATCCTCTAAATGAGACTACACATTTACAGAATACACTAAACATGCACACTAGTTTAGGTCCAAGACACCGTACTCGTAGAACAAGGGTACGAAGAACCGGTTCACACGCGCTCTATACCAGGTACAGACATGTACCTGGGCGCTTCTCTCCTTCTCAACGGCCCGGTCAACTCGAGCCGAGGTCCGAGCCTTTAGAGGCGCCTTCGGGTGGTTCCGCTCCTCGATCCGATCCGAACCCTTCGGAGACTATAGAAAGTTTTAAGCTGTAGGTATATATTTTTTAAAGTTATCTAAGTGTGCTGATGATTTTACTCATTATTCGATCACGTTAACGAAAACATCATTGTTTATGGCATTGAATTGAAACAGCAGTTTAGATAAAAAAGTAGTAGGTACTTAAATAAATTGTCTATAATTTTGCATCATTAAACATAATGTATTACATAGTTTATATTAATTTTATAAATATGATAAGTATTATACTACTCCCATCATTATAACAACACTTTATTATTATCATTTCTACTAATTATTATATTGATGGCCTAATGATACGACATAAAAATAGATAGCCTGAAATAAAAGCCTAGTATCTATAAGTATGAAAAGCTCGAAGGCGCAATGGTTGACGCGCTCGGTTTGTGATTGCTGAAGTTAAGCAATTTTTTCAAAGGCCGGTCATCGGATGGGTGGTCAACAATTTATCATCTCGAGCTCTTCCGTGCTTCGGCGCGTTAAGCTGTTGGTCCCGGCTGCATTAGCAGTTTTTAACAACCACTAATCCGCACTGGGCCCGCGTGGTGGTTTATGGTCCGTCCTCTCTATCCATCCATAGGGAAGGCTCGTGCCCCAGCAGTGGGGACATGTAATGAGTTGATTATGATGATCATATTATGGCCTTTGAAAAAGTTGCTTAACATATATATTATATATGTTATTAAAAAAAATGATAGGGTAATGGCCACCAGTGTTAGTCAGTAAGCTGTGATCCACACTTTTTTACTTTAACTTTTTGACCGCCATATTTAAATTTAGAGTAAAAACTTGCAACTAGAATTGGGATTTATTAAGACCACAGGTTTAGACCCATAGGTCCCGTGTTCGATTCCCAGCGGGGGGTACATGTTTGTGTACTCGGTTTGGTTTGTGGTAGGGCTTGTTTGGCCGCCTGGCTAGCTACCACCATATTTTCTACATATGTCGCCTTAACATCAATGTTTGTAGAATTGTTGTGTTCCGGCAGCTAGAGATATAATAGCCAGTGCCTCACTAGTTGAGGATCCTGGGTGAAGTGCGCATCCATCATTGGCCTTATCATCACTTAACATCAGGTGAGATCAAGGCACATGTACTTACCCGTAAAATAAGTATATATAAAAAATATCTATGTTTGTCGTAAAATGTCAATTTAAGTTTTTAATATCTGAGATTATAATAACCTAAAGTAACTAAAACTAATACAAAACTTAAAATTCCTCCGCGTCGCAGTCGACTGGTAAAGTGTATATAAGTAACTAGCTGTGCCTGGCGGTTTCACCCGCGTTAATTAGCGACTGTTCCACTCCTATTAGTCATAGCGTGATGTAATATAACCTATAGCCTTTCTCAATAAATGGACTATTTAACACAAAAAGAATTTTTTAATTCGAACCAGTAGTTCCTGAGATTAGCGCGTTCAAACAAACAAACAAACAAACAAACAAACAAACTCTTCAGCTTTATAATATTAGTATAGATAATAAGTAAGTAATAATTTATTTTTCATATAAAATCACACATATAAACAGAAACAGATAAATTCTTATAAAAGTACCCAAGAGACTATGTTTTAATTTGTGTTTTGAAAGCTATAGTATACTATATTGTCGATTATAGCCGACTGTGGCGGTCAAAAGTTTAATCGATACAAAAGAGCGGTCAGTAACTGATTTTTGACTTTTAGCAACCTTTGAATGCAGATCACCTGGTTCCTAGTTGTGATCTAGTAAAATTTTAAAAATATTCTGAAAAATATTTTTAGGCTTCGAATACTAGTGTCGAACATTGGGTTACTGTGTCGAGCATACGTGCCACTACAGTTTTTCTATTCAAATGATATTATAGGACGCGAGTGCGGTGCTAGCGCTAGCGAGGAGCTAATTCTTTCCAATAAATACTTACATTATTTTTTTTACAACGTTAAATGAATATTAATGTCCATTAACATTATAGTAAGTAAATAAATATAAGGTCAATTGTATAAATTAATGATCTATTTATTTGAGGAGCTCGATGGCACAGTGAGGAGCTCGACGAGGTTAAGCAACTTTCGCAAAGGCCGGTCATCGGATGGGTGACCAAAAATTTATCATCTCGAGCTCCTCCGTGCTTCGGAAGGCACGTAATGCAGTTGGTCCCGGCTGCATTAGCAGTCGTTAACAACCACCAATCCGCTCTGGGCCCGCGTGGTGGTTTATGGCCCGTTCTCTCTATCCATCCATAAGGAAGGTTCGTGCCCCAGCAGTGGGGACATAAAATGAGCTGATGATGATGATGATGATGATGATTGTTACTACAAGTTATACTACTGTATTATACGACACAATAGGCCAATAAAGGACTAGGAAATAAAAACCTATTACCCATTTGTGAGGTAGTAAATATTACTTACTTATGAAGACAATGTCCTATAACTCATTTACGATGCCAATAAATGTATGGTTATTCTCTTGTTTATCCCTTATTTTCTATACTCTTAGATTTACCTCAATAAATTACCACAATTAACATTGGAATCACTTTGTAACAGACTTTACATTTTAATTTATGCTGCATGCAAAATGCTATACTTATAATATTAAACATGAAGTATGATATGATAATTACCTACTTCATTAATTACAAGATAAAATTTTATTAGAAAAAGTCAACCAGCTTCAGGGAGCTCGAGTGGGAAATATTAATAATACATATAGTATATATTATATGTAACAAAAACCCTGTCCGATCCGTAAAAGTGTTATTAGGTATCGAGATTCACTTCTATTTACGTAATTATTTTAAAGTAATAAGTGAAAATTTTTTTTTTATTAAATGACAATACTTATCTTATCTTATCTTATCTTAGTGGGGCTGAGGTTTCCCTCTTGCAGTAGCACTTCGACCCATCGGGATCTTTTGTGCAACCCCGTCCTTTCACTCTTCTTCCTCTGTAAAGATAGATGAATGACAAAACTTACATGGCAATACTTTTGTCGGCACTTCGGTAGGTAGGAGCTTTGGCGCCGCGCCGCCGCCATTGATGGAAAGTGTGTTCACATTTATAAAATTAGCATAATTTTGGGGTAATTTGAGCAATTTCGGTAAAAAAACCTTTATGGCTCTGACAGGGCTTTTGTTACATACTGTATATAGCATTCCGAGTGCAAAATTAAAAAAATAATAATACTTAATTACTGTCTCACTATTATGCAAAGGCCTTAAATCATCTAGTAAAAGAATCTAGTCATCGCTACAAAAGGATATTGGCCTAATGATTATGCTTACCAAATGCAAGTTAGTGATCACTAACTCGGGCTACACATAAAACTAAACTTTGTCCGACCTGGGAATTGAATCTAGGAATTCCGGATATCGTGCTGAGCGCGTTGCCGCTCTGCAACCGAGACATTAATCAATGATTTGAATTAAATTTATCTGGGTAGGTAACTATATTAATATATTGAGGTAATATCAAAAATCAAAATCAGTGAAAAAATTCAGCGCTTACGTCAAACTTCCCGGTAGCATAACGGTCGTGAATATTTAAAATCTCGAGTTAGCTCTGTTTGTTGTCGTTGCGAAGCTCTATGGTACAGTGGTACACGTGCCTAGTTCGCGATTGCTGATGTTAATCATCTTTCGTAAAGACCAGTCATCGGATGGGCGGCCAAAAATTTATCATCTCGAGCTCCTTGCTTCGGAGACGTAAAGCCGTTAGTCCCAGCTGCATTAGCAGTCGTTAACAACCGTCGAACCGCACGGGTTTAAACTCTTTCAGGGTCAGTTAGCAAACTAACCACATATTTCATTTGGTTTTCAATCTTGTCTCAATCACATAAAGTTCAAAATGTGGTGGGAATATACATCCCTCTGACCCTGAAAGAGTTAAGCCCGTTCTCCCTGTGTTTCCATTCGTAGGCAGGCTCGTGCCCCAGCAGTGGGGATATAAAATGAGCTGGACCACCAGGTGGTGGTGTGATGTTATCGTGAGATCACAGTCGTTAAAATATATTTGAGACCCTACACGTGACCCCTGTGTGGTGCTAAATGAGTGACACTGTGTGGTAGAGCCACGCTGCGATGCAGCACGAAATGGGCCGGCTCGCCCGGCGTAATACCAACCTCTCACAGAATATCGGCGTGAAAAAATGGCACTTGTTGCTGTTGTGTTTCGTCTGGTGAGTGAAAGTACCGGAGGCCCATCTCTCAGCCCTCCCAATTCCTACTCCCCCCTCAAGATCCAACTCCTTCCTCAAAGCCGGCAACGCATCTACGACTCCTCTGGTCTTGCGGGTGTCCATGGGCGGCGGTGATTGCTTCCCATCAGGTGACCCGCCTGTTCGTTTGCCTCCTTTAAATATAAAAAAAATAATAATATTGGGCCATCATAGTTGGTGATGGCCACCCCATAAGCTATTTTGCATGTGGAATAGTTTGACAGCAATAGTTGCGCTCCGTAGCAGAAGGTCTATCAAGGAAAATGCCGATGGTTGCAAAACAGCGACATGTTCATCAGTCTACATAGGGACAATGCCTTCATCGGCAAAACGACAAACTAGTAAAACGACGACAATTTAAAATCGTCTACTATGTAAAGTACATTCACCATCACAATGATTTATATCTGCTACCTAAATAGGCTGAGTAAAGACTCAGAATGCAAAATTATCTAAGTAGGTAAGATAAAACCTTCTTTGTAAGCAAATGGCATTTATACCCTGATGATGATGATGATGATGAAGATGATGACAGACAAGTTACTAGACCACAAAACCTGTTGACAAAAGTATCACAATAATCAGATCAAATATTGAATTCCAGGTCTCTACCCACTTCGGCGAAGGTGGTAGCCCTGGTGATGGGAGTGGTGGTTGCCATGACAACGCTGACTGCGGTGAATGCTGCGATGACGTTCACCCCACGCCCAGACATCGGGTACCCTGTGGGACTCATACCTGAATGTAAGTGTTCAAGAGTTTACTTCCTCAGACTTACTGATCACTCCTGTAATAACTCTTCACGTATGTCGCCAGGAGGTGCTGCACAGTGGTCGGCAAGCGGTAATAATTCGAAGATTGGAAGGTTCTAATTCAAAAATACCATAGTAGCTTTTTTTTAGTATAGTCATGGAACCAAAATCACAAAAAAAATCGATTAATTTAACCTTGTTTTAATGGAAAAAAACCCTCATAAGTTGGTAAAACACGAAATACAATATTTATGCGTAGTTTTTATGGTCGAATGGATACGAATTTATTTCTTAAGATATTAATGATATGAATATTTACATATAATTTTACGCAAATATTGTTGCGTACAAATTAAAATTTGAAAAAAGGCAAAGTGTTGAAAAAAAATCCACCAGCGGGATGCGAACGCGCACCCCATGGCATGCCGGGTCAGGTGCACTGCCAACTATGCTATCGTGGGTTCGGGTTCGAATCCCGCTCGTGGATTTTTTTGACACTTTGCCTTTTACAAATTACTCTTTTCATCATGAAGCAACGCACTTATCTTTAAAAAAATTGTATTTCTTGGATCATAACTTTTTTGCCTTCTGGATCCTATTGCGAGTGTATGTCTCAAAAGATTCCTTAGTCCTTAGTCCTTCTAGTAATTAGCCCAATAAATATCAGCCGCTAATATCTGCTACCCTTGATATACGATTCATTTATCTAATGAGGATGAGTGATTGTGTGCAAATAGCCAATGTTAATAAATAAATGACTTAAATGAAACTGTGATAAGAAATATAATGATATTGGCTTACAAATGGCTCAAAATCAGCAAGAAACATTTAGATCTAAACCTTCTTAGTCTTAGACCTGAAAAAAGAGTAAAATTATTTTTTATTTTATTTTCGTTAATTTAATATACGAGTACTTACACATCAAACTAATACATCATTTTTTTATTCTTTAAAAGCAATGTTATGCAGTGAAACATACATAACACTTACAGATGTAATTATTTCCGCACTCCTATATAAAGCCGACCACTGTGCGCTGCTTCAATGCCATACTAATTTTCGTTTTCGTAAACGTAATCGAATGAATACTGATAGTAAACAAAGCTCACACTAGGCACCCTGACATAATATATCCTTTCAATCTTAGCTTATAAAAAAAAATACAAAAATACATATTCAAAATAATAAAGTCGAAGCCGTTGTAATATTTTTCCCGAAAAAAAAAGTGTAGACAAAAAAAATACACCTGCATTTGTATGCATTTACTTATTCACAACTATTTAATTACTAATTAGTTATACTCGTAATCATATAATGAGTTCACCGCCTTGTAACAGATTCAAAGGGACACCAGTATAGTTGGAATTGTATAGATTTGAGCTAGATATGGCCCGATTAGGCGCCTGTTGTCATTGACATAGAGCTTGCCTAGAACTGACCCTCAAATAAGCGAGTCTAGTTAGGAACGCTCGCTGTATTGAGCTGCAGCACATAATGATAATGTGACATAACGAATCGAAATGGACTGGAAGTTTAAATGGGTTGTATTAAGTTAATAATAATTGTATGTAATTATAAATAAATAAAAAAAAAAAAAAAAATTCGCAACCAATTATAATGTCATAGATACACAAACAGACGCTTGCACGTCAATCTATCAAAATCTGTCAAATTTCTTCAATAAATATTCAACCATATGCCATATCTATACATATAATAAAACTAAAGAGGGTGGAAAGTTGGCTGGGGATACTTAGAATCGATAACAGAACACGTTCCAACAGTTTTTACAATTTTGTTTGTCTGTTTGTCTGTTTATTTGACCGCACATCACGTGAAAATGGCTGAACGGATTTGGATGAAACTTTGCACATAGACATACCCGGACCAGGTTATACGACACTTTTTATCCCGGTAACAGGTTCCGGTGGGATAGTGTAGTCTTCGCGAACGAAGTTGCGGGCGACAACTAGTAGGTACATAAAGTTCAAAGTTTGTTCACAATTTGTGGTAGTCTGATGTGCATTCGTACCTATGTACATTGACATATTCACATACTACCGGAAATCAAAACAAAATGTAAAAAAAAAACTTTTGTAAAAGACTATAGACTGCCTAAGTGTTAATTGCCAATAGATGAATAGAAAAGAATAGAAATAGTTTATGATTGATGATAACCCCTTGAGCGTCCATCGACCACCAGGTGGCCGATAACAATTAAAATTCTATTGGACTAGGCCACGATGGCATTAGTAGAAGTGCACCTGACCCGCTATGTCAGACGGTGCGGGTTCAAATCCCGGTCATGGAAAGCTACTTCAACATTCTTCTCTTCTTCAAATTGTAATTTGTTTTCAAGTTAGTTTATATATCAGGTCACATTTTATCAAATGCAAATATTTTGAGGATAACTTCAACAACATATAATAAACTATTTTTATGAAAAAACCTTAAATTTTTATACGCTTGTTTTCAATGAAAACGCCAAAAGACATTGCGATTAAAAAGTAAAATAAAGCACTTTCGATAGCTTCAATTCAAAGTAGCCAAAACAGAGAGGGCGCAATGCCTTCACCGCTTACACGTGCCCGTAGTTTCATTCAAAGGAGCCGACAGATAGGCCGCTCTTAAAAATATTACAATTTTTGTGTCAGGAAAAGTAAAAAAAAACCAGCCTGATTTTTTTTTTAATACTAGGGCCTTATTTCTCTGATATAATTAAATGTTTTGTCAAAATATTTGCAGTTGATAAAATGTGACCTTATATAATGTTATATACCCATATTTATTATAAACGTTATTTCTTAATGAATTGTTATTTTACATTCTATGTAAAAAGAAACATTTTCTCATCAAAAAACGTAAGTTCAAAATAAACTAAATTATTTATTTATATCAGACCATATTTTGAGGTCTTATGAAAGTCATTTTATTATACGTAATTGGTTCGTTAGCCTATAAAGGGCGACCTTATACTGAGAAGAACCAGCAAGAGAATCAGAAAAAGCTTTTCTTTCCTCCCAAAAAAAATCACACCTTGCCAATAGAATGCCATGGAATATAATTCCGTGGAATTGCCATGGAAAGTGTTCCATGACAAATAACTTAATAATCCGATTTATGCGAAGATATAATGTATTTTTTCTATAATAGTTATAAAATTAAGATATTCCAATTACCTGCTTATATTGTGGGCAAGCTATTTTTTCATATTCATTTGAATGTCATTAACTTAATAGTTACGGAAGCGTAGCAAAATTTAATAGGCAAGTCTATAAATGAATATTTAAAAAAGAAACAATCCGACAAATACATGTGGATGACTAAATAATGTTCTTGATTAGAATTAGGTATTTATATCAGTTTATTTTTAGGTTTTATATTTTTATATCAGGTTTTTTAGTAGCAGCCTAATAGTGGATATATTAAAATTAATTTATGAATATGGTTACAAGGTCATGTAGATGTTAGAGCGATGTGTTATTTTTATTAACAAAATTAAATGTAAAATGAGGTAAACAGTGATTGAGGTTTTAATGGCTTATGTTCACTGACCTGTATTTGGCAAGCTTGGTATTAATTCTTTAATGAGGGTAGGAACGGATTTTTTTCTATTCTATTAGTAACAACTTAAGATATGGCATTAATTTTTTTTCTGTAGTACTGCTGATGCTTAACAATATTTTTTCAAAAATTAAAAAAATCTGCGGGCTTCTGGACACGGTGACGTCACGTCATCCGATATAAGCCGACTGCCAGCGAACGAAGCGTGTTTTAAGTAAATTAATTATGTACAATAACTTTGTAAATGCTTATCGTATCGAAGTGAAACAAGAACTATACGTTTTGGAATAACGTCTTCTTTAATGGTATAGGGTAAAAATAAACTTTTTTTTATATTTCCCAAGTCCATTGGAGCGATGACTTGATTTCAATGAGGTCTTTCGTCTTGCTGTACGCCGTGTATAGGTTAAGTACTTAACATACCTTTTGCTAGGAGCTCGATGGCGCAGTGGTTAACGCGCCCGGTCTGCAAGTGCTGAGGTTAAGCAACTTTCGCAAAGGCCGGTCATCGGATGGGTGACCAAAATTTATCATCTCGAGCTCCTCCGTGCTTCGGAAGGCACGTAAAGCCGTTGGTCCCGGCTGCATTAGCAGTCGTTAACAACCACCAATCCGCACTGGGCCCGCGTGGTGGTTTATGGCTCGTTCTCCCTATCCATCCATAGGGAAGGCTCGTGCCCCAGCAGTGGGGGCATAAAATGAGCTGATGATGATGATGATGATACCTTTTGCTTGTATGTTAGATTCGTATACCACATTGGTTTATTGAGGACATTTTTTATTTATAGGTTTTATTTTGTCTTTAGTTAAGTTATCTTAATTTTTTTTGCTTTATTTTTTCTTTAGTGTAGTTAGTTATGTTATGTTTCATTATTGTTTTTAATACATGCCACGGTTGTAATTATGATAGGTTCATATATATAAAAAAACCTACATTTCACAATAATTGAGAGATCATAATTTTACAAACACTGGCTTATTACATATTTTTGTGAAGATTCTTTGGAAGTTTGTGCCCTGAATCCGGCTCACTAAAAACAAGAGATTTTTAAGACAAAATGGCCGCTCTCCTCGTTTGTCAGTTTTTTGCTTCAACACCAAACAAACTCTCATTTTCGTTATCGTGATTGAATGGCGAACCAAACTCGCATTCAGTTTGCTGATTTATTTGTATGTCACGTTTGTTGCGAGCTGAAGGCAATCGTATTGTTTTCCATGATAAATTAATCAGCAGGTGCATATGATCGGCTAGAAATTAAATATTCATTCCGCCCGCGAGTCGGTACACAGTCTGTAAGCATTGTCCATACACTCTTAAAAGTTGTTTGATGATTGTTTGTGAACTGCGATAGACATAGATGTGGCGCTTTAATTAGTATTATGTTAATTGTGTAATGGTGCGAGAATGTTAAACGGTGTTAGCATTGGACGTCTGTAAGCTACGTCGTATTGGAGCTGTCTTTGGTTTATCGATGACTCCATCGCATTTTTCTTTTTTCTGTTCAATATTTATTGGTTTTTCTTTTATACTCCTATAGTGTAACTCTTATTAAAAGATACAAAAAAGTATAGTAAGTGCTTACTCTTTATCTTACTAGGCGGTAAATTACGATAAGAGCGAAGATGAAAGCGCACTTCATCTGGAATCGTCACCTACAGAGGTAGGTTTCGAAATTAGGTATTGTATCTGTAGCGGCTTTGATACTCCGCTATCGAAAAAAAGTCTACAGTCTACAAAAAAAGATAATGAATATTCTACAAAGACCTTTTACTGCCTCGTACCCATATCAGATTCAGTCAGATTTTATATTTTGACTGCATCTTTGTGGTGTATTTTTAAAATAACATTTACATATTTTCTTGGGTATTCAGAACTCAAATAAACTCAGAATGATATTTAGCAGAGCGTCCTGTTATTTTTAAACATACCTAGCTGCAGGTAATTTATTTTATAGTAAGTGTAACAACAGCATGCACGTATCTCCATATATTGCAGTTTAGTATGCAGGTCATACGACGTTCATGCATCTGTAGTTCTACCATCATTTAGGTATAACAATAAACTTTTCATGCAAATTTTCTTTATAAGAAAAAATGCTGTTTTATATAATCTCATTTATTAAAGCTTTATGTTTACCCATCATCACCACTGCTGGGGCACGAGCCTTCCCTATGGATGGATAGGGAGAATAGGCCATAAACCACCACGCGGGCCCAGTTGGAGGTTGTTAACGACTGCTAATGCAGCCGAGACCAGCGGCTTTACGTGCCTTCCGAAGCACGGAGGAGCTCGAGATAATTAATTTTTGGTCACCCATCCGATAACCGGCTTTAACGAAAGTTGCTTAACGTTAGCAATCGCAGACCGGGCGCGTTAACCACTGCGCCATCGAGCTGTTCGACCAATGATAACTACGCATTATGTTTTTAATACGTAAAATTTGACTGAGAATACTTCGAATACTAATTAAATAATTCTTATTTATTACACGAAACAGCTTTATAGGAGATACATGGCTATGATTTACATAAATATTTATGAATTAAGTAAGCCGCAACCCCACAGATATGTGTGAACAACATGATTATTAAGAAATGAAGTCTGGTAATTGTTAATTGAAATGTAATTATGGCATACTAAATACGATATCAAAATTAAAGTTTAAAATTTATTAAAAAAAAAATTATTGCTTATTACAAGTAATTATCATTAGTGATTATTACTGAGCAACACTACGGTAATGGGCAACACCGTTTAAGCGCACCGAGCGCTCAACAGCTCAACAGCACAGTTTTAAATTTTAACTTAACATCACTAATGCATCGTATTCGCACAGTCACACCAAAGGCAGTAAACTCAATTATACAAATTGTTATGTAACACCACAGATAATTGCGTCAATTCGTCTAATTGTTACTGCTGGCTCAATTCGCGGCCACGACCAACAGCGTCATGCGACGCGACGAACGGATTGCTAGTTCATTGCGTTCTTTCTATCACCGTTGACTTTGATTGCCTTAGTATGACGCGTAATGAACTAGAAACCGCTCGCCGCGTCGCAAAACGCTCGCGCTCATGGCTGAGGCCTTACAGTCGGCGTGTTCCACATTCCAATATTCCGTGACAATCTGCCGTTAACAGAGTTAACCTTCGTATTATTAGAATAGTTATTACCACGATTATTATCGTGTATGTTGTTGTCGTCAAGAGTAGTGTTGTTTATATATATATTGGCAACGTTGCATGTACCATGATGATCACGGATATGGCTTCCAATCCCGCAATATCGTCATCTCGGTATTGCGGGATCCCGCGTCTTTTATCAGTCCCGCGTGTTGCGGGATTACGGGCGCGGGAATCCGCGTGATTTGCGGGACTGGATATGTTATGTTTCCTTTGCAAACATTTTCAATTGAATGCTGGCAAAATGACCAAACCCAATAAATAATTTTAAAATGTAAAAAAAATCAGCAATAATAAGTAAGCAGTAACATTTATTGAGTAACGAAAAACTAAAAACGCGTTTTTCCCAAAACTCGTTTAATTGTGTTATGACAGTGTTTCAAAGGATGTGCGATGTATGCAATATAGTCTGATGTGGTGAGCTCCAGTAATACACATCCACAAACCTCTAAAATATTTTAGTAACGTTTTTTTTCTACATAATATTATATTTTGAAGTCTTTTTATCTGACTGTACTGAACAGCTCCAATAATTTAATAGAGCCGAATCGTCAGTGAAAAAAATAATAAAATTAAAAACTGTCAATTCGGACACCGTGTCCAAATATAATGTGTCCGAAACGTCAGCTACCCGATCAATCGATTGTATTAAACTGTGTAATCGAATTTGATTGATCTCATTGCTCACAGTAAAACTTAAATAAAAGGGTAGTTATGTTGATTATTGAATTGTTTTATTTGCCTTTTAGAATTACTTATAATTTTTATATGCGGGATCCCCCAAATACCGGGATCCCGCGGGATTAAAATGTCCGACTCCCGCAAATTCCGAGATTGAATATAGTCTGCGGGATTGGAAGCCCTAATCACGGATGTAACCTTCGTACAGTTAGTGATAACGGCCGTTAGTTAATGCTGCTTTTTTGCCTGTGGTCAGTGGTAAGTAGAGGTTTGAGAGCTAGAGATTACTTGTTCGATTTCCAGCAGGTGGTACTCTTTTTGGTCGGGCTTGATTAGCTTGTATAGGGAAGAGCTCGATAGCGCAGTGTTAAACGTGCCCGGTCTTCGCATTACCGGTCATCGGATGACCGATCAAAAATGTATCATCTCGAGCTCCGTGCTTCAGAAGGCACGTAAAGCCGTTGGTCCCGGCTGCATTAGCAGTCGTTAACAACCACCAATCTGCACTGGGTCCACGTGGTGGTTTATGGCCAGTTTTTCCTATCCATTCATGGGGAAGGCTCAGCCCCAGCATTGGGAACATAAAAATGAGCTGGTGATGATAGAGCTTGTTTTAAGTCCGCCTGTATAGTTTCTCTTTGTCTTTCGCCAGTGTTTTATGTGTAGTCTTCGCTTACACTTAAATGAATGCATGAATAAAAAATTATTTATTGGAACACCCGATTACAGTGTATCACATCATCATCGTCATCATCTCAGCCAAAGACGTCCACTAATGGACAAAGGCCTCCCCCAAGGATCAGCATAACAACCATATTTTTACACCGGTTGACTTTTTTATCACCGTTCAAACCTTCTGAGATGACTCCCGTGATAAAAACGAACAACTCTTACTATTGGACCAACTTCCTAACTCGAAAATAAAATTCAGCTGTTCCATACATTTTGGTCGAATGAATATTGAAGTTTTGTATGGAACAGCTGAATTTTATTTCGAGTTAGGGAGTTGGTTCCATAGTAAGAGTTGTTCGTTGGTATCACGGAAGTCATCTCAGTAGTTTTGGACGGTGATAAAAAAGTGACTTTGTATAGGTAGAAAAAAAATGCAATATATTTCATCCACCACTTAGCATGATAATATTTTATGTTCGACAGGAACCAGTAATCAAAATTTTTTTCTTTAATCATTAAAATAGGAGTCAGCAACTGGTTTTAGTCTCTAACAACAGTTGAACCATCTGCTTCCCAGTTGCCATTATAGCGAAAAAAATTTCAAAATCGATTAATAATTGTGACCTGTAGGTGGTCCCTTTAGATTTGGTATTGTAGAAAAACGGGTATGTTATTTTTTTTCGTAAATTGTTGTATTCATTTTCAATGCTTCGATTCTTGCGGGGAGTGCGAAATCTGTGATTTTTTTCTACCTTTTAATAACCAATGTGCTTTATTTGCACAAAAAAAAGGTGACATCCGCAGCCATCCCGTAAGATTTCAATAAAAATCTATGTTATTTGAAAACCATGTCGAATAATGGACTTAAAGTGTCGGCTACTGGTGCCACTGACCTACGCTGTCTATGTGCACTTTAGTAAACAATATTATTGCGTTCAAAACTTGTTTGCAACTATAGTTTACCGAACGCAGAATAAACATTTCTATAATTCAATAATTTAATTACGATATGCATAAATATGTAAATTGATGTTTGCTGATCACGATTGTTGACATAAAAATGCAGATCTGCAAAAGGGTCTACAAACAGCTCTTTTTTCTTTTATAGAGTATTTTAAAGAAACACAGGACAGGTTGACCTATCCAAATGAGTCAGTAAGAAAAAAAAAGCCAAAGCTTTATGATTTATGGAAGTTGGTTCTAAAAATCATAATTATAGTCCTTGTTAATGGACTTCTTGGCGGCAAAGTGAAGAGTCATGTCTGCGGTTTTATTTTATTTTCTAAAATTTGTGTTATGTCGAATATTAATGTGAAATATTGGTGGATTATTAACCGTTAAGTGTTCGTGAGTGTGCATGAATGTTGGCAAATGAAACAAAACAGTGCAACGTCACTTTTCAAATTCTCTCAAGAAGTCCGCCCGAGGACTTAGTAAAGCCCCACATCTTTGCTGAGATACTCGAGGGGTTAGGGGGTATATCATTTCTCACTTCTCATTTCTATTATCATTCATCATCATCATACGGAAAAGAAAAATTGTTTATTTATGTATTACTTGTTTCAAAAATTACTTGACACGGCTAAATGTGCTAATCGCACATAGCCATCGACAAAAAAAAAGTGATTGTTAATATAAACTGCATTCATATATTTTTTTAATTTCATCGGTAATTCGAATACTTTAATTTTTTTTATTCATTTGCTTCGCTTCCCACCGGGGGGTACACCTTTGTGTACTCGGTTTGGTTGGTAGGACTTGTTTGTCCGCTTGGCTAGTTACCACCATCTTATCTAAATATGTCGCTATAACATCAATGTTTGTAGCATTGTTGTGTTCCAGCAGCTAGAGATAAGATAGCCAGTACCTCACTAGTTGAGGATCCCGGGTGAAGTGCGCTTCCACCAAATGACCTTACCTATCATCACTTAACATCAGGTGAGATGAAGTCACTGTGCTTTTTTTTTTCAGCTACTCCCTTCTTTTGTTGCAGGACTTTTTATTCTTTTTATTTTTTTCTTTTTCTTTTTTATGGGTTAAATAAACTCGAATGACTCATATAATTATTATAAGTCGCTTATCCGAAAGCATCTATATCAAAGTTCAAACGGTCAGTAAACTACATTTTTGCGCTGACCTTTACAGCCATCTTATTAAACTTCATTTTTTCTCATTTTAACTTGTTCTTATAGCATTTACTTACAATTACTTTTTTTTCTTTATTTTTTTATCCATTTTGAGTCATCCACTTAACATCGAACCGGCGACCTTTCGCAATCCGAAGACTACTTTTCCTATTGAACTACTGAGATGCAGGTTTCAAGTTTTTTTCCTTAAGAGCGGGTAAGCGCCTTGACCTTCATTTCACCTGATGTTAATTAAGATACAATAAAGCCGTTGGTCCCGGCTGCTTTAGCAGTCGTTAACAACCACCAATCCGCACTGGGCCCGCGTGGTGGTTTATGGCCCGTTCTCCCTATCCATCCATAGGAAAGGCTCGTGCCCCAGCAGCGGGGACATAATATGAGCTGATGATGATGATGATGATGATGGCGATGATGATTATGATGATAATGATGGTTATTATTATTATCATCATCATCAGCTCACTTATGTCCCCACTGCTGCGGCACGAGCCTTCCCTATGGATGGATAGAGAGAACGGGCCATGAACCACCACGCGGGCCCAGTGAGGATTGGTGGCCGTTAACGACTGCTAATGCAGCCGGGACCAACGGCTTAATGTGCCTTTCGAAGCACGGAGGAGCTAGAGATGATAAATTTTTGGTCACCCATCCGAAGACCGGCCCTTGCGAAAGTTGCTTAACTTCAGGTAGGCTACTCTTGACGCAAACTCAATCTTAATACAATTCCAATGCGATTAATATGTATCGATATTAGGATGTTTCGCAATTTCGGAACGCCCCATCTCGATAATAATTTGTTCACTCAATTTCCACGCAATTTAATTCCAATGTAGCGCTATTATCGCTTTTAAGAGTGCCATTTGAATTTTTTAGATTTGGGATTGGAAATTGATTATTGCAATTGTGTTTCAAGAGTAACCCACCAGCACTCGTAGACCGGGCGCGTTAACCACTGCGCCATCGAGCTCCTGATGATGATGATGACGAAAGCCGAACGCCTCGGTGGCCGAATGGAAAAGCGCTCGGCCCGATACTCGACGGTCCTGGGTTCAATTCACAGGTCAGGCAAGATTTTTGCGATGCCTAGCCCGGGTTTGTAATCATTAAGTGGGTATGAAGTGGGTATGTGAGTGAGTGGGTGTATAAGTGGGTAGGAGCTCGATGGCGCAGCGGCTAGCGCGTTCGGCTTGCGATCTTGCCCGCTAAGCAACTTTCGCAATGCCGGGTCGCCTGATGGGTGACCAATTAAAAAACATCTCGAGCTTCTCCGTGCTTCGGAAGGCACGTTAAGCCGTTGGTCCCGGTTGTTGTCGTAAGATGGCAGTCGTTAAAACCCACCAACCCGCATTGGGCCAGCGTGGTGGGTTATGGTCCAATATCCCCTCGTGCTACTGATCATGTGGGAGGCCTGTGCCCAGCAGTGGGACGTTTATAGGCTGATGATGATGATGATGATGAAGTGGGTATGCTTTCCTTGGCGAAGGAGCTCAATGGCGCATTCGGTCTGCGATCGCTGAAGTTAAGTAACAAAGGCCAGTCTTGGATAGGTGTGTCGTAGCTTCTATGTGCTTCGGAAGGCACGTAAAGCTGTTGGTCCCAGCTTACAACTCCGCCACCAAAGAGGACATTTGGTAGACGACTTTAGAGTTGACGACCCGAGCATTGGAACTGCGAGTTGTACTCTTAGTGCAACGAGAAGTGAGCGAGCTTACAGCTCCGGTGACCTATCCGGATATTAGGTAGTGGACTTTACGTGTCCACGGGACATCTAGCTTGAGACACTAGTCTTAAAAGCACCGGATGAAGAATGCGCTTCGGCGGGTTCTAAACTGGCGATATGACCTGGTAGGCTACTCTTGACGCAAACTCAATCTCAATACAATTCCAATGCGATTAATATGTATCGATATTGGGATAAGTTTCGCAATTTCGGAACGCCCCATTTAAATAATAATTTGTTCACTCAATTTCCACGCAATTTAATTCCAATGTAGCGCTATTATCGTTTTTTTAAGAGTGCCATTTGATTTTTTTAGATTTGCGATTGAAAATTGATTATTGCAATTGTGTTTCAAGAGTAACCCACTTGACGTAGATGGTTCCTTGTGCTTGCGCAAGGATGTTTGACACTTTTACCTTTATAACGGTAAGGTTGGTAGGGGGTGTCAGGATAAACTCTAAAGTCGCGTGGAGTTGGGTTGTTGTTGATCCTGGCTGCATTAGTAGTCGTTAACAACCACCAAGCCGCACTGGGCCCGAGTGGTGGTTCATGATGATGACAGATCATTTTTACGTTTTATTTTTCATGACACGGATAGATTTTTTTCTGCTGATACTTAAAGATACCCTGAGCAGCTGTAAGTATCAGCAATAATAGGTGTCTATGGTAAAATGTAACTAAAATAAAAATAGGTTTCAATGCGTTGTGTAACTACAACACCTATGTAGAGTACAACAAATGACTTACAAAAAGATGTTCCACAAAGGTCTCATCAATTGCTCGCTACAAAGAATTTGTACTGAAATAATGAATTTCCCATCTGGCCCCCATCATGCTGGTGACAAAAGAAAACAACTCACGATCTCTGGTTCCTGTCAAATAGCCACTACCCTACTTACATATTTTAATTGTCTTAAAGTCATCTGTTATTTCCTACAGGCCCCGGCGTATTGAAAAACGCCTCCATCAGCTCCAAGATGATGCCACACCTCCAGGTCATCGTGCACAGGATGGAAAACGACAAGGTGGTGAGGAAACCCATGCCCATCACCGCTGCAGCCAAAATGGTGTCCAAGGACAAAGTTATAGGTGAGGTCATCACACAAATCGAATAGGATCAATAATACCATTATCACCACTACCCTCAAATACTTACCTCAAATAATCGCTAGAGAACAACGATTCATCCCTAGGATGATACGCGAGGCTATTGAAATTAAAAAACATTCTTATTTTATTAATAAGAAGATGATTGGAATTTATAACTGGCATGGGACCCAATCATACAAAATATGAAATCCCAGTCCCAACACCATACTGCCAGACCAAAATATTCTGTAAGCTCTTTTTGCGTGAAACGGAACGTGATTAAATTAAAATAGGATATGCAAGCTACCAACTAATGATGACAAGACCAACACTAGTCTATGTGACCACAGACCCTGCAAAGGGTTCGAAACGTCAGGATAAATCCACTGAGCAAGTAATCACTACGTTATGATAAATCTGTACTAATATTATAAAGAGGAAAGCTTTGTATTTTTGTATGTATGTAGGTTTGCAACGAATATACTCAAAAACTATTGGGCCGATTTAAAAAGTTCTTTCACCATTAGAATGCTACATTAGCGCTGAGTAGCACGCCGGGTCAGCTTGTATTAAATAAACCAAATGTATAAAATAAACGCGAGTAGATCCGTAAAGTAGTTTCGTTTTAATTTATATCCATTTCTTGTGTAAAATATCAATCATGTGAAACTTACCTTGAGATGGATAGACATAAGACAAGGATTTATTTAAAAATAATAACAAAGATCATATTTAAGGATTATGGAGCTCGATGGCGCAGTGGGTAACGCGCCTGACATATGACGCGATGACAGATCATTTTTACATTTTATTTCTCATGACACGGACAGATATTTTTCTGCTGATACTTAAAGATACCCTGAGCAGCTGTAAGTATCAGCAATAATAGGTATCTATGGTAAAATGTAACTAAAATAAAAATAGGTTTCAATGCGTTGTGTAACTACAAGACCTACGTAGAGTACAACAAATGACTTATAAAAAGATGTTCCACAAAGGTCTCATCAATTGCTCGCTACAAAGAATTTGTACTGAAATAATGAATTTCCCATCTATACGATCATGATGCGAGTTTCAATAACGACCTAATGTTTTATTCAAGGTATGTAGCTTGTAAATTTCTCGCGATATTTCACCTCGACGCAGCCACCAGTGTCTGAGCAGTTAGGGTTCCCTCGCTTTATGAACCATTTCCTTTCTTGGGAAGAAGAAGAAGAAAAAAAGCTTTTATTAACAATACACACACATATATTATATACGAAAAATAAATAAGGCAGACAGAATACATACAAGAGGAAAAATTAGATGAAACAAAAAGAGTAATTAAAACGACAACAAAGAGATTTCAGTGTAGCTTAAGGCTGCTTTCCCCCCAATAAGATTGTTAGGAGAGGATAAGTTAGGATTAATAGGATAGGATTAATAAGATATTTCTGCGGTAGAATCGCTAGCTCGATTGCCCGGGGCTCACCCCTCCCTATCGACGGTTGAAGCCTTCAACCATCGATAGGGAGGGGTGAACCTGAAGTGAACTTAAAGGAACAACCCTGGGGTTTTAATGGGTCGACCGCGTTTAGGCCAATCCCACATATCCCGTAGGTCGTCCCAGTCTACGGAAACTTGGTTGCGAGTTTCCCCTGGGGAACAAAAAAGGATTAATAGGATAGCTTCCTTTTCCTTGTGGTATCAAATAGAGTAAACTTATAATGGAAAATCGCAAGGAGAACGGGTCATAAACCACCACGCGGGCGCAGTGCGAATTGGTGGTTGTTAACGACTGCTAATGCAGCCGGGACCAACGGCTTTAAATACAAAAATCTTATGGGTAAGCACTTGACCTTCACATTACCTGATGTTAAGTGATGATTAGGCTGAAGGTGGAAGCGCACTTCACCCGGATTCCTCAAATACTGAGGCACTGGCTGCCTTATCTCTAGCTGCCGCAACACAATGCTGCAAACATTGATGTTATGGCGACATATTTAAATAAGATGGTGACAGCTAACAAGGCGGGCAAAGAAGACTACCACCAACCAAACCGAGTACATAAACATGTACCCCACGCTGGGAATCGAACCTGGGAGCTCTGGGTCTAAACCGGTGGTCGTAACCACTAGACCACAGAGGCGCTTTACGTGCCTACAAGAAGCACGAAACTCGAGATGATACACTTTTGGTCACCCATCCGATGACCGATCTTAAATTCAGCAATCGCAGATCGAGCTCGTTCACTATTAGCTCACTAATCAAGCTCCTAAAATAAAAATACGGAACCCTCATTAAACAAGTTCATCTCACACTATAGACGAGTATGTCTCTCAACTATAATGGGTTTTGAAATAGAATAATTTCAACTTTGAAAATATATTTTAATATCAAAAAGTAGTAAGTATATACTCGTATTCATAATACGAGTACCTTTCTTTCTTTGCGTGATTGAATCAGAAATGAAGAGATCCGCAGAAGAACAAAGGTAACCGACATAGCCCCAAGAGTTGTTAAGCTCAAGTGGCAGTGGGCAGGGCACATTGCTCGCAGGACTGATGGCGGCTGGGGCGGAATAGTCCTTGAGTGGCGACCGCGTACCGGAAAGCACAGTGTGGGTAGGACATTAACAAGGTGGACCGACGATCTGGTGAAGGTCGCAGGAAGCCGCTGGATGCGCGCAGCACAAAACCGGTCGTTGTGGAGATCTTTGGGGGAGGCCTTTGTCCAGCAGCGGACATCTTTTGACTGAGATGATGATGAAACTTCTAGAGAGTCGGGATAATATCGTTTATCGGTGGTTAGCGATGGCATGTGATCTTGTAAGTTAAACAGCTTTCGTAGTGCCGATTTCGAAGATGGGTGATGAAGTTGTTGTAGTTGGAAGGCATGTTAACAGATGATGGTAGCCGTGAAAATACACAAACGCGTTTTGGGCTATTGTGGTGTTTTATGACCCGTTGTGGTCTGCGAGACGGTAAAGGGTGTAAAGATGATGAGTTATGTTACTGTTATTACAATTTTTATGTTGTCTCGCCTTTCTTCAGATACCTGGGTTCAATTTCCAGGTCGGGCAAAAGTGTTTCGTAGATTTCGATGCATAAGTCCGCCCTGGCTTATTACCAAATCAATCAATCAATCAATCAATCAATAAAATATTTATTTGCTTAAATATGGTACAAAAATGTTCTTGGAATAAAATGTTAACCAGCATATTCTATCGTATACGATGTGCAAATATTCAAAATTATATTTAATCTATTACAAATTATTATTAAAATGAATTAAATTATTATTCATTCTATTACATAACTTAAATTACTAACAAATTATAATACAACTATAATACAAATAAAAAAATAATTATTAAAATATAGCATGTCAAATATTATCATTTAAATAGTCGTTAATTGTATAGTACATTTTGTTCATTAAAAATTGAATTAATTTTGATTTAAATTTATACAAAGTCGATATTTTATATCACCAGGCAATTTATTGAAAATTCGAATAAAAGAATTCGAAAAAAAGCAACCTGTTGTTAATTGCACAATGGTAACGCGATTGCTTCTGTTGCGGTTGCTAGAATCGGTCGGTTTATTTTAGATCGCCGCGCCGCCGCGCCGCAATTATGCACTTTTAGTTCGTCAATCGCTCGCTTGTGGCGCTATCGTAGCGATCTACGTTCCGTAATACGAATGTGTTTTGGTAGCGATAAATTGTAAATTGTCGTAATTGCGACTGTCACTTGAAAATCGGTAATGAGCCTTCGGGTTTGTAATCACCAACCCGCATTTGGCAAACGTGGTGATTAAGCTATTGCCAATTGTAATGATTGACTTGATTTCAATGATGGAGGCCTTGCCCAGCAACGGGCTATTTACTTTACTTACTATTTATTAGTGGGGTATAAGTTCCACTAAATTCTCTGTCACAAGTCACTTAATTCTCTGTCTCTGTTATCCACCTCTCGAGGTTCTCTTTATAATGTAAACATAAAAAGTAATAATGAATTTTACGAATTTTTTAACGAAGTCCGATGAAATACGTGTGTTAAAGTCGGGAACGGTTGCTATCTTTACATGATATAAATCTTCTGTTCTGTGTTATTGAACTCCTTCTAAACGGCTGGACCGATTTGGATGAAATTTTCTGTGTGCGTTCATGTGGATTCGAGAATGGTTTAGATTTACAATTGGTCCTGGTCGGTGGCGCTGCTATAGGGTACGAAGCTGCTTAAGCGGTCGAATGATTTGTTTGTTTTGTTGTCATGGAAACTATCAAAGCGGTACGAAGTCCGCCGGTCAGCTAGTATGGTATATGTATACGTAGTTAGCTAATAAACATAAGTGGTGGTGCGGGCGATGTTGTAATGTATAGTGGACAGTATTATTTTATTGGCGTTATACTAGGCAATGTTTCGCATTGCGAGAGATGGCACAAGGGCAAAGAGGAGGAAATACCTTGATCAGCAAGCGGCAGTAGGCACCACGTGTGAGGCGGGCGAGCAAGACTGCTCGCCCGATCAGACGATCCGGCACCAGGTTGGTGGCCGGTGGATTAACTTGGCTGGAACACGGACCAGCCCCCCGACCGCCTAACTCGATTGCTTTCGATTGCTTTGTCTACGTGTATAGTTTATGACGTCATCTTGTCATTTTGTACCGCCCATGAAAGCAAAATCGAAAGCTATAGCCAAGATGACGTCATAAAGCTTAACGTAATATTGCTAAATGACAAGATGATGTCATAAACTACACACGTAGCCAAAGCAATCGAAAGCAATCGAGTTAGGCGGTCGGCCCCCTGGACCACCAGCGCGTGGTCTCTCACAGTTTTTAACACTCGTAACGCGGTAATAGGTATCAGATGACCAAAATGGAGATCTCCTCTAGGTGCGTGCGCCATCTTTTCAAAACTCTGTCATTGCACTAATTCACTACTGCAGCCGCAGCGAGCTCGCTGGCGTGTTGTGCTCCATATTGCAGTCTCGCTCTTGTGCGCGAGAAAGGTATGTGTAGTGAGATGTAGAGTATTGGAGGGAGATGGGTAAAGGAAGTTAGTACAGCGTCAATCAAACTACTTTTAAAAAATAAAAATTAAAAAAAAAACAAAAAACCCGCCTGCTTAAAAAATTATAAGTAACTAAATAGAAAATCAACTGAAAAGGTCGGAACAAGATAAAAATTCAATTTATGCAACATCAACACAGTCGGAGGCACGCACAAAGTGAGAACGATTTGACTTATCATTAAATATGCCTCCGACTGCATATTATGTATGATGACATGACATTCCGGGTCAGGTGCTCTTCCAATTGAGCTATCGTGGTTCTAACCAGCCCGCCGAAATTATTCAACACTTTTTACTTTGAAAGCCAAAGGCGCCCATTCAATATCTTGTTGACACTAACATCCGATCATAATATTTTTACAAATATTAAAGATCAGTTAAGAAGTAAGCAAGCTATTTATAAAATGTTCAAATAATTTTTAACGCAACTTTTGGTGCGAACAAATTATACAAAATCACAAAAAAAAATGGAAGAGCACCTGACCCGGTATGTCAGAAGTTTTTATTGTAATGAAAAGTGTTCTGTTATAATAAGGCATTTTCCAATATTTTTGACTCTGTAAGGGAGAAAAGAGCTGGACACTTGCTGAGTTTCTTGCCGGTTCTTCTCAGTACAAGATCTCCCGCCCAGAGTAGACTTACGAACCGATGGCATAGTGACGTTCACAAGAGCTACTTGTAGCCTAAACTGAATAAATGATTTTGAATTTTGAATTTTGAATTTAGTAGTCGCCCAGTGGTCGAAATTTGACCGTAATTTTATTAAGGCTGCACGGATTGTATCCTAAGCAATACAAAATTAAAAATGATAGAATGTAAGTTTGGTCAGCCAAAAAATACGTGTGTGTCCAATGTATATGCGTGTGTGTCAAATACATGGTAGTGTGTGTAATGTTGTTTTTGTTGATTTAATGTATTTTTATGCATAATTAAAAAAATATTAACATTCGGATAACCTTCTCTATATAAACTATAAGTGTGCCAAATTTCATACTCATCCGTCGGCGCAATTTTCGTAAAAAGGGGTACAAAGTTTTTGCTTCACGTATTAATATATAGATATAGCATTCTCAGACAAAATTTCGATTCTCTACGGGGTGCTACGTTTAGCATTCAGGCACTTAACGTTAGAATTATAACATCTTTATTACTATTTGGCAAGCAATATGAAGAATAAATAAATTAACGACATTGTTAGAAGCACTTGTCATATAAGAGTAGACTAGACAGTTGATATAAATCGTCTGTTACAATGGAGTTCATTGGTTGAGGATTGCTGAGTAATTTACCCTCTTCTATTTAATAGTTAAATCAACCTGGAAATTCTTATTTTAAAACATTTTAAAGCATATCGGAAAATGTAGTGTACAAACGCCCTCAGACAAGCGACAATCTTCGGAAGGTAGATGGCAAGAGCTGAATGAAAGAAGTCACGGATCGCGCTTAGTGATGATAATCATTCGAACGCATTTTAATACGTAAAAATGTAATTTCTAGGTCTCCAAATATCGTAAGCTTGTGTCACTTTTGTCACAGCATGACACTTTCAGTTAGTACTTAAACTCGTGTTAACTATGGGAAATTTATAAAACTTAAAGTATTTTTCGGTATAGCTTATATTTTTTTATATTTGACATCCACATTTCCACGCACACTTGAAAAGTTCACCTGTATATTACAGATCATTAACTTCATAAATTCAATATGATGAATGATTGTTCCTTCTTTGATAAGGTTATTAAGAGACAGCTATTAAACATGAATTAAATTAAATTAATTGGATACCCTCCTGGGTCCGTCAGATACTACAATTGTTCTTGACATTGACATTTCAAGAGGTCTAATTAATTTACTTTCAACTCTTTATTACTCTTTATTGAAATTTGTTTTCCACTTACAGAAAACTCTGTTTACGGATCCACTTGCGTTTCCTTCATTATTTTACTTAAGTAAGCTACCTTAGTTTTTATGTCAATTTTTTATTATTAAAGTCAAGTTCAAGTCAAGAGCACTTTGTCACTCAAAATACTTTATTTTGACGTTTCTTAAAATATGACGCCATTGTGGTCTAGTGTTAAACCACCGACCGGTCTCAGACCCAGGGGTCCCGGGTTAGATTACCAGCGGGAGGTGTTTGTGTACTCAGTTTAGTTGGTAGTAGTGATTGTTTGTCCACCTGGCTAGCTACCACCATCTTAGCTGAATCTGTCACCATAACATCAATGTTAGCGGCATTGTGTTCCAGCAGCTAGAGCTAAGATAGCCAGCGCCTCAGTAGTTGTGAATTTCGGGTGAATTAAGCTTCCAGCTTGGCAGTGGCAGTGGGCCGGCCATATCTGGCGAAGAACCGACAACCGCTGGGGTAAACGTGTTCTTGAGTGGAGACCACTCGGTAAACGTAGTGTAAGACGACCTCCGGCCAGGTGGGATGATGACCTGCGAAAGACTGCAGGCAGATGCTGGATGCGTCAAGCTGAGGACAGGGCGCTATGGCGCTCATTGGGGGAGGCCTATGTCCAGCAGTGGACTAAGATAGGCCGATGATGATGATGAAGCTTCCACAGGTGAGGTGACATGAAAGCCAAGTGCTAAGCCGTTGCGAAAAAAATATATGAAACAAAACTTTTTCATATACATTACTAGCGGCCCGACGACTTCGTCCGCTTGAGTGAACACCCGTATCCTATAGAACCCTATAGCAGCGCCACCTATCGGGTCTAATTATATGCATTATATATATAAAACTTCCCTTGAATCACTCTATCTAATAAAAAAACCGCATCAAAATCCGTTGCGTAGTTTTAAAGATCTAAACATACATAGGGACAGCGGGAAGCGACTTTGTTTTATACTTTGTAGTGATGTTAGGTACCACACATAGTATCATATATGTACATAGTTTATCAGCACGTAGGAAGATTGTAAAGATATAAAATGCAACATTACCGTGCGCAAGTAAGATTATGATGATTGTATTATTACAGTACACTAATTTATTATACAATAATTATTTTGTATTAAATAAAGTGACAATGTATCTAGTTACAATGTAGTAACATAGTAGATCTGTGACTGTAACAATGGAGTTATTATAGTAATTATGTGATAATAAACACATCGCTGGTTGCGCCAGTTGATGACTTTTTACCGCGCAAAAATAGTGATATGCGTTTTTACCCGACTGCAAAGGAAGGGAAAAACTAGCTGACCCGACAGACGTTGTTATATCTAAGTTTTAATAAAGGCCACGAACGCCATTTATTAACAGTAATCCAAAATGGCGATACCCATACAAAATTACCAATTTTTAATTTTTTAATTTCTCATCTGTTTTTGTTAGTCTTCCGTTGTTTTTTTTGTCGAAACCATCTTTGTATTAGAACGAACAAAACAAAAAAACAATTATTCAAATCGGTCAAGCCGTTTTTGAGTTTTAGCGAAAAGCTAACGAACAGCAATTGATTTTTATTTATATATATAGATTACAACCTTTTCGCTTCTTTCCAGATCTGAAGAACAAGAAGACAGTATTCTATGCTGTCGGGTACATTGACAGTTCCGTCTTCCTGCAGTCCCAAGCCGTAGCCACGTCCTACTCCAAGCGCGGCTACAATGTCTTCATCAGCGAGACCTTTGCTTTCCTCACCTACATTTACCCAAAGTAAGTTTTTTCCTTGTGGTAGGTTTTTGCCCACAATCAAACTAGATGCGACCACATTTCTGTACATACGAGAGAAAATGCATAAAGGCCTACGCACACCGGGACGGCATGGCAAAGGATTTAAATTTTTACCAATGGACATTCAAATATGCAAGTATATATGCTGTGCAAGTGCGCACGCACACGTAAGTTGTTTCTGTGTACACGCGCGCACGCAGTGACGCGGTACAACGTTGTCAGTTCTGCATCGGTGGAATGGTTATCTCACAAATGCATTGCCTTTTTGTCTTTTACCGTCATACTATTATGTTACTGTTTCTAATTCAAATACTTATCATTATATTGAGAACTTAGTATCTAGACAAACCTAATATAGGCTTTAAGATACTACTAACCAATATTTGTAATTATATTTTGTTTAATAAATAAATAAATAAATAAATAAATAAATAAAAATATATCGAAATATAAATAAGACATAAAAACATACATCGACATGACGCGGCATGCCGTGGCATGCCGCGGCAAAGCTCTGGAATGCCGCGGTATCTAAGCGGCTATTGAGCGCTGACTGGCGGCAAAATCCTTTGCCATGCCGTCCCGGTCTGCGTAGGCCTTTTGACGTAACTCTGGACCCGGGAGATGCAGATAGTAATGTGGAACATTCCCCCTGACCCTTTGAAGTGGGAAGGAGGGTATACTCACTAAAAACTCCTGCACTTCTCCTCTGTGCTACCAGGATGATCAGGGACTGTTATAAACACTTTCTGGAGTATGGCAACAACCTTATAATGCTACCAGCCCCCCAACCGCCTAACGCTCTCGCTTTCGATCGCTTTGAATGCGAGGCCCTCGCCTCGCTTTCTAATATAATATCGAAATATAATATCAAATAATATCGAAAGCTATAGCCTATAGCTTTCGATATTGCTTTCATTTTGCTTTCGAAATGACAAGATGACGCCTCCTCCTCGCCTCGCCTTTAAAGCGATGGAAAGCGAGAGAGTTAGGCGGTCGACCCCCAGGTTATAACCTTTTAACCATCCTAGGCTTTACATTAGGTTTCTACGGCTTAAAATCTTCAATTCTTACGCCTGTATGCCCTTTTCTAATTTACTTGGGAAATCGCCTTATACCGCTTAATGCCTACCCTAGGGGATTTAATCAATTTAAGTAAAACCACAACGGGCATCATCTCTCTTATCTCAGCTTAAACATATAACGCGTATTAACATTTACGCGTTTGCTCAGTTAAAATGTAATAAAATGTAAATTAATGTAAATATTCCGAAAAAAGCGATCATCTATGCAATTATCTAAGCCTAAACCATAATATTTGATCTTTAAATGCCAATTGGAATCATATAATGCAAATTACCCCGGAAATGGGAGTTGATCAAACAGGCCATTAAAATGCGGCGCTAATAATGTGTCAACAAAACGTAATGCTCTTTAACATAGTTTGGACAATATGGCTGTGTTGGCTTACATAGGACCGCTTGTAAATATGTATTTAATGTTTATGTACCTATGTGTACTCGTAAGCCAATCGTGATAACTTTCACGAATGTCAATCGAATGGCCAATTTAAGTTGGGTCTTCCTAATATCTCGCTCCTCTGTGCTATGGAAGATATATATATGATGTCTGATTAATTCATTATTAATGCGTTCTTTTTATGTGATATCATTATCATCATTTTATGATCCCACTGCTGGGGAACGAGCCTTCCCTATGGATAGGGAGAACGAGGAATGAACCACCACGAGGGCCCAGTGCGGTACGGTTGGTTGTTAATGACTACTAATGCAGCCGGGACCAACGGCTTTGAGTGCCTTCTGAAGAACGGAGAAGTTAGAGATGATACATTTTTGGTAACCCATCCGATGACCGGCCTATGCGAAAGTTGCTTAACCTCTACACTCGCAGACCGGGCGCGTTAACCACTGCGCCATCGTGCTCCTCAATAATCAAAAATGATCTGTTCTTTTTTGTTATTTTTAAATAAATTCTTATCCGATGACCGGCCTTTGCAAAAGTTACTAAATGTGACATATAAAAGTTTATATCTCAAAAAAAAGAAATTACGGCCGTCAAGATACTTTCCTCTATTCAGATTAATGCGATATTTGATCCTTACACACTAGTTAAAGATAAGGGTCGTCCAAGTTTTTACCGAAACTTCCCGAAAGTTTGAGAGGGAACTAAAAACTTGCGAACTCTTAGAGGACGGGCGAGATAAAAAAGTTACGGAAGACATGACACTTTTGAAATGGCACCACCATTATTATTATGTCTTATGTTCTAAAATATTGAATCAAAGTTATTTTATCAGCCTATTATATCACTACTGGCCACATGAGGTATATTGGGCCATATCTACGCTTTTAAAATAATTACATATTTTAATGACCAGCAGTAGACTAATATAAGCTGTTGATGATGATGATGATGATGATGACGACTTATATAAAACCACTCATAAAGGAACTGAGAGTAACTACAAATATGTTTTAATAGAATTCCTCAGTGGACTTGTCAGCCTGAGTAACTAATATAGCTTGCTCTTTAGTTGAACTACTACTAATATTTTTCTCATTCCAGGTCGGTTCGCCTAACCCGAGTGATTGGCAAGATGATAGGCCAGTTCCTAGTTAAGCTGACACGCCAAGGGCTCTCACCAGACAACCTGGAACTGGTCGGCCTAAGTCTCGGCGCCCACATCGTCTCTTACGCCGCGAAGCACTTCTACGCTGTCACCGGACAGAAACCCTCACGGATCACCGGCTTGGACCCAGCAGGTCCATGCTTCAGATCCTTACCGATACAGTACAGGCTGAACCCTTCAGACGCACACCGAGTTGACGTAGTCCATACAAATATTGACGGTTTTGGCATTGCAGAAAAGATGGGGCATATAGATTTTTATGTCAACGGAGGGGAATATCAACCAGGGGATATTCCGTTCATCCCTTGTCTGGTGATATGCAGTCATGTGCGAGCTGTCTTGTACTGGTGGCAGGCTTTGGAGCATTCCAAGAAGTTTATAGCAGTAAAATGTGGTTCGGTACAGGAAGCAAGAATGGCTGCATGCTATAACAACACTGAGACCAACTACATGGGTTTAAGGAGTAATTTCAGTAGACCAGGTATTTTCTACCTGTCTACGGGTAACGAGTTCCCGTATTATAAGGGGAAAGAGGGTTTGAAGCCGGAGAATGAGGTTTACACGTCTTTTATAAGGCAAATCAATGACGATAATGGTTTTGTTGTGTGATATTGCTCGCGGCGTTGCTCACGTGAGCTACACGACTTGTGATTGTTTGTAATAAAAGCCAAATTTATTAAAGGTAAGTATATGTAGGGGTAATACTGAAACACTTCCACCAAATACCGAAATGTAAGGATTTAACTTTAAAATGGACAGATTATATCCTACTAACTTTCCACTCTGATTTTCCCTCTCTAGGGGAGGTTTTTCGAAAAATGCTAAAACACGTTATTCCTTATTTTTATTGAAAAAATAAATATCGATTTAAATTTTACATTTTTATAGTACTTAGGTACTTTTAAAATAACGATTTCACCAAAAAAACCTTCATTCCTTTTTTACTCCTCTAAAGGAAAGCTTAAAAAAAAGTCATAGCTCACCATTTTTAAATGTTTTCCACTAGTAAAAGCGGTGTCAGACAACCTGGGTTCTTATCTACTACAATATCAATGTTTGTAGCATTATTGTTGTGTTCCGGCAGCTAGAGATAAAATAGCCAGTGCCTCACTAGTTGAGGATCCCGGGTGAAATGCGCCACCACCAAATGGCCTCAAGGCACTGTACTTACCCGTAGATATAAAAAAAAAATTGATGTTTGCAAAAACGTTGCGTAATATTTGTATAGGTAAATATATTATAATACTGCTTGCCAATTTTTTACTGATAGGTACTCGTTTTTTTTATTGATCGTAGTAAAAAATACTGATACGGTAAATATTTTCCGAATTATAATTTGCCCTTTGCTAGTGAGGCAGGTCATGTGGGGCCAAGGTGAAATTAACGAAAACATTAAATTAGACTCTGTTACAGCGTTATGAAATGTGATCGACAAGTTGCGGATATTAAAATTAATTAATACTTACTTACTTACTTCATTGGGGCAGGGACCCAAAGTGAGTCTTGGCTTTACGAGAACCCGCCATTTTCCTCTGTCCTTGCATTGTCTGATTGGTCGCCTCAGGTACCGCTAGCAGGGTTTCTTAAATTTTTCAGTCACGGACCCCACTTTAAGAAACTCTGCGCTAGAGCGATAGGGGATGTTCTCGGAGTCGTCAACTGGCAAGAGACTGCAATTCAACAAATAGTTCGTATTGAATAATCCAATTGTATTTGAATTATGAATTAGTGAATACTTCAATGCTACCGATGAATTAATAAGAATGCGACTCGCATATTACTTAAGGCGAAGGGTAAGGCACACTAGCGCCGCTAATGCATTTAATTTGATAACTGCTAAAGTGGATTTTTTTTCAAACATTGCGGACCTTCCGACACTAGGCAAACATCTATTATTTAATAATTGTGCACTACTTTTAGGTTTATTTTTGTATTTATTCGCTAACACCAAAAATTGCCATTGTTTGTGAATGAATGCGATAGCCCGTTTTGTGAATAAACCACGCAAAAAAAAGTAGTGCACAATTATTAAATAATACTATGGATGCTTTCCTGTTGTCGGACGGTACGCAAAGCAACTACGAGTACATATGGTTCATTAACTAGAGTATCAGCACCAGTGTTAAACAGGGACCAGTGATCGACATTTTTTCCTTTAATCATTAAAAAATCTTTCTAGCTGTTTTCCCGTAAAATTTTATTTATTTATTTTATTTTATTCAAAGGAATATTTACAGCCAACATTGGTAATTGTACAACTAAGTAGCATCTACAAGCAAATAACAAACCACCATTTAAAGAAGAAGAATTTAATGAAAATCTATGTTGGTATTTGGCGGTGACAACTGTGTCGAACACTGGGCAAGTGTTGAACAATGGTGCGATTACCCTATAACATATTATGTTAAATTAATATATAATTATTTTGTTACTTTTAATTAATGGCAATCAACCCTACATAATTATCATGACAATATTTATTGTTAGTGTCTGTGTTAGTGTGTCTGTATGCAAGAGAGTGTATTAATGTATGTATGTATTAATGTGTGATATAAAGTATGTGATGATGTATGTGTGTATATACACTCTCTCCCATACACACTGACACTTAAAATACATAAATTTCAAATCCTTGTCTAATATGTAGAGTAGTTTTTAAGTAACAAAATCATTCTATATTAATTTAACATAATATGTTAAATACGTTTGACTTTGTATATTATTGTATTATTGTTACCCTTTCATATAACCAACGCCTTATTATTATAATTCCGGTCAGCTAACAATGATAGCTAATAAGGCCAGAAGGGAGTTTTTTTAGCAATATTGTTGTGTTCCGGGAGTTAGTGATAAGGGTGCATAATGTGAATTTTGTTTACGAAAACGAAAATTAGTATGGTATTGAAGCGCCTCCTGGCGGCATACGAGAAGAGTTAACATTGTGCCATACAAATTCTCATTTTCGTTAACGTTTTCGAATGGCAAATGAAACTCGCAATAGGCACCAAGATGGCTAGTTCCTTAGTGATGGTGGGTGCTGTTACCTTTTTCTTTACACAATAAAGTACTTACTTACTTACTTACTAGGTGAAGCTGCCGTGTCGTGGGTTCAAGTCTCAGTTGTGGCAGTCCCTTTTTTAAGTGTAATATATCAAGCATTGATGGCGCATTGGTAAACACGGTCTACGATTTTTGCAAAGGCCGGCCATCAGATGGCTGACCAAACATTTAACATCTCGAGCTCCTCCATGCTTCAGAAGGCAAGTAAAGCCGTTGGTCCCGGCTGCATTAGCATTCGTTAACAACCTCCGCCCCGCACTGGGCCCGAGTGGTAGTTTATGGCGCGTTCTTCCGTTTCCATTCATAGGGAAGGCTCGTGCCCCAGCAGTGAGGACATAAGATGAGCTGGTGATGGATGTGAGGTAATATAATTTTCAAAAGGTTGTGTATTCAAATCAACATACTGTGATTTTAGTGTAAGTAACTATTAATTGTGTTAATGTAGGTATTTAATTACCTATAGGTTATTTTAATGTAAATTAATATGCCTTATAATTTAAATTTTAAATAATGGTTAACTATGTTTTAATGTGTATTGAAATTAAATAGGTAACTTTTATGGATTACTCGATTTTATGTGATAATAAGTAGATCCGTAAAAGTTATTTTATTTCAATGTGTAGTGTTCGCATAAACTTTAGAACACAACAAACTATGATTTAACTAAATATAAGTTATTAAATTTTAAATAAATAATTTACTGAAACTTTTTTGATTTGTTTTTTTTACCTTTTTAATTGCTGACAAGTTAATCATCATGATCGTAAAGGTGAGTCCAGACTATATTTAAAAATATGTTACATAACTTAATTATATGTCATGTAACGTAGATACACAGACGCTTTCGGGCCCAGACAAAATAGAATTCAATAATTGTTCTGTGGTAACCAGACATTGACATTTTATTACCGTACTAATAAACATTATCGAGAGTCAACATTTGAAAGACTGAAACAAATGGAACGAAAGAATCGTAATTATTTTCATATAAATTTACGCAACAATTGTTGCGAACAAATTACAATTAGAAAATTTCAACACTTTGTCTTTTTTCAATTTGTAATTTGTTCGCAACAATATTTGCGTAAAATTATATGTAAATAATTATAAATATAGCTTGCTTAATTCTTAACTGATCTTTCAATATTTCTGAAACAGAACCGTTTTGTATTCCAACAAAACAGACTAAAGAGATCGGACCTCATACTGCAGCTATGAAACAGACAAATTTCTTAACGCACCTATAACCAGGAGTTAGGCGGTCGACCCCCAGAGCACATGAGTTGGTTAATGTTCTCACCTATATTTTAGCCAAACTCGATGAAGAATAAATGTAAACAAACCAAATTAGGGTCATGACAAATCTGGGTAAACATGTTTTTGTGCTTTTCGTATTATGACTTGATTACTGCATTTTACATAAAAGATACTGTAAGACTTATTATTCTCACCACACATCTCACATAAATCAGTCGCTCAACGTCGGTAAAACGCTATAATACGAAGAACGTAAAAAAAACGTTAACTATTTTCACTTGTTAACCCTTTAAACAAATGTCATTACTAAAATTGAGGTATTCTAAACCATTTCGTTATTATAAATGAGATGACAATAGTATCCATATGGGGTCGATTATCTTAACTACCTTTGAAATCTGCAGCGTAAACAGTGCATTTGCAATGCAAAACAAACATTCATGAACAAATTGAATTGACGTTAAAGAAAATAAGATAGTAACAGCAGTTGATTAATTTAGGTAATAAATAAATTACTGAATCTTCAATTGCTGTTTTTTAATTATTTCAAGTTAGCTAATTTATTCACTAGGTTAAAACTAAGCTAAGATTGTACTATGGTTTATGGTTTTTAAGTTTTTCATACAATATTTAATATAAATAAATCTTTTACGTAAAATCTTTCCTGTTGACCAACTGGCAAAGATTGTCAATACATGCTTGTCACTGGTTGCTTGGCAATGCTTTGTTGGTAAACATTCTTTATCGAATTTGGCTATATTATAGTCTTTAGATCTAACATAATTATTAATTTTTAATTATTTCAAGGTAGCTAGTTTATTCACTCACATTCACATAGGTTAAATCTAAGTTAAGATTGTACTATGGTTTTTGGTTTTTAAATTTTTCATACAAATCTTTTACTTCAAATCTTTCCTGTTGACCACCTGGCAAAGGTTGTCAATACATGCCTGTCACTGGTTGCTTGACAACGCTTTAATAAAATACACAATGATTATGGTTATACCTATATCATTTTATGAAAATTTTGTTGCGCACTAATTACAATTTGAAAAAGACAAACTGTTGAAAAATATCCACTAGCGATATTCGAACCCGCACCCCATGACATGCCGGGTCAGGTGCACTGCCAATTTCCTGTTCTGTTTCTAAGTTTAAATAGTTTGCATCACCTCTCCATCCGACTGGTTGTCTGGAAGACATCGCATTAAAGCGATAAGACCGGCAATTTGTAATTTAGGTACATTCTACAAAAAAAATATTATTATAATTTTGATTAATCTAATTAATTGTTTAATATACATTTTTTGGTTGCAAAACCATAAAGTCAAAAGTCCGAGTCATTATCATCAAGGTCATACAGGTATAATCTAGATTCAGTGGTTCTTAACCTTTTAGCCGTGAGGGACCATTTCACCAAATCTGTCTTGCCAGGGACCACCCAGTTGTTTTGTACCTAAAAGTAAACAAATAATGGGTTCTTTGATCTATCTATAAACAAAATACGCATAATTTTACGACTAACACTCATTTATTTATTATTTCGCAAAAATCCATAATAAAGTTACAGATTTTAATGAGATTTTTGTGATTGCATACTCTTTACTAACTTTTGAATCCTTGGTTCAGTGCTACTCGAAGCTAAACGCATGTCATGTCGCCTACCATGAAAATATCAATTCTACTACAAATAAAATTCGAAACGCTTACCAAAACGGATAAATGCTCACCAAATTGTGTTTCCTAATATATTATAAAAAGGATACAATTTATATTTTTATTAAATGCAATAAAAATATATGACTACCTTTATGAATACCTTTTAACTGCATTTCAGACCAAATATGTTATTTTGTCACCAAATAGATAACACCAATATTTTATGCCTCGGGTTTCAATTTGCTGATTTTTGCTTTCTGTTGTTTAATAAAAAAAAACCCTCGAAATTTCTAACCTATCACGTGACCTACAGGAGTAGGGCAGCTAGTATCCTCAATCATTTGAATAATACTTAGTGTAAAAATTTGGTGAGCATTTATCCATTTTGGGAAGCAAAAATAATATTTGTACAGTCATTTGATTTATTTGAGACTTAGGCTTAGGGTCTAAAAAATATTTCTGGTGAGCGTTTAAATTATACCCGTTTTTAATAATCAGAAGCGCTGAAAACCCCGGCTGCTCCTCGGACTTGCGACGCGTGCGGATCGCGTTGGATCGGCTCTAGCATCACGCACGTCAACCCCGCCCGATCCTCTAAATGTCACTACACATTTACAGAATACACTAAACATGCACACTAGCTTAGGTCCAAGACACCGTACTCGTAGAACAAGGGTACGAAGAACCGGTTCACACGCGCTCTATACCAGGTACAGACATGTACCTGGGCGCTTCTCTCCTCCTCCACGGCCCGGTCTACCCGAGCCGAGGTCCGAGCTTTTAGAGGCGCCTTCGGGTGGTTCCGCCCCCCGATCCGATCCGAACCCTTCGGAGAATCTAGTAGGGCACGGGGACGCGCACTAGTGCGCGATGCCGTTCCCTCTAGAAAACCTCCAAAGGTGATTCGTTTCACACGGCTTGAGGGACCCTTTACGTTCCTCGCCGCTCCCAAAAAAGCCCGGTGAAGCTGAAAATGCCGTCTGAGGCAATCAGCAAACTCTCTCAAAAAAAAAAAAACGCACGTCAAGGTCTCCAAGTCACTTGTTTATTGTTTATCACGACTACGATGGCTTCGTGACCACTTGGAATGCCTCCAGGGACCACCAGTGGTCCACGGACCACCGGTTAAGAACCATTGAATCTAGATGTTTGTTCTATAGTATTATCCATCTATCACTACTAGAGGTGGGCCGAATATTGGTTTGGCCGAATACGAATATTCGGTCGAATGTTCGGTTTACAATAAAACGAACCGAATATTCGGCCGAATAATTCGGTTCATTTACGCGCGCTTTGCTTAGCCAAACAGGTAGGTCAAAGAAAGTTAAGAGTGTCGTTTTTTATCATGAAAATCATCATAATAATAATTGAAGTAAATCATACTTGAGTTTTTAAACACAAAACGTATTCAATGTTAGTTAAATGAATGGATGAATTTTATATGAAAAAAATATTTACATATATTATTATACAATTATTATTTTTAAAAATAAATAATCTCATAAACATTAATTTAATAATGATTTTTTATGATTCATTGACAATAATGAATGAATAAACTATGGTACTTATAATAGTCTTTTTACAAGCCTTAGGTCTTAAAATTGTACAACTTTTATATTCGGTAATTATTCGGCAATTGAACCGAATATTCGGCCGAATAAGAACATGGAAAAAAACGCCGAACATACCGAATACCGAATAATTACCAAATATTGCGCGCATCTCTAATCACTACCATAGCTTATTTGGTAAAGCACTTGACCTGGCTTTGTAAAATTTAATTTGACAACAACATATTTTTGTATTCCGCTCGAGTTTATTGTATGATATGTGATGTGACAAATGAAAAAGCGCGAGGAACGTTCCCGTTCATTTGCGGCTCGTGTTTAATTCAGGCAAGCAGCGCCGGGGGACGCGGCTTGTTGTCCCAACACTGGGATGGCAAAGGCGTCCACACTTCACACACTATGGTCCCGTATATTTTATTTATTGTTGAAAGCTAAATAGCATTATTTGTTTAATATTAGGGTTACATAAATGAATACATTAAAAAAAATCAGCTCACCACGCTAACCACAGATTAACATACAATATTTTTTTATGGAACCGGTAATAATAATCAAAGAAAATAAAGACAATAATAATTTAAAAAAATATAGGCTTATTAAATGGACAGACCATACATAGCTATACTCATATTGATAAATGCCTTTGGAGCCGAGTGATGTAATGCGTCCATAATGTTATTATAATTAAATACTCTGTCCATATTATATATATTTAGTTTATATGTATGTATTCATTGTATATAATAATTTATGTATGGGTACATTCATTATATGTATGAAAATTAAGTATATTTATATTGTCTGTACATAATTATTAAAATAAATAATTTGAAAACACCATTAACCGCCGATTTCTTAGCTTTTTTGTCCAATTCAACACATGGTTGCCTGGAAGAAATAGATTTTTAACAATAAGGCCGCCATTTGTTCTTGTATTATCCTCTCTCTGTATTTTGTATGGTGTATAATAAAGTGTATTTTCATTTCATTTCATGCGCTTGGCCCAATATGCATAGGTATTGGGTTCAATTCCCAGGTCGGGCAAAGTGCCTTTCGGATTATCCGGTTTATGCATAACCCGGGTGTTGCGATCATCCAGCACCCGCGTTTGGCAAGCGTAATGATGAATTGTAGCAATAACTCGATCTCAACGATGGAGATCTTTGCCCAGCAGTGGGACAGTATGAAGGCTACTACTTTTTTTAATTAAGTGACATTTGAAAAAGCGCGGGAGCAGTCCCCGTTCATATAAGTAACCTAAAGAAACTGCGCAGACGTAGCAATTCTAGTTGCGATTTTGGATGCTCGACAACAATTTTTAGTTGTTCAATAAAGTCTAGTAATAATTATATTTCGTATAATAATTATATTTAGGAGCTCGATGGCGCAAGAGGAGCTCGATGGTTAACGCGCCCGGTCTGCGAGTGCTGAGGCACGTAAAGCCGTTGGTCCCGGCTGCATTAGCAGTCGTTAACAACCACCAATCCGCACCGGGCCCGCGTGGTGGTTTATGGCCCGTTCTCCCTATCCATCCATAGGGAAGGCTCGTGCCCCAGCAGTGGGGAATAAAATGAGCTGATGATGATGATGATGAATAATTATATTTTATACTAGGTGACCCAGCGGTCTCCATACCGCATTTTTTTTAAATATTGCCTATGTTACTCAGCGCTAATGTAGCATTCTAATGGTGAAAGAATTTTTTAAATCGGTCCAGTAGTTTTTGAGTTTATTCGTTGCAAACATATAAACATACATACAAAAACACAAATACCTCTTTGATAGATAGATGTAATAAGCTTATTCATCATAAGCATTTTTAAAATCCAATGTTAACTTTATCGAGGACATCTTATTGATTATTATAGAGACATTTGGAAGGTTGCTGATGCTTACTGCTCAGGGTATCCTATAGTAAGTGTCAGCAAATAAATATTATGTATTATTTAACCGTGTCATGAACAATGAAATGTAAAAATGATGTATACTTTGTTGTTGTAACTTATTTATGACGTAATTATATTTAAAAAAAAACATATCAGGAAGTCAAAAAGAAAAGCAGTCGCCTGAATTACGAACCCAAGACAAAAAAGTGAACGAACCGCAAAATGGCGCCTATCCGTTTCCAGCTACAACTCAAGGAACCCTAAGCGTTGCATAAATGAATTGAAATTACGCGAGCTTGTTCCATACAGCGGCGAACGTGACGTGTCCCCCGTTGAAAATTTTTCAGCCACTTCACTCGGCTATTGAATTATTCATAAAACGACAACACCCTTATTGATTTAAATTTCACGCTCTGTAAAGAGTTATTTTTGGGTGTCCACTGTTTGCTTAACAATAATAATTGCGAATGTCAAATCAAAAGTCAATATCGATGCCAGAGAATAACATCCAATGGCTGATGAAAAAAATCCTCATGCTGCTGGTTCGACAAATGTATTTATTAGAAAGCCCAATGCATATCAATGTCTCAAATATCCCATCGCGCACAAATAAAGGTGACTCGTTTCTTTGTCGCACCTCCAAAAGATGGAAAAGTCTACCAGCACACGTTTTCTCTCCTTCCTATGATATGGGGTCCTTCAAAAGAGGCGTGAAGAAGCACCTTGTGGGCCGGCAGAGTGAGGTTAACTGACGCTATGTTTGTTTTCACGCTGCACCAGTTATCTTCGCGTCTGGACTCCATTTTCATTTAATATCAGGTCGGATGGAGTCATTTGCCGAGATGTCTATAAAAAAAAATTCACGAATTTCGCAGTCCCCGCAAGAATCGGAGTATTGAAAATGAATACAACAATTTACGAAAAAAAAAACATTTTATTTTAAATAACACAATTACAACTTGAATGCACTTCTCGTTTGCATCCGCATCTTTTAAAACCATTACGATGACGATCGGTCAATAATCAAAGAAGCTACATCACTTTTTATATACGGAAATACCCGTTTTTCTACAATACCAAATCTAAAGGGACCACCACATACAGGTCACAATTAAAAACCGATTTTCAAAAAATTTTCGCCATTTTGTAGCTAAACTAATACCCTAGGACCATTTTTTTAATTTTTCTTAAGTCAGTTTTTTTTTTGAAATATTTACAATATAGTATACAAACACACGTATTTGGGCGGGGGGGATCCAATCTAGGAAAACTGAATCCGAGATTGAAGAACCCCTATTCTCAGCATCTGTCCAGTGCTGAGTCTGGTGATCGGTCTTGGGGGAGAGCGCAAGTCGTGTAGATCCCCAAGGCAGGGCTAGAGAGTTATCCTTCAAGTGGTTGCCGCCTGTT
The DNA here is from genome assembly GCA_963082485.1 of Eudonia mercurella. NCBI lineage: Eukaryota > Metazoa > Arthropoda > Insecta > Lepidoptera > Crambidae > Eudonia > Eudonia mercurella. The sequence continues at coordinate 13,253,216 of OY720043.1, forward strand.
ATTGGTCTGATTCCCTAAGAAACAGACGTAACCAAAACCTCTAGCTGAAAACTCTATCCCTATCCAAACCCTACTCTCCCTATCCAAAGCACCCTCCCCCCCACTCCCATATTTCCTACATCTCTCCCCCCTCCCATCCCAACCCACCACCCAAATTCCTTACCCAGCGACCCGGCAGCCCCGGAAAAACTTAATTATGAAAAGCGCGGAAAAAACAGAACTACCCCAGGAGGGTACCGGTTACACCGGAGAATCCCTTCCCTGGGCCATGTAGTGGCCCAGGCTGCCCCTCGTATTCTGGGGGGGGCACTTCAGCGCGAACAACCAAGAACCTAGGCGGACAGGAGCGTCCAGGAAGGTCTCTCTCGGAGACCCTCGGGGACGACCTGAACCAAATGAAGATAGACGATAAGATAGACGATAAGATAGACAGCGATGGCGAGTGGATTCCTCGATCCCGATGGAGGAGGATCAAAGCTCGAAAGCGCAAGGAGCAACAAGACCAAGCCACGAACCAGACCCAACCCAAAGGCACCTCAATCCACATGGCGAGGATACCAGAGGGAAGGACAGGTCCGAGGGCTCAGAAGCTAAAGAGGCAAGGCACTGATCCGGAGGAACAGACGCAGCAACGCCCACCGAAACGCCAAAACCTGGGCACCCGTAACGAGTGGAAGCTGGCTACAAACCAGAACCCAGATTACGCGGTCATAATAGAACGGGTGGATGGGGTAGCGGTGGACGAGGCTGCGGCTGCCGAAATCAGAAAAAGGCTGACAACAGAAATAGGGAACGCCATCAAGAGCGGCGTACGGGGCCGCAACCTGGCATTTGACGCCTCGGGTTTGGTTGCTGAAGGATACTTCCTTGTAACAGCAACCACCGAGGAGGCGATGACATGGTTGCTGAACTGTGGCCTGGGCGACCGGGAGGGCATTCCCTTAAAAGTCAAAAAGTTAGATAAATACCGCATGGCAGTTTGGCTTCCGGGCAGCACAGCAGACCTACCAGTGGACCCCCTAGAATTCATCAAGGTCCAAAACGAGTATAGGGAAGAGCTGAGAATGCCTGAGTGGACCCTAATCCGTAGGGAGGTACTACCACTTGGAGTGAGACTCATAGTGGGAGTCCCCAAGGAGGTAGCCGCGGAAGGAGGGGTGGCACTCCACTATCAAGCTACCAGAGCATACGCCCGCACCATCGGGAAAAACCCAGCCCAGACTGAAGAGAAGTGCGCATGTTATGTGTGCCCCAAACACGACCCAAAGACACGGGGTAAGGAGCATACCGAAAACCAGTCCACCAACCTGCCTGAGGCCTATAAGGGTGCACAGGCGGAAGGGAGTAAGACGGTGCAAGGAAGCTCAAACCCCAGCAGCACACAACAGGCACGGAACACAAGGGAGCAGACCATAGGCGGGGGAGGCGACAAACAGCCAGGTACCCCGAAGGTGGGCGCCGCTGAGACTCGGAGGCCCTGCCTATTGGACTCTCCCGCACAGCACTGCACACCACACCTCTCCCTACGACGACGACGCTGAAGGACCGCACACCACCACCAAGTGTAGCACAATTACAGCCGCACTGGTGTGGGGGGTCGAAGCCTGGAGCGGAGTCCAAATAGGGAGGGGACACAGACACAAACACACACACACACACACACACACACACACACACACACACACTAACAAATGAACACACACAGCAACACACCACAAAAACACACACAAAAAATAAAGATAGTTCAAGTGAATCTTCATCACTGTATAGAAGCCATGACAGAGCTTCACAGATACGTGATGGAAGAGACAATAGACATCGCTCTGCTGCAAGAGCCATACGTCTTGAATGGACGCGTGACAGGGCTCGGCTCTATGGGTAGAGACATCATATACCACGAAGATGGTGAGTCAATCCCAAGAGCATGCATATACGCCAGCAGCAGAGCAAGAACATTAGGACTAATAAAAGCAGATTGTTACAGCGACCTAGCCAGCGTTGTAGTAACAATACAGGCAGGCGCAGAAATAGAAGAAAGGGTACTCCTAGTCTCCGCATACCTGCCTAGCGAGGGGAACTTCGAGCCGCCATCCCGAGAAATGGAAGAAATTGTAAGAAAATATCAAGGTAAGAATACTCCTATTATTATAGGGTGTGACGCCAACGCACACCATATGGTATGGGGCAGCACAAACTGTAATAAAAAAGGTGACTTACTTCTAGAATTTATAAGTGAAACAGGCTTGGAAATACTGAATGTAGGCAACACACCCACATTCGTCACCAGGGCAAGACGAGAGGTGTTGGACATCACTATTGCAACAGATAGAATAAGCCAACACATAAGGGACTGGAAAGTAGACGAAAGAGACTCTATGTCAGACCACAGACGAATCATTTTCAGTCTGGAGGCCAAGACAGAAAAAATTCTGATTAGAAATGCGAGGAAAACCAACTGGGACACATACCAACACTGTATGGAGAAGTGGAGCCCAGGACGAGACACCCCGCTAAAAGACGCCTTAGAGATAGAAAAAGAAGCCAATAGACTGGACGAAGCTCTAAGGGGAGCATATCACAAGGCATGTCCCCTTAGAGAGATAAGAACAGACAGAGAACAACCCTGGTGGACGAAGGCACTAGGGAAACAGAGAAAAAAGACACGGCGAGCTCTCCACAAGGCTCTGAAAAAGAACGACGACGAGAGCTGGCAAATATATAGAGAAGAAAGAAATACATATAAGAAAGAATGCAGGAGGGAGAACAGGAACAACTGGAAGGCATTCTGCGCAGGAGTCGAAAAATACCCTGAAGCGGCGCGACTAGTTAAAACGTTCTCCAAAGCCAATACGCGTAAGCTAGAAAGCATAAAGAACGGGGAAGAACTAATAACCGACCCGGAAAAGATAATGGAAGTTATGTTGAAAACACACTTTCCAGAAAGCGAGGAATACAGAGAGGATGACACATCAATCCTCCCAGGTCCCACAGTGGACAGGGAGCCAAAGACAATCATCACCGAGGAACATTTATTGTGGAGCGTCCGTTCCTTCCAGCCCTATAAGGCAGCGGGACCGGATGAGATCTACCCAAAAATGCTACAGACAGCTATCAAGTATATAAGCAGGGATTTGCTGGCACTGTACAACGGCAGCATCAGAACCAAGCACATACCGAAGAAATGGAGAGAAGTGAGGGCAGTATTCATCCCAAAACCAGGCAGGGCATCCTACCAGGAAGCCAGAGCCTTTAGATGCATCAGCCTCTCTTCATTCCTATTAAAGACACTGGAGAAAATCCTAGACAGACTAATTAGAGAGCAAATAGAGAAAAGCGGACTCCCACTTCACCAAAACCAACACGCATACATGGAGGGCAAATCCACCGAAACGGCCCTCCATAGCTTGGTAACGAGAGTGCAGAGATCACTAAGCAATACAGAGTACGCAATGGGCTGCTTCTTCGACGTGGAGGGCGCATTCGATAGGGCGACCCCCGACTCAATAGAGGCTACCCTAAGCCGTGAAGGAATAGACAGCGACGTATCAGACTGGGTGAAAAACATGCTAAGACACCGGCAGATACGAACAGAGCTAGCAGGGATAACACATGCGGTGGTGGCGAAAAGAGGATTCCCCCAGGGAGGATGTCTATCGCCACTACTGTGGTGTCTGCTAATAGACGAACTAGTAATCAAGATAAACAGGATGCACATATACACACAGGTGTATCCCGATGATGGCGTGCTCCTAGTGACAGGCAAAGTTCTCAGTGTCATGTGTGAAATCATGAACAAAGGCCTAAAAGTAGCCCTAGAGTGGTGCAGGAGCAAAGGTCTGAACCTAAACCCTGATAAGACCAAGCTAGTTCTATTCACAAAGAAAAGAAAGAGAGGACATGCTGAACCAGTGAAACTGGACAACCAAGAGCTGGAAACAGTCAAGGAAGTCAAGTATCTAGGTGTGACACTGGACAGCAAGCTCACCTTCAATACCCATATAAGTAACACATGCTTAAAGGCCAAGATGGCCATGATGCAGTGTAAAAGTATAATAGGCAGAACCTGGGGCATGAAACCAGCGATGGCACTATGGATATACAAGGCAATAATCCTGCCAAGGATCTTGCATGGAGCCATCGTATGGTGGCACAGAGCCGCAGTAGGGAAAAACAAAGCAGAATTAGACAAAGTCCAAAGGCTAGCGGCCTTAGTGACCACGGGCGCGATGAGAACATCGCCCACAGCCGCGCTCGAGATCCTACTGGGGCTAAATCCCCTGGACTTAGAAATAAAGAAAAGAGCCACTGAACAATGGTTCAAGCTAAAAAGCACTGGCATATGGACCGGGAACTTCATGGACGAGGGTCATGCCAGTATAAGCAAAAACTACGAAGATAAGCTGTCAATGGTCTTCTCCAACAATGATCTGATACGGAAGGAAAGGATCTTTGACAAAAAATATAGAATACACATAGGAACAAGAGAAAACTGGAGCGTAGAAACTGAAGGCACTATTTGCTATACAGACGGCTCCAGAAAAGAGTCAACAAAGCTCTCTGGATCCGGTGTGCATATTAAATGCGCAGACGGGACGGAGGTGAACAAGTCTATACCGTTAGGCAGATTCGCCAGTGTTTTTCAAGCGGAAATATATGCAATAATCGCAAGCGCCGAGATGGCCGAACACCTTAATATCACAGGAAAGTTTGTCATCTACAGCGACAGCCAAGCGGCGCTGAAGGCACTAGGCAGAGAAGAGACGACATCAGCAATCGTCAAAGAATGCAAGGAATCACTGAAAAGGCTGACCGAAAGAGCGGACTTGACGATAGCGTGGGTCCCAGGACATGAGGGAAACACGGGAAACGAACAGGCCGACGAACTAGCTAGAAAGGGAGCAGAGGAAAGCTTGGTGGGACCGGAACCCCGGTTGCCAATAGCGCACAACATCACCAAGGGAGTAATCAGCTATAGTATTATAGCAGAAACCAACCGAAGATGGAGATCCTCGACGGGCATGAGACAGTCGAAAATCTTCATCAAGGGAGTGGACAAGAAAAAGACTAGCAAACTGATGGGACTCTCCAGAGAGAACATGAGGCTAGTCATAGAGATCATAACAGGACACTGCCGATTGAACAGACATCTGACAGTGATAGGAGTGAAAACCGATCCCATATGCCCGGAGTGCACGGAAAGCGAAGAGACCAGCCTCCACCTACTCGCTGAGTGCCCTATATACTCACAGATAAAACGGGAGCTATGGGGGTCGGATACACTAGACATAGAGGACCTGAAGGATCTGAAGGTGGAGCAGATAGCAAGATTCACCAAAAAGACAAAAAGATTTGACGGGGCGCCGTGAGGGCTGGATAAACCTTTTAACCCCCTCGAAGGGGAGAACGGGGAAAAGGACGAAATGGCCCGCAGACAACGCGGGCGGATCGTCCGTTCGGCCAGCGACGTCCCCACCAGAAATAATAATACAAACACACCCTAAAAACCAGATTTTTTTTTACGTTTTTCAAAATTCCAAAAAAAGTTTCCAGCGGATTTTTAAAATTCAAACACTCACACGTGTCTCCATAAATTCTTCATCTCTTGGTGCTATTTCCATTTCGATTCTACCAAAATCCTCGGAGCAATGGCCAAAAATATGTCTCAGGCGATTTGCATCTGATAACCATTTTCAATGGTAAAAAGTTTATCTCTATCTGCTGTAATACATGAGTTTACGTAACGCAGTTGTCGCATCGCCAGACGAGGAAACGACTATCGACTATTTTCTCGCTCAAGAAACGTACTAAAGATTTGGATCCTGTGTCAATAAAAGGGATGAGGTAGATAGTCGCACCAGTGTTCGACAGGAACTGGATCTTGTCAAACACTCGACCCGTGACCACGGCCGGTGTATCTCGGTCGAAACGTCGGGCATAAAGAATCACCAGCCTGCACTAGTCCACTGCTGTAGGCCTCTCCAAGTGCACGCCGCTGAGCACGATCCGCGGCTACTCTCATCCAGCTCTTGCCAGCCAGCAAGGATTTTTTTAAAATATTTTATGAGTAAGCACATTGCTTTGATCTCACCTGATGTTAAGTGATGATAAGGCCAATGATGGAAGCGCACTTCACAAGGGATACTCAATTAATCAGGCACTTGCTATCTTATCTCTAGCTGCCGGAACACAACAATGCTACAAACATTGATGTTATGGCGACATATTCAGATAAGATGGTGGCAGCTAGCCAGACGGATAAACAAGCCCTACCACCAACCAAACCGAGTACACAAACATGTACTCCCCGCTGGGAATCGAACCCGGGACCTCTGGTTAATCCTCGTTAATCCCCGTGGTCATAGGGAGACTGTGACCACGGACCCTGCAAAGGGTTCGAAACGTCAGGAAAAACATTAATTAAAACTAATGTATAAAATAAACGCGAGTAGATCCGTAAAAGTTGTTTCATTTCAATGTGTAGTGTTCGCGTAAACTTTAGAAAACAATATAGAACAGAATAGAAAAATGTTTATTTGATATGAAAACAATACACATTATACAAAAAAAACATAACTTAGAATAAGGATTGTATCAAAAAGGGCTCCGTTCAGTATTAAGCCGTGACACAAAGTTTAAATAATTTGATAAGCAATATAGTAATTCCGAGTATATTGCTGTTTAATAAGCGCAGGCACTTCACATATTTACTTTCACGCTGAGTATGTTTCGATCTCACGGCTTGAGAAAACCACGACTCGTAGGCGTAAAACCGATCTATAGGTGACAACCTACTACATACGACTTTAAAGTTTATACTGACAAGGATGGATGCGCAAGGATGTCTGACACCTACTTTGTAACCTGCCGGTTGGTAGGGGGTGTCAGTATAAACTTTAAAGTCGTGTGTAGTGGGTTGTCTTTAGGTGACACCCAACTCCACACGACTTTAAAGTTTATCCTGACACCCCCTACCAACCTTACGGTTATGAAGCTAAAGATGTCAGACAACCTTGCGCAAGCACAAGGGACCATCTACGTCAGGTCATTACGCCAGATTAGAACCCGCCGAAGCGCATTCTTAAGACTTCACGTATTAATATATAGATATGTTAAAACCTTTTTTATATTATGAATTTAATTCATTGTCTTTTGTTCGGTTTTTTCTGCTTCTGTTGATTTTAACGTACTATTGTTCTGTCTACTTAAAATTATTTAATGTGGTTTTCTTCTTTACATTCCTTGATTTAATTAAGTTCAGTGTCTTAACTCCAAGCAGTGTTTAAATGTACTCGCAACCCTAAACAATATATACAGTCCACGAAAGCTTGAGCAACAACTCCTCGGAGAATCTATTCGTAGAGGACATGGTTTCTAAAGGGAATGGCATTGCAAGCGTGGAGACGGGGACACGCTTGCATGTGTCATGATTTTTATAATATATCGTAGGGTTTATATCGATCGTACCATAAAAATCCAACCGTACTTATTTTATTTATTAAATAAGTACGGTTGGAGAGAACGATTAACCATAGTGCAGAAGAAAAAAAAAAGAATAGATGGAATGGCGGGAAGCGTTAGCCAGACGCGAAGCGAGGAAAGGGCGGTTCTTCACTTTTACGGCGGCCACCATAGAAGACGGAACTAAGATTCAACATGTCCGGTCCAATAACAAAATGTCCGGTGACGTTGTGAAGGCCATAGTGAAACAGCAGACTCTTCAAAAAAAATCGAAAAGTCATAAAAGCTTTTCTAGAAGTTGACCAACCTCAGACTATTTCGTTGATTTAACAAATTGCTATAGCCCTTTGTCATCATCATCATCATCAGCTCATTTAATGTCCCCACTGCTGGGGCATGAGCCTTCCCTATGGATGGATAGGGAGAACGGGCCATAAACCACCACGCGGGCCCAGTGCGGATTGGTGATTGTTAAAGACTGCTAACGCATCCGGACCAACGGCTTAACGTGCCTTCTGAAGCACGGAGGAGCTTGAGATGATAAAATTTAGGTCACCCCATCCAATGATCGGCTTTGCGAAAGTTATGCGCCATCGAGCTCCTCCTTATACGACTTTAAAACTATTCCTATTTTAACGTGTTTTTTTTTACAATAAAGTATTCTATCCTAAAGTGTTCAGCAATTTTTGCTTCTGACTGTACCGTTTTCAATTGTACTGTTGTCAACCCTAACTCTAGTATTCTTTAGACCAGGGGCTCCCAACCTTTTTTTGTCTACTGCCCACTTTAAGAATAAATTATTTTTTAACGCCCTCCTTTTTAAACATACTTAAAAACCGCTAAGTACTTATAACTGATTATTGAAACGCAACTTTATAGTATTCGGACAGAGTATCTTTTATTGAAAATAAATCAAACATAATCAATTCTTATATAAAAACTAATGTGAAGGTTGAATCTGATGCTGTTCAATAAGTTTGTTGATATCAGGTTCCAATTTACTCAAAAACAGCCGCAAGTCGCCACGTTCGGTAACACGCAAACGATTTCTCTTTTTAGTAAGCAGCGTTGCCACAGCACTAAATCCACGTTCACACAAATATGACGATGGGAATGCTATCAAGAATCGTTGAACAATTAACCACAATCCAGGGTACAATTGCGGGATCGGTTTTTGTAGCCAAAATTCTTGATATCCATTTTTGAACTTGATTTTTATTTCTTCGTTTGTTGTCAATTCTATAAGTTCTTCTTCCAGCTGAGGTGACATTGCTGTGTTGACATTTGAAAACGGATCCAACACCCAGTCTGGTATTTCCAAGTTTAAAATGTCCTGGTATCGTTCGGTGAAGTCAATGTGGAGGTTTTCCAAATGTTGGCAGTAGGCAAACAAGTCGTCGTTACTGCAGGATACTGATAAATTCGGAAAATTGTGAAACTCACGTCTGCCCATATTCTTTTTGTGCAGAAGCAGGTTGGCTGCGAAAGCAGCAACGATTTTTTGTTTTAATTAAATTTAGTTCATCGCCTTGCAGTTGGAGGTTCATGTCGTTGAACAATTTATACAGGTCTGTCATGTAAGCTATATCATTCTTTGATGTTATGAGCTTGTTGCGCAGTTCTGTATCTTTAGTTTCCAAGAACTCTATCACAGAGTCAAACAGGTTGTAAAATCGAATCAGACAATTGCCTCTTGACAGCCAACGAACTTCAGTATGAAGCAACAAACGGTTGAAATCTTCGTCATTAGTAACACAAAGCTGATGAAATAATCTATCATTCAAAGAGCTGCTACGGATTTTATTGACTGCTTTGATGACATATTGCAGTGATTGAAATAGTCGTTCACTTAAGTTTCTAGCAACCAAATGTTGTCTATGAATAACGCAATGTATAGCAAGGACATCTGGAATTTTATTCTTTAAGTACGCTATGAAGCCTTTATGGCGCCCTGTCATAGCCGGAGCGCCATCCGTAGCAACTGATATAATATTTTTCAAAGGAATCTCTTTCTCTTCACAAAACTTTTCCAATGTATTAAATATGGTTTCGCCTTTTGTATATGTCTCCAAATTTCTGGCAAACAATAGTTCTTCACGTATTTTCTCATCTTTAATAAACCTCACGTAAGATAGCAACAACGCTTCATTAGTTGGTAAAGTGGACTCATCGAGCTGAATTGAGAATTGACTAGTCCTCAGATGATTGCACAATGATTCTTCAATGTTTTCAGCCATTTCATCAATTCGTCTTTGCACAGAATTATTACTCAAAGGAATTTTTCGGCATATTTGCGGCCGGTTTATGAAGCACAGTAGTTATTACTTCCTTTATTGCTGGCAAAATTAACTCTTCTTCGATGTTGTGTGGTTTGCCTTTTTGAGCAATTAACAAAGAGATATTGTACGAAGCTCGAAGTCCGTCGTCATCTTGCTTAGCAGCCGCCGAAAATAGTTTTGATACACTTGGCTGAGTATTATGCTTTTTCTCTAGGTCTTGAAAATATGCTACATTCTTGTCTTTCTTATCTGGATGCATTTTATTCAAATGACCTTGCAGTCTTGAAGGCTTCATTGCTTCGTTCGAAAATGTTTTTAGACATAGAAGACACAAAGGTGACGACGGGTTTGTGGGATTTTCAATAAATCCGAATTTAATATATTCCGCAGAGTATTGCCGTCTCTTCTTTTTTACTTCCGACATTGTTTTGTTTTGAGAAATACGTAAGTGTTGAAATCAAGTACTGCTTATCTATTAAGCGCGAAACCACAAATTAAAATAAAATAAATTTACGTCGTTTATATAGGATTGCATAAGCAGCACGCACCAACAGGAATAAGACAAACGTGCATAAACTCGTTTATCTCATTCGACGCCCAATCGTACTCGACAAGCAAGAACAAGTATTATAGAACCAGCCGATTGATACAGGAATGTACAAATCGGATTATTTAACAAAAACTTGTTGATGTTGAATGAATGAATGATTGCCCGCGGTCTATTATATCGAACCGAGTTTGAGCTATATCTTAATTAATATTAGTTGATGTTCACAAGATGTAGTCGAGAGTCGAGAGCTCAGTCGGTGTCTAAGAGTCTTCCTAGCTAGGTAGATGAAATTATAAATCGACCCCAAAGCCCTACACAACGCTCCCTTTTTTTCTGGGTCTCTTACCGCCCCCCTTTAGGCCTGCAGCGCCCACAAGGGGGCGTTATCGCCCACGTTGGGAAAGACTGCTTTAGACTGACACGTGTAACTGAACTGTGTAATAACACAAAATAAGGAGACCCAGAAGGTCAGCTTTAAACATACGCCCCTTTGTACGGACACGGATCTCGGAACAGCTCTCGAAACAGTCCGAGCGCAGCTGTTGCGAGATTTCACAACCATGAGAGGTTGTCTGAATCGTGTGAACTTAAAACAACACAAACGCTACTTTTATAGAAATCGAGTTTTTGAACGCAACTTTTTCTTTAGGCTAATTACATATTTGCCTTAAAAACCACACATGTCTTCTGACGTTTTATACTTTAAGGGTTTTACAAATAAACAAACAATAAGCTCCGAATAGTTATTCCGTGTTTTGTTTCTCTTACTCTAATTTGAAATGACGTTTGTATGACAGGAACAAAACACGGAATAACTATTCGGAGCTTATTGTTTGTTTATTTGGCACTAACTAACAGCCGAAATTAATATTCTATCCTCAGCAAGAGATAGGCCTACTAGATATTTGTTGCTTAGTTATTTCTGTTATTTATCGGAAAATAACAGCAGTTGCTAGGTAACTAAACTAAGATAGGCCTATCTCTTAGCAGAGATAGGTTATTAATTTCGGCTGTAAGTATTTAATCGCCGTGGTGGTCACCGGTGACCGGCAAACAATTAATTTTCTATTGTGTCTGGTTTTGCGGCAGTCAACGTGTTAAACGAGGTATCGATTTTTTATATTGTTGCAGGCAACGCATGTTTAAAATAATAATCGTTTTTTGTATCTACTGAAAAATTGTAGCTCCTTGACATATAACACTATCACACTAATATTATAAATGCGAAAGTTATTGTGTATGTGTGTGTGTATATTTGTTGCTTCTTCACGCTGCAACGGGTGGATGGATTTGGATGAAATTCGGCGTACATATAGTTTATAACTTGGATTAACACATAGAATACTTTTTATCCCGATATTCCCACGGGAACGGGAACCATGCGGGTGAAACTGCGGGCGGCCGCTAGTCACACTAATATTATAAAAGCGAAAGTTTGTGTGTATGTAATGTATGTATATTTGTTGCTTTTTCACGCTGCAACGGATGGATGGATTTGGATGAAATTCGGCATAAAGATAGTTTATAACCTGGATTAACACATAGGATACTTTTCATCCCGATATTCCCACGGGAACGGGAACCACGCGGGTGAAACTGCGGGTGGCCGCTAGTGTTGTTATAAAATCACACGATTCGTCTGTGCGCGTTGTTCGAGCGCGATTGTGTGAAGCACACATTCTGCAGTCTCCTTATTTTGTGACTATACTTAGTCCCAGAACAAAGGGGGTTTGCTTTAATCGAGTGTCAAGTATCAGTACCTATGTTAAATGTCAGTCCTTGTTGAAAAAGATACTATCAACCTGAACATGGTAGATTGTATTTAATCAAAGGTAGTTATATAGATAAGGAAAGAGGTTAGTGTCACTCAGTAGACAAACTTGGGTGCTAACAAAATCATCATCATCATCAGCTCATTTTATGTCCCCACTGCTGGGGCACGAGCATTCCTTACGGATGGATAGAGAGAACGGGCCATAAACCACCACGCGGGCACAGTGCGGATTGATGATTGTTAATAACTGCTAATGCAGCCGGGATCAACGGCTTTACGTGCCTTCCGAAGCACGGAAGAGCTCGAGATGATACATTTTTGGTCACCTATATCCAATGAACGGCCTTTGCGAAAGTTGTTTAAACTCAGCACTCGCAGGCCGGACGCGTTAACCACTGCGCCATCGAGCTCCTCCTTTTAAGATAATATTATAATATTGAAACATGTGCTAGCAAATAATGGATTTTATGTGTTTAGTGAACTACTCCTATATGCTTACTTCACTAATGTATTTACATAGTACTTAGTTAGTTCATTTTTTTTTAATTATGTCACCACCTTTAACGAAATAAGTATTTTAATGTAGATAAATTTATTGAATAAATGAACGAATTAATATACTATACATTTTTCGATTTGTTAGTAATAAAAAAAAAAAATTAATATAATTTTCACGGGCGGTTGCGAAATCGCACCCTTAGACATACTGGGTTTTTCGTTTCGAATTATTGTTCGCAATACAATATTTAAACAAAAATCATCATCATCGTCATCACAGCCTATATTAGCCTTAAATAATCCATGATATTTCAGGATGATCAGGGTGCCAAGTGCGAGTTTCATTCGCCATTCGATCACGTTAACGAAAACGAGAATTTGTATGACACAATGTTAACTCTCCTCGTTTGCCGCCAGGAGGCATTGCAACAATGCCATACTAATTTTTTGTTTTCGTAAACGTAAAACATTTAAAAGATTCAAAATTGAAAATCATTTATTCAGTTTAGGCTACAAGTAGCTCTTGTGAATGTCACTATGCCATCGGTACGTAAGTCTACTCTGGGCGGGGATCTTGTACTGAGAAGAACCGGCAAGAAACTCAGCAAATGACCAGCTCTTTTTTCCCTTACAGCGTTAAAAATATTGGAAAATGCCCTATCATAGCAGGACACTTTCCATTACAAATAAACACAAAAAATATAGAAGAAAACCACAACATGTAAAAAAAAACACAATAAAAAATATATTTCCACAATGTCATACAGTACCACTACAGTACTATCGTAAAAGTCAAAAATTGTTTAAGAAAAACAAAGTCAAACTATAGTGAACAATACTTAAAATAAGATAAGTATGCAAGAGCAGACCAGTCTCCACAGGCGGCACCCGTTCACGAGTATGACATATGAATCAGCCATCGCTTCGCTTAACCATATTTTAGGAAACGTAACGACCCGACGCACGTGCCACCACTGCAGAGACAGTAAAGAGAGCATGACATACTCAAGATACTCTAAATAAAAACTTAATGATCTATTTAACGCAACGCTGTTTGTTATCTGTGGGACACTGCTATAAAGGCTATCATATCAGTATAAAAATTATATAAATTTATTTTATTATATTGATTCAAATATAGTGTATTTTTTATTATAACCAAGCTGTTTTATCATCTGAAATATTCTTTGGCTGTATAATAACCTTTTATAAGTAATAAAGACTTCACATGTTTTTTCACATGCCTACCCCGTTGGGAAAAAGGCGTGATGGTATGTATGTATGTATGTATGTTTTTTAAACTTATCTAAAGGTAAATCTAGTACAGTACTTGGTATTTTATTGTAATAGTGTATACCTTGCCCCAAGAAAGAACCGAGAACCTTCTGTAATCTGAACAGTGGTGTGGTAATCGTATGAATACGGATAGTAAACAAAACTGCCATTGACATCAGGCACCCTGGGGGGTAACCACAAGCTCTTATAGTAGTATTATTGCAGTTGTGAAAACGAGACGCGTGAAGCGGCGAATATATTCGCGTCTCTTTTCCACAACTGCAATAATACTGCTATAAGAGCCCATAGTCAGGGGGCTGATGTCAATGGCGGGACGACATTAAATAAGGCCCCTTTGATAAAGTAAGGTTAGACAGTGTTGGTTCCTTTGCATGAAGACAGAGAACGGCGTCAGATCCAAACGTAATTGGATATGCAACTAACGGGATGTCAGAGGGTGCGGGTCGAATTCACTCGTGGAACTCTTTTCAACACTTTAGTAAAGTACGTTTAAACAACTCTTTTAAAACGGGATTTATAACAAAATTTCACCCACCTCTATGCTATATTAAAGTTAAAACTGAAAACAATAGTGTATAAAGATGACTTTGATGTAAACCTATAAATCTAATCCCGGTCGATCCTCAAAATAACACTACATATCCACATGATATACTAAACGTGCTCACACCGCGTAGGCCCAAGACACCGTACTCGTAGAACGAAGACCCGGTTCACACGCGCTTTATATCAGGTACACATATGTACCGGCGGTTTTCTCCACTAACCCCACGACCCGGTCAGCCCAAGCCAAGGCCCTAACCTCCCTCGGGGTATTTCGCTCTCGTACCAATCTCCAATCTTGGAGGATCTAGTAGGGTACGGGGACACGCACTAGTGAGGGATGCCATTCCCTCTAGGCACCCTATGACGGTGTTACTCAACACGGGTATTTTTATTCTCCCTTACAGCGTCAAAAGCGTTCAGCGTTTCGCTCCCGATTCGATCCAAAACCCTCGGAGAATCATGTAAGGGGCTGAGACTTGCTTGCATGATGCCATTCCCTCTAGGAACTCTCTGACGGTGTTTGAATCACACGGCTTGTTTCTACTCAGTTTCAGCCTCTAAACAAGTCCGGTGACGCTGTGAAGGCCGTCTGAGGCAAACAACAAACTTTAAAAAAAAACTTACAGAATTTTCGACGGGGATACAGGGGTGGGGGGAGGGGGGGGGGGTGGATGTGCAGTGATGCCTCGTTGCATTTCTGTCACCTGGAAAGTTTCACTTCTGGCATGGACTGTGGCAAGTCCTCTTTTCACAAGTAACTATAATATAATATCTTTAAATACAATTTTGTTATTTTTCAGAACTATTTGCTACACCAAATTGAAATTTGGTATACTGTGCCGACCGTTGACTGTGATAAGCCCATACACCAAGGTACACAAGACAAGGGTCAAATTGAAATCGTAAATTTCACACTTTATAGCCACCACCTTTATATAAAATTAAAAGACATTTTTCGGATGTTATTAAAGTTTATTATTCAGTTTGTAATATAAACAATTTTATTGTTTGATACCTGTAAGGCATGGGCTGCGAGAGATTGTGTTACGAATCTAGATAGTTATTTATTTAGAGAGTACCTATTATAGTGGCATCAGTTATCGACACAATAACCTAGTGTTAACATCAGTTTTTATCACCAAAAATAACATTGAGTTTCATTGAAATACTGGATGACTAAGTACTACGAAGCAAGTAGTTTGTCTGTATTAAGTTGTTGCTAGAGTCATAGACTCAAAAATTTGTAGCTGACCCCTTGTCTAATGATTAAAGGAAAAAAGTGTCGATCGCTGAATCCTGCCAAACACCGGTGCATGCCACTTCTTTATACATATAGAAAGAAGCAAGAATATTATTTCATGGGGGATAGAAAAAAAAGAACATTATTCAAAGGGATTTGAAGCACCTTCTCAGCCATTTATCTTCGGCCTATCCTCTTTTGAAAAAGAACTGAAGTTTAAGGATTAACGCTTGCGTTATATCTTTGGTTTTTCAAATGTAAAAGACGGCAGTCGAGCAGTCAAACCACTTGATGGGAAGTGCTCATCGCCGCGACGCCGCCCATGGACATCTGCAGCATCCAAGGAGCTGCCTATGCGGTACCGACTTTGAGAGATCTATTTACACGCTTCTTGAAGAACCTAAGTTGTAGCGCGTGGGAAACAACTAGAAGGTAGCCAGTTCGACATCCTACAGGTCTTCGGAAAGAACGGAGAACCGCCGTTACGACAACCAGATATCAGAAATGTGGGGGTGAGCTGTGCTTTTTAGAAAGGAGGTTTTATGGTTGTCGCTTAGTAATACCAGCTCATTTTCACCCACTGCTGGCACACGAGCCTACTCTATGAATGGATAAGAAGATCGAGCCGTTAACCACCACGCGGGCCCAGTGCGGATTGGTGGTTGTTAACGACTGCTAATGCAGCCGGAATCAACGGCTTTACGTGCCGTCCGAAGCACAGAGAAACTCGAGTTTCACATATTTTTAGTCACCCATTTGATGACCTGCCTTGGCGAAAGTTGCTTAACGTCAGCAATCACAGACCGGACGCGTTAATAACTGCGTCATCAAGCTGGAGCATTGAGCCAGTAAGGACAACGCCGCTACACACGACTTTAATGTTTATACTGACACCCCCCATTAACTGTTAGGTCATAAACCAGGTGTCAGACAATCTTGCGCAAGCACAAGGGACCATCTGCGTCAGGTCATAACGCCAGATCAGGACGCGCCGAAGCGCATTGTTCATCCGGAACACTTAAGACTATTGTCTAAAGCGAGTCGCCTGTGGGCACGTATAGTCTACTGTATATAGTTTACTCACTACCTAATATCCAGATAGGTTACCGTAGCTGTAAGCTCGCTCACTTCTCGTAGCAGTAAAAGTAAAACTCGCAGTTTCCACTGCTCAGCCAGTAAGGACAGTTGGAGAGTTTGCTGATGGCTTCAAACAGCCTTTTCAACATCGCCGGACTTTGATAAGAACAGCTATGACTGCTTTCTGTTCCGTCGCCTCTGGCTTCGGTCTACCGTCTCTAGGAACTGACGTTTCAGGGTTTTCTGCTTCTAGATATCAAGGATGTGGGGGTGAGCTCTGTTTCTTTGGCAGTGTTGTCGCAACGGCGGTTTTCCATTAGGACGTATGCTCGTTTACTTGCTCAATGACATTAGGACATCTATTCCAACCTATTTGTATAATATTTTTGTAAATATTAACACTACCGGTCTCAGACCCAGAGATTTCGGATTCGATTCCAAGTGGGGGGTAGATGTTTGTGTTCTCGGTTTGGTTGGTTGCAGGACTTGTTTGTCCGCCTGGCTAGCTACCACCATATTATTTAAATATCTCGCCATAACATCAATGTTTGTATCATTGTTGTGTTCCGGCAGCTAGAGATAAGATAGCCAGTGCCTCAGTAGTTGAGGATTCCGGTTGAAGTAGGCTTCCACCATTGGCCTTATCATTACTTAACATCAGGAGAGATGATGGCTCTGTGCTTACACGTGAGATATAATATAATAATATATAATAAAATAACTTTGTGGTCTCAAGTCCAGGCATTGACATCCTCTCCAGCGCTTGTTCTCCTCTCTCTCTCTCTTATTGTTCCACAGGCTCTAGCCAACCCTCCGGCCTATCGTCTTCATCACAGGTTGTTGAGCAGTAGACTATAAAATGTTTGAAGTACCCGGCGCCTACTCCGAAGCTCGTAAAGCATTCGGCGAGCGGGTGCGAGGATTGCCCTGCCCTAATGAAAGGGTGAATAATGGATTCTCGCCTTTATTACGTCTGCATACGACTGTTACTATAACGTTAATTATGCCGAATAATTTATTTTAATGAAGTGATATACGTATGCGCGCGGAATAATTGAAGAATGTGCTTTAGTGTTTTATTGCGCTTGGGCGGAAAGTACCGATTGTACCTTTGTTTTTTAATATTGGTTTGTATTGGCTTCAGTGTTACTGGACTTTTAGGGGCGGTGAGATACTAAAGGTCAGGTCAAGGTTTAGTGGCAGTGGCGTAGCTTACCATAGACGAGGCCTGTCATGAGGGCCCAAATGAATCCGTTCCCCGATCCGATCCGAACCCTCGGAGAATATAGTAGGGGACACGCACTAGTGCGTGATGCCGTTCCCTCTGCAAAACCTCCAAAAGTGATTCGTTTCACAAGGCTTGAGGAACCCTTTAAGTTTCTCGCCGCCCCCAAAAAAGCCCGGTGAAGCTGAAAATGCCGTCTGAGGTAATTAGCAAACTATTTCCAAAACAAAAAAAAAATAACAAAGGGGGCCCCGTATCATTGATACTTTTGATACGGCGCGGCGTGGCGGTAGCTACGCTCCTGTGTAGTGACGAATCGTCCTCAAAGGGTTTTTAGGGGGGATGTCATCACGTAAGCATGTTCCCGCCTTGTCCAGATTCTTCGAGGAGTTCGGATTGGAATCGTATGTGTTATGTTTTAGTTTATATACGGGGTTCAAGCACATGCCTCGGTGGTCGAGTGGCAAAACACTTTGCCCGAAATCCGGAGTCCTAGGTTCAACTCCCGGTTGGGGTTAACTGTGTTTCGGATTTTTCGACGCATGTGCTCAGCAAGCCGTCATCAATTTTAGCGATGATATGATTTCAATGATGGATTCCTTTGTCCAACACTGTCCAGTATTTAGGATAAATCATCGAACACTTTGTACAACTTGGGAATTGAACCGAGGACCTCGAGGGGTATAAAGAAGAAAGAATAATTATTGATGGAATGTATTTAAAATATCAATCCCGTTTACAGTACATACCTACACTTCACAGTCGCACGATTTGTAAGTAATCTGTACTTGTCACCTTGACATTTCCATTTACTAGATAAAGCGATCGAAAAAAGAATAGCGACCGGTGCAAACTAAAATAGACCTAATTCTTTTAGAAATAAGATGAATGATTCGTCGTTTGTTAAATATAACTGTATCAGGGTAAAAAGGTAGACGCGTTGGAAATCAAGTTACCGCTTTAACTTAATATTATCTAACCTTTTAAAGGTGATTCCAGATTTGACTCTTTGGCCTTGTGGTAAATATACAGATTCAGGTTTGATTTCTTGAGATATTTCATACAGTTTTAAACTTTCGCGTTCCATTTCAAACTGGTCTCTAGCCAGAGACCACCGTCACAGACATAGTTTGGTTGATAGTAAGTCTAGGCTAGTCCATTTTAGATAAACCTGACTCTATAATTAGCGGTGTTGATGTTTTCACTTGTCAGGAATTATGCTAATGAATTAATTGATTGACTTATTTCGACTAGATTGTTTCGCAAGTTACACCCAGGGTCTTAGATCGGAATCTGCCGGTCATTCCAGGTCCGCATTCAAGTGTTGATTGGGGGACCCTCTTTTTAAATTTAGATGTGATTATAAAAGAAAACTACCTATAGTCTTTGTTCAGTGTCTCAAATTATTATAAAATATTAATAATAGGTTCCTCACTCTGTAGCCCTGACCACCGGTAGCTTGAGCCCTGCCCCGCTGCTAGTGGTACTCTATGATTAGGTATTTATAATGTTTTATTGTTTTTATATTAAAATATTGTAAAAATCTAGTTTTAAGAAAGAAAATAAATAAAGAGAGTAATAATAAAAAATAATAATAAATTTATCATCATTAATCACTTAATTGTTATTATAATTTATTAAAGTTTATTAAAATAAGTAATTAATAATATTATTATTTTGAGAGTGTCTTAAAAAATATAAAAAGGGTCCCCCAATCAACACTTGAATGCATACCTGGAATGATCGGCAGATTCCGACCTCACTATAAGCTATAATAGGTAATTCGCCTTATGTTTTTCTCCTAAGCAAACAGTCGTGGAGATCCTTGGAAGAGGTCTTTGTCCAGCAGTGGGCGGGCGTATTTTGGCTGAGACGACAACGATGATAAAATAGTCGTAAAGCCTAAGGCTTGGTAACGCACAAGTAGCACCCATGGTGTTAGAAGCATCATGCCGAACGTACAAAAAGCTTGCATGAGGGTGGTCATCTTCACCAGTTCATCTTAGTCTCCACTGCAGAGGCAAGCCTTCCCTGTGGATGGATAGGAAGAACGGGCCATGAACCACCAGCATGGCTTAGTGCGGACTGTTATGTTAGGTTGTTAATGCAGCCGGGACCAACGGCTTCACGTGCCTTCCAAAGCACGGAGAACATCGAGATGATAAATCTTAAGTCATCCATCCGATGTCCGATGTGCCTTTGCGAAAGTTGCTTAACTTCAGCGATCGCAGACCGGCCGCTTAAAACCACTGCGCTGTCGAGCTCCTCGTACGTCGGTGTCATAAAAAATATATGATTTACATTGGAATTGGGAAAGATACGAGTATGTTCAATATACTGCAGATATATCAACTTAAAGGGTCAACATTATGGCGGCACAGGTGGGAAATATAAAAATGGCCGACCCCACACAGGTCCGTGTAATGGTTTATTTTATGGGTTTCGGTTTATGTCCGAACTGCGCCATTTAGATTTATGTGGGTGAGGGGGGTGTGGGACGTGATGAGCTGCAGCATAAATGCAGGTTATACTTTAGTGACTGATTAATGAGATAATATCATCATCAGTTCATTTTATGTCCCCACTGATGGGACACGAGCCTTCCCTATGGATGGATAGGGAGAACGGGCCATTAACCACCACGCGGGCTCAGTGCGGATTGGTGGTTGTTAACGACGGCTAATGCAGCCGGGACCAACGGCTTTACGTGCGTTCCGAAGCACGTATTTAAATAAAAGTACATAATTGTAATGCAATGTAATATAATTATAGTTAGATTTAACAACATCGTTTCAGGATTCCGGTTGAAGCTCGCTTTCACTTTAAAATTATAATGTCTTCTTATGGACAAGACATATTAAAATAATAATATTTCTTGTTCATAATATCGATTTTAAATTTACAAAATGGCACTTAAGTTACCTTTTTTTCGGAGTCAAAGAACACCACAGAATCAACTTATACAGCCAAGAATATGCAATTGTATCATATTTTTGTTTAAAGTTTAGAGGAAAACAATCGTTTGCAGCCAAACAACTTATTTTGTTATTTAACTACGTTTAAAAAAATAATTTTGGTGAATTAGCGTAGTTTTTCATTCCACAATCGCATTATCGATACGACCTAAACATAATGGTTATCACTATTGCAGATGTTGTTTGAAGCTAACTTCATGCGTGACTTCTCAATCCAAACGCGATTTCAATACCAATCCGATACTCAAGAATTGCGTTTCAAGAGTACAGACTGGGATTTGACAACATCTAACATTGATATTGGATTGTATTGAAATTGAGATTGGGATTACGTTAAGGAGTAAGCCTGCAGGTGAGATGAAGCTTATTAAGTGCTTACCCGTACGGTATTAAAAAGACAATATTAAATTTGATACTTAAATTCTAATCAGTAATTTAATAATGAACTGATAAACGAGGATTATAGAGGATTACTTACTATAAAATACCTTTTTAAAGTAAAACTCACGTTTCGATTAACATTTTTATAGTTACCTAAGAACAGTAGCTAAAATAAATTATTTAAAGCATGATTGAGGCTTTTATTCTTAACAACCACCTTCGACACCCTTAAAATATTTTAATGATCGTTATACAATGATACTAAACGTCCGCACGACATTTTCAGGATGATTAGCTAAACATATAACACCCAGTGGTGACTTTAAAGTATATTATATAAAATTACAGCTCTTTTCTATGATTATATAAATGAGCTGCAGCTCACAGCTCAATTCGCCGAACCTCCCTAGGCCCTAAGATGTACGGACGGACGTGCTCTATCGCTATCATATTGATTCGAACGCCGCAAAATGATAAATGCCCAGACACCCAGCCATTAAATTAAACATGACAAATGTATGTATTGAATATCATAATAATTGAGGTACTCGATGGCTTGGCTTGCTCGGTCGATCTTGTATGTTAAGCCACATTCGCTATGCCAGGTCGGAGGATGGGTGACTAAAATAAAATGTCTTGAACTACTCTATGCTTCAGAAGGCACAAACCATCATTGGGTTAACTTGGTGGCTTATGGGCCCGTCTCCCTTGTCATCATCACAAGCTCATTTTATGTCCCCACTGCTGGGGCACTTCCCTATAGATGGAGAACGGGCCATAAACCACCACGAGGGCCCAGTGCGGATTGGTGGTTGTTAACGACTGCGAATGCAGTCGGGACCAACGGCTTTACGTGCCTTCCGAAGCACGGAGGAGCTCGAGATGAAAAATTTTTGGTCACCCATCCGATGACCGGCATTTAAGAAAGTTGCTTAACATCAACACTCGCAGACCGGGCGCGTTAACCACTGCGCCATCGAGCCCCTCAATCGAACGAACTTTGTGTGTAACATAAATAAGCTTTTAAAAGTTTCCTAACCTAGAACTTAATTAAAAAATTTTGCTACTTACCTTGGGATCAGAACAATGTAGTATGGTGATGTTGTGTAATATAATATTGTTTAATATCTTTATATATAAAAATCTTTTGTGCGTGTGTTATGTTATTGAACTCCTTTTAAACGGCCGGACCGATTAGAATGAAGTTTTCTATGTGTGTTTAAGTGGATTCGAGAATGGTTTAGATTTACAATTGTACCCGGTAGATGGCGTTGCTTTAGGGGTCCATCATGGGATACGGGTGTTCTTATGCGGACGAATGATTTGTTTGTTTTGTTGTCATGGAAACTATCAAAGCGGTACGAAGTCCGTCGCGTCGGTCAGCTAGTAGTATTGAAACATTTTTAAAATCGTATGTTGTGGCGTGCATGGACATTCATAAAACAATTTATACAGGTGTTATTTTGGATACGTTTTTATAACAATTTTTATGTATTTTCACAATAATATAAAATGTACTTAATTGTTTCAGCAATGTATATTTGCTCATCCAATGTGAATTTAATTTTATGTGAAAGGGCCTTTCCGTTATTTGTTTATCCATTATTATATGTACACTCATATTTTATGCAAATAAAAAATCCGAATCTAACGAAGCACAATTCTATACCCCCGCCGAGAATCAAACCTCTTTGGGTCAGCCTAAAACCTGTCGGTTGTGTTACCAAATATTGGTATGAGTATAATTTTGGATAACATTCTACAATCTCTATGGTCTTGTAATATCAACGGTCTCACACTCACAGGTCCCAGGTTCAATTATCAGCTAGTAGATTTTTGTTTTGTTTCTTGTGGTTTTGCTGGTGGTAGCATGTTTTAAGTCCGCCTGGCTAGCTATCGTCATCTTTATATATCGTATATCTAAAGCCATGATCTTGTTATGTAACATATTAGTAGTAACCAACGTACCGAAGCAACGCAAGATATCAACGTCCTGTAATAATAAAGGTCCTGTGTTCAATTCTCAGGTCGGGAAGAAAGGTAGTAGACGTGTGTCGCTCTTTAGGGAACCAAGGTAGTAGACGTGTGTCGCTCTTTAGGGAACCAAGGTAGTAGACGTGTGTCGCTCTTTAGGGAACCAAGGTAGTAGACGTGTGTCGCTCTTTAGGGAACCAAGGTAGTAGACGTGTGTCGCTCTTTAGGGAACCAAGGTAGTAGACGTGTGTCGCTCTTTAGGGAACCAAGGTAGTAGACGTGTGTCGCTCTTTAGGGAACCAAGGTAGTAGACGTGTGTCGCTTTTTAGGGAACCAAGGTAGTAGACGTGTGTCGCTTTTTAGGGAACCAAGGTAGTAGACGTGTGTCGCTCTTTAGGGAACCAAGGTAGTAGACGTGTGTCGCTCTTTAGGGAACCAAGGTAGTAGACGTGTGTTGCTCTTTAGGGAACCAAGGTAGTAGACGTGTGTCGCTCTTTAGGGAACCAAGGTAGTAGACGTGTGTCGCTCTTTAGGGAACCAAGGTAGTAGACGTGTGTCGCTCTTTAGGGAACCAAGGTAGCAGACGTGTGTCGCTCTTTAGGGAACCGACTCAGTGTTCCGAAACATGAAACTGATACGAATGTTCCGGAACAGTTGCCTTATATAAAATGTTTCATTTTTGCACAAAAGATCCCGATGGGTCGAAGTGCTACTGCAAGAGGGAAACCTCAGCAGGCCCCACTAAGATAAGATAAATGTTTCATTTGGAATTCGCTCACTGCGGCCGACGAGGCGACGAATGCGACGACGCGGCGACGAGCAGACAGACTGAACGACAAGAGCGAGTGATGAGAGAGAAGCGAAAGCGAACTTCCCGCGCAACAGTGTACGTGATGTTGTGGGAGAGTGACTGAAATAACGATATAATGATAAGAGTGCCGGCCTAACTCTACATAGCCGTCGAACGACTTTAAAAGACGATAAAGTCTCAAAAATACTTTTTTTTAACATTTTAATATGTAGATATGAATTGTAGAGTGTACATACTTGTACATGACAATTAATTTATATAAAATCGATTTTTAAATACGCCAGCTACCAACATGTTAGTAGATAAACTAGCTGTCAGTCCTAAGCCTGAAAAAGTACCTATGAAGGAAAATCGATTTTATTCTTTGTTATAAAATATTCAGTAAACAAAAAAGTTCATTGTAATAATTGCAAGTTTCACATCTGATACAAGTCTGCGTGAATATTATGTTACTCCATTTCAAAAACACTCAATGTTCCAATTGTTTTAAATGAAACATATCACTGATTCGGAACATATTGTACTGTTGCAGATGCAAATGTTCCAATCTTTTTAGGGATACGTTTTTCCCACGACTAAAAAGTAGGTCTAAGAATGTAACTGATTGTTCGATGCATAGCCCCGGATTGTGATCACTAACCCGCATTTGGTAAGCGTGGTGGTTAAGCCAATACCCATCAATTGTAGCGATTACTTGATTTCAATGATGGAGGCCTTTGCCCAGCAGTGGGCAGTTATAGTCTATTTACTACTACACTACCTACTACTCATCCGGCGACTCAGGATTGCGGATTTGCGATCGGTTCCCGAATCCATACTAAAACACTACGCAAAGTCAATCAAGTAGCGGAGCGAAACATTCTTCGGGCTAGTTTTCTTGTACTACTCAAAATAATAACGAACTACGGTAAAAAAGTGGTCACTTTTAAAGGAGCACAGTTTTTTAATAAAATACCCTAGTTTTAACTCATTTAGTGCATTCAAAACAAGACTTGCAGAGTTTGTTCAAGAAACATATTAGTAACAATGCACTTAATATATCTTAAAGCAAAAGAAACGAAGATAACTTAACTACAGACATAATAAAACCTATAAATAAAAAATGCCTTCCAGCTGTGGGCTCATGGAAACTATCCCAGGAATGTTGGCAACAAAAAAAAAATACACTTGGGTATAAGGATTATATATTTTTGATTTTATTTAGAACGACTAGTTTTTTAGTTTAATTTATACTTTAATTTAAGTTCTCATGTTAGCTGTATTGTCTTGTATAAGAATAAATATCTTTAAATCTAATCCCGACCGAGCTATATCACAGAATAAGCTGTAGGTATAGCTACAACATTATACAGCGTGTTAGTTAACACGAGGGACATATTTAATCCTATGATAGTTTAGGCCTGGGTAAACATAAACAAAAAAACAAACAAAAAAACAAAAAAACATAAACATAAACAAATAAAAAAATGCGGCGCAGACTGCCCGCGGCGGGGTATGCGCCGGGGCACGCGTTGCGAGGCGGGGATGAAGGCGTGGCCTCGCGGGGTGCGTGCGGTGTGCAAAGTAAAAAGTGACCTTTCGGCATGATCTATAGGCGCCGGCAGCGGCGGCGCGGTCCACCGGCGCAGTCAGCCGGCACATATTTGATCTTTTCCCGCGCTTAGTGTATACGCTAAATTATTTATTAGGATTATGAAAAAAAATAAGAATATTTTTTTTAATGAATCAGATCGGGAATCGGGGTTTAACTAACAAGCTGTATAGCAAGCTAGTCAAATCAAATCCTCTTGTTAATTATATACTTATTATCAAAATGTTAATACCGTATTGTAATTGTATCGTAAAAAGTTATTACTGCACTATGAAACTGTATTTCAATTTCGTATGTTAATGTCAACGGTAAACGAACACACACATAGTTATCATTGTGAACAGTATGATATGTTTTCTGATCATCAATAGGCTGTCCCATTTAAAAGACAACAAAATTCTTTTATTCACTTTTGACTATTCAAATAGCTCGTTTGAATGCCATTATGCCACCGGTTTGTAAGTCTACACAGGGCGGATGACCTTGCACTGAGAAGAACCGACAAGAAACTCAGCAAAAGTATTTTTTTTTCTCCCTTTCTTTTACAGCGTCAAAATATTGGTAAATTCCATATATGATAGAGAAATTTTCCACCTACATATTGAATTTGGCAGTGGTTAACGCGCTCGGTCTACGCGTGCTAAGGTTAAGCAACTTTCGCAAAAGCCGGTCATCGGATGGGTGACCAAAAATGTATCATCTTGAGCTCCTCCGTGCTTCGGAAGGCACGTAAAGCCGTTGGTTTCGGCTGCATTAGCAGTCGTTAACAACCACCGCACCGTACTAGGCCAGCGTGGTGGTTTATGGCCCGGTCTTCCTATCCATCCATAGGGAAGGCTCGTACCCCAGCAGTGGGGACATAAAATGAGCTGATGATCAGCTATTTATAAAATGTTCAAATAATTTTTAACGCAAATTTTGTTGCGAACAAATTACTTTAATATTTGTAAAAATATTATGATCGGATGTTAGTGACGGTAGTTGTTGACATTGAATGGGCGCCTTTGGCTTTCAAAGTAAAATGTGTTGAATAATTTCGGCAGGCTGGTTAGAACCACGATAGCTCAATTGGAAGAGCACTTGACCCGGTATGTCAGAAGGGTGAAGGTTCAAATCCTGCTCGTGGAAATTTTTTCAATATTTGTGTTTTTGTAATTTGTTCGCAACAAAATGCGTTAAAAATTATTTTAACATTTTATAATATACAATGTACCAAAGTTGTATTGCTGAATGTCCGTGCACTGTTTGTTTTGGTGCAACGAACTTATTTCCCCACAGTTGGTATGAGCGCACCTGCTGCGTCGCTGCCACTCAACGCTTTAACCGAATTATTTTGATAATTAATTATAAATGCCTTGGTGGCTGAGTAGCAAAGCGCTCGGCCCGATCCCCGAAAGTCCCGGGTTCAATTCCCGGGTCGGGCAAATTGTTTCGGGTTTTTCGATGCATAGCCCGGGTTAGTGATCAGCCCGCATTTGGTAAGAGTGGTGATGAAGCTCACTAACTTATGAATGGGTATAATTTAAACGCTCACCAGAAATGTTTTTTAGACCCTAAGCTTAAGTACCAAATGAATTAAATGACTGTACAAATATTATTTTTGCTTCCCAAAATGGATAAATGCTCACCAATTTTTTACACTATTATTCAAATGATTGAAGATACTACTAGCTGCCCTATTCCTGTAGGTCACGTGATAGGTTAGAAATTTAAGACAATCGCGAAGCGCAGCGTAGCGATTGTCTTGAATTTCGAGGTTATTTTTTTATTAGACAACAGAAAGCAAAAAAATATTGGTGTTATCTATTTGGTGACAAAATAACATATTTGGTCTGAAATGCAGTTAAAAGGTATTCATATATTTTTAAGGCATTTCATTAAAATATAAATTGTATACTTTTTATAATATTTTAGGAAACACAATTTGGTGAGCATTTATCCGTTTTGGTAAGCGTTTCGAATTTTATTGGTAGTAGAATTGAGACATTTTTGGTAGGCGTTTAAACACAAGCCTTTAATAATTGTAGTGCTGACTTGATTTCATGTAGGCCTTTGATCAGCAGTGGGAAAGTTATAGGCCATTTACTTCCTTTACTTACTGACTTATGATGATGAGTAATATTGACAACTGAAAACCTTACAGAAATGTTTGTCATTTACTGGGACTTTATAACTATCTTGAAGCGTCGTCGCCTGGCTAGCTACCGCCATCTTAACTATACATGTCGCTATATATTAGTAGCATTGTTGTGTTCCGGCAGCTAGAGATAAGATAGCCAGTGCCTCAGTAGTTGAGGACTCCGGGTGAAGTGCGCTTTCTTCTGCCTTATCATCTCTTAACATCAGGTGAGATTAGGCTAATTGCATATCGAAAAAAATCTTAAAATCGTTTCTGTAAACACCGTGCCATCGAACCACTAAAGTACATTATGAAAGCTTGTCTGCCCGACGTCAAAGGGTGTCAAATTTAGAGCGGCATTACGGGGAAGCTGGTCCGTAATGGCCGCTAATGCCTTCATGACGTAACGCCGATGATATTCATTAGGACGGTATTCGTTGACCCGGGGCGACCCGTATTCGCCGTTATTCAGCGGCTACTCTATTCTACTCTTGGTTTTTTAAACATACTTATATTGTAATGTTGATGTGTTCCGGCAGATAGAGATAAGATAGCCAGTGCCCCAGTAGTTGAGGATTGTGTGCGCTTCCATCTTCGGTTTTGTTAACAATTAATATACACATTATGTTTATTACCCGGCTGCAATATGTTTTTCGCGCCTATCTTGTATGTTATATTCTTTATTAACTCATATCTCCGGAACCGCTGAACGGATTTACATAATTGAGGTATCGTTAGATTCGTCTTAGCTGCCCAAGTGTTCTTAGATAGGTGACGTTAAAAAAAAACATGGCGGCTGTGCGACGCCATTGCAGTTGGTGAAAAACATTTTTTTTTCGATTTGTTTATTATGGGTATCAAATTAGAGGGCTCAACATAAGGATTTCAAAAAGGTATTGATGAAATTTGTCTAATTAAAAACGCATAATAAAAAAAAATAATAACCCGCCTGCGTAAAAAATAATAAGTAACTAAAAGAAAATCAACTGAAAAGGCCGGAACAAGATAAAAATTCAATGTATGCAACATCATACATAACATGCAGTCAGAGGCATACAATTTAATGATAAGTCAAATCATTCTCACTTTGTGCGTGCCTCCGACTGTGTGTTATATATGATGTTGCATAAATTGAATTTTTATCTTGTTCCGGTCTTTTCAGTTGATTTTCTATTTAGTTACTTATTATTTTTTACGCAGGCGGGTTTTTTGTTTTTATTTTTTATTTTTTTTTACATATAATTTTACGCAAATATTGTTGGGAACAAATTACAAATAAAAAAAGACAAAGTATTGAGCAACATACAGCAAGAGCCAAAGCTTGCCTAATTCTTAACTGATCTTTCAATATTTGTAAAAATATTAAGGTCGTTAATGATGACGTAGTTGTCGACATTGAATAGGGCTCCTTTGGCTTACAGAGTAAGAGTATATGTTGAGAGAGAGAGATAGTGTTGATTAATTTCGGCGAGTTGGATTGAGCCACGATAGCATAGTTGGTAGTGCACCTGACCCGGCATGTCATGGGGTGCGCGTTCGAATCCCGGTCGTAGATTTTTTTCAATACTTTATCTTTTTTCAATACACGATACCTATTTAAAATTTTTAATTATTATATATTACTAGCTGACCGGCGGACTTCGTACCGCTTTGACAGTTAACGTTCCATGACAACAAAACAAACAAATCATTCGTCCGCTTAAGAATACCCGTATCTCCCTATAGCAGCGCCACCTACCGGGTTCAATTGTAAATATAAACCATTCTCGAATCCACTTGAGCACAGACAGAAAATTTCATACAAATCGGTCCAGCTGTTTAGAAGGAGTTCAATAACATACACACGCACAGAAGATTTTTATATCTATAGATTGTATTGAGTAAGTTACTAATCCTTTGGCATGTGTGTGTGTGTGTGTGTGTGTGTGTGTGTGTGTGTGTGTACCTATAGTTTGTAAGCGCTTTGGATTGTTCTGTAAGCTTACAAGACTTTTTCTGAAACTAATAAACAAATAATTAAACAAATATCTGGTGAGATGAAGGCTTAGTGTTTAGCCGTAAGAAATTTAAAAAAAAACCGTTCCTTTTTTAAATATGCTGGTAGATCATTTCGCGTGGTAGGAAGTTACAAATGTGTTACTGATGTTTAAGCCCACTACTGAAGTGTTGGTCGTCTTATAGCAGTAAAAATAAAGTAATAGCCTATATATTAGGTCCTTACCTATGAAATTGACGTTTTGTATGTAGATTTTACCATCAAAGTCGAAGTTAAAGTCAAAGTCAAATCATTTATTCAACATAAGCTTTCACAGACACATAATGACGTCAAAACTATAAAATCCAAATAATACCAAAAAACTAAAAAAAATTGTTTTGACTAAAATACTGAGTCTACTACAAGTTTGGATTTTAGGAGAGCCTTCGACCGAGAAGAGCTGGTAAGATACTCAGAAAGTCATCTAAAGTTAATTCAACTTTTAATTTTGATTTGTTTTTTGTTTTTATTTTGATTTTAATTTTAATTATTTGATTTAGATTTTGATTTAGATTTTAATTTAGATTTAGATTTTAATTTGAATCTGTCATAGTTTGATTTTGTCTGTTCAGTTTTATTTAATCTGTAATGAATGAAAAGTATCTGTATTGCTTGTTTTATATTTTTTGTCTTGTCTATTTCTGTTCCGTTTATTGATGATAATTATATTGCATGTCGTGTCTGCCTATAATTAAGACAACACTTAGCCTTAAGATAAACTTGTATTTTTAAATTTTAATAGTGTATGTTTTGTTGGTAAATAAATAAATAAACTCTCCGCTCCGGTAGTTCCCATTTGTTCTATAGAAATGACGTCAATGGGACAAAAAAGGCCATTTTCTCTTATTTTATTCCATAGATCTACTACATACTTGCCTTTCCATCCAGGTTTACTCATTAATATAAATGGGGAATCAATTTTTCCAAAACAGTTCTATACAATGTTTGTCACGAATTTTTGTCAATTAAACGTCATGTTATCAGAAATAATTAACCCTTACCCAGGCTGAGGCTCAAATTGAGTTTAAAAAAAAATTCAAATAATTTTTTTTTATTTCAAATTTAATATCCTCATACAGAGGCATTGTTACGAACCCACGTAACGTACATAACAATGGTTATTTGTGTGTCAAATACAATCTAGTCATAAAGACAGTTACACGTTGAAGTAGGTAATTGATTCAAGTGGCCAGTTTGATAATCATCAAGGAGTCTTGTTATTTTGTTCTATAGAACAATTTGAGAAAAATAGATACTAAATTTTCTATGGAACATTGAGAATGTTTTTTTCTTTTTTTGTCCCGGTGACGTCAGTTCTATAGAACAAATGGTAACTACTCCTCCGCTCTACCACCTATCCTCGCTACAAGAAAAAGTGTATCTACCTTTTAGCTTGACTGGAAAGTCGACAACATTCTATTTTTGAAAAATTGCAACTTCCACAAAACGGGTCTCTATCGGATACATACGCCTACTTTGCAATGGCACCCAAACGAAAAGCCTAAAATTTTTTCGCCTAATTTCACTCTTCAGAATCGTGTTTGCCCTAATTTCACTTCACCTAACTTTTTATCGCCACATTGTCATTTATCAAATGCGTCATTTGGCAGAACAATTCGTAATCCCTAAAGTTTACAATTCCTAAATATTAATTCGCACAAAATTAAAAATCAATAACATGCAGCATGCATACAGACATGCAGCATGCAAGCAGAAACACAGCATGCGTGCAGCATGCATGCAGATATGCAGCATGCGTGCAGGCATGCAGCGTGTAAGCGTGCAAGCAGGCATG
This sequence comes from Eudonia mercurella, assembly GCA_963082485.1. Classification (NCBI taxonomy): domain Eukaryota; kingdom Metazoa; phylum Arthropoda; class Insecta; order Lepidoptera; family Crambidae; genus Eudonia; species Eudonia mercurella. Next base: position 13,284,840 of record OY720043.1, read on the forward strand.
CAGCATGCAAGCAGGCATGCAGCATGCATGCAGGCGTGCAGCATGCATGTAGGCATGCAGCATGCATAGTTTCCGTCACGGCTTCGGCGCTGCGGGGCTCCGGCGGTCCCACGCGAGCTTTTCGTCGCAGATGATTTTCGCTCACCGCCGGGGCTGAGGCTGGCCGGCGAAGCCTTGTTCTACCCACCTGCTCCTTAGCTCGCGGGCCGCCTCGCCCCTCCGCGCCTACGCGGGCTTATATTGCACTCTAGGGTAGGGCAGACAAGACTACGTGGAGTCGGGTTTGCAGCGATTCGCTTCTGTCAATTTATTTTCTCAATAAAATTCTATGCTTTTATTCCAATACATTATTGGCACATTTAATGTTAGATATGCTAAAATTAGAGCTTTTATAAATTTTGCGAAATAATCGTTATGCCAAAATAAAGTTATGCCAATATAAAGTTATGCCAATATAGTTTAGGCTATTTTAAATTAGACATTCTAAAATTAGGCCTTTCAATTCTTAGGCCAAACTATAATGGTGGCAAAATAATTTTTAGGCGAAACAATAATTGTACGTTTTAAGTTTAGGCCAAAACGGTTTGGCCAAACCATATTAGGACAAACAATTTTAGGCGAACCGAAGGGCACCCCCACAAAACAAAATCCAGTATATATTTTTTTTTTATAACACCAAGAAGTTTTGAAATATCGAATCTCCAACGTGATTTAAACAACGTTCGTTCATCAGTGTTGAAGTGCCATTGATTTCCGATCCGGCGGTACTTGATCGACAGGGCTCAATAACACATTTACATTGGAATCACTGCCTTATGCCTATATAAATTGAATTGGTTATCGATTCAACAACTTAGTCGGAGCCTGAAGAATTTTAAAGTATTGTTTTTTTTTTTAATACAAAGTTGTTGACTATTGTCGATGTGAAATAAAACGCCTTTTAAAAATCTACTCGGGTTTATTTCTCGTTTTGTTGTAGTCTGACGCTTCGAACTCTTTGCTGGAAGCAAAAATACAGAAAGGTGTTGATTGTCTTTGAATATATTTTTTAAATACGCCATTAATGCCATTAAGGCTACTGAAGGATCATTACCTGTCTTAAAAACCATCGTCAATGTAATATGCTTTTATATATTACTAGCGACCTGTCCCTGCTTCACACGGGTGGACATTTTTTTTAATATAGCCTATTTTACTCAGCGCTAATGTAGCATTCTAATGGTGAAAGAATTTTTTAAATCGGTCCAGTAGTTTTTGAGTTTATTCGTTGCAAACATACATACATACAAAAATACAAAGGTTTCCTCTTTACAATTATATTAAGTATTTATTATTATTTATTGCTGTGTTAGTTATACTGTAATTATTTATGGTGCACCGACGCGACGACAAGCGCACTTCAAACTCAAATATTTTTTTATCATCTAAAGGTTGTCTGGAAGAGTCTAGAGGTTGTCTCTTAGTGATAAGACCGCTCTTTATACGTGTATTTTTATGTAGTTTTTTTGTCAAATGTTTTATTTTTGGTGTACAATAAAGTTTATTTATCTTATCTTATCTTAATTTGTTTTATCGCTTGTGTGCTTGCGATAGCGAGAATGAAACTATTTAAAATATAAAATTTTTAGACATCATCACATACATTGTTGTGATCCCAAGGTAAGTAGCACTCGTTTTATGAAAATCAATGACATTGACCCGACCGGGAACGAACTCGAAACCTCAAAGCTAGCGCTGCCCAAAGTCCGGCGTGCAAGCCACTTGGCTTGGAAGTAAGAAATACGTAGTTATTAGCACTACGAACACTGCTACGACTTTCGTAGCTCGTAGCAATATAAGCGTAGTATCGCAAAAGTGACGAAAACTTTTGAGTATGTTAATGTAGTGTAGAGCAGCTCGATGGCGTCGTAGTTAACGCTATTGATCTACCATTGCTGGAGTAACACAACTTTCGCAAAGACCGATCATCGGATGGGTGACATACATCTCTCGTTCCTCCGTGCTTCGGAGAGTTTTAATCGTTCGCGTCGCTATGAGCGCTCGATTTCTACTAATTTTCGTTCGACATCGAAAATTCCGTATTTTTGAATCGCTCTATCTATTGCAACGAGTGGTCACAACCACTCACTGTTTGGCGAGCGCTGGCGGCGAGTGGTAGATTAAACGTCAAATATATATCAAAGTGTCAACCAATTTACAAGGAACTAAAAATAAGAAATTGAATTGAATTGAAATACTTAAGTACTTACATAGCCATAAAGAATGAGTATTTAACGTTCCGTTTTTGTTGCGGTAGTTATCGGTTTTCATTTTTTTATGCGTGAAACGGATTAAATTCAACTTATTGAAATATATTGGCAACACCGGAGCCGAACGATTCAAAAATACAGAAAATAAGCGCCATGCGACTTGGAAGGCGACTGTGACTTAAGTCGCATTCGACGTTCCAACTTCAAACGAACGATTCAAAAATAGAACCCCTGGTCGCGGCTGCATTAGCAGTCGTTAACAGACACCGTACAGTACTGTGCCTACGTGGCGGTTTATGGCCTATTTTTCCTGTTGTTTCCACCAGCACAAACATTTTAAATAAAGAAAAACATAACTTAATAACTATTAAAATAAATATAGGACAATGCAATTGCATTACTTGAAAAAACCATTTAAAAAAAAAACCTATAATTTTATTATGATTTATGTCTGCTTTGATGAGGTCTGCTTGAAGCTAGACTGTCTTTAGTTTGCAGTAAATATTTCGGGACATTATATTATATTATCTACTTAAATCCCCCGTGTGGTGCCGGGGATAAAGAATTGCACCACCCCATCTCTTCCCGTGGGTGTCTTAGAAGGCGACTTAGGGACCATTCCAGAGGATGGGCAGCAGCGTCTCTTTGTGATAATTCTAACCATACTGCGATCGCCAACCCGCCTGCCAAGCGTGGCGATTATGGCAAATTCCCCTCAATCTTGAGGGAGGCCTTTGTCCAGTAGTGGACGTCTATTGGCTGAGATGATGATCTACTTAAAAGCGAAATAACACTAACGTATTAACTTTACAGAATTTGAATAATTACAGATATGTAGTAGTTTTTGTGTTAATGGAACGCCCTTACAGGGCAGGGCTCATTTGATGACATTATACACAACTTTAAGATCTTATACTACTGCAAACTAGTAGATCAATAGAGCATTATGACTAGAGATGAAAATGACCAAAGTGACTGAATGTGACTGACTGTCAATTACGGTCAAATTGGTCAAAATCGGTAATTTACTGTCAAAAAGAGTCATATATGGTCAATATGATCTTTAGTGTTTTGTTAATATTTATTTTGAATAAAAATGTAAAAAAAGCGTCCCCTTTGTCGGTTGACAAAATGGCAAAGACGCAACGCCCGCACCGCGCTGCGTCACGCACAGTTGATACTTGTCACGACTTGCACCACCGCAATATGAGTAAACAAAGAGTAAATTGAATTTTCTTTATCTAATAAATACTTAAATATACTACTTTTTTGGAAACGTGACATAAACATCATAGAAACGTTCTCCTCTATGAACACAGAATAACAATTTTGTTTTTTTAAATAAACTGAGATCGTGTCGCGATGTTGGCAGAATTGGCAGTAATGTAAATAGTTGTGACTAGTTATATTTAGTCACTTTAACAGTTAGAATTATTAATATGTTTAAGTCAATTTGATTGAATTTGACAATAAATGACCGGTCAAATACGGTTTTTGACAATCGTGACTGGTCAGATACAGTCATTTTACATCTCTAATTATGACTAAAGCTTTGACTCATCACTAAATGCCTACAATCTTGTTAACATATACATGTATAATTTCAAGGGTTCGACGACATTACTGCAACATAAATACACATTTGAACAGGGAGGCAAATGCGGCAATTTGTTCCGCAGTAAATATAAATATTATGGGCGTTATTGCGGCTGGAATAGGCGCTTGCGTCACCACATAACCGTAACGTGGGGCCGATTGTCTACCACAACGGTGCGAGAAACGTGTCGGTTAGAGAAAGGAGTGTATTTTAGTGCATTCCAAAGATCATACATTGAATAATGTGGCCTCATTTTGACATTTGCACTATTGTAAAATTGACAGAATTAAATAGAGAGATGACTTCGTGGCGGGAAAGTGAAGAGTCATGTCTGCGGTTTTGTTTTATTTTCTAAAATTTGTGTTATGTCGAATATTAATTTGAAATAATGGTGGATTATTAACCGTTAAGTGTTCGTGAGTGTGCATAAGTGTTGGCAAATGAAACAAAACAACCTTTCAAATTCTCTCAAGAAGTCCGCCCGAGGACTTAGTAAAGCCCCCCAATCTTTACTGAGATACTCGAGGGGTTGGGGGGTATATCATTTGTCACTTCTAATTTCTATTATCATTCATCATCATCATACAGGTAGGAAATATTGTTTATTTATGTATTACTTTTATGAAAAATTACTTTGACACTGGCAAAATGTGCTAATTGCACGAAGCCATCAAAGGAAAAAATAATAATAGAGAGATTCAACACATCACCAGCTCATTTTATGTCCCCACTGCTGAGGCACGAGTGCGCATTGGTGGTTGTTAGCGGCTTTACGTGTTTTCCGAAGCACGGCGAAGCTCGAGATGATAAATTTTTGGTCACCCATTTTTTGCGAAAGTTGCTTGACTTTACCGATTGTAGACTGAGAGCGTTAACCACTGCGCCATTGAAGTCTTCACTGTTCCACAATCTATCTTTTATACATACACTAGCTGTGCCCTGCGGTTTCACCCGCGTTAATTAGCGACTGTTCCACACCTATTAGTCATAGCGTGATGTAATATAGCCTATAGCCTTCCTCAATAAATGGACTATTCAACACAAAAAGAATTTTTCAATTCGAACCAGTAGTTCCTGAGATTAGCACGTTCAAACAAACAAACAAACAAACAAACAAACAAACAAACTCTTCAGCTTTATAATATTAATAAGTAATAAGTATAGATACATATAAATAAAAATGAAATGCTGTTTGTTAGTAAGCGCATCACCTACGAACGGTTGAACGGATTTGGATGAAATTTTGCAAATACGAAGACCAACACCCGATATAGAACACTTTTTAGGGTTCCGTAGCCAAATGGCAAAAAACGGAACCGTAAAATGTGTGTCGCCCCCCCCCCTCTAACTTCTAAAATAAGAGAATGTTTAAACTAAAAAAAATATATGATGTACATTACTATGCAAACTTCCACCGAAAATTGGTTTGAACGAGATCTAGTAAGTACTTGCAAAATTTTACCTTTTAGTAATGGTATTTAAGCAGGACTCCGGTCTGCGATTAGTGAGGATAACCAACTTTCGCAAAGTCCGATCATCGGATGATTGACAAAAAATTTATCAGCTCTAGCTCCTTTGTGCTTCGGAAGGCATGTAAAGCGGTTGGTCCCGGCTGCATTAGCAGTCGTCAACAACCTTCAATCCGCACTGGAACCTTGAGGTGGTTTATGGCCCGTTCTCTCTATCCATCCATAGGGAAGGCTCGTTCCCCAGGTTTTTTTTTTTATGCCTTATAAGACAGCTCTTGACCTCAATCTCGCCTGATGGTGAGCGTAGATGAGGTCTAAGATGGAGCGAGCTGCCCTAGAAGATGCCTATTAACTCTCGCCTTGAAGGAATTCAGGTTATAAGTTTTTGGGAACACAGACGATGGCAGAGAATTCCACTCCTTGCCAGTGCGCAGTAAAAATGATGACATGAAGCGCTTAGTGCGACATAGTGGAATTTCTACTACGTGGGGATGATATCCTGCAGTACGTCTGGAGGTTCGGTGGTAAAAGGGCGATGGTGGTATGAGCTCGAAAAGCTGCCCGGCACACTCTCCGTGGTAATGTCGGTAAAAGACACAGGCAGGCGACACGACGCCGGTGTGCGAGGCTGGTAAGCTTGGCCTTGACAATAGCTGTGGGACATAAAATGAGCTGGCGATGATGATGAGTGGTATTCTTATCTTATCTTATCTTAGTGGGCCTGCTGCGGTTTCCCTCTCCCAGTAACACTTCGACCCATTGGGATCTTTTGTGCAACCCCATCCTTTCATTCTTCCTCCTCTGTAAAGATAGATACCATAAATCTGGCAACGTCCTTATGAGCGAAGAGCCTGAAGTCCTCCGGTTTCGGATAAGCCGACCCCAGGAGTCACATTCTTTTCTTAGCCAGAGAGTCGCAGTCACACAGTAGGTGCTGCATTGACTCCGTTTCCTCTCCACATGCCCTACACAAACTATTTGTTGAAAGATGCATTCTGCGAAGCATTTGTTTTGTGGCATAGTACCCTGTCAAGGCACCGATGGTTAATCGGGCCTGCCTTCACGCATATGAACTTACTGAGTCCTAAGGCGTTTATGAGTGGTATTAAATAAAATTACCTTCATAGCAATGTAAGCACAATTAACTTGCCCAATTAGTATACTCTTCGAATAGTAACCCTTTGATTGGTATACCGTAATATATTTTTCATTTCTATTGCAACTGTTTAAGGTTCAAATTATGATGGCATCCATATTGCCATCCATCAGTGAAGGGTTAAATCGTATTCCCGCAGTTTTACTAAATGCACAGTGCTGTATTTTCGTGTAGTAGTCTCTGGGACGGTTCGCAAGTCAATTAACCTGTGCATGTTTATTGACTTGCGAACTTGTGTACCTGTGTACCTGGGTGCTATACTCGTATAACAAGGTTTGCGCCTGTCGAAACATCAGCCGACATGTTTCAATCACGGGCCAGTTCTGCTATTTTATTTTTTACTGAAACGAATCTGAAGCGCTTTAGTTACAATATTTTCGTATTCTGCTAGCTAAACGCTACAGAAACGCAATCGAATCGCAACGTTGTAGTATTCCACTAACAAAACGTGACGCGAAAAAAATAAAAAAATAAAAAAATATCACAAAAAGATAAGAAAACAATTTTAAATTATTTTGCACGCTTCGCCAATGCAAGCGAAAATTTTCCCATTCCTGTCGTCACGATTGGCAAATCAGAGACGCTTTTAAATGGCGTGCTCCTGTTTTCCCTCAGCTCCGTCATTAATTTAGCCGGCGTTACAAATTGTTTAATGAGACACCCACGGAGTTTAGCGGTAATAGGTACGTGTATGGCCAATGTGAAGGAGCAAAGCAAAAGAGGCAGCGAATTAAAAAAAGCAATGCTACGCTTTCTTTCTTTTTCTTTTGTTAATGGCGTCGTGCTGTCGCCAAATTTGATTTTGGTATTGGATGATAATAGAAATGAATTGTATGTGTTGTAATGCAGGTTGCAAACGAGATGCAAAAATGTAAATGTAAAAGGATGCAGATGCAAATGCAGGCGAGTGCAATTAAAAATGCCAAAATGAGTTGTCAATTCGACTTCTAATTAAACACTAAAATTACAGATGATTGTCACGATAAAGTGCATTCGTCCAAGGTCGGCTGGCGATCGTGATCTGGGTCACAGTTATTGCCGCGTCTGTTATATTTTATTAACTAACTATATAAAATATGCAGAATGTTATGTACGTACATCGTACATGAATAGTGATTAAATGACATTCCCCACCATATACCTTGAGTATCAGTATAGATGTAGTACGTTACTGAGATGTTAAAGCGTCTATATCTACGAGTATATCTATTCTATAAATAAAGAGCAAAAGTTTGTCACTTTGTTTGGTTGTTAAAAAATCTTTTACTCGTAGAGTGATACATTCCTTGCCGGTAATTGCACATTTAGCCAGTGTTAGGTATATAAAAAATATTCTGTTTGATATTAGATGATAATAGAAATGAGTAGTGAATAAGTGACCTTCCTCACCATTACAAAAACACAAATGTTGAAAAAATTTCCACGGGCAGGATTTGAACCTGCACCCTTCTGACATACCGGGTCAGATGCTCTTCCAATTGAGCTATCGTGGAAAACCAAAAACTAGCTCTCCGAAATTATTCAACACTGTTTACTTTTTACTTTGAAAGCCAAAAGCTGCTCGTAGAAGTTTTTTCAACATAATTGTGTTTTTGTAATTTGTTTTGCAACAAAATTTGCGTTAAAACTATATAAACAAAACAAAAACATTTTATTCCTCACCACATTGAGTATCAGTAAAGATGTAGTACGTTAAATGAAGGCTATATTTTATTTTAAAAAGAGATATTTGTTTTTAGCAATTTGAAATTAACGTGGACAAAGTCGCTGCTAGTGGTAAAAAAACACGTAAACACCACTCTCATTACACCACATTGATAATAACAGGAGGAGCTCGATGGCGCAGTGGTTAACGCGCCCGGTCTGCGAGTGCTGAGGTTAAGCAACTTTCACAAAGGCCGGTCATTGGATGGGTGACCAACAATTTATCATCTCGAGCTCCTCCGTGCTTCGGAAGGCACGTAAAGCCGTTGGTCCCGGCTGCATTAGCAGTCGTTAACAACCACCAATCCGCACCGGGCCCGCGTGGTGGTTTATGACCCGTTTTCCCTATCCATCCATAGGGAAGGCTCGTGCCCTAGCAGTGGGGACATAAAATGAGCTGATGATGATGATGATAATAACATGTGGTGGTGCCGTGTGATATTTATAGGCAACGATCGCTTCCGCTTCCGCTCCTGCTCCCGCTACCGCTTGTACTTCGTGCAGCCACGTATCGAGTTAATTTCTTTGTGGGTTCAACGGCTCCGCACTCGCGGGATCTTAGTCCAGACTTTACATTCTGTTAGCTTAATTAATGACGAAAACAGTATATCTTCAAGGTAAAGACTTGCATTCTCGTCGTATTATTCTGATTTAAAAAAAAACGGGAAAAAAACTTAATATTTAATTATTTTTTGTAAAATCTGTTAAGTATAATATAATATATTTGTATAATAGTATAATTGGTGAAAAATTACCCTCTCGATGTTTAAAGTATTTTTAATTATTTAGTATGAATTTACAATCAGCTCTCGCTCTCTCTCATATCTGGGATTCGAGTCCAATCTGAGGCAAGGTTCTTTTTTCAAGGGCCAACAAACGGTAGCTTGGACCCTGGTCCCGATGCCTGCGGACCCCTATTTTTTTAATTTTTAAATGTTTTATTTATTTTGTTTTTAGAAAATATTTTAAAATGTAAATTTATATGAGAAAAAATAAATAAAGGAATAATAATATGTGACAATATTATGATATTTATTTTGATGTTTAAGGTTCACCAAAATACTGGCTAATGGCATATTAAATATGTTAAAGTGAATAAAATCATTTATTTAGACTTTAGACGTAAAAAAATATTTAAAAAATCCAAATAATAATAAACTATAATTTTCTGATTATGCAGCTAGTTTAGATTTTTAGGAGAAGAAGAGTTGGCAAGAAAAAGAACTTTACAAAAAATCTTTAGTTTTTTTTTGGTTTTGTTTTGTTATGTATCATTGTTAGGATACCTCGCCGCTTTTTCCGTATTTAAAAGATTTACGTGACTTACTCTACTGCTACTTATTACTATTAATATTAAAGCAATAACACTACATACTACTAACTACTACTAATATTACTATTAAACTTATAATTAATAATTATTATAATCATTAAAGGAAAATAAACAAAATTCCTGAGAAAAGTCATTCTTTATTTCATTTCAAAAAGCCAAATACCAAATTTCATGTATTTTACTTCAAAACTGACGGACTTTCGTACAAACTTTCACCCCCTATTTGACCCCCTTAGGGTTTGATTTCCGTAAAATCCTTTCTTAGTGGCTTCTTACGTCACTCAATTAACCTACAGTCCAAATTTCATCTAATTAACTTTAGCGGTTTTGGCTCGGCGATGATGAATCAGTCAGTCAGGACAAGTCATTATGTGTATATAGATGTAGTATACGAATAAACCTTTCTGAATTCTGTTATAAGGCGAAGGGTAAGGCACACTAGCGCCACCAATTGATAATTTGACAATTACTAACAGACCGGATCTTTTTTTAAACATTGCGTACCGTCCGATAACAGGAAAGCATCCATAGTATTTATTTAATAATTGTGCACTACTTTTTGTTGCGTGGGTTATTCACAAAACGGGCTATCGCATTTATTCACAAACAATGGCCACTGTTGGTGTTAGCGAATGAATACAAAAACAAACCTAAAAGTAGTGCACAATTATTAACCCTGCAGTGGTCGCGCGGATTACATATGTAATCCAGGGTGGTAAAAAACTGAATATTTCGCAGAATGTTCAAATTTGTTAGCTCAGACTCCATGTACTTTAAGCTCGATAGTCCCCGCCCCCGCTCGGTTGCGCTCGCGCATTGGCGATGGGTAGTTATTTCGGGAGAGAGTGTGAAAGTGCGCGGTCTACATATGTAATCCGTGCGACCTATTACGTGAGTATTTTTTTCAAACTAATTTTTACATTTGAAGATAGTTGTATTGTTCGTAGTGCATAATATTGATTGTGTTATTAGGTACGTATTGATATTATATAGACTAAGAGTATTGAAAACTATAATTTTTATTGTGATTTTGTAGAAAAAAAATGGATTCGAGAAAAGGGGCGTGAATCCAGAATGAATGAATGAATTGGCTTTACGAATGTGACCAGCAAACAAATTTATCCAGACCATTCTAGATATGTGTGCAATTCATGTTTAGAAAATAATGAACAAATACTCATTTTTTGATCTCATATTATCCAAAGTGATTATTTACAGACAATTTTCAAGAAGTTTATGTTTTTGTTGATTTTTAGAAGAATTATGTTGATTTTGAGTTTCTTTTCAGTTTATATTGAGTAGTAGATAAGTTTTCTCGAAATATTAATACAGAAAACGGCATAAAAATGAATTTTATTTAAAAAAAAACCTGAAACTAAAATGGACTACATATGTAATCCGCGCGACCAGTTGTGTGACTTTTGGGGGCGCGACCACTGTAGGGTTAAATAATAGATGTTTGCCTAGTGTCGAAAGGTCCGCAATGTTTGAAAAATAATCCAGTTTAGCAGTTATCAAATTAAATCCATTAGGGGCGCTAGTGTGCCTTACCCTTCGCCTTGAGTAGAACGTGTATTTTGTTGAAATCAGTTTTAAAACCAAATAAATTGGAAACTGTCTGATTTTTTTCGGGAGTTATTATACGAGTCCACAAACGGACACAATGGTTTTAAATGTTATACTTATAGATATAGTCGATTGCCTCGTTATATTTGACGTTGACTGTACCCACTCTCGGCATGCTCGGTGGCTTGAGAAATGACCCCATTAGCTTCTGAGGTAAGATGTATTTATTATTGCTGGAGGCTGCGCTTGTTTGCTGGCAATTACATAAGTGGTGTTATTGTATAGACAAGTTGTTAAATGGTATACCTTGAACTGTATGTAAATACTAAGGTAGGTAACTCTATGGTTGAAAATAAAACCGTTAAGGGTATTTTTGCTCTATAGTAGGTACCTAACTACTTTATTTGATAACCCAAATGACTATATTATTTATGGTGTGAAATGTTGACAGCGCGATTAAAAAACTAATCCGCGCCGCCATCTTGAACTTGAGCTATTGGAACTAAAATTAACATGAAGACGTCACAAATATGTATTGATTTTATATTATTCCTTATTATTTTACGTACATAAATAGTATCAAAAGGAACACAAGTAAACAAGATTACTTACATATAATGAGAATGGTACCGTTGCTTGGGAGGTTTATTATGAAATTTTGTAACAAACATGCTCGATATGCGATTATTCAGCAAATTTAGATTCGATTGATTAGTTTTGACTCTTAATCCATTGTATTTAGTTACATTGTTGTACCTACACACACAAAAAAACAAAAATACAGACACATTACAATAAAACAAACAGAAGTCATACAAAGGGCGGCCTTATTACTAATAGCGATATCTTTTAGGCAACCTAGAGATGGAGAGGATAGATATTAAAACTGATAAGAATTGTTATGGAGAGATTATGTTAGATCATTTATAAGATCAATCTTGAAGCATAAATCGGGCGAGATTTCATGATATTGACGAGATGGAGCGCTACGTCTTTGTCTGCAGATAGGCTAGACGCTAGAGTGACTCTAGTAGTCAATCTTAAAAACGAGATGGAGTGTAGGAAAATAGGCCAATTTTTGAAGATTGCTTATCAGCTTAATATCGCTAGTGCCATCTTAAAACGCCTGATGTGTCCGAGAAGCAAAGCGCTCGGCTTGATCATCATCTCATCATCTCAGCCAAAAGACGTCCGCTGCTGGACAAAGGCCTCCCCCAAGGATCTCCACAACGACCGGTTTTGTGCTGCTCGCATCCAGCGGCTTCCCGCGACCTTCACCAGATCGTCGGTCCACCTTGTTGGAGGCCTGCCCACACTGCGCTTTCCGGTACGCGGTCGCCACTCGAGGACTGGCCGTCAGTCCTGCGAGCAATGTGCCCTGCCCACTGCTACTTGAGCTTAGCAGCTCTTCGGGCTATGTCGGTTACCTTTGTACTTCTGCGGATCTCCTCATTTCTGATTCGATCTCGCAGAGACACCCCGAGCATAGCCCTCTCCATTGCTTTTTGAGTGACCTTGAGCCTTCTGATAAGGCCCATAGTGAGCGACCACGTCTCAGTCCCGTATGTCATCACTCGGCTTGATACCCAGGTTCAATTTCTAGGTCGGGCAGTGTGTTTCGGATTTTTTCGATGCACAGCGCAGGTTTATGATCACCAACCCGCATTTGGCAAGCGTGGTGATTAAGCATTTACCCATCAATTGTAGTGATGACTTGATTTCAATGATGGAGGACTGTTAAACATCAGAGCGCATTTTTATCTGTAGGCACATCTGTAAAAAGATGCCGTTTGTCGGATATCACTATCATATTTGAGGAGTTAATTCCGAAATTCTATAATATACTATTAATATAGACTTTTAAATGGATGATTTTGGCAGTAGCCTCCTTAGATAAATATTTACGTAGATTTCCTTTACCATACAAAAATTCAAATTTATTTTATTTCATTTTTATTGTCCTATACTGACAAGTTTGACTTCTGCTTTGTTTTGGACAATAAAGTTGTTGATCAAGAACAATCTATCAGCTGGACCTGGTGTTGTAAGTTTTTTTTTTACAATTTATTGACTTTACAATTTACAATTTTCCTTTGTAACAAACGATCTCAATGTGCACCTTATATGGTGGATTCGGGATCATATATGTATTTCCAAACATCCTTTAAGATCTATATGTTTCATAGCTCCAAGTACCGTACACCGCATCTATGTATTCATAGAAACAATGTACGGTTGCGTTAACTAATATCTGCCATTGTTAAAGCTACGGCTTCGGCTATTGAGGTAAAGGGCCTAATACGAAATGTAGTTGCCTTTTAAATAGTCTCCTTTTACATTAAAATAACAATTAATTTTATTAGGTGACATCTATTTGTATTTGTATTTATTTATGGAGTACGCAACAGATGACAGTCAACATTAACATAAAACAACAATTATAATAGGGCAGTGATATTATCGATTTTTGTGTTTTCTTTTTTACATGAAGAAAGTTTACCAAATGGGATACAACACATGTAATTACTCAAATGTTTGCGAAATGGAACTAAATGTATGAAGTATAAAATGTTTACCAAAAACAACTTTTTAGTAGGTAAAGTCTGAGGTTTACGAAATGGGAAGTTTACCAATGGGATGGGAGCCGCAAAACCAACATCTAAAAACGTGTACACACAGCTAATCATCCAGTCGTCATTCCAGTCGTCGTTGAGCTATTGTTGAGAGTGGAAGTGTTACTTTGTTTCTTATAATATTTCATAATTGCATTTAAGGAAAAATCTCCTGATCACTGTATTGCCCGATACATAATTAGTGTCATATTCGTGTAAACCGTTCGAACAGCAGAGTGAAGTGTGGAACTGTGAATTGTGTGTTATCTCTTTTCTGCATAACATCTACCGGCCGTAACACCGCGGGGACCGCACCGCACCCCCTCAAGCTAAGGGACAAACACATATTTTGCACTCTGTCGCACCTCAAGAATTGTACAACTGCGAGTATGGCCTTACAACACTCACCGCCGAACAAGTCTTCATCAGATACTAACATACCTTCAACTATTAACAAAGAGAATACAAATTTTATAAACACTCGGAAACGTAAACAGCCCGATACCAATAATTTGAATGACTTTGAAGAGAAATTCAATAAGCAGCTGTCGATATGGGACTTAAAAATAACCGATTGCATCACAACTGCGTTAAACACTGTTATTTCAACAGAAATGTCAAAAATTACATCGGCGCTAGGTGAAATTAATAATAATATAATCAAGCTTAACACGGATAACTGTAACATAAACAAATCACTTACTGAAACAAATAAGAGGCTTGGTGAAATGGAAAAGTCTTTAAATTTTCTGTCAGATCGCCAGGATGCATTTGAAAACCGATTCGCAGCTGTTGAAAGCAAAGTGTCACGCACAACTGAACTGGAAACTCAAATTAGCAATTTGGAGCTAAAAATATCTACAATGGAGCAGCAAGCAAGAAACTGCAATATTGAAATCTCGAATATACCAGAGCGGCGAAGTGAAAACCTCCTGAGTATCATGGAGTGCCTCGGAGACGTAATTAAATACCCGATACGCACAACGGACATTGTTGCCTTGCATCGTGTACCGCACGCCGACCAAAAAAATCCGAGACCAAAAAACATTATAGTCAAGCTCAGCAATAAAATTCTGCGTGATAATATCATCTCTGCCTATCGAGCAACAAGGGGACTGGACCATCCAAACTATCATTTAACGGACCACCGGTTAACATCTATTTAAACGAGCATCTTACCCTTAGTAATAAACTATTGTTTCGGCAGTGCCGCGAAGCAGCAAGAAAAATGGAGTATAAGTTTGTATGGGTCAAGCATGGTACTATTTTGGCCCGTATGGCGGAAACATCACCTGTATTGGCTATTCGATCAGTCCACGATATTGCTAAAATTAAATAACTTATTACGTAAGCATTATTATTATACACTGTTTATGATTATAAAAAACTTGTTCAAGTTTGCAACTACTCGTTACAATCACATTAAAGCACTTAGTTATTATTATTATGTGTTACTTAGTTTAGATTTACCTATAATTTTTTTCCCTAATTTATGGTTGAGTGAAAGCTATATACGTATAGTCTATAATGATAAGATGAGCTGTACATACGATTTATATTATAGTAAACAATTAATTATTGCATTGCAGGGCATAATAATAACAATTACTTTGCAATTTTGTTATCGTGGGTACTTTTTTGAATGGGCACAGTATGTAGACTGGACATTGAAAACATATTTATGGGCACACAATGTATTATTTTTTTATATTATCATTAGTAAATATTCTAGGCCTGCGTCACACTCATTATTATTACACACACAATACATTGTTGATATATTCTTTTATTGTCTTTTTGGTTCAAGTGAATAAGCGTATCTTATCAGTTTATTATCAAAATTGCCGTGGGTTAAGGACAAAACTGAAAACCCTCTATATGAACGCTCTGTCAAATAGTTATGATGTCATCATCCTAACAGAAACCTGGCTACAGGAGAATATATCTAACAATGAGTTGCTGGATAGCCGGTATCGAGTGTTCCGATGCGATCGTGACCGTGCGGGTAGCGGCCGGCGTGACGGCGGCGGGGTGCTGGTCGCGGTGCACCGCGGGCTGGCTGCATCACAGTGCGCGCCGTCGCCGCCATCTGCCGACCCGCCGCCTGCGCGCTCACCGCTTGTTGATCACCTACTCATTGAACTGCGGTCGCGTAATTATCGTTGCGTGATAAGCGCAGTTTACATACCGCCAAACCTAAGCCCCGATATTTATATCTCACATTTTAATTCTCTGTCCGCAACATTACAGAACTTAGATGTAAATGAATTTATTATAGCAGGCGATTATAATCTCCCAACATTAGAATGGCGCGACAGTGGAACACAATTGGAACCGATTATCACTAGTAATTCTTGTTTGTCGAACGCGTATTTAATGAACTTTATAGCGGCTTTAAACGGGTTACAAGTAAATAAACACAAAAATACTAGAAATAGATTATTGGATTTATTAATTACTAATGTCTGTGATACCAAGACCTTTCTTACGCAATTACCTCTGCTGCAGCCTGATGAAAATCATCCTCCTTTTTTTGCCTTAGTACCATTGGATAATATTAGTTTGTCACCTATAACTACTAAACCTAGCACTCAATTTAACTACAGCAAAGCAAATTATGATAATATTAATGCCGAGATCGCAAAAATTGATTGGAATCCTATGTACTCATGTAATAGTGCGGAAAGCGCAGTATCCCTTTTTTATGAAAATATTTATACTATTATAAAAAAACATATTCCAACAAAAATTATTAAAACATCCAAGTTTTCTATATGGTTTTCTCCGGCTCTCATTCATATTTTTAAAAATAAAAGTAGGGCTTGGATTAAATGGAAGACATATCAGAACAAATCAGACTATCAAGAATTCTCTATGTTCAGAGCACGTTTTAAACTTTTGTCACATAAATGTTATACAAACTATTTGAATTCTGTCGAAAACAGTATACAAGATAACATAAAATACTTTTGGACGTATTTCAATCATAAAAAAGCAACCTCAGATATACCCAACAGAGTAACATATAATCATTGTGTAACAGATGATCCAAATGAAGTATGTAATTTGTTCTCATTGTTTTTTAAATCAGTCTTTGAACCTTCATCTCTATCTATGGATTATGATATCAACAATATTGAGGACAGTAATCACTCAGTTGATCCGTCAATAAATAAAATTAACCTCAAAGAAGATGATATACTAAAGCAGTTGCAACATTTAGACATTTCAAAAGGGTCAGGTGTCGACAACATACCACCTACCTTTCTTAGGTCCACGGCTACTACAATTTGTAAACCAGTACATTATATATTTAACCGATGTTTGCATGAAGGGGTGTTTCCTACAATTTGGAAATCAGCTCGTATTGTCCCGGTTTTTAAATGTGGATATAAATCGCGTGTTGAGAACTATAGACCAATATCGATCTTACCCACTCTGTCGAAGCTATTTGAGAGATTGATTCATAACAGTATATATCCTGCTTTACATAACATAATAATACAACAACAACATGGCTTTGTTAAAAAGAGATCAACTACCACTAATCTAATAATTTATGCATCACATCTTTTTGAAAGTATTGATGATAACAAACAAACCGACTGTGTATATATCGATTTTAGAAAAGCTTTTGACAGAGTGGATCACCGGATCCTACTGGACAAGTTAGCCTATAATGGTATCAGAGGATCATTGTGGCGATGGTTTAGGTCATACATAACAAACCGCACGCAAAAAGTTGTCATTAGTGGTTATGAGTCTAATTTCGTTCCTATAAGCTCCGGAGTTCCACAAGGCTCAATACTGGGTCCGTTACTGTTTATTATATACGTTAACGACGTGCAAAAATGCTTCAAGTTTTGTAATATTCTTATGTATGCAGACGATCTAAAAATATTTCACACAATTGAAAATGAGGACGATCATCACCGGTTTCAACAGGATCTTGATAGCTTCATAGCATACTGCACCGATAATAAACTAAGCTTGAGTATCGATAAATGCAAAACTATTACTTTCACAAAGAAAAAACGGGTTAGCAAATATAATTATAACTTTCATGGTATACCTCTTGTAAGAGTTGAGTCCATCAGAGATCTTGGTGTTGTCCTAGACAGTAAACTACATCTTAACCAACACGTAGATACCATAATAAATAAGGCTTATAAGATGTATGGTTTTGTGATGAGAGTGGGTAAAGAGTTCAAACGACCAGCTACTTTTCTTTCCCTTTATAATGCGTTAATTAGATCCCAATTAGAATACGCTGTGCCCATTTGGAACCCATTCTATCATAAATATATAAAATCTCTAGAAAGTGTTCAAAGAAAATTCTTACGTACAATGCAATATAAATGTTTTAAGTGTCGCCTTTCGTATAAACAGCTCCTTAAAAATTATAAACTTATCACACTTAATCAAAGACGCACACAGCTAGAGATGAATATGCTCTATGACCTGTGTCATAATAGATACGACTGCATTTCTATAATTAATAAATTAAGTTATAAAATACCTACCAGGGTTCACAGCCGTAATCCATGTCAATTGTTTGCAACCAATAGATGTCGTACAGATGCCGGTAAGCGATCACCCCTATACCGAATGGTCACATCATTTAACACTTTCTTCAACACAATTGACATGATGGCGGTGAACCCTGGTACATTTAAAACTAAGTTGCTCGACGATTTGGTGCGGCGCAGTGAGTTGGAAAACGACTAAACTGCCTCTCACTGTGGTGCAATAAGTGTAAATCATGTAAGATCAATTGAGAAACTAGTACATTGTCAAATGTTAATTTATGGTATACTCGTAGTACATTTTGTAACGTAGCACTACATTGTCAACCTAGCATTAGTTAATTTGTCAGTCTATTTGTGGTAAACGGTGTTGGTGACAATTCTACCAATTCATTTGTCATTATCTGTCTTATCCATTATGTATTGTCATTGTTTGTTTACCCTAATAAATGGAAAAAAAAAAATAATCATGCAGATGCGAAAACAATGGAAATGGTACATACAAGAAATTTAAAATTTAAGTAAAATTTATGCTTAATTTAGTAACATTCAAAATTTAAATTCGATTTTAATGTGAAGTTATTCTGCATCGTACTTCGTATATTCGTATATGTAAAAAAAAATCTGCTGTAAATCTTTCTACATTGAAGTTTATGTATACTACATTATAGCAAAAAAATTTAAGAAATAAATAAATTAATCTCTATTGTTCGTAGCTGCAAGTAACTGCTACCTACCGCACACCGCATCTATGTATCTGTAGGTACGGTGTACGGTAGAGTTGACAAATGTCCGCCATTATTAAAGGTACGGCTCCGGCTATTGAGGTAAGGGGCCTATTACGAAACGCCGCCTCTCAAATATGGAGTGAACGGAGCGTACTAAAACGTTGCTATAAGACGAATAGTCCATTCTCGGTGCCTGGTGCGAGTTCTATTTGCCATTCGATCAAGTAACACAAATACGAGAGCTTTAAAAATAGAGAGCTGCAAAAACCAAAAAAAAGTAATGCCGCTGGTTATAAGGCATCGGTAATAGGAACTCACATTTTTGAAGAGATTTACCGGCTTTAAAGACTCTGCAAGCGATTGCTATCCACGTGCTAGGACGTTCACTTGCACTGCACTATTTCATCATCATCATCTCAGCCAAAAGACGTCCACTGCTGGACAAAGACCTTCCTCAAGGATCTCCACAACGACCGGTTTTGTGCTGCTCGCATCCAGCGGCTTCCAGCGACTTTCACCAGATCGTTAGTCCACCTTGTTTGAGGCCTGCCCACACTGCGCTTTCCGATACGCGGTTGTCTTTCAAGGTCTGTTCCGCGCCAGCAGCGGCCATCAGTCCTGCGAGCAATATGTGCCCTGCCCACTGCCACTTGAGCTTAGCAACTCTTGCACTATTTATGGTAATTTAAAGTGGTCACTGGACTACACTATAATCAAACAGTTGCTGGCTCCATAAGACCTTACAGCGTTGTAACTTATGTGTTTATTTTATTTGTTTATGAGTTTTTAGTTAGTAAGTTAGTTAGTTCAAACCCAGAGTTGCAGGGTTTGACTTAACTTCGCTTTGAATCGGAATTAATAGAAAAGAACGCTGCCGTCAAAATGATTCGAAGTAAATTAGCTTCGATGTAATTGTCAAAGGATATAGTAATTCCAGTTTCGGAATAGGTCCCACATTCTGTTTCGCACTCAGGATGGCTACGATATCTTTGAGGTGCGGCGATGCTACGTCATAGTATGTGACTTGTAAATGGCTATCGTTACAGGATTTGCTCATCTGTTACTAGACTAGGACAAGTTCTTTCGTCGTCATCGTCATCATGAGCCTGCTAGGTTCAGGCCTTGCATGTGATATAGCCACGTGGCGCCACGTAGCAATAATAGAAATTGGAAAACATTTTATGTATCAACATAATTTTTCCACGAATTGACAGTTGTTTTTTTTATTTTTATTTATTTATTCATACCCAATGGAAAGGGCTAAGGAGTTTTGGTGTCTCTGCCAACGCTTGTGTTTTTTTATTGTTTCTGTCTGTATATGGTTTTCCTTATTGTAAAACTGGGAGAAACTATACGAGTATATAGACATAAATTTCATAAATTTGTTTAAATCCTTGTATGTATTAGGTACTATTAAAAAAACATACATACATTTATGTATGTATGTTTTTAGTACCTAATTAATGTTCTGCACCGCGCACCGGTGGGCGCCGGCAGCGGCAGGCTCCGCCAGCGGCAGGCTCCGCCAGAATACCAGCGTTGTTGCGATACGCTTCGTTCGCAACAACACAAGCTGAGGTGGGGTCCTGATTGACCTGTTGTTTGTTTTATGTTTTTTATTTTACTTTTATTTTTTATGTACTTGTGTGGCCAATAAATGTTTCTCTCTCTTTGTCTCTCTCTCTCATATGGGACCATCGGGTCATCAACATATATATTATTATACTCCCATCCCATCTAAAGTTATAAACATGCCTTTTGGAGACGAGTTTTTAGTTTTTTTTTTGCCGTGGTAACTAGGTTCTAAATAAATAAGTTGTTCGTATTTCTGATCAAATATCTAGGTATATCCGTGTTATAAGATAAAATTTTATTAGAAAAAATTAACCAGCCATAGGAAATCGAGCGGGAATCGAACCCACGACCTTTGGATAACCAGCTCAATACTCTGACCGCTGAGCTACCGAGGGCGCTGAAGACTCGTTGAATTTCTATAGTAGTTTGTGATTTACGCTGCTAGCCACCAGTACGAGCTTCCTAAATAATATAAGTATAACCTTGTTTTTAAACAGTGCATTGAACTTAATATTTTAATTGCTGTTGTCTACATCCCTATTAGCTGCAAAATGAAAGTTCTTTACAGCTCAAAAGATAAACACGGTCGGAAGCTAATAAACGCTTGCAGTTTCAAAAGCCGTGTTCAAAAACTGCGCCCACCAGGCGGCACCGGCGTATAACAATCACAAAATAAATAGATACAGAAGGGCGACTCTAACGAGCAATACCTACACAAACACACAAAAACATACACTTACACACGCTCAAGGCGGTTCAATCTCCACCATTCTGTAACAAACATCAAATTGTTATTATTCATTGAAAGAAAATAAGTATTGGCAAACTTCATGGGGTGGGGACCATTGCCTCTCTTATTTTCAGCGTCACCGGACTTTTTTGAGGGCGTCGAGAAACTTAAAGGGTTCCTCAAGCCGTGTGACCTCTGATGAAATACCGTCAGAGGTTTTCTAGAGGAGTTTGGATCGGATCGGCTCAGAAACCAATTGACCCGGAACAACCTGTGGGCGCCTCTAATGGCTAGGACCAGCCCCCCAACCGCCTAACTCTCTCGCTTTCGATCGCTATGAAGGCGAGGCCCTCGCGTCATCTTCTAATATAATATCGAAATATAATATCGAATAATATCGAAAGCTATAGCCTATAGCTTTCGATATTGCTTTCATATAACTTTCGAAATGACAAGATGACGCCTCTTCCTCGCCTCGCCTTCAAAGCGATCGAAAGCGAGAGTGTTAGGCGGTCGGCCCCCAGGGCTCGGGTTGACCAGGCGTCGCGAGCGCGTCGGAACCTGGTGTGGGGATCTGGTGCTTTGTAAAACACAAACAATAGATGCTCTCATAAATTATTTAAAATCTAAATCTTCTACCTATTTACTGTACCTGCTAAACTGTAATTTGTGAGGAAAAATAAACATTATTTTTATTACACAGCGCACGCACATAATTAGATGCATTCGTACGGTCATCCGGGACGCCAATATTGTAGCAATGAGTCGACGACATTCATATTAAAGCTGCGTATTTAACTATTTAATTGCTACAATAAATAGAATTGGGCTGACGTTTCTTTCTTGAGTTGAACATTATCATTGACTCTAGCGACCGAGCGTAGGTATTTAAAATCGCTATCGGACGGACCCGCCCTTCTGTACATATTTATTCCGTGTAACAAGCCCTAATAATTTCAGCTCGACCGAGCTGAGCTTCAGGGCTATTTAGTTTCATAAAAATTTATGCTTCCAACCCCGTCACAAAAAACATGTTGATATATATGTTAGCATGCTTTTGGTGCTGGCTGTTTGTAGAATTCTAATGACATACTTAGTTTTATTTAAATGTTTTTTGGCACACAGTAACACAAAATTTATTTATTTATTATTTATAAATTTATATTATAATTATCACAAGCTTATTAATAATATTAATAACATTATATATAACATTATTATATTACTAATATTGTAACAACTCATGTATACTTATGGAGAGCAATAAATTATTGAATTGAATTGAATAGAATTTTATGTCCCTACTGCTAGGGCACGAGCCTTCTCTATGAATGGGTAGGGAGAACGGGCCATAAACCACCACGCGGGCACAGTGCGATGCGGGGGTTATTTAACGACTGCTAATGCAGCCGGGACCAATGGCCTTACTTGCCTTCCAAAGCACGGAGGGGCTCGAAATGAAAAAAAATTGGGTCACCCATCCAATGACCGACCTTTGTGAAAGTTGCATAACTTTAGCAATCGCAGACCGGGCGCGTTGACCACTGCGCCATCTCCACCGTGCTTTGAAAGGCACGTAAAGCCGTTGGTCCCGGCTGCATTAGCAGTCGTTAAACAACCCTCGCATCGCACTGTGCCCGCGTGGTGGTTTATAGCCCGTTCTCCCTTCCCATTCATAGAGAAGGCTCGTGCCCCAGCAGTGGGAATCTATAGCCAGCGCCTTAGTAGTTGCCTCCTCCTCCGGGTGGAGTGCGCTTTCAACTTCGGCCTTATGTTCGGCCCAAGTGAATTCCATAGTAAAAAATATATAATGCTTTTAGAATAGTTGAACAGATGTTTTCAAATTATTCTTATTAAGACGGTGAGGTGAAAATGGCGAATTGTAGCTAGGCAAACAACAAGCCTTGCTACCAACTCAACCATGTATAATATGCATCCGTTGGGAATCGAAACGGAGAACTCTGGTTTGACCCTTACCCGCAGGAGCGGTTTAATAAATAAGGCATTATTTAAAAAAAATGCGAAATGAAAATCATCTCGTTCTGTCAACCTTTTAGTGAATTGAAACTCTTTCCGCCCAGTCACAAATGTGGACAAAAAAATTGTCTAATACTTCGTTGATTTTGCTAACGATGAAGTGACATAATTATCCATTTTAATTTTGGAATTAACACAATAATTTTAGTTTAGTATTACAGTACTAAATAATAAGAAGGTAGTCTCTTCTCATTAGTTTGCATAACATTTGGTACGGGACCAACTCTGAAACTTTAAAAACCAGCTGACCAAAACATTATGTTATACCTCATCACATAAGAAGAACGGACCATAAACCAACACATGGGCCCAGTGCGAATTGGTAATGTTAACGACTGCTAATGTAGCCGGGACCATCGGCTTTACCTGCCTTCCGAAGCACGGAGGAGCTCGAGATGATACATTATCATATCGAGCACGATTAATCTGAGCACTCGCAGACCGGGCGCGTTAACCACTGCGCCGTCAAGCTCCTCCAATATCATAACTTATTCGAAAAAGAAATTAGCACTTGCAAGTATATAGGATACGAGCTCTTAATTTAAATTTGTTTATAATAAAGAACTAATTGTAGTAAAAGTGGCATGCGCGATTATATTGCATTGCACTGTAACCAGAGCGGTACATCGAACAACGGTACGAGTAGGACGACAAAAAAGTATTCCCCCCCACTTTATGTGGCAAGTGCGTTCGTTGTGCCCTTAATGAATTGAATCCAGATTCGGCACGCACCACGTGGCATTCCACAGCGAGAATGGAAGACTTGAGTTCCACATGAAAATTTTACATGCGTGGAATAGGACTTTTCCTTAAAAAAACTAAACTATTTTTGTATTCATCCTTTATTGTACATATAATTACAGTTTGTTATAAGTCTGCGGTACCAATTAACGACCATAACATTTTATTCAGTTTAGGCTACAACTCATAAACTTAAAACACTAATGGGAAGCCAGGCTGAACAACCAGTCCTACCAACAACCAAACCGAGTACACAAACATGTACCCCCCGATGGGAATCGAACCCGGGACATCTGGGTCTAAACCGGTGGTCTTAACTACTAGGCCACAGAGGTGGTTACGCTGTAAAGGTTATATGCAGCCAACTTAATATAAACATATTGTGAAAAATTGTACCTCGTTAAATTACTTGTATAGCTGTAGACGAACCAACTGTCTAATTATCTACATAATAATGGAAAAACCGCCATTTGAAGACTTGTTAAATGTATAATAAGGTATGTATACATATATATATAAAAATAATGACTACATACTTACTTCTATTTTTGTATTTTTATTGTATTCTATTTTGATAAAAAAAATTGCTATATCGAAAATAATTGTAAGAACTCACGCTCTTTTTGATATAAAGTAGATTATTTCTGTGCCTGCCGGAGCAACAAGGAGCTCGGGTTATGGTCACCCATCCGGTGTTCCAACACTGCGAAAGTTAGTGAACTTAATTTGCAATTTAACTCGAACGCCTAAGCCACTGCGCATTCTAGCTCCCTCTTTGTAAAATGTTCAAATAATTTTTTAAGTAAAAATATTATGATCGGATGTTACTGACGGCAGTTGTTGACATTGAATGGGCGCCTTTGGCTTTCAAAGTAAAAAGTGTTGAATAATTTCGGCGGGTTGGTTAGAACCACGATAGCTCAATTGGAAGAGCACCTGACCCGGTATGTCAGAAGGGTGCAGGTTCAAATCCTGCTCGTGGAAATTTTTTCAACATTTGTGTTTTCCCTCTTTGTGTTTTAGTGTTAATTAATACAACACTTGGGTTCTATGTTTGGGAGTGTATGAGCTTTCATGCAGGCCGTTTGCGTTTTTTGTGGCTAAGTAAATAAGAAAGTTGTAAGTATATACCGTCCCACAGCTAGGCAAAGGACTTCATCATGGAAACATAATTAATCGCTACAATTGGGTTATTGACTGGTTAGCCAATAGAGAAACTTTAAGCGACTGTCAAAACGTTTTTTTAAATGATAGAATTGTATTTCCTCCATAGATGTACAAGTGCTGCTCTCCGGAGTCACCGCTTCACTGTCTCAAATATTCCATCGCGCACTAAGCAATTTGGTGACTCGTTTTTTTTCGCACCTCCAAAACATGGAATAGTTTGCCAGCACACGTTTTCCCTCCTTCCTATGATATGGGGTCCTTCAAACGAGGCGTGAAGAGGCACCTTGTGGGCCGGCAGAGTGAGGGTAACTGATGCTGCTTTGTTTTCACGCTGCACCAGTTGTCGTCGCATCTGGATTCTACATCAGGTGAATTGGAGTCATTTGCCGTGATACGTATAAAAAAAAAATGGGAGTGACAACTGTGACGTCACTGTTTTTTCCGTCACTTGAGTGTTTATGCGCCGGCCGTAAGTGACAAGTGTCACATATTTTATTTGAAATGTTTTCGTCTATATTTATTTGATGCTGCGCGGCTATATTAATTTTGTATGGGGAATTTAAGGTGCTTAATAAAAAATTATAATTTAAATAACCGCTTGATAAATCGAAAATGTGAGAGGGACGATTTGTAGTTAAGACATTGGTGTTTGTTTAGACAAAATCAGAGGTACATTAATTTAGATCAACTATAAGATATCAACTAAACGCCGCTAGTAGTTTCATTATTTTTGCCCAACTTTAAAAGATACTGTAGAAAAAACTATAGCGTGTTATGAATTTATGGATCGGACTAATTGTAAACACGTTCCCTTTGATACTAAATATATATTTTGTATATTTAATACGATAATATTTTCTATTATATCAACTTAACCGTGACTGCATTTTTGGCTTTTTTTGGTCAGCGCACGCTTAATAATTTTTTAGGTTATAGAAATTCATGAGTAGATTAAATAAAATAGGTTGATGTTTTAAAGAACTGTTACGTGTGATGATTTATACGTCTAATGTTCTAGAATTAATTAGATTATTTCAGTATCTTCAGAACCTTGCCTAAAAGGACTTCTTTTAATAATTTATTTTAGTTATTTTATTATATTTTTTAGGGTTTTTAGTTTTAGGTTCATTGTTCATTTTATCATCATCATCATCATCATCATCATCAGCTCATTTCATGTCCCCACTGCTGGGGCACGAGCCTTCCCTATGCATGGATAGGGAGAACGGGCCATAAACCACCACGCGGGCCCAGTGCGGATTGGTGGTTGTTAACGACTGCTAATGCAGCCGGGACCAACGGCTTTACGTGCCTTCCGAAGCACGGAGGAGCTCGAGATGATATATTTTTGGTCACCCAACCGATGATCGGTCTTTGCGAAAGTTGCTTAACAACAGCACTCGCAGACCGGGCGCGTTAACCACTGCGCCATCAAGCTCCTCTTCTTTTCTTTTAATAATTCTTCTAGTTCTTTTAATAATTACATTTAATTAGATTGTTATATTGTCAACATCAATATTGAATTGATGGGAATTGGTTTAGTCACCACGCTTGCCAACGCGAGTTGGTGATCACAAGCCCAGGATACATAAAACAATGGGAAACGCACTTGGCCTGACCGGGGAATAGAACCCAGGATCTCCAGAGGAAGTGCAGTAAAATAATAAATATTCAGAACTGCTAGACGAAATCTATTTTAGTTTCGACGTTCACTGCCCATTTATCCACCTCCCCGCGGTAACATATTCATATAAGTAGACATCTTTCCAGACGAGAGGATCTCAATGCAATCTTCTACAACGGAGACCTCTCTTTAAAAATGTACCTAGTCAACTGTGTAATAGTTCAATAAATATAAATAGAGTTTATTCACAACACCTCAGCATTTGTATTTGTATAAGAAACCTTACGTGGTGGACTTAAATGCTATTTTTGCAAAAACCTGGTTAGAAAATAGAGAAATTTCTGTTACACCTCTCTTCTTTACTCACACGAGTTGACGTTTCATTTTGATTGTGACAGCCCTGACCCGTTGGGTTAACTGTCGAGTTGATGGTCAATCATGCCCTGCTTTAGAAGCTATTACTTATACAGATGTATGACAGAGCTATAATGGACGAGAAACAAAAAAACTTGAACCTATGACGAATAGGTTGATAGGTAGGACGAGTTTTTCTAACATCAGAGTTAAAGCAATAAATAACAACTTACTTTTACAGCCTACTTCTTAACTGACCTTTAGTATTTGTAAAAATATTATGATTGAATGGGCGCCTTTGACTTTAAAAGTAAAAAAATAAATAAATAGTGTTGAATAATTTCGGCGAGTTGAACCACGATAGCTTAATTGGGAGAGCACCTGACCCGGTATGTCAGAAGGGTGCAGGTTCAAATAGTGCTCGTGGAAATTTTTTCAACATTTGTGTTTTTATCATTTCACATTAATATACGACATAAATAATTAAAAAATTAAAAAACATGACTCCCATGACAAAAAAGGCAAAAAAAGAACTACAAGGCAAAAACAAGATGTCATGTATTTATTTATCTGTATTTATAAAAGTGAAATGTCATAGTTCTTTTTTTTGCTTTTTTTTCATGGCAGTCGTGTTTTTAATTTTTTTATTATTTATTTTTATTTTGTACCTTTTAGTGATAAGTTTAATTTTAATAAAATATGTCATGCTAGGTAATTTAATTTGTAAGCATTTTTATACAAGAAGAAATAAAAATTAACCTCTACAGAGATCATGCTAAACATCAAGTTCTAGTCTCTAACTCCAATAATGACGAATTTTCATCATACAAAATTTCATCCCCTACCCACATAGGGGTTGAATTTCCAAATTTTAACTAATCTATGTTAGTCGGAATGATGCAAGGATTGTAACGATACCTCATATATCTAAATCGGTTCCGGCGTTTAGAAATTATGGTGGAATAAAGAAACATCACATACATACATACATGAACCCTGAAAACACAAAACCCTTTTTTTTGGCAGTCGTGTAAAAACACGAATTTTACCATAAAACAAATGCAAACATAACTCTTTACGTTACCGCCAAGAAGTCTCACAATATTTAACAAAGAGAAGGAATGCGAAATAAAATCCTAAGGTTTTTCCACAGTATGACAATCAACTCTTTTGTTATGGAAATTAAATATCTACATTGCGCACCGCACAAACACAACAAACAGGAATAAATATACGCTTCATCAACCCCTTTTGTCTATATTTAGTTAGCAGGCCGGCCATTTTGTAAAAAAGAAAAATAAAATAAATGAAGCAGAAAATGTAGAAGAAATTCCATTCATTTTCATTATGGATGCACTCGTTGTCGATTAGTTAATTAATTAAAGTCTTAGCATTTGAAATAATGGAAGCTATTATAATCGCGCTCAATGGCGTATGTCCAGTAAATTACTAATATGATGATAATGATGATGATGATATGATGATAGCTTCTGAAATTCGTTATGCACCATTGTTTGTCACAAGAACTGAAGTTTGAGAGCAACGCGCGTGTGTCTTCCTTGGTGATGCAAGAGTAACCAACACGGTACTTATAGTATACTCTTTCACAAACATTCAAAGGTTTGAAAGGTATGATCCTTCTAGAGAGAGGTATGAGATATATGAGAGAGATTAATATTAAGGTTGCTGAATCTAGTCGTTTAAACGTTAAAGGCTAGGACTTTGGCTTTGGTTGAACGTTTCGTGTTGAAAGGAAGCTTACATGTGTCAGTAGCAACCTTTGAGAGGTAGGAACTAGACCATTATCAGCAATGTCAGCTTAGCGAGGTCAAGCGGCACAAGGCAGCTGATACGAATCACAAAGGCACGCATTAAGTTGACAACAACACTGTAAACTGAGAGGGAGGACTGGTGAATGCTTTATAACATCCATTTGTACGAAGAAAACTGAGTAATGGATTGGATAAGAGCCTGGAAAGTTTAGTAGCCTCTTTGGTGTAGCCCTGTTCAAGACACTTACTGATATTGTCCGCTGGCTGTGCCGGTGTACAGTAAACCGGTTTGTCCTTTCGCGGCGCGTACGTGGACCCGTCCGTCGGTGAGAAATCACCGACGTCACCACACCATAACCGTGCTTGTAGTAGTGTACCTGTTGCAGCGCGCTCTAAGGAAGCTTGGACTCTGTCCCCCCGCCCGATCCTCTAAATGTCACTACACATTTACAGAATACACTAAACATGCACACTAGCTTAGGTCCAAGACACCGTACTCGTAGAATAAGGGTACGAAGAACCGGTTCACACGCGCTCTATACCAGGTACAGACATGTACCTGGGGGCTTTTCTCCTCCTCCACGGCCCGGTCTACCCGTCCGAGCCTTTAGAGGCGCCCTAGGGTGGTTCCGCCCCCCGATCCGATCCGAACCCTCCGGAGAATCTAATAGGGCACAGGGACGCGCACTAGTGCGCGATGCCGTTCCCTCTGGAAAACCTCCGAAGGTGATTCGTTTCACACGGCTTGAGGGACCAACCACCAACTTTACGTTCCTCGCCGCCCCCAAAAAAGCCCGGTGAAGCTGAAAATGCCGTCTGAGGCAATCAGAAAACTCTCTCAAAAAAAAAAAAAAATTGGACTCTGTTCGAGTATTTACTCATGTGATAAAACTATACTGTTCTTGACCTTTGTACTGTTTTTATTATTCTTTAATGTTCTGTCTTTTCAATTCCTAGTGAATGTACTTTCCTGCAGGTCGACTTTTTTATCACCGTCCAAAACTTCTCAGATGACTCCCGTGATACAAACGAACAATTCTTACTACTTGACCAACTCCCTAACTCGAAAATAAAATTCAGCTGTTCCATACATTTTGGTCGAATGAATATTGACGTTTTGTATGGAACAGCTGAATATAATTTTCGAGTTAGGGAGTTGGTCCAATAGTAAGAGTTGTTCGTTTGTATCACGGGAGTCATCTCAGAAGGTTTGGACGGTGATAAAAAAGTGACCCTGCATGATATGTCACAAAAATCTCTATACCGCGATGCAGAAAATACACGCTACAGTAGTACAACGCCATCTAGCGGTACAAATGTAAAACAACTTGAACAGGGCTAGACCAAAGAGGCTATTAAACTTTCCAGGCTCTTATTCAATCCATTACGCAGTTTTCTTCATACAACTGGATGGTATAAAGCATTCACCAGTCCTCTCAGTTTCGGTGTTGACAACTTAATGCGTGCCTTTGTGATTCGTATCAGCTGCCTTGTCCCGCCTGACTTCGCTAAGCCGACGTTAATGGTCTAGTTCTACCTCTCAAAGGTTTCTACTGACATACGTAAGCTTCCTTTCAACACGAAACGTTCAACCACAGCCAAAGTCCTAGCCTTTAACGTTTAAACGACTAGATTCAGCAATCTTAAAACGACAAGAATGCAAAAAGTCAGTCAGTAAATTTTTTTTCTGCTTTTGTATCGTCCAAACATTTTTTACCTACGAGTACTACCATGGTGGTAAGGTGAGCCCAGTAGATGGACGTTTATAGTTGATGATTGATGATGACGATGGAGATGATGAGTAGCCATTGTCCCAATGGAAAAAAATATACATCATCATCAGCTCTATTTGTGACCCCACTGCTGGGGCACGAGCCTTCCCTATGGATAGATAGGGAGAACAGGCCATAAACCACCACGCGGGCTCAGTGCGGTGCGGTGGTTGTTAAGATGATACAGTATCTGCTTTATACACAGATATGTGAGAGTATTAGTGTAAATGCAATGAGTAAATAAATATCTATATTGAGATTATTAAAAAAGCTTTACCTCCTTGACATGAATGAAATTTAAAAAGATAATTTGTGTCGTTTTCAGGGAGCAGCGCACATGTAATAGACTTTTAGTAACGAGTGTTGTGAAAGCATGACGTATGGTACAAGTATCAAGAGCAAGACTTATTATGTAAATTTATTTGTACTTTTCAAATAATATCGCCTTTTTATGTATCTGAGCTGGTAAACGAACATATGTAGTACCTAGTCTAGTAACAATGTTTACAAGCAGAGGGTCGAGAGGGGCTGACAATGATGATGATGATGATGATGATGATGATGATGATGATGATGATGATGATGATGATGATGATGATGATGATGATGCATAGTAGACCCAAATACATTAAAACGACTCCATGCGTACAGGCTCAAAAATCTGCCTTTTAACATTACTTGAGTTATTTTTTTTATGTTTTATTTTATTTTATTTTTTATATTAGAAGGAGGCAAACAAGCAGGCATGTCACCTGATGAGAAGCAATTACCGCCGCCCATGGACACCCGCAAGACTAGAGGAGTCGCAGATGCGTTGCTGGCCTTTAAGGAAGGAATAGGCTCGTTTCTTGAAAATCCCTAAGTCGTAATGGTCCAGAAATACCGCCGCTGAGCGCTGGTTCCACAGCACTGTAGTTCGTGGTAAAAAATTACGTGAGAAACGCACAGTAGTAGACCGCCGTCCACCAAGATGGTGTAGATGGAGAGACAGTCGATTGCGTGTAGTGCGGTGATATCAGCGGCATGGATCAAACCGATTAATTCCTCAGAGCAGAGCTTGTTTTAACAAACTTAATCTTTTACATTGAAATGTTATTATTATTCTATCCTCCTTACAGAGAGGGAGTAAAACATCTACAATACATTCGCACCTCTTTTGTTTGTCAGCCCAAAATCCTTTTTTACCGCTTCCTCGTCACTTTTATGCTAAATGAATTTAAACATTTTATGCTACGCCAAATGCTGCAATACACTCGTAGGTATATCTGTTCGAGATGAGGTTTAATTTCTTAAGCAACCCGAGAAATATTACAAACGTAAGTAAAATATACATAGTAATCTTTCGAACAAATAACTATTGGACCTATTGAACCATCGCACAAACGTACTTACTATTCGGTCTCTTGATTCGCCCAAATGTGTGCACTCATCTCTTCTTCACATTTTACTCTAACCTCTTTTTTTAAAAGATATTATGTTGATATTGAACGCTCAATGTCTCACTACCACAGGAGAACACAACATGCACCCAGTAACATTGAGGTAACAAAATATACCTAATATAATTAATGAATAAACGTAACATTTACAATGACTAAGTTATATTATTTTTATTATGTAGTATCTAGTAGTTACAATGATGACATAACCAAAATGCAGAAGTTTAATTCGATCATTCGAAGTAGACCAGACATTAAAAACCACCACCCTTTATCGCACCGCTCCGCGCCAAGCGACATAAATGCTATTACAATCGTATATCTATTCAGGATGTGGTTACATGTCCTTAGTGACTCTAGAAATGTTATAAAGATACCTTAATAGAAATCGACCTAGCAATCTTTCAAACAAATATTCGAATATTCGACCTAATGAATTATCTCACAAATGAGCTTCGCACAAACGTACATTCGACTTCGTGATCAATCAGCTTTTTATCCTTGTTTCCTTCTACAGTTGTTAGGCCAATTGTCATTTTATAATGTTTACATAGCCCAATTACTAATACAAGTTTCATTCGATCATTCGAAGTAGACTAATAATCAGTGGTCGGAGTAGGTATATTGATTTTAGATACTTGCGTCATGATATCATAACATGGACATGCATTTCTTCCGGAATGTACCGGAGTTTCCAAAAATTTGGTAAATAGAGTAATAAAATAAAAAACCATATGTAAGCAAACAAAATTGTTTATTGTTAATACAAATAATCATTATTACAGTTTTATTAAAAATAATTATTTTTAATCCTCATCGGTTACAAGTTCTACATTTTGATTTTCTGTCTCTATACAATTAAAATAAATAACTATAATTTTTTCAATATTTTCTAATTTTAAGCTATTTCTTTTAACATCTAAGATCCATTTGTAAGTGGAAAATGATCGTTCAACATCTGTAGATGTCAATGGAGCGAATTTGAAATAAAGTTTCTGATTATTTGCTACGCTTTTTTCAATACTCTCGCTGTATTCTCTAATTGTATCTAAATCTGGATTTCGTTCCATAACTGATTCTATTTTATTTTTTATATTCTCATTATTGCACTCGTTAAGCGTAGCCCTTACTTGATCAAATACTAAAAGTGAATCAGCTAGAGATAAATTTTGTTTTTGTAACTCTTTTAGGGCTAGTAGTATAATAGAGTAATTTTCTTCAATATATTTTAAATCATTTTCTAAATTTTGTTTTTCCAAAATGTTTTTTGCGTTTCGTATGGCTATAGCATCAGAACTGCTCAAGCAGGATAAAACTTCTTTTATTTTATCTAAATGTTGAGCGTAGTAAGATGCTGCCTGTAACCAAGTACCCCATCTGGTAATGACTGGTTGCGGAGGCAACGGTAAGTCAGGATATTTTTCTTTTAAAATGTTTACCCTACTAGGAGCCTTTAAAAATACTTTTTTAACATTTGATATAAGAATATCAACATCGTTGTATTCTGACCTTATCTGCTCACTTACACGATGAAGAGCGTGCGCCAAACATGTCACATGCTTCATTTCAGGTAAGTAATGTTTTAAATTTCGCCCTGCAGATAGCATGTACGCTACACTGTCAGTGCAAAGCATTAAAATATTGTCAACTTTCGCTTCAAAAGTGTTTTGCCATAAATTTTCTAGACATTGCAGTACAAATTGTGTTATTGTTTGTCCATTTACTGCTGTTAGCATTTTACAAGCAATCAAATAAGGCCGGCCTGCACTATTACTAGGATGCAATGGTTTTATTAGGAAATTGACTATGTATCGACCAAAAATGTCTGTTGTCTCATCCAGCGATATCCATAGTTTCTCATTTTTATTAGTTTCATAAATCGAATTGATTTTATTCCTATAAAACTTCTCCAAATAAACTTTTCGTAACTGTGATTCGTCAACCACTTTACGATTGGTACAAACGCAACAACAAGTACTGCACATATATTTCTGAAAAAACTCTTTGAACGCTGGATTTTTCATTTGCGACCAAGGAATATTGCATAGAATCAGGAACTTAATGAGGTCGAAGTAAAATTCCTCTTGCGGTCTCTTAAATTTTCCTTGATGTACAGCGCCTTCAATGTGTTTGGTAATGTTGCCTCTATTCACAGCTTTCAAATGACTTTCACACTTTGTACAGTATATAGTGCCACTAGCGTTATCGTAAAGTAGCTCAGGATAGTGCAATAACCACTTTTGCACTGTTTCAGCCTTGACCTTTGCCATATTTATTTATATCTCACCTAAAACAATGATTTAAATTTACAATATATACATACACAACTGTAAAGTCGATAATGAAATTCTGTTTCATATAAAGTGTTTTTTTTAACTGAAGCGGTGATAGCCCTGCGGTGTGCGTACCGGACTCTCATGCGCTGTGATGATTGCTATAAAGTGATTTTTTTAACTGTTTCCAAGTTCTAAAACCTTCTTAAATAGTGAAAATAATTAAAACTTACCCGTACAAAAACAACTTCAAATGGGCCCAATCCAAGAGTAATAAATCGATGTCCGTAGTTATAAGCCAAATTCGTCGTTTTAAGTAGATTTCAGAAGACAGTAAACAAGCCAGGGTCAAGTCAAGATATTCACAACACATAAAATAAGCGCACTCCACGAACCGAAATAAGTGAGTGAGCCACTTGGTCTGGATGTCGGTGCGAGCGCATTGTTTTCGAACAAACAGTCAATGAGTCATCCTGGATACTTGATTCTAATTGGTCAGATGCGTTGAGCATAGAGATAAGAGGACAAAAGACCCTGTTTGCCGGATGTCGTGTGTTGAAATGAATATTATTATTATATCATTTTATACATGCTTAGGCTTTTACTCCAACACTTTTACTACAACAAGGTTTTTACACACCAGTCATTTTTTACTATTAAATTCTGGTCATCTACGCCACTAGCAGCATAGCGTTGAGAGTATTGATACATTTTTAACTAGTTTCATGTAATAATTTCGATGTTTCGGTATTTTTATCATAATAATCCGGAAACTCGGAGGAGTATCCATATTAACATATACGTTTGATGTCAGTGACCTTAATTCAATATACCTACTCCGACCACTGCTAATAATATACTTAATATTGGACAAAAAATATTGGAAACATCCTCTTTTTTGAGAGAGTTTGCTGATTGCGTCAAACGGCATTTTTAGCTTCACTAGACTTTTTTGGGGGTGGCGAGAAACTTAAAGGGTTCCTCAAGCCATGTGAAACGAATCACCTTCGGAGGTTTTTTTAGAGGGAACGGCATCACGCACTAGTGCGTGTCTCCGTGCCCTACTAGATTCTCCAAAAGGTTCGGATCGGATCGGGGAGCGGAACAACCCGAGGGCGGGCGCCTCTAAAAGCTCGGGTTGACCGGGCCGTGGTGGTGGGGAGAAGCGCTCAGTTACATATCTGTACTTGGTATAGAGCGCGTGTGAACCGGCTCGTCGTACCCTTGTTCTACGAGTACGGTGTCTTGGGCCTAAACCAGTGCGCATGTTTTGTGTATTCTGAAATGTGTAGTGGCATTTAGAGGATCGGGCTGGAAAAATCCGCTTCTGCGCCACCCTTTGTACCACACCGCACCGCTCGGCGTCATGCGACACAAATGTTGCAATACACTCGTATATCTGTTCAGGATGTGGTTTCATTTCCTTAGCGACCCGAGAAATGTTACAAAGGTTCTCATAATACGGGTTGACTTAATATGAGGCATGCAAATGCGGAATTAAATTAAGCAAGTTAGAGCGCTGCTCGGGTAGCTTGTAAAGTTATAGTGTCTTGGCTATAGGTAGGTTACAGTTCATTTTAGATATATTTGACTTGTTTGCGTATTATTAGTATCGTCTGCCAATAACTTCGTCGGACAAAAAAGCCAACCAAACCGAATACACAAACATGTACCCGCCGCTGGGAATCGAACCCGGGACCTCTGGGTCTAAACTGGTGGTCTTAGCCACTAGACCACAGAGGCGGTTAAAACTAAAGGGCGGATGACTAATTTCAAAAATGTTGAGAGAAGTTTAAAAATAAAAATATTACCTACAGACAATCGCGATAACACAACTTAAGGAACCCTACAAGTTTCTCTCACTATAGTCGGTGAAAAACTTATAGGGTTTTGCTGTATTAATACGTTTTTACTATTTTTAAAGAATAAAAAAATATATGTCATAATTGGCTCCTATAAGGTGGTAACGCTAACTACAATCTTAACGCACACGTCACTGAGCCATCAACCTATTCATCATCATCACATCTTCAATTTATGCCCCCACTGCTGGAGCTGGATACAGCGAGAACTGGCCATAATCCACTACGCGGGCCCAGTGCGGAACTCCTTATGACTCATGATAGCCTGGTACTTCAACCACCTCACGGCCTCACCCCAAGTAGCAGCTCACTTTAGGAATACCTACCTCCTTGTGACTTATGCTAGCCTGGTATTTTGGATTCTCTAGCTAAATTAAGTCCCACAGCTGGGGCACGGGGTGCCTTCCCTATGGATGGAAAGGAAAGAAGTTCATTCGACCATTGTCTGAGTTTCTGGTACAATGTCAACTCAACTGTTTGTATTTCTTTTGCAGTGGAAACTTTGTTAGCTTATGTACAAACTTACTGCTTTATATTTACAAGTGTTTTTAAGCTGTTTGTTTCCCTTAAACCAATAAAAAAAATATAGCGAGAACACGCCATAAATTACTACGCGGGCCCAGTGCGGATTAATGGTTTTTAACGACTGCTAATGCAGCCGGGACCGACGTGTCTTCTTAAACACGGAGGAGCTAGAGGTGATACATTTCGGTCACCCATCCGATGACCGGCTTTTGCGAAAGTTGTTTCAATTTAGCAAACGCAGACCGGGCGCGTTAATCACTGCGTTATAGAGCTCCTTCTCGAATTTTTCGCTCGTTAAAGGTAATAATGAACCCTAAGGAACAAACTAAACGCGTAGATAGCTGCACCATATTATTACTAGTGGTGGCCCAGTGGTCGAAATTCGACCGTAATTTTATTAAGGCTGCACGGATTGTATCCTAAGCAATGAAAAATTAAAAAAGATAAAATGTGAGTTTGGATTGGCATTGACAGATTTCGGCCGCTCCTCTTCCATTTTTGAATTTTTTGAAAAGAGTATAATATATGCGTGTGTGTCAAATACATGGTAGTGTGTGTAATGTTTGTTTTATTGATTTTATGTATTTTTTATGCATAATTTAAAAAAAATATAAACATTCCTCAATCCTTCTCTATATAAACTATAAGTGTGCGAAATTTCATACTCCTCCGTCCACGCAATTTTCGTAAAGAGGGGTACAAAGTTTTTGCTTCACGTATTAATAATATAATTAATAATTGTATTAAAATTACACCTGGCAGGTAACTATTGACTTTGGCAGTTCTGGGAGAGTTCAACTGTTTACTTAGATTTTGGTCACTTAAGTTAAACTTTGCTTGTTGTGTTAACGAACGGTTCGAAGTTTAGAATATTGTGCTAAGAGCTGTCTTAAACTATTCTGATCGGATGTCGGGAACACAGCTAAAACTTTATCAGAAACACTTAGGTTTATTTGTTTGTTTAATAAAGATTACCTACATAATAACGTTTTTTTATATTTACGGATAACCACAGTGCCTTGATCTAACCTGATGATAAGGCCATTTGGTGGAAGCGCACTTCACCCGGGATCCTCAACTAGTGAGGCACTGGCTATCTTATCTCTAGCTGCCGGAACACAACAATGCTACAAACATTGATGTTATGGCGACATATTTAGATAAGATGGTGGTAGCTAGCCAGGCGGACAAACAAGTCCTACCACCAACCAAACCGAGTACACAAATATGTACCCCCCTCTGGGAATCGAACCCGGGACCTCTGGGTCTAAACCACTAGACCACAGAGGCGGTAAGGCGGAGGCGGTTCTTCTCAGTGTAAGCAATCGTCACTAACTTCATTTATGTCCCCACTGCTGGGGCTTGGCCCTTCCCTATGGATGGATAGGGAGAACGGGCCATAAACCACCACGAGGGCCCAGTGCGAATTAGTGGTTATTTACAACTGCCAATGCAGCCGGGACCAACGGCTTTACGTGCCTTCTTTGGTCTCTCATCCGATGACCGGCTTTTGCGAAAATTGCTTAACCTCAGCACTCGCAGACCGGGCGCTTTAACCACAGAGCCAACGAGCTCCTTAACCACCAGATCGTCGGCAAAATATAAAGTAAGATAAAATTGTTCGATCAATTATGTAAAATTTCTAGCTGTTCTCCGACCCGTTAGTACTTCGTATTCGTTTAGCATTTTTTCTGACTTTTTTGTTCGACTCTCAAGGGTCATAGCGTGATGTTAATTAGCCTAGCCTAGCCTTCCACAAAAGTTGGGCTATCAAATGAAAAAAATAATTTTACAAATCCGTCTGGTACTTAGTTCTAGAGATTAGCGCGTTCAAACAAAAAACCGGCCAAGTGCGAGTCGGACTCGCGCACAAAGGGTTTCTGTACTTTATGACGTATTAAAAAAAAATATTACAAGATCTCGTTCAAACCAATTTTCAGTGGAAGTTTGTATGGTAATGTACATCATATATTTTTTTTAGTTTTATCATTCTCTTATTTTAGAAGTTACAGGGGGGGGACACACATTTTACCACTTTGGAAGTGTCTCTCGCGTAAACTATTCAGTTTAGAAAAAAATGATATTACAAACCTCAATATCATTTTTGATCCATAGATAGCCCACACGTATGGGTTTAATAAAAAAAGTTTTTGAGTTTCAGTTCTAAGTATGGGGAACCCCCAAAATTTATAGTTTTTTTTTCTATTTTTGTGTGAAAATCTTAATGCGGTTCACAGAATACATCTACTTACCAAGTTTCTACAGTATAGTTCTTATAGTTTCGGAAAAAAGTGGCTGTGACATACGGACAGACAGACAGACAGACAGACAGACAGACAGACAGACAGACAGACAGACAGACAGACAGACAGACAGACAGACAGACAGACAGACAGACAGACAGACAGACAGACAGACAGACAGACAGACAGACAGACAGACAGACAGACAGACAGACAGACAGACAGACAGACAGACAGACAGACAGACAGACAGACAGACAGACAGACAGACAGACAGACAGACAGACAGACAGACAGACAGACAGACAGACAGACAGACAGACAGACAGACAGACAGACAGACAGACAGACAGACAGAACATGACGAATCCATAAGGGTTACGTTTTTTGCCATTTGGCTACGGAACCCTAAAAACAAACTTTTCAGCTTTATTATATCAGTATAGATATTTATGTTAGCGATTGTACTACAACTTAAATAGTCAAAACTTGTTAAACACACAACTTGCGAAGTCAGACACTTGAGAAACACTTGCGGTGCGAACAAATTTATGAATTTAATCCTAAACCGGCCGTCCCCTTGTTTATTTTAAATTAAATTAAAATTTGGTTCACTCTACGACAGTTGGCTTCTAGCCAGTTTCGCTTCTATGTAATTAATACTCAACGCTGGAGCGATACGAAGAGGCTTTTAGTGTGAAAGAAATAGAGTTCAATGTTGTAAGTATGTTATTTTTTTTTTTGTTGCTTTGCCGACTTCAAAATGAAAAAGTCTGTTGATAATTATGTAAGTCGTGTTCATTGATTTCGAGCTTTTGCTTTGAGTCGTATTTACTATATTATGACCGGGGTAAATAATAAATGGCAAAGACAACTTGAATTATATATTTTACTGAGACACGTATTACAAATCAGCCTTAAGCTTCTCGGTAGGCTGTCACCGAATCCATCATCCACAGCTCTTCATTTGTTTCTTTCTAGACCTTTTCTAATGTTCTTTTTTTAAACTCAGGTCACGTTGTGTGCCATAGAGCTGCTATTGCAAGGAGTCCCGATCACCACAGTACACACGCCTGTACAAAGACTATTTTCAATCTGTTAACTTTCCTCGATAGACTTTTTTTTTTTCATTTTGTTGATGGCTTCGTGCGATTAGCACATTTAGCCAGTGTCAAAGTAATTTTTCTAACAAGTAATACATAAATAAACAATATGAATGATAATAGAAATGAGAAATGATATACCACCCAACCCCTCGAGTATCTCAGTAAAGATGTGGGGCTTTACTAAGTCCTCGGGCGGACTTCTTGAGAGAATTTGAAAAGTGACGTTGCACTGTTTTGTTTCCTTTGCCAACACTCATGCACACTCACGAACACTTAACGGTTAATAATCAACCATTATTTCACATTAATATTCGACATAATACAAATTTTAGAAAGTAAAACAAAACCGCAGGCATGACTCTTCACTTTCCCGCCAAGAAGTCCCTCGATAGACTTTGAACTTTAAGCATATGGCATATGGTTGAACATTTATTGAAGAAATTTGAAAGTTTTGGATAGATTGATGTCTGAACGTCCCTTTAACCCAGTACTATCTGTACATTTGATAGTTATTATTTCTGTATTAAATAATTCAATTCAATGTTTTTTTATTAATTATTTTATTTTTATACAGGTTGTTTGGTAATAT
Source organism: Eudonia mercurella (assembly GCA_963082485.1). Taxonomy (NCBI): domain Eukaryota; kingdom Metazoa; phylum Arthropoda; class Insecta; order Lepidoptera; family Crambidae; genus Eudonia; species Eudonia mercurella. The sequence continues at coordinate 13,325,589 of OY720043.1, forward strand.
CTGTATAATCCCGAATATGGCAGATAGAGCACAGGTCGTAGAATCCCGAAAAAATATAAAAATACCAGAAAAGCACCATATGGCCAAGATATTGAGGTTGTTTTTTACTAAGTAAAATTGTAAAGTGACAACCCTAGTATAACTTTTTAAACTATCATGGTCACTTACATTAGAATAATAATAAGATAGTAATAATCCCGTTAATTATATTTATTCTAATGACAACCCTAGGTTTAGCTGATACATTGTTCTTGTTCGTCAATCTCGTGATCCAAAAACAAAATTGAAGTCAAAACATGTCAGGGTTGAACAAAAATAATGTAATATAATATAATAAATTTGAGTTTTTGTATGTAAAAGTAAGTCTTCATAAATATGATTTTGCATGTCACCACTGTGTTATTTATACTTGGTTGCATGGCTATGTTTCAGGATTATACACATATTACCAAACACCCTGTATTATGGAAGAGCCGAATCTCATAAAACAAATAAAACTTTTACTTTAAAAAAAAAAAATAATAATAAAATTTCTTTATTCATAATCACGGTTTTACAAATCACATGTAGGTAAACTCCTTCTTTTGAACGCTGAAAGCGCCCGTGCCAGAAGTAGGTCACTCTTCTTTAGCTTAGTATAAGTACATACAAAAACCGCATAACATTATTAGTTTACATTTACTAATTTACACTGCTTACTTAAATAGAACCAAATTAATAAGTGCAATGAATAGTTTTGATTTTAATGTTAATGTAGATGTTTAAGATGGCGTTATTGACATTTTTCATTTTCACGCACACCAAACGCCAATTCACTTCACCCATCTCAACTCAACAGTTATGAAGCTTGCTTAGCTTTCACGATTCCTAACAACGCTGCATGGTCGCTACGAGCAAGCACCTCAAACGTACTAGTGCCACAATTTATATGTTAAACACTGTATAGTGTAAATAACCTCCAAACTATTGCCAAACATTATCGTCGCTTTTCTGACGAAAAGATGTAACTGACAATGTTGGCGTAACTGCGCTAATAATAAACACAAAGTGAGAATGATTTGACTTATCATTAAATTTTATGCCTCCGACTGCATGTTATGTTATATTGATATTTTGATTTGTTTAAAGTACCTACCTACTTATGTTTGATATTGTTTCGATTTATTTCGCTGGCTTTATGTAATTATTTAATTTTTATCTTGTTCCGGCCTTTTCAGTTGATTTTCTATTTAGTTATTATTTTTTACGCAGGTGGGTTCTTTGTTTTTTTTTTTTAACTTTTATTTTATTTATGTCTTTTTAGTTCTGACGCCCAATCGCTCTCTAATGAGAGTAGATCTAAGCCCCTGCAATGGGGCATAATAATTATAATCGTAGACTGATGATGTATTTTTTTTAGTATTACGGTAATGATGATATACCTTATTGAATAATGTAGTATTCGAAAAAAAAAATTTTTTTCACCAAGTCTAATGGCATCGCACAGCCGCCATGTTTTTTTTTAACTTCATCTATCTTAGAACACTTGGGCAGCTAAGACGAATCTAACGACACTCCAATTATATAAATCCGTTCAGCGGTTCTAGAGATATGAACTAATATAGAATATTACATACAAGATACGCGCGAAAAACAATACCCTTCCTTTGGAGTCGGTCAAAAATAGGTTTACGTTTTAAAGAACTATTACGTGATGAGTATACGTTTAATGTTCTGGAAATATTTATTGTTGTCTACTTATTTAGTAAATGTCAGATACGCCCCTTCGTCAAAATAGCGACGACATATGCAAATATAGTGAAAACCAAATGGGAAATACTCCGTGGCCCGCATATTAACGAAATTAATAGTGTCAACTTCTTTGTAGATTTGTTCAGTTGAACACCTCTATTCCTTTGTAGTGAAGGTTCAAATCGTATTGCAGTTGTTGATTGTGATGTGGTGTTGATTGTACACGGGTAGGTGAGGCTTTGTAGGTATTAAGCAGACCATATTGAACTAGCTTAGGTGAGTTAACTTAGAATATGTCAAATAGAAATGGTAGCGTATTAGTCGATAGTACAACAGAGCCAACAAAAGCGTACTTAGAAAAATGTAATTTTATGTTGATATGTACCGAGACTTGTTTAAAAAAAGAGATGGAGCAAATTGAATTATCATCAGCTCATTTTATGTCCCCACTGCTGGGGCACGAGCCTTCCTTATGGATGGATAGGGAGAACGGGCCATAAACCACTACGCGGGCCCAGTACCGATTGGTGGTTGTTAACGACTGCTACAGCCAGGACCGATGGCTTAACGTGCCTTCCGAAGCACGGAGGAGCTCGAGATAACACATTTTTGATCACCCATCCGATGACCGGCCTTTGCGAAAGCTGCTTAACCTCAACACTCGCAAACCGGGCGCGTTAACAATGCGCCACTGTCACATTAGAACTCAGTTATTAGCTTAAACAAAATTTAAAAAAAAAATTTTTCTAATAATTTACACTCGATTTTGTTATCCCGTTTGTAACCTCACCGCTAAGTTGCCCGCCTCATTATTATTCTAAGTAGGCATTTCTGCGAACCAGCGTCGTCGGCGTTGTAGCGTTCCGTCGCGATAACAGTCTAAGCTGAGACCTTTTGGTACAGTCAGCAATAATATATAGCTCAACACTTTGTACTTTGTCAAGTTAAACATTTATAAAATATAGTGAAAAAATTAAATGCCTACCCAACCCAGCCAGGAATCGAACCTGGGTCTACCGCAATCCGTGTGGCTGCACTGACCATTATGCTACCGGGACTAAACACTGAATATTTTCACTGTTTTGATTTTGACTGCTTTTTAGCAAGATGGCAGTCCACTAATTGGCCAATATGTCATTAACATCTCCTTTTTATTTTTTACTTAAAAATTTAAGCCTTGTATAATAAACCTAGTGGATCTTCACGTTTGTTAAAAAATATTTATAAACGCCTACCGGTACCCGAAGATTTCGGGTTCAATTCCCAGGTCGGACAAAGTGTCTGATTTTTCGATGCATGCGTAGCCCAGGTTTCAAATCAAATCAAATCAAAATCAAAATAAATTTATTTGGGACAAAACAATTCAAACATACAGATAAAAATGGAAAAAAATCATAGGACAGTCCCAAAACGGTTCCGACTCAGCAAAATGCTAGCCTTGAGGTTAGCGCTGATCTTCCATTGGAACCGGTTTAGGTGATGCTGCGATAGCAACACAAGTGTTACATAAAAAGTATAAAATATAAAAAAACAAAAATGGCAGCCCTAAGTACAAAAGTATTTAATTAGAACAGAAAAAGAAAATAATTATAGGCTGTATACTCTGAATCCCTAACTTTATTTTTAAAAACGGTTAAAAAATTCAACAATTATATAAAACGGACGGAGTGACAATGACAGACAAAATGGTTGACAGAAAAAACATTACTACATAAACAATGATTTTGATAACAGAAACTTTTAACACAACAAGAACACATCGCTAAACAGCTAAAGTAGCCAGTACAACAAGACGCCTCGTAACGAAACATACATTGATGGGACAGACAAACAAGGTAAGAGTTTGTGATCACCCCGCATTTGGCAAGCGTGGTGATTAAGTTATTACCCATCAGTTGTAGGGAGGTCTTTGCCCAGCAGTGGGACAGTTATAGGCTATTTACTTTACTATAGACAAAGAATTCAACGGGGTTTCTTAATTTAAAACTTTACATTAAACATACTTGAAATTAATTTATCTACAACTGGCTGACCCGGCGGACTTCGTACCGCATTTTTTTGTAACCTATGTTACTCAGCGCTAATGTAGCATTCTATTGGTGAAAGAATTTTTTAAATCGGTCCAGTAGTTTTTGAGTTTATTCGTTGCAAACAAACATAGAAAAATACAAAGCTTTAATCTTTATAATATTACTAGTAGACCCGGCGAACTTCGTACCGCTTTGACAGTTTCCATTCATTCCCGTGGGAATATCAGGATAAAAAGTATCCTATGTGTTAATTCAGGTTATAAACTATCTGTATGCCGAATTTCATCCAAATCCATCCAGCCGTTGTAGCGTGAAGAAGCAGAAAATATATGTACACACATACACACTTTCGCATTTATAATATTAGTGTGATTTAGTCATTATGAGTTTGGTTGCAACTGGCGGGACTTCGAAGCCACAGCACAAGACCGCGGCGCATGGAAGTCCCCACTGCGAGCCCTGTCCCTGATGAGGTATCAAATGATTTCATCATAAGTTTGATACCTAATCTCAGAACAAGTCAATGTTAGCTGATTCGTATTTGGGAACAGGTATTAACTGAAAGAAACTGTACAGATATCTAAATTCGCAATATCCATAGGTATTCATTACTGCCACAGAACGCCAGACAGTTCTCAAAAGGTTGATTTGAGAAGCGTTTCTACCGACAGAGGCGTCGGATGTGCAGAGGAAATGTGCACTAGAAATGTACAGGGAAATATGGATGATATCGATGCAGCGTTCCGAGTGTGTTGGACCAATACTGGATGCCTTGAAACTCGGCTTGGGACGGATTCGGAAGTACCTTATAAAATAGAGTAATGTCTTTTGACTTTTTTTCTTTTCTCTTTATCTTGAAATAGTTTACAGTTTTAACCTTAAATGTTACAATGACATAAGTACAAAGCCCAGCTGTAACATTCTTAGACCTCTTCCCTATTTTCATGTTATTAAATTGAATACTGTGAATGAGAGTGGCTGTGGATTGTGCCTAGTGGCGTGCACTTGGAGAGGCCAACGTCCAGCAGTCGACTAGCATAAGTTGACGATGATAGAAAGATCTAAGATTGCTGATCGAAATATGGACTATATATCACTTATTGACGTACTTATAGATAAGTACATTTTCTTTATAGTTCTATGGCATTGGCCACAGACCGCCAGATACTTCACAAAAGGTTGATTTAAAAGCGTTTCTACTGACAGAGGAATCGGCGTGCAGGGGAAATTTTGACGATATGGATGCATCGCTTTTTTTTGTAGAGAGTTTACCGATTGCCTCAGACGGTATTTTCATCTTCACCGGACTTATTTGGGGGCGGCGAGAAATTTAAAGGGTTCCTCAAGCCGTGTGAAACGAATAACCTTCGGAGATTTTCTAAAGGGAACGGCATCACGCTTTAGTGCGTGTCCCCGTGCCCTAATAGATTCTCCGAAGTGTTCGGATCGGGTCGGGATTGCTGCATCGCGCTCGACGTGTGTTGGACCAATTCGGCAAGCCTTGAAACTCGGCTTGGGTCAGATTCAGGAGTATTTTGACCTCTTTATTTCGGAACATCACAGTTACAATAATATTGAAGTAGAAAGCCTAGCTGTAATAGGTATATACCAACTCCCTATTTCAATCTAAGTTATAGTTCGGTGATGATCGGGGGCATTTTTTTATTTATAAATAGTATTAGATAGTTTTTATGAGTTTAGTTTTGAGTAGTCTAATTTACTTTGATATTCAGTATTCGTCCCCGAACTGATAATTTTGTATTCTAATTAGAAGAGCTTAGGATGTTGGATAATGTTCCACAACTTATTTGTACAATATTTGTTCATCTAAGTTTATTTTTCGTGTTTAATTTCAATAACAAATCATGCAAAATTTAACTCATGAAGTAAACTAGGTTATCAACATACGAATTTCATACTTTAACAATTAATATCTTAAGAATATTATATATAGCTAAATTAATAAACACAGATTGTACGATACTATCATCATCAGCTCATTTTATGTCGCCACTGCTAAGGCACGAGCCTTCGCTATGGATGGATAGAGAGAACGGGCCATAAACCACCACGCGGGCCCAGTGCGGATTGGTGGTTGTTAACGACTGCTAATGCAGCCGGGGCCAACGGCTTTACGTGCCTTCCGAAGCACGGAGGAGCTCGAGATGATAAATTTTTGGTCACCCATCCGATAACCGGCCTTTGCGAAAGTTGTTTAACCTCAACACTCGCAGACCGGGCGCGTTAACCACTGCGCCATCGAGCTCATCTCAGTACGATACTATGTATATTATTAGACAGTAAAGTAGTAAATAGCCTATAACTGTCCCACTGTTGGGCAAAGGCCTCTATCATTGAAATCAAGTCATCACTACTATTGATGGGTTATGGCTTAATCAGCACGCTTGCCGAATGCGGGTTGGTGAACACAAATCCGGGCTATGCATCCAAAAATCCGAAATACATTTTGCCCGATCCGGGAATTGAACGGGACCTTCGAATATCGGACCGAGCGCTATGCCACAAAGAATATAATATCACTAGAGGCATTTTTTTATAGATAGCTCGGCAAATGACTCCATCAGGGAAGCCAGACGCGAAGATAACTGATGCAGCGTGAAAACAAACGTAGCGTAGTAAGTATCAGTAAAAATTTTGGCAATTTTGAACAATTCGTTATCAAAGAGACAAGTACCTAATAAAATTAGCTTTCTAACCAAATTTGAGCAACTTTCGCAAAGGCCGGTCATCGGATGGGTGGCCAAAAAAAATTAATCATCTCGAGCTCCTCCGTGCTTCGGAAGGCACGTTAAGCCGTTGCATTAGCAGTCGTTAACAACCACCAATCTGCACTGGGCCCGCGTGGTGGTTCATGGCCCGTCCTCCCTATCCATCCATAGGGAAGGCTCGTGCTCCAGCAGTGGGGACATAAATGAGCTGATGTTGATATTGTTGATGAACCAAATTTATCACAATAGGAGTTCCTGATTACGCACCTGTCTGTTACCAACTCGCCAGTGTACAATGATAATAATTTTCGGCCGCGGAAAGAGCAGTTGGTCTGTTTGAGGGGCGAAGTTGGAAGGTCTGACGGCGTTCAACCCACGATATTGGTTGCAATTGCGATATAATGGATACATTTCGAACGGCGCCGGCGGCATAAAGCGTTCACTTTTTAGTTGTTTTATAGTAGTGAAAATTGAGTAAGTACGGAGTATTCTTCAATTTGACAAAATCGGTAAATAAATACAGTCCTTCTGGTGATAATCGTACGTAGTATTTTAAATGGATCCATATTGGATCACCTAAAGTTTTTTTACCCGAAATTGTAATTCCTAGCGATGCCATTCGATCATATTAGCGAATACGAAAATTTATATGGCATTGAAGCAGCGTCTGGTGGAAAAGGAGGAGTGTTAAAATTTTGCCATACAAATTCTCGTTTTCGTCTAATCATACTAGTGTATTACGAGTATTACTCATCATACGATTACGAGTCACACAGCGATGACCTTTACAAAGTAAATGAACTGAGAAATTTGATGCTTTCTTCAGTGTAGAGTTAGATATATTCGTATTTAAAACAGGCTTAATGTCATGACGTCACACTTCTCACTAATCTCACACACCCTCACCCCCACACACACACACACCCCCTCACACAACACACACTCGCGCACGCACGTGCACACACACACGCACAAGCACGCACGCACACACATATGTACGCACACACAGTTTTATTTGTAATTAATTAACCATAGATAAAATAGTTTATTTATAACTGTACCTAGTTACTCTTTGTATCTTAACCTAGTTTATTGTATCTTGGGAAGAGCAGAACCTCCCACTACTAGCTTGGTCACATGTTTCCTGGGTTGGTTCTGGCCATTGCATATTATATGTTTTATCTAATGTTAATGAAATACACTATTTTCATTTTCATTTTCATTTTCAATCTATAAATAAACGCTAATCGCTTCATATCAAATAAAAAATCTAATTGAGTAAATTTTCATCTTTTCTCAACCCGTACAACATTGAATTACCCATTAACGCCCCTACAATAGGCGAATATTGTTAACAACACAAAAAGGCCGGCAAAATAAAGGCCGATGAAGGCCGATGGCTTCCGATGCGCCATCAATCATGGCCGCCATTTTTAAATAAAACGGTTGTATCTCGCGAGTGATGAAATATAACGAAGGTTGGTGACATCTGGCTGATAGCGTTCGTTGTGTTGCCGAGTTTATTTATTGTATAATGCTTTTTTTTTAATATTGAAATCTGATTTTGATGACGTAGCTGTTTTTATTCAATGATACTCACTTTGGCAACTTTGTATGGGTTAGATGGAGCATGATAGCGTAATTGGAAGCGCACCTGACCTTATATATCTGAAAGTGAAAGATCACATCACTTTCGTGATTTTTTTAACACTTTTCCAATTTGCACTTTAGCAACGTGCATCGGCTTATAAACTTAGTTGACTGAATTTGCACGGTTCGGATAAAACACCGATAGTAAATTGTTGCACCCTGCATATTGTAAGAAAGAAGAGTCAACGAGCATAAAAAAGAAAATGCATACTCTTTTATGATGTTTTTAGACCCTTTTTTATATTATTATATAGACTATATACAGGGCGTCCCACGGCCATGCCACATGGAGGGAAAGTACTTTAATTATTGAAGATGGAACATTTTACTGAAAGAAGACTTTATTTTAATTTTAAAAACAATTTAAACTGCATTCAAACATTTTTAAATAATCGCCTGGTTGAACCGAGAATCGAACCCGGTACACGAGAAAAAATCACGTGTAGTTTTATCATACCGATCGGAAGGCTTCAATATAAGGATTATTTTTTGATAAATAATATAGCATCAGAAAAAAAAGGAAGACCATGAATTTTAACATTTTATGTAAAATTATGTTCAGAAAAAAGAAAAGCTGACATTGCCGTAACGACATGTAAACATTCATTTTAAAGTACCTTTACTAATGAGTACCCACTTGAAAAGTACGCATCATTTCCCTAGTAATTTAAGTGCCTGATAAAATGATAAAAATATACGTAATTAGTTGGTACCTACCTGTTGTACAACGGACACAACAATCGTATTTGGTCCAGGGAGAATCCCTTACGTATCCGCGAGACTAATGATCAAGTGCGTTTTTCATTCAACTGTTGGTGCGGGATTGTAAAAAACCGGGTCCTCTTAGTACATTTTTACGAGGGACATCTGAACACGGAAAGGTATTTAGAAATACTTGAGATTTTAAAAAGCGAGATAAATAGTCTTCCGGATGCAGAACGACGAAAACTTACTTTTCAGCAAGATGGGGCTCCGGCTTATAACAGTCGGAGAGTAAGGAACTATCTCAATGAATATTTTCTCTCCTGGGTCGGGACAAATGGACAAATAAGTTGGCCGCCGAGATCCCCAGATCTAACCCCGTTAGATTTTTTTTTATGGGGTTATGTAAAAAATGCACACACACACACAATTGTCCACGAGCTACAAACAGAACTTAGACGTATTATTCTAAATAATTACCATAACATGATCAAAAAAGCGACAGGGAGTAAAATAATCAAAAGAGTACGACTTTGTACTCAACAGAATAGGACTCATTTTGAGCATTTAATAAATTAAATTGATTAATTTGGAATTAAAAATGTTAAAATTCATGGTCTTCCTTTTATTTCTGATGCTATGTTATTTAGCAAAAAATAATCCTTATGATAAAGCCTTCCAATCGGTATGATAAAACTACAGGTGATTTTTTTCTCGTGCACCGGGTTCGATTCCCGGTTCAACCAGGTAATTATTTAAAAATGTATGAATGCAGTTTAAATTGTTTTTAAAATTAAAATAAAGTCTTCTTTCAGTAAAATGTACCATCTACAATAATTAAAGTACTTTCCCTCCATGTGGCATGGCCGTGGGACGCCCTGTATAGACTTCTTGGCGGGAAAGTAGAGAATCATGTCTGCGGTTATGTTTTATTTTCTAAAATTTGTGTTAGGTCGAATATTAATATGAAATAATGGTGGATTGTTAACCGTTAAGTGTTCGTGAGAGTGCTTGAGTGTTGGCAAATGAAACAAAACAGTGCAACGTCACTTAAACGTAAAGCCCCATCTTTACTGAGACACTCGAGGGGTTGGGGGGTATATCATTTCTCACTTCTCATTTCTATTATCATTCATCAACTTTTTCATTGGCATAAACATGGTAAGAATCCCGTCAATAATTACTCTAACACCTTTTCTGTTTTAAAAGTCACAATATCCTTTGTCCACTACACAATGACACTTACATTAGAATTAGAGCATTGTTAATTATTTTAATTTGGGCTTCCATAATTCATCTCCTTAGGCTGTTTAAATTAATTTTAAGTATAAAGTTGACTTGTTTTGGGTGTTAAAACCGATTACCGAGGTTTGGAGGGACAAAAATGTATTTAGCTTTCATATTAATTTGTTGTTTGTTGTGAAAGTTTTGGCAAAAGGTTGACAACGTCTGTATAGCTAAAAAGGTCGATTTATTCATTCAAACGAATTTTGTTTTGGCATGACCTTTTGTTGTTAATTTGCAGTTTAGCTCCACTCTAAAGTCTGTGGCATAGAATACTCTTTGGATTACTTCTGCGAAGTTCTTGACTTTTCCTTCACTTTGTAAGCAATTAGGTGATTTTTGTATAAAATTTGTAATGGCTGGATGTTTTGGAGAAGCGTACAAATTACTTTGTAAATTACAATCTTTATTTGAGATTATGTTTAAGCAGTTTTGAACAGGATTTTGAAAGTGAATCGGTTTGAAAAGACATTTTTTTTGTTAATGTCCTTAGGTAGTTACTTCTATGTAATGTAAGCTGTATCCTTATCCATCCTCCATAGCTAAAAGTTTTCTTAAATGGGTAATTATTAAACGAATTAACTGAAGACCACTATGGTTTAGTTTCAAATCGCATAAATTAAGTAGAAAATATTTTTTTTATAATGTTGTGAAAATACTCACGGTATCTCTGTATTTTCTTATCAGAGCAGAAAAGTATTGATAAGAATTTGCTTATTGCTTTAAAAAAAAGTTTCATTGCGTCAAAGAAATGTATAAAGGTTTTTAAACATATATAATTACTTGGCACCTTTAATTTTGAATAGTAATACTGTATTGAATAATAAAGCAGTAACTAATTACTTTTTTGTAATGAATAATGTAAGGCACAAAATAATCATTAACGTTTATTGACATCTTAGAATTAATATTAGGTATTTTATTCAAATGAATTTTTACATGTATTTCTTGAACGTCAATTAAAGCTTTGACTTAGACATTGTACCAAGAAGAAACCGCAAGCAACTCGACAAAAGGGCTCTTTCGCAAAATGCAACAATTTTTCTAACAATAACATTTCTAATAATCCACTAATTCTGACAAAAGAAGCTTAATTATTTAGTCACATATAAAAAAATACTAGGCAATAATTTCGCATGCAAAAACATGCACTAAAAGTTTGTCCGTTAACGAGGTTATGAAAAAAAAGAGATGTAACACAAAAAAAAAGTTTTCCGTGTCGCATAAAACCTGCGATCGCTCGCTTTTTCAACTCGACTGCAATCTGCGCACTGAGCGGAAGTGACCGGTTTTTTTTTTTCCTTTTCCGTCACGATAATAGTGCGGCGTTGTCAGTGTGTGATCTGCATTGATCGGAGTAAGTCGCGTTATAGAGCGCAAGTCGTCGTTGCAAATTTAAAATCTCCTATGTGATAAAAGTATATATCATAGAAAAACGAAAAAAACTTTCTCCTGTAAAATTTTCTAGAGAATGTTTTAGTGTTATTTTTTATAGAGATAAACAATGACACTGTTATGTATAAAAAAAATGTATCATGTATTACAACAAATTAATTAGAGGATAAAGTCTTTTTTTTGACGCAAAAGACACAAAGATTATAGATGTGCAACGACAAAATATTGTTTGAATAACTAAGTTACTGCGTGGTTTATTGACGACCGACGTGCATTTTTTGTAAAAGTACTTACTTTTACATAAAGCTGTGCAGTTTTCTGCACCCATTCTCATCTACTGCTTTTTTGGACTATACAAGTTCAAATTCAAAAAATAAAAGTTACAAGATAACATTTTACAAAAATAAATCCATTTTCACTCAAGCTTCCTGAGACCGGGAGATTTTTTTTTGTAAAATTTTATCACATAAGTAAGTATATAGGTATACAGTATAAATAGGTATACAGTGTAAATCCAAAATATCAAAATATTAAAAATATTCAAGAGTTCTTATTTAAGTCCAAGGTTTATTTGATTGAAAAATATGAAATATAAAGGAGTTACAAAAACACTGACCCGGTATGTCAGAAGGGTGCAGGTTCAAATCCTGCTCGTGGATTTTTTTTCAACATTTTGTGTTTTTGTAATTTGTTCGCAACAAAATTTGCGTAAAAAATTATTTGAACATTTTATATAAAGGAGTCCTAACATACTGGGAGAGTTATTATTACCGATTTAAAAAATAGCGTTCCACTGCACTGCAGATGCACTTTTATGTACGATGAATACTCTTCCCTATCTTCCGGTTTTGCCAGCAAGCCTTTTGGATCGATCAAGATTCTTTTCATACCTATAAATTACGTTGTAAATGATATAAGCAGCCAGTAGACAGTTCAGAAGAATCTTCTCATCTCATTTAGTTACGTATTTTTTATATATATCTTAAAGGTAAGCACAGTGCCTTCATCTCACCTGATATCCAATGATGATAAGGCCAATGGTGGAAGCGCACTTCACCCGGGATCCTCAACTACTGAAGCACTGGCTATCTTATCTCTAGCTGTCGGAACACTACAATGCTACTAACATAGATTTTATGCCGACATATTTATATAAGATGATGGCTAACACTTTCTCATAGTATTATATCTATACTAATCTAAGCTTTGTATTTTTGTATGTATGTTTGCAACGATTAAACTCAATAACTACTGGACCGATTTAAAAAATTCTTTCACCATCAGAATGCTACATTAGCGCTGAGTAACATAGGCTATTTAAAAAAAAAAGGAAATGCTGTACGAAGTCCGCTGGGTCAGCTAGTATCGTGTATAAAGGTATGCCTGGGTCATTCTTCTAGACTGCATAAATTATGTTGGATCTAAATATCTTAAAATATATTATACACATAAAAACATAAATCACATGGAATGAAAGATAGCTTAAATAACATTGATTAATTAATAAATCTGCACAGTTTTCTTAAAATATAACTTTAATAAAATAAGATTTTTGTTTCATTTGTCTCCCTCTGTGGTCTGTTGGAATTCGACCTTCACAGGTTTGACCAGGTTAAAAAAATACTTAATGAACATTAACTTTTTTCTTTATATACCCATATATTTACAAGAACCCTTGTGTACAACATATCTTTACGAAATTAAATTTAGAAATGTTTTACAACAGTAATTCCGGTGTTCTCAAAATGTCCCATAGTTCGCGTATCCTTCCGTGGTCATACACAAATTTCGCAACAGGTAAAAAATTAACGACCGCAATGATTTAATTTTTGCCTTCTAACAACACTGAAATGTACGTTTAAATGCCAGTGCATCGTGCTTCTGGTTGAACACAACAATTGTGTCACAAAAAATCATTCTCATAGTAAAAATTTTGGTGTAAAAGTTCAAAGATCCCTTCTGTTACTGTCTTATAGTGGTAAGTACTGGAATTAAAAATATGATTTGATGTTGATCTTGTAGATAGTTGGGTGTTTTAGTTGAAAACTATATTGCTTTTGCATAACCTCAAAATACAAACTAACCAGAAATTGTTTCATGAAGAAACGTCCCTTCCGTGGTCATCTTTTCTGTGGTCCAAGGTGACCACGGAAGATATGATGACCACACAAGAGACCAACTTCTAAGTTGTGCTTTTAATTTAATTAATTATATGTTTAGATTTAAATAGATTAAACTGGTGATAAACCTCATTTAAAAAAGTTAATCTTTACTTGAGCGTAGGGACTCAAAACTATTTTAATTACATTTTTGCAGTATTTTTTTTTTGTAATTACAACTTTTTTTAAATTGTTATTTTTAGTTGTAGGTTATATAGCTATGCCCTTAGATTGATAACGCCTAGATAGATAGTCTTCATACAAACGCATCGCCTAAAGTGATGCAAAAAGCAGATTAATGTAGGCGTGAGCATTACGTGCTTACGGTCGCCTACACGCACACAAACAAAACTTTAATGTGTACAGTGAATGAGCAATTTCCCCGAAAGTGGGGAAATGTTATACTTACGTGAAATAATAGTATAAGTAGTACAGTAGTTCATGATATGTCGTTAAAAGATAAGTAAGAAAATAAATGTCTAACATCTTATATACTTTTTGTTGATAATTTAGTTTAATACGATAATGTTTATATGACATTAATCAATAATAATCAAAAGGACCTCGAAATCAAATATTTAGCTTTTCTCTTTACTAAAATTTGTAATAAAAATCAGGAGTGGTGGTTGCTCAATAATCGAAGTCACGCGCCTCATATCCGTCGTTGGGAGTTTGAATCCATGAAAGGAACGAACTGATAGGAGTATGATATATAATAAAAGTCATAATATGTCATGACGAGGTCCTTTTTTATTATATTATTTATACACCTACGCAATAAAAACACTTTGCGTTTTATAAATAAACAAAAAATAAGCTACGAATAGTTATTCCGTGTTTTGTCTCTTTTATTCTAATTTTAAATGACGTGATAAATAAATAAATAAATAAATAAATAAATAGACGTTTACATGACGGGAACAAAACACGAAATAACTATTCAGACCTTATTCTTTGCTTATTTGTAAGGAACTTTAGGTATGACTAATAAATGAAAATAAATATAATTTGAAAAAAAAAATTATTTTAAACCAATGGGGTAAGTATTCAAAGATCGTTCGACCGTTCTCAACATTCGCCATTTTGTGAATTTGTTGTTTTTCGCTCTAAAGTTATTTGCTAAAAAATCACTTATCATGTATTCGACGTGGAGTGTAACCCAACTAACAAAGGCTAATAAAGAGGTGTCGACGAGCGGAAAGAAATCAGCTTTAATTGAACGGTAAATAAATTATCGGCATTTTAATTTTATGCTGGTTATGTTTCGTTGATTTAAAATACTACAATACAAGTAATTTCATGTGTACTAAGAAGAAAAACTACTTAGAAATAAAAGTATTTCCAAGATCTGGGATTCCATAAAAATAAATAAACAACATTTTGGTGCTATTAACCACTTTTAGTGTTGTCTTGTCGGCAACTTTAGTTAAATTAGCCACCTTCATTCCGATCACTGCTCATCATTATACCATTACACTAAATAGGGAAAGATATTATCTTACTTAAGGGCAACACTTAAAATATATTATGGTTTCAATAAATATTTTCAATAAGATTTAATTTTATAACTAACATACACCAATGAAAAATGGGAAAATAATTTCTTCTTACTAGTAACACTTTCATAAAATCGCGGCTTGTAATTTTATTTTTAAAAGTAGTAAATATTTAGCTCAATACAAGTCAATTTGTAATACTTACGTATGAAATGTTATGTTAAAAGCTTTTTTGTCCTTATGCGATGCGTTGTGACACCCATTAATTGCACAAACCGTCATAATGTAATTAATTGTCGGAGATGTTTGCACTAGCGCTTGATCTTGACAACTGATGTGACGTTCGGGCGGACTGAGCCAAAATGGCTTGGTTTGAATTGCTTCACTTTTCTTGCGTCTACTCGGTTTCTATGCGTTATTATTCTAAGGCTATGCCATGAAAACAATGGGATAACAACAGAAGACGAAAAGAAAAAGAATCGTAAAGACAGAAAAAAAATACAATGCGAAAATTAAGGGAAAAGGAGAGAAAGTTTCATGTTTTTTTTTTTTTTTTTTTTTTTTTTTTAATAATAATAATAATTTTTATTTGACATAATCTTTAGTACAAATTCCTATGAAGACTCTGACACCCAAACTAGGCTAAATGCCTGTATCTCAGGAGTCAGTGGCTTCTCCCACTTAAATACGACAACTATCATGTCAATACCTATAAAAGAAAGCCTAATGATTTTAAGTAGGTGGTTTATGTATGCACGTATAATAAAGTAACTAAGTATAAATAATATATATAATTTGATAAATAATATACCTACATATAAAATAATATGATTTAATAAATAGAAATAAGTATCTCATAAAATATGTTAATATAATGTGTATTGTATAATTATAAAACTTAAGTCTTTAGCCCATTATTGTGAACAAATCCTCCGTTTCGTCATAGTTTAATGACAAAAGCCAAGATTTGACAACCATTTTACATTCGTGAGATGGTAGAGGGTAGAAATTTAAATTTTTATTTATTTTATTATAGAGGTAAACTGATAAATATGCACGTTGTCGCCTTGCAAAGGCAGTACGGCACCCTACGGGAGAGATTACATTAGGTGTAAGACGTTTATTACGGCAAAGCTCCGGATCATAGGGGGTTTTGGCATGTTGTTGAGTTACAATATTATAAACGAATAATTGCCTGATAGTGAGTAGTTTACACTGTTGGTATAAAAGCTTAGTTGGGAATCTATAGGGTTTAAAACTCATCACTTTTAGTAGAGACCTTTGAGCCCTTTCGAGCTTTATCAGATAAGTTTTACAAGCACCCCCCCACGCACCCACACAATATCCGATCACCGATTGAGCCAGGGCAAAGTACACAGAGCGTAAGAGCTCAAATTCGGCAACATGTCGTAGCCTTTTGAACGTCCAGATTAATTTGCGTGTACGCGCTGTTACAAGTTCAATGTGAGGAAGCCAACATAATTTACTATCCAATATAATGCCAAGGTATTTAATAGTATCTGACTTTGTGATATTAACACATGAACATTCATGCTGCATTACACATGTGTGAATTTTTAAATTTATAACAGGCGTCTCAGAATGTACCGTGTGAAATTGTAAAAATGTAGATTTTGAGATATTCAAAGTAAGCAAATTATTACAGAGCCATTTTGCCACATTTAGCAGTCCAGTTTCAGCAGTATTTTGAACCTCAGTCCAGGTGTCCCCATAAAATATCAAAGCTGTGTCATCGGCATAGGTAAACAATTTGCCATTATTTAGTGTCATATTGCACAAGTCGTTGATGTAAATGAGAAAGAGACTTGGACCAAGTATACTACCCTGTGGTACTCCGAAAGTTACAGTGGCGTCCGAGCTAATAAAGTTATTAATCTTAACCCTTTGCACACGATTACTAAGAAAATCTTTAAAAATAAGCAAGGCTGAATCTCTTATTCCAATTTTTTCTAGTTTGTCTACAAGAGTGGGTATCGAAACAGTATCAAACGCCTTGGCAAGGTCAAGAAATACACCAATACATTTTTGTTTCCTGTCGAGTTTTTCAGTGACATACTCAGTCAGGCTACCAACGGCGTCATCTGTCGACAGATGCGATCTGAACCCAAATTGGGAGTTTGACAATATGTTGTATCGATTTAAAAATTGCATTAGACGATTATTTAGCATCCTCTCCAAGATTTTAGAAAGTGCAGGAAGCACAGAAATTGGCCTATAGTTTGACACACAGTTTCGAGCTCCACTCTTGTAGACTGGAGTAACGAGAGACCTCTTAAATACCTTAGGGAAACATGCTTGCTCAAAACAAGATTTAAATAAAACCGTTAGCGGTGACACGATAACATGCCTCACCATTTTGAGAAATCGAGCTGGTATTGAATCCCAACCAGTAGCACAGTCGTTTTTAAGGCTTAATATAAGAGATTCTACTTCAGATTCGTCTGGTGGAATAAGAGCAAATGAATTTATTAAACTATTGCTTTTTTCGTTTTTTTCACAGTGTCCTCTATTTTCAGTGATTTTATCAGCTAGTTCTCTACCAATGTTAGAAAAATAATTATTTATTTCTTCAACCGAGTCTGATGGATTAGGCTTTGTGATTAAATCGTCAGCAGAAGATTTTTTATTTGTACAATCAGTAATACGTTTAATTGCAGACCAAGTTTCTTTACTCGTTTTTGCACTTTTTAGTTGAAACTTATCGTATTGGCATTTTAGTCTTTTTAAAAGTGAGCAACAGAAATTTCTGTAGCGTTTGTACGTTATTTGAAGAATTTCATTTTGAGGATTCTTTTTTGACTTGATATGCAATTTATCTCGATGACGGATACAGCGAAGCAAACCAGGTGTCATCCAAGGCTTAAGAGATTTTTTGCGCCTGGGGATCTGTACTTTTTGCGAGTTAGTTTTAATAGCAGATGACAGTATTTCAACAAATCGGTTAGCAGCTGATTCGGCATCACACGTACTAGTAATAAAAGTAAAATCAGCAGACTCAATATATTTTATGGCACCACTAAAGTTAATTTTATCGAAAATAGACAGGTCATGATCACTAGTTCTTTTGCGGTCAAGAGATAAATCTACTAAAATGGAAGCGTGATCAGTTACAGTGGAGTTCATAACAATAACTTTAGTTGATATTCCAGTTTTAACCATTACATGATCCAGACAGTTATTGAGTCGTGTCGGATATGTGTGGCCCGGTAGGAAACCTAATTCACTTGTCAGATTTAAATAAGAATTACTGTTACTGTCACAGTTTCCAGGTTTTATATCGATATTGATATCACCTATTAAAAATACATTACTTAATTTTATAGATTTAACAATATTTTCCAAAGTGTTTAGAAAGCGATCTGTATTGTGAATGTTGCCTTAGAAGAACGTCGCCGGAAATATCGGGAAAGATATTATAAAAAAAGGAAGAATAAAAGATAAAGACTATTAACGACTACACACCACGCGAACAAAGGGTTTTGCGCAGAAAGTGGAGAGAGAAGGCTCGAAAGTACAGGCAGAACACAAAGGGTGCTCGAAACACCACCTTCAAGCCCTTCTGTATCCAACTCATCTGGTGTATTATCTGGTGGTATAGTTGCCGCAAAAAATAAAAGAAGAATAATTACCGTGTTTTAGAATCTAGATTAGAAAAATCAATCGAAATTGCATTTAATCCCTCTTCAAATGTCAGACGAAAAAGGATTTTAGTTTTTAATTCTGAAAGTGAATCTCATGCTGAGTCTGACTGTCTGGCTATATTTGATGATCCTACGCAATCACCATTGCAAGATGATAGCCAAGCAATGCTTGATTCTGAAACTTGCTTGTCTACAGAGTCTATTACAATGCTTGGAGGACACCAAGCTAAAAAAAAAGTTTAATACAATATGATATGTGGCACAGAAAGTGACTTCGACTCTTGAAGAGAAGTTCATTATGATATCGAAGATAATTCTATGAACCGTTCTGCAGGGAAGGGTGCTCAAAATAAAAATAACAACTTCATATGAATGTACCCTTTTTATTTTAAGTAAGTAAAATAAAAAGGGTAAGGATCAATGATCCTAGACAAATACCACAGAAAAGATTATCCCTTCTGCGGTCAGTTCGAATATATTTTTTATTTGCTGTATAATGATGATTATTTTAATGTAATACGTTGAATTTAAAAGTGAGATTTGTTTTCTATTTTCTAAGAAGACTGTTAATTTAGTTGCTGTATGATTGTTATTTACATTTTCAATTATGTTATCTTCTGTGGTCCTAAGGGTATCTTCTGTTACCAATAATTTTAGTTTTTTTGCTATTTTTATGATACAAGGTAAAAAACGATCTAATTCCGTGCCATTTAAGTTAATTTTATAGTATTTGGCATTTAATATATGAATATGAAAGATATTAAAGCACTTTTATTTCTACGAAATTTAAATTGGCCTAAACAAGAATGACCCGCCTATGACCTTCACTAAGTAGTTTGTTTTAATTAATTGTTAATTGATGACATGGCGACATATTTAGATAAAATGGTGGTAGTTTGCCAGGCGGACAGACTACCTTACTACCAACCAAACCAAGTACACAAACACGTACCCCCCACTTAGAATCAAACCCGGGAACTCTGGGTCTAAACCGGTGGTCTTAACCACTAGACCACAGAAGCGATTGTCATCATCATTATCATCATCAGCTCATTTTTATGTCCCCACTGCTGGGACACGAGCCTTCCCTATGGATGGATAGGGAGAACGGGCAGTAAAACAACACGCGAACCTAGTGCGGATTGGTAGCTATTAACGACTGCTAATGCAGCCGGGACCAACGGCTTTACGTGCCTTCCGAAGCACGGAGGAGCTCGAGATGATACAATTTTGGTCGGGTTCGTGGGTTAGGCCCCTGGTGTGTGACGCCCCTGTGGTGGAGGCACCCGGTTTCGTTTTAGTGCGATAAAATTTATTAGTTGAATATTTTTCATCAAAAGTACAGTCAGATAGCAAATGACCGGCCTTTGCGAAAATTCAATAACTAACAATTAAATAACAACAGCCCCAGAGGCACGAGGCGTGTTTGGCGATATGAGTCAGCTGATTGGGACGAAATGCGACATTTCTTTGCATCATACCCTTGGCGCCAAGTGTGTTTTTCTTCAAGCGATCCCTCTAGTTCCGCAGATGCGATCGGGGAAGTGATTCGTCAGGGAATGGAATACTTTATTCCGTTTTCCGACATCCCCCACGGTCACAATGCCCGACCTTGGTTTAATGCGGACTGTGCTCGCGCAGAAGCGCGTAAAGAATCCGCTTACCAAGCCTGGGTGCGTGCTCGTGACCGCAAAGTACGGGCTCGGAGGGTTCGCTTGAAGAAGAAGGCCTTCAATTCTGCTGCTAAGTTATTCAAACGAATGATTCGTAAGGCGCGATACGACCATGTAAGCCGCATAGGAGCCAGATTAGCATCCTACCCAGCTGGTAGCAAGCAGTTCTGGTCCCTGTCCAAGTCGGTCGAGTCAAACTTCTGCCGCCCCAATTTGCCTCCCATGCTGCGACCTGATGGATCGTTGGCCCACTCTGCAACGGAGAAAGCTAATTTATTTGCATCTCTGTTCGCGGGCAATTCACGTCTTGCAACAAAACACGCAAATCCACCTACGATACCTCATTGTGGTGCTTCCATGCCAAGTATCACCATTCACACCAGAGAGGTACGAAAATCTTTGCGAAATCTTGACGTGAATAAAGCCAGCGGCCCGGACGGAATTCCAGCTAGAGTGCTTAAACTCTGTGCGCCCGAATTGGCTCCTGTTTTAACGCGTCTGTACCGCCTCTCTCTTAAAATTAG
The DNA here is from genome assembly GCA_963082485.1 of Eudonia mercurella. Classification (NCBI taxonomy): domain Eukaryota; kingdom Metazoa; phylum Arthropoda; class Insecta; order Lepidoptera; family Crambidae; genus Eudonia; species Eudonia mercurella. The sequence continues at coordinate 13,346,624 of OY720043.1, forward strand.
AACGGTCCCTAAATCCTGGAAGTTTGCGAATGTGCAACCTGTGCCCAAGAAGGGTGATCGTGCCGACCCTGCTAACTACAGACCAATCGCCATCACCTCCATACTCTGCAAAGTTATGGAAAGGGTACTAAATAACAAGCTGCTGTCGTACCTAGAATCCCATGACCTCCTTAGTGACTGTCAATATGGCTTTCGTAGAGGCCGTTCCACGGGGGACCTTCTAGTTTACGTCACACATTGCTGGGGCGAGGCAATCGAGAAGCATGGCGAAGCGCTTGCTGTTTCGCTAGACATCTCGAAGGCCTTTGACCGGGTCTGGCACGCTAGCCTGCTTAAGAAACTTCCAGCGTATGGCATCTCTGCTGACTTTTGTGCCTGGATATTAGACTTCCTGAGTGAACGGTCAATTAGAGTGGTCATTGATGGCTGCTCTTCTGACCTCATGGCTATCGATGCCGGGGTTCCTCAGGGATCCGTCCTTTCTGCGACCCTCTTTTTGCTGCACATTAATGATCTGCTCATGCCCGGAATTATTGGTTATGCAGACGACAGCATGGTCACAGAAAGATATTTGTCCAGCGGAAGAGTCAGCATGGAAGAATTGTGTTCCTTGAGAGAGGCCATGGTAGAACGGACAAACTTGACTCTAAGTCTGGTCTCCCAATGGGGTGACAACAATTTGGTCAGTTTTAACGCCACCAAAACGCAGGCATGTCTGTTCACCGCCAAAAGGAGTCCTTTTAACCTAACTCCTGCTTTCCGAGGTATGACTGTACCGATTACCGACAACCTAAATCTCCTTGGCATGAAGTTGACTTCCACTCTGAACTTCGGTGACACCATCGAAATTAAAGCTCAAACAGCGGCCAAAAAACTGGGTGTCCTAAATAGGGTTAAGCGATACTTCACGCCGGGACAGCTTCTAACCTTATATAAAGCGCAAGTCCGATCGTGCATGGAGTATTGCTGTCATCTTTGGGACGGTTCAGCAAAGTACCAGCTCGCCGCGCTTGATTCGGTGGAGCGCAGAGCCAGGAAAATTATAGGTGACGATAAGCTTGTAAAAACCAAGCTTCACAGTCTCGCTCACCGCCGCACAGTTGCCTGCTTATCGGTCTTTTACAGGCTATACTTCGGAGAGTGTGCTGTTGAGCTGCATGAGCTCATTCCACCTTCCCCATTCTACCATCGGGAATCCAGACGTACGGCTGGCTACCACCCTTACCTGGTTGACATTCCACTTTTGCGCACCAAGCGTTTGGCTTCCACATTTATAATACGTACAGCCAAAGAGTGGAATTCCCTGCCGGCGTCTGTATTCCCGAGTGCATATAAACCTAAAGTTTTTAAAGCCCGAGTGAATAGGCTGTTTCTGGGCAAGCTCGTTCCATCGTCGGCCTCTTCTTAGCCCTAGGGATTAGAATGAGGCCAAGAGCAAGCCCATCATACAATAAAAAAAAAAAAATTCATCACTCAATCAAAGATAGCAAATGACAATGCACTCGCAAACCGGGCGCGTTAACCACTGCGCCATCAAGCTCCTCCGTCCGTTTAAAAATAAAAGGTAAGAAACAAAAATAAAAGCTTCAATAAATTTTCTTAAGACCTGCCTTTATTAAACTTGATATTTTTCTTCCCCTATCCGTGAGTTATATGACAAACAACATGGGAACAATTCATCAGTGGCTCGCAACCTTTGGCGCGTCTCCAAGCAACCGCCATGTTCTAGGCCAGTGGCACCCAAAGTTTCAGGGAATTATGGGGATTCACTACGGACTTTGCACGCAAACTGGAAAATTAATAAACTTTAAAGTGTTTCACGAAATATTAATGTAGTTGTTAAATGTGCTGCCGGAAAATGAGGTTATTTTATTGTAAGTACATAAAAGCTTTGTTAACTCTTTATATTTTACTAGCTGACCCGGCAAACGTTGTTTTGGCATAAAGTACTATATTATGCATGTATTTATACATATGAACCTTCCTCTTGAATCACTCTATCTATTAAAATAACCGTTTCAAAATCCGTTGCGTAGTTTTAAAGATCTAAGCATACATACATAGTGACAGATTCGGGAAGCGACTTTGTTTTATACTATGTAGTGATTATACTGTTTCGATGTTATCGTGAATGTATTTATTTGTATATTTTTTTATTTTAATGTTACTTTTTAAATTTCTAGTAAATATTTTTTCTCAATGACTTTGAGCTATTATCATAAACTAATGTTAGCTGCATCGCAGCTGTAAAAGTTATCATAAAATTAAACAAATAAGTAACTATCAACAAATTTGCAATATTTTTTTAAACCTCACTTCTATTTTAGACACTTAATTTTTTTTTGATAAATGATTTATTGATTTATTAGCGAATTTATTGATAAATTATTGTAATCATCTTAAACAAATCACATCTCACACAAACATGATACCGATTATACACTTTCGCGTTCCGTTTTGACCAAAGTTATAGGTATAACCGCAGATTAAGCCCCGTTATTAAAAAAATGTACAAAAATGTTTGAGAGCCGCAATAATAAATGTGACCTTTTGCCTGAAGCTTGCGCTGGCATTTCCTTCTCGTATATTATTAGTGAAATTATTAATTTATTAAGTCCTCTCTTGTCTTCCTCAAGGATTTTGTTAAGTTTGAGTAATGACAGCTCATTACTTATTATACATGCTTATATGCATACTTATCTATTTTTTAGTATTATTCACTATAGTTTGACTTTTACGAGAGTACTGTAGTGGTACTGTATGACAATGTGGGAATTGAAACTTTTACCTGATGTAAATTTGTTAACGTATATAACTGTAAGGGAGAAAAGAGCTGGACTCTTGCTGAGTTTCTTGCCGGTTCTTCTCAGTACAAGATCTCCCGCCCTTACTTAGTAGACTTACGAACCGATGTCAAAGTTTCAAAGGCTTTACTAAAATCAACAGACGTCAGAAGAATTTGCTTACGTTCGTTTAGATGTCTGTTTACTTCGTTAGTAAACTCAGACAATAATTGAGAAGTATTTTTTTTGTTGAAATCCATATGGATGTCTGTTGTTTATTAATTGTTGTTTATTATGAAGGTATTTATTTCTTGTCCTAAATACTTCTCAATTATTTGTGTGTATGTATTTATTAAGTGTGTGATCACAGGAGTAATTTCAGAGATACTGTGTCCTATGTCCGAGATGAGTATGCCATCAGAACCAGGCACTTTCTAATGTAATATGTTCTTATTATTTTAGATATAACATCATTGCTTGCTTTCTTTAATCGCATACTACAATTAGGTGCATTATTATAGGAGTCTGGGTCATTTGTCAATAAAACCGCCAAATTGTAACTTTGAAAAAATTTTTTTTTGTTTATGTTTAACTTATGTTTTATAGTGTTGCAATAAAAGTATTATCTATCTATCTAAACGCCTTATTAACGACTAACGCTGTTACATGTCATTTCATGGATTTTTATCAAAATCGGTCTAGTCGTTTAGAAGAAGTTCAGTGACATACATACGTACGGAAGAATTATATATATTTACATAAATGTAAATACAGCTTACTCGTACTTCGTAAAGAGTCTTATTAAATGTCAACAACTACATCACAAATATAATTTACTTCGTATGGAAGCGAACTTTATTCAATGTCAACGAAACTTCCGATCAAATATCAAGCGAGGCAAGATCTAATTATAAATGAAATATACCAATATAAGGAACGCATTTTTATTGCAAACATTTTTAGACACAAAAGTTGTAAGAAAACTCATTATAAGGTGGATTTGATGTTATTTAAATTTCCTTTTGAGTTATAATAATTTCAAGCTATTGACGGTATAGCATTTTCCATTCATCTTATACCAAGTTCATTATCTTTGATTCCTAAAACACAATAAAAAGTATTAATGGTTTTCCACAAGCTTACAAAAACCATGATGTATAATATTAGGTACTTAATGTATAACATAAAGATCAAATTAGATCGACATAGATGGACAACTATAACTTAACTGCTCGCCTGTGCGACGCAACGGGTGACCGGAGATCAGCCGTGCGATTCTGTAACAAAAACCGCGATCACTTCGACACCAATTACACTCGTAGCTTGCAAATGAATTCGCCTTTATTACAACACTGTCTAAGTCCATTATTATTGGCACGTCTTGAGTGAATTTTGTATCGAGTTCGGCGGTGATTTTGTTTCAGAATCGCACGGCTGGTTTTTTTTCGCACGGCGCATTAGCTTGGCCATTCAAAGGGGAAATGCTGCCAGCATTTTGGGAACCTTGTCTCGGACAGGCGAGTTAGTTGAAGTTTTTTGCTTATGAATTCGTAATTATTATTTTTATTTTTAATTGTTTTTTATGAATAAAGATGATGATGGATATGTATTAATATGAGTTATTATCTATACTAATATTATAAAGCTGAAGAGTTTGTTTGTTTGTTTGTTTGTTTGTTTGTTTGTTTGTTTATTTGTTTGTTTGAACGCGCTAATCTCAGGAACTACTGGTTCGAATTGAAAAATTCTTTTTGTGTTGAATAGTCCATTTATTGAGGAAGGCTATAGGCTATATTACATCACGCTATGACTAATAAGTGTGGAACAGTCGCTAATTAACGCGTGTGAAACCGCAGGGCACAGTTAGTTACCAATACATAATAAATAGCTTCAATTACAGATATCACGTATCAAGAAAAACATCTCTACGAACATACAGTGCATTTATTTTCTTTGTGTCTCTCGACAAACTTCGTGTTTCGGCAGTCTTTAACTTATTATTAAATTTTTTTAGAATGAGGGAAAATACTATTTTGTCATAATACGTAATTGATTTACTATATCTAGCCACATCTAGCTAACAGCTCTATCATTAGTTCACACGAAAATCAAAAACAAAACAACAATAAAGTTCTGAATTCAAATTTTTATCACACTAATCACACTAATATTATAAATGCGATAGTTTGTTGCTTGTATGTAATATGCTTCTTCACGCTGCAACGGACGGATGGATTTGGATGAAATTCGGCATACAGATAGTTTATAACCTGGATTAACACATACGTTTTTATCCCGATATTCCCACGGGAATCACACTATAAATATACTAAAAACGACAAATTAATTTTCCAATACAAAATGATTTGTTTGTTTTGTTGTCATGGAAACCAAAGAGAATTTAATCACTTGATGAAAACTCTCAAAGCGGTACGAAGTCCGCCGGGTCCACTAACGTATATTTACTCTGTGCCATCTAATTGGTGGTTTTTTTTCTTTTACATGTTGTGATTGTTCTTTATATTTAGTGTGTTTATCCATTAGTACATTACAAAGGGTTGTATTTAATCGATCACCAAACTAACTTTTTTTTTTTCCAGAGGAATGCATTACGCATACCGGGGCCTTGAGGAGGCCCCAGGTTATGTGAGACTCACCCGTCCACCTTTCCACAACCCACCAACTATCATGGAGACTGCCATTGTCCCCAGTCGGCTGCCAAGGGAAAAGCCCAAGGCTGGGAAGGGTGAGACGGAGGGGGATACTCACTAAACCCCTGGGGGACCAAACTCCGATACGGTGAAGACCGCGGGGTCTGTCCCGAGGGAATTAAACCGTGGGGGACCAAACTAACCTAACCTAACCCACAAAAATACAAAGTTAGCACCTAAACTACTATTTAGATGCTAACTTAGCATTGTAGGTGCTAGCCTACTATTTTTTCGTGGATCAATTTATTATTTCTCCATTATAAATCTAATAATTAATGGATGTGGAAATTAAGGTTCGGTTGCATTCGGGAATGCAATGATTCATGATGATGAGACATCAAGAAAATAAAAGCACTGTACATATACATGATCACTTAAAACACGAAATTCGTATGAAAACAGCCTTTAATTTAAGCAATCAAGAGAATTTATATGTACACAGTACAGTATACAGCCAAATCCTTTAAACCCAGCTCATCATACCACCGCTCGACTCAGCAACGCTGAACTATAAAACATTTATCCTATAAAAGAGATTTCGCAAACCGGAGCGATGCTGGGTTTATGCCCGGTTTATACCCCGTTAATGTTGCGTTTATGGGTCGAGGTGTTAATATTATTGGGCCGGGAATGAGCGAGTCTATCTAAGTTTTCGATTTGCTAAGTTGAACCGTAAAAAAGCTATTCGAAAAGCAGTTTTGGGGTCCAGTAAAGCTGTGTGTAATGGCCGTTTTTAGTTGCAATGAAACTGTTTATACAGGAAATATTGGCACTACACGTTCATGAAGATATTTCTGACCAATAAGAGAAGTATAAAAACAATTAAAAGTAAATTGTTACTTTTTATTTTTAAGTGCTAATTTGCTACACTTAAGCTGAAATAAATATTTATATGATAATATTTATATAATAATGTCGCTCTAAAGCATTTCAAAAATCAAAAAGCAGTGACAAAATTCAGCGCTTACGTCAGCCTTCCCGGTAGTATAATGGTCAGTGCAGCCGCCCGGATAACATAACCCCATAAGAAGAAGTCCAAGGAGTGAGGTCCGGAGTACGAGCGAGCCATAGCACCGTTCCCCCACAGCCGATCCATCTTCGTGTAAAGCGAACGTTGAGATATATTTAAATTATTATTTTTTATTAAACATCTTGAATTTCTCATATAAAATTAGTATGGCCGCGCGGCATCAAATAATTAGTGACGAAGACATTTCAAGTAAAATATATGACTCTTGTCACTTACGGACGGCGCACCCTTAACACACACCATTTTTTTGTTTTTTGTTTGTTTGGCATTGACATATGTGTGTCGCAAGAAGAAGAGCACGATGGCGCAGTGGTTAACGCGCCCGGTCTGCGTGTGCTGAGGTTAAGCAACTTTCGCAAAGGCCGGTCATCGGATAGGTGACCAAATATTTATCATCTAGAGCTCCTCCGTGCTTCGGAAGGCACGTAAAGCCGTTGGTCCCGGCTGCATTAGCAGTCGTTAACAAACACCAATCCGCACTGGGCCCGCGTGGTGGTTTATGGCCCATTCTCCCTATCCATCCATAAAGAAGGCTCGTGCCCCAGCAGTGGGGACATTAATGTGTCACTCCACTCATGATATCATTGCAATTGATTGATATAGGTGCTATGTAACTATTTGTTGTTGTTTAACCATTTTTTTTATTTAACTCATGGATAATGACTTATTATAAAAAACATTAAAAGTGTTGTATTGCACTTATTATTTCTAACTTCAACATTGGCTTAACCCGTCCCGCGCTGTAGGTATAATTAGCGGGCCACCTTACGTACGACCGTGCGTACATATGGCGCGCAAGGGTTTTAAAAGCAAAGCGTATCAAACAAATATATTGTAAAAAAAATATTACGTGACGTAAGTACTGTGCAGCTGCCGACTAATATACCGGTTGGTGTCAAAAGATAGTCTTAATACTGTGTTTTCAGTGAGGTCTCTTATTAAAGCACCGGCAGGCTACACATGAAATTTAAGCTGTAGGAGGCTGAGATAGTTTCCTATACGGTTTCCCGTCCTACAATGTTTAAGTCCCTAGGTCCCTAAGTCCCTAAAGCCCTAAAGCCCTAACCTACAGCATAAATGTGTAATAAATAAATATATAAATAAGTACGGGATGTCTGCACCATGAGACCTAAGGCAACAGACGGAAGGTGGTGAGGAAACAGGGTTAAGAGTAGGATTTTCTCACTGCCAGTCAAGCAGACTCACAAGACTGATCAGAACTGATAGCTAAGGGTGTCTTGGCCACAGTGAGAGGAATATAGTTACCAGGTAGCAGCAATTATACAACGATGTCGTCCGAGTACAAAGAGAGCCTTTATTTACAATTACATCTTCTTAAATACAAATTTTATTCTACACACACAATGATAAGTCCTAACTAGTGAGCCATCTGTGTAAACTGCAGTGGCGCATTTTCTTGCACTTTGTCGTAAGTGGGCCAGCGTAAATTGCTAGCCAAATGTTCAAAGGTCGTTTGAACATCCTGGCGCCTCCAAGATGCGGGAGTCCAGCTGGTACAACTCGATGTTTTCAGTCGGTAGCTCTGCCTCCGCTGCTGGTCGTCGTAGCGGTTTGGGAGGTGGCCCTTTTGACGCCCTCTCGTGCACCCTGTGTGGGATGCTGTAGACCTTCTCCTGTGGATGGATCTTCGATCTTCGGCATGGGATATTGGTTCGCACCCATGTCAGTATCTGTGGACCGTAGCAAAGTATTAGTACTGCTAGAAATAGCAGAGAAATTGTGGTAATGAAGCTAGCTAAGTATGCGTGAGACTGTATTTGTGCCCACACTGTATTGTCTAACTGTGTTTGTAAGTTGAGTTCTGAATTTATTAAGTGTTGAAAACTATCCTTAGAACTATCTATTATCTTTTCTTTAGATATGTCTTCTATATTTAACGATGTTATTTTAGAGTTCATAGAAAAATTAAAGCTTTTGATAAATGATTCTAAGACTGATACTTTTTCTGTTCGCTTAGCAGAAAGTACGTTATTCATTGTTTTTATAACACAATTTTCGGAGATTCGAAGAACACCGACGTTACGAATGATTACTTCCTCTCTTTGTCCATCACAAATAATAGATGCAGTTACTGTGTCTTTACATATGAATAGCCAAGTATTTGTCATGTACATTTGTTTCCATATTACATCAGAAGTAATTTTATAAATTTTTGAGAGGCATTGAGTTTGATTGTTAGCTTTGCTCTTAAAAAGTTGTTCAACAATGCAGTTCCTATTGAATTGCATGTTCTTCACGGCCACAGGACTACAAATGAAATTTATATCTTTGCGAATGCAGTTATTAAACTCGTCGTGGGTTAATTCGATGTAATGTTCATTGTTATAATCAAAACCCATAAATGTATGTTGTATTATTATGACGGATTGAAAACTATTATCTTTAATTTTTATGGGTACAGGCGTGACGTGGACTAAAACGTATTTTGTGACATCATGAATTGGGAAATGTGCGAACACTTGAATGTGTGTGCTGTTTTCTGTTATTCTAGTACTTAATAATTGAGTCTGTGTGATTCTTAGGTTATGTGGCATTTTTTTATTTGCTGAATTTATTATGTTTCCAACTTGTTCTGGAGATAAGACATTATAAATTGATGCATTATCTAAGAATATATTTAATAAATTGTCATAGTGATCCATAATCTCGGAGATATAGTTAACAGCTAAGTGGTACGTTTGCATTACTTGGATCTTAATACGATTGCCATCAATAGATCTATACCAAACATTGTTGTTATTCATGAATTCAATTGCTTTATTGAGCTTTGTTTGAAACTTTTGTAATTTCTTTTGTATTCTGTCTTCAGTTTGATTAACCGTAGTGATGGTGGATATCATAAACTTCGTTTGTTGATTAGTTGCTTGAATTAACACACGCTGGTTATCTTGTAATGTATTTATATCTCTATAAGCTTCATCATTTACTCCGAAAATGGAGGTTAAAAAATTACCTAACAGACCTCTTTTCTTTCTTGTATGCTCTATGCTAGTTAAGTATTGAATCGTCCTTTCAAATTTATGTTGTTCCTCTTCTAAATGCTGGTAGAACTCATCGCAATGCGTTTCATAAGTAACCGTTTGAGACTGGTGGCAGAGTTTTTTAAATTGAGTTGTAACTGTAGATATTTTATCAAATTGTTGCTTCATGTATGCTCTGTCGTAAGTAGTTTCGATTCTAAATGTTCCCCTGTCAATAGTGGCTGTCCCAATTTGTTCTATATATAATCCTTGATCGATATTTTTTATAGTGTATTTCGTATTTAAATTATTTTTTGCAGTAGTACCGATGATAAGGAGGAGCAACATCAACAAAAATTGTACTAAATTAAATGCCTTTGACTTTATTGCGTATTGTTTTGTCCGTTTGTCATTTGTTGCGATATGGCTTTGTATAGGCGTTTGATTTGCAGACGACGATGATTGTATGACGTCATCATAATCTTCGTGAATTGGAAGCGGTATGAGTGTATGCACTGACCGTTTTAAAATAGTGCGATTCGACTTTTGTAGGGTGACCACTCTTATTGCATCATCATTTCCAGGGTGAACTTCTTTCACCTTGGCCAATGGCCATTTACTAGGACTAATGTTTGTGTCTTTTATGATAACTGCGGTTCCGATTTTGAGGTTTTCATAATTTTGCTTCCACTTATATCTTTGTTGTAACTGATGCAAATAATCTTTAATCCAGCTATTCCAGAAATCTTTTTTCATTTTTTGAATTAATTTCCATCTGGTTCCCAGATTTGTATTCGTGTTAGTAATTGGATCTGGAACTCCGACTGCTTCTCGACCAATTAAAAAATGACTTGGCGTAAGTATAGTGTTGTCGTTTATGTCTTCGCTTAAAGGACATAGTGGTCTAGAGTTTAGACATGCTTCAATTTGATGCAACATTGTTGTCATTTCTTCGTAAGTTAACGTGGAATCACCAACTACGCGTCTTAAATGATGTTTCATTGACTTCACCCCAGATTCCCAAATGCCTCCAAAATGAGGTGATGATGGAGGGATGAAATGCCAATTCATTCCGATATTAGTCATTGTGTTTTGAAAGTTTGGAGATTGTGTGATTTCAAGTATTTCTTTGTACAATAAGTTTGCTGTCCCAACAAAATTTGTAGCATTGTCACTGTACATATCTGAAACATGACCTCTTCGCGCCATGAATCTACGTAGCGCAGCGATAAAGGTTTCGGTTGATAAATCACCGACTAACTCTAAATGTATTGCTTTAGTAGATAAACAAACAAATACCGCAATGTATGCTTTACAGGATTTGTGTCCTCTCCCTTTCATAGATCGTATTTGTATGGGGCCAGCGAAGTCCACGCCAGTGTGGCTAAACGGGTGCGACACTGTTACTCGTGGTTTTGGTAAAATACCCATTTTTTGGGATGCTGTTTTTGCCTTGTATCTTATACATTTGACACATTTGTTTATCACACTTTTGACTTTCCTTTTGCCACTGATTATCCAATATTTTTGCCTTAAATAGGATAAAGTTAGCTTGTTTCCTCCGTGAAGTGTCTTCAAATGCGCGTCGTTAATAATGAGTGACGTCACATAGTGATCGTATGGTAATAATATAGGGTGTTTTTGATTGTATGGTAACTGTGAATTTTGAAGTCTACCTCCGACTCGTAAAAGTCCATCACTATCTATAAATGGATCCAAACTTGACAGTTTACTCCCTTTTTTTATCACCTGTTGTTTTTGAAGTAATTGTATTTCCTGACTGAAAGCTTCTTCTTGTATAGTCTTGATTATTCGAATAGTTGTTTTATTATTTTCGTCAACAGAAAGTGTTTGATTCGTTCTTTGTTTGTTTCTAAATCTGTAGCAGTATGATAATACTCTTATCATATGTTTAAGCTCTGAAAATCTCTCCCAAACGTCATTTGGTTCTTTTTTGGATAACGTAGCAGAATAACTTTGTTTTATTTCGGTACATATTTCAGGTACCGTTTTTGTAATAGGTAATTTCTCGTTTGTGAGCCACCTGGGGCCATTCCACCAAAGGGTGTAGGTCTCTAATTTTTGAGGTTCGATTCCTCTTGATATCACATCAGCGGGATTATCCTCAGATACTACATGATTCCAATGTGAGTTAGGTAATAAGCGTTTTATTTCTGAGACTCTATTGGCTACAAATGTTTGCCAACGATCAGCCTCGCCTCTGATCCATCCTAGAGTGATCATTGAATCAGTCCAGCAGTATATGGTGATATTAGGCTTATTTAACGCTTCACATATTGTTTTCATTAATTTACTTAAAAGTAGTGTAGAACACAGTTCCAATCGTGGTAACGTAGTTTTGTGTTTTTTAGGCGCTACTTTCGACTTCGCTTGTAGTAATGTGACGTAATAGCGGTCGTTGCATTTTACTCGACAATAGACTACTGCACCGTAGGCTTTTTCTGAAGCGTCACTGAACCCATGCAATTCAATGTTTACATTCTTAGTTACATGACACCACCTGTTTATTTTTATATTTTCAATGCTCTTTAATTGATATTGTATTTTATTCCATTGTTTACTTTTTTGTTCGTTAATTACTTGATCCCAGTCTGTCCCGTTTGTCCAAAGTTCTTGCACTAATAACTTTAATGTTATTATAATTGGGGCTAACCAACCTAGTGGATCAAAGATTTTTGCCACTTCAGACAAGATAAATCGTTTTGTAGGCTTTTTATTTTCGGTAACAATTATTTTAAAATAGAAATTATCTTCAGATGGTGACCATGCCACGCCCAGTGACTTCCTATTTTCTTCCAATGGTAGTTTTAGCAATGTGTCGTCTTTATTGTCGTTCGGTATATTTTTTAATAATTCAGCGCTGTTAGATGACCACTTACGCAACATAAAACCACCTTTTTTTAACATGGCAATAAGTTGTCTCTGTAATTCTTTCGTAGTTTGCAGGTCATCCTGGCCTGATAGTATGTCATCGACGAAGAAATCGTTCAAGGTCACCTGGCTTGCCATTGGGTATTTATCCTTTTCATCCAGTGCAAGCTGTTGTAACGTTCTCACAGCGAGATATGGTGCGCTCGTAGTACCATATGTTACTGTAGTGAGTTCATACTCCTTCATTAGTTGATCTGGGTGAAATCTCCATAGTATTCTTTGATTTGTCATATCCTTGTCATGTATTTTAATGAAACGGTACATTTTCATTATGTCCGCCATAATTGCTATCTTATGAGTACGCCACCGTAACAGTATGGTAGCCAAATCTTGTTGTAATCGTGGTCCTTTATATAAGTTATCATTAAGGCTAATTTTTAAGCTTGTTTTGCTGCTTGCGTCGAACACAACTCTTAATTTTGTTGTCAGGGAATCTTCACGTATAACAGCTTGATGTGGTATATAATATTTTCCTTTGTTATAGTCCTCTCTTGGTACTTGTCTCATGTGACCCATTTTTATATATTCATGCATAAACTCGTGATATTGTGTCTGTAAAGTAGTATTTTTCTTAAATTGTCGCTCTAATTGTAACAGGCGTGCCCCGGCTCTTTGGCGGGATTCCCCATATTCTAATTGTGGATTTTTGAAGGGAAGTCGTACAGTATAAGTTCCATCCTGGCTTCGTTTAGTAGTGTCTTTATAGTATTTTTCGCAGATTTCGTCTTCTGCATTTAATATGTTAGTCTCAGAAACTTCTTCTAATTCCCAAAACTTTGTCAACTGCTGTATTTCTTCTGTGCGTACAGTCATACTGAGTACTTTTATTCCAGTATTTATATAAGTAGAGCACAAACCTGATAAAATCCACCCAAATTCTGTATTTTGGGCGATTATTCCGTCTTGTATTTTTTCAAATCCTTCTCGTAATATTTTACTATATTCCTGGGCACCTAATATAATATCTATAGGTCCCTTTTTGTAGTATGTAGGGTCAGCAATCAATTTATTTTGCAAGCATTGTTCCTGAAACTGTTGTAAATCCTGCCGCGGCAGGGAGCTTGTAAGTTTCGGTAGTACTATTAGCGTTACCCATAAACTATAATCACTAGAAAATCGTGGTTGTAAGTTGAGGTTAACTGTGCAGTTCGAAGTTTTTGGAGTTTCATCTCCAATACCCCTTATTTCAGCGCATATCTTCGTTCTCGGGTATGCTAAACGTTGAGCCACTTCCTCTGTACAGAAAGAAGCCTCTGAACCTTGATCACACAGTACTCGTAAAAATTGTGGCACTCCATCATTTGTCGTTGTTTGTACTAACGCTGTGGCTAACAGTACATTTTGTCTTGAGTTCATCTCCAGTACGTTTGATTGTAACATCTTTTTAATAGCTGGCTTAGAGTAGCTACTGGTGCTGGCATAAGTCTTTTTAATGTCGTTGTCCTCTGAACGTTTATTTTCCTTAATAATTGCATTGTAGCTTCGATGCAATAATGCGTGATGGCCAGGTCGTTGACACACTTCGCATTTCACAAACTTAACACTTAAACATTGTTTTGTTGCACTATGATTTAAACAACGTTTGCACATTTGTTTGTTCGTGACTGTTTTGAGTCGTTCCATTACATCTAACGCCTTAAATTTTGGGCAGATTTGAATATGGTGGTCACGGCTTGAACAATACCAACACTCTTTGCGTTGTTCAAGTTGTGGTGCGAGCTTATTCTGATAATTTAATTGATTATTTTGATTATAAGACGTCGATGAATATAAAGTCGTTTCAAGACTTTTAAACCGTTTTTCTAAGAATTTCATCATATCTTCGAAGTCCTGGATCTTGGTGCTTTCTTCAATCTGTGATTCATACTTGATATTAGTCTCTACATCCCATTTTCGGGTGACTAATCTTATCATAATAAGGCTCCAAGATGTTGTATTAATACCTTGGTTCTTCAAAGCTTCTAAACATTCGCGTAATGTGTCATGCATGTCTCGTAATTGTGCTGAATTTGCTCTCCTTATTGTAGGTAAGTCGATCAATCTATCAATGAACTTTGTCGCGATCATTCGCCTGTCGTCATATCTCTTCGTAAGCAATTCCCACGCTGTTTTGTAATTTGACTCACTAATTGGTAAATACTGAATTAATTTTGCCGCTTCGCCTTGTACATGCGATTTTAAATATTGCATTTTTTCTGTATATGAAATGGAATTATCCTCATGAATTATTTTTGTAAAAAGATTTTGAAAGGTATTCCAAGAGTTGTAATCTCCCGTAAACACAGGAATCTTAATTTGCGGCAGCTTTCCTGACGTTTTGGGTATTATACTGTTGACCGTCGGCCTACTTTCGTATAGTTTTCCTTGTATCAATTCTGTAGTAATTTCATAATCTTTTTGTATTTGGTCGAAACAATTATCCTTAAAGTAACTAAGTTCGAAAGTATTTTGATGTATGAGTAGCTCTAAGTGATTATTTTCGATTTCTTGCCACTGGTTTTGTATAACTTGTAGCAATGATTGAATATGCCAGATTGGTTTATTTTCAGTGATCGCCATCTTAGCTTGAGATAACTTCTTAGTGAATTGCATTATACGAAAATTCTGTATAAATAACTTTGGGCTGTGTTCCCGTTTTTCGTCTATTGCATCTTCGTATGATACGTCTTTTGGTTCATATAACTGCTGTACAACTTGAAGTCTTTTTTCTAAGTTTCGTAAAAACTCCATAGTTTCGTCGTATTTTTTCTGTATGTAGTTGTCAAAATAGTTTATCGTAATGTATTTATGTGTTGAAAGTATCTCTTGATTTTTCAATTGCACATGATTTGTCTGCGCCTGCTTGAAAATGTCTTCAAGGCGACTTAGTCTGTCATTCAAATATTGTTGTGTTTGTCGCGAAGAAGAGTCCTTCTTCATGTTTACTAATAATCGTGTAATGTCATTATAAAATTGTTCTTGCTCTTTGACTCGTTCGTTGACGTCTTGAATCTCCATAGTTTTCCTCTTTTTGTCTTCTTATTATCCCTATTACCCTACCCTACTCCTATCAAATCTACTTGTCAGTACGTAATGCGCCTGCGCTCCTGTTACGGTATTTTGCGACTTCTCAATCAGCTGGTGAGACCCGCTTCTGGGAGGCCAGTGACCGAACCGCTACCGTACCAACAGCTTTCTTACAGGACACACTATGTACTTAGTACTTCGGATTGCTACGACACTGATGCTTTTTTGAGTACACCAGAACGCAACTTTCCAAAGTTGTCTGTCTGTATTTGTCAGTCCCTAGGGGGGTAAGAGGATCGCGTAATTTATATTAACTTCACAGGATCAAAATTTCTCGAAGGACCAAAATGTGCAGCTGCCGACTAATATACCGGTTGGTGTCAAAAGATAGTCTTAATACTGTGTTTTCAGTGAGGTCTCTTATTAAAGCACCGGCAGGCTACACATGAAATTTAAGCTGTAGGAGGCTGAGATAGTTTCCTATACGGTTTCCCGTCCTACAATGTTTAAGTCCCTAGGTCCCTAAGTCCCTAAAGCCCTAAAGCCCTAACCTACAGCATAAATGTGTAATAAATAAATATATAAATAAGTACGGGATGTCTGCACCATGAGACCTAAGGCAACAGACGGAAGGTGGTGAGGAAACAGGGTTAAGAGTAGGATTTTCTCACTGCCAGTCAAGCAGACTCACAAGACTGATCAGAACTGATAGCTAAGGGTGTCTTGGCCACAGTGAGAGGAATATAGTTACCAGGTAGCAGCAATTATACAACGATGTCGTCCGAGTACAAAGAGAGCCTTTATTTACAATTACATCTTCTTAAATACAAATTTTATTCTACACACACAATGATAAGTCCTAACTAGTGAGCCATCTGTGTAAACTGCAGTGGCGCATTTTCTTGCACTTTGTCGTAAGTGGGCCAGCGTAAATTGCTAGCCAAATGTTCAAAGGTCGTTTGA
Organism: Eudonia mercurella; assembly: GCA_963082485.1. Lineage (NCBI taxonomy): Eukaryota > Metazoa > Arthropoda > Insecta > Lepidoptera > Crambidae > Eudonia > Eudonia mercurella. The sequence goes on from OY720043.1 coordinate 13,363,050, forward strand.
ACAAGTACCATTGTTATTTTTTAAAATATCGTGTAATAAATTTTTCGTGCCAGAATTCAAAATTCAAAATTCAAAATCATTTATTCAGTTTAGGCTACAAATAGCTCTTATGAACGTCATTATGCCATCGGTTCGTAAGTCTACTCTGGGCGGGAGATCTTGTACTGAGAAGAACCGGCAAGAAACTCAGCAAGTGTCCAGATCTTTTCTCCCTTACATCGTCAAAAATATTGGAAAATGCCCTATCATAAAAGGACATTTTCCATCACAAATAAAAAAAACACATAATATAAAGGACAATCACATGAGAAAAAAAATAGTTTGCAAAAACACCATTTACCAGTTAAATTTTTTACAATGTCATACAGTACTAGTAAAAGTCAAAACCTGTCTAAGAAAAAACAAAGTTAAACTATAGTTGATAATAATAAAATTAAGACAAGTATGCAAGAGCAGACCAGCCTCCACAGGCGGCACCCGTTCACGAGTATGACATAATGAATCAGCCATCGCTTCGCTCAACCATATTTTAGGGAACGTAACGACCCGACGCACATGCCACCACCGCAGAGACAATAAAGAGAGCATGACACACCCAAGCTACTCTAAATCAAAACTAATTGAAATGTTTAACGTAACGCTATTTGTTATCTGTAGGACACTGTTTATAAAGGCTATCATATCAGTATAATTTTTTATTATAAAAAGTAGTAAAGTATGCGTTTCTTATTATAGCCAGGCTGTTTTATCATCTAAATATTCTCTGACTGTATAATAACCTTTTTTAAGTAAAGAATACTTTACATGTTTTTTAAACTTATCTAGAGGTAAATCTAGTACAGTGTTTGGTATTTTATTATAATAGTGTATACCTTGCCCCAAGAAAGAACCAAGGACCTTCTGTAACCTGAACAGTGGCATCACAAGTTTTGTCTTACTTCTAGTATTAAAATTGTGTACGTCACCGTGTTTGGTAAATGAATTGATATTGCAACGTACAAAAACTATACAATTATAAATAAATTGAGAAGCCACTGTCAACACACCAATCTCTTTAAAAAGATTTCTTAAAGAAGTTCTTGAACCTAGTCTATAGATTGTTCTTACTGCTCGTTTTTGTAAAATGAATATATTTTCAATATCAGCCGCTGTTCCCCACAGTAAGAGGCCATACGACATGACACTATGAAAATAACTAAAGTAAACTGTTCTAGCAGTTTCAACGTCTGTTAACTGCCTTATTTTTCTAATGGCATAAGCAGCAGAACTGAGTTTGCCGGCCAATTTCGTAATATGAGGATTCCATTGAAGTTTTGAATCAAGGGTTATACCTAAGAAAACTGTTGAGTCTACCAAATCTAATCGATCACCGTTTATTCTAATATCGGTTGGTTCATTCTTGACATTTGGTAGTCTAAATTTAATACATTTTGTTTTTTTAGCGTTAAGCTGCAAATTATTAACAGTAAACCAACTGAGTACATCTGAGAGAGCTTTGTTTACATCGTCGTAATTATTCTTACACCTAGTTACATTAAAAATGAGTGAAGTATCATCTGCAAATAATACGATTTCACAGAAGTTCTCTACAAAGAATGGCAAGTCATTGATATAAATCAAAAACAGAAAAGGACCAAGAATGGACCCTTGTGGAACTCCCATTTTTACATGAGAACCAGATGATTTAGTTCCATTAATATCGACAGTCTGTGTTCTAGAGCTGAGATAAGACTGGATTAAATTTAGTGCGGTATCTTTGAGACCGTAGTAATGTAGCTTCATCACCAGAGTCCTATGCTCAACGCAATCGAAAGCCTTAGACAAGTCGCAAAAAACTCCAAGGGCGTTTTGAGACTCCTCCCAGGCATCAAATATATGTTTTATTAGAGCAACACCTGCATCAATAGTAGAACGACCCTTTGTAAATCCATATTGTTTACTATGTAAAATATTGTTTATGTTAAAATATGATATCAACTGTTCCAATATAACTTTTTCATAAATTTTACTTAGAGCTGGTAGTATTGAAATGGGTCGATAGTTACTGGGGTCTTCTTTGTTTCCTGATTTGAACAAAGGTATGACCTTACTAAACTTCATAAGATCGGGAAAGATACCTTTGTTTACACAGTTATTAAAAATTTCAGCAAGATATGGTGCAATAGAATATATAATATTCTTAATTACTTTTATAGATATGCCCCACAAATCACTTGTGTTCTTCATTTTGAGTGATTTAAATGTTTTTATAATATCCATTGAATCAATATATTTAAATTGAAAAGAAACATTACACTTTGGTACATATTTTTGGAGTAATGTTTGTGCAGCTTCTGGTGATGAATCTAAATCTGAGGTTGTCAGCACAGGTATATTTACAAAATAATTATCAAAAATATTTGCAATTTGCATATCTGAATTCACAAGGTTGTCGTTTACTTTTATAGTGAAAGTATTATTCCGTGGTTTTAATTTACCTGTTTCACGGTTTATAATGTCCCAAGTGGCTTTAATTTTATTGTTAGACTTTTTTATTTTATCTTTAATGTAATTAGATTTAGCTAATATGCACACTCTCTTAAACGTTTTCGAATACTTTCTTACATATTCCGTAAAATTATCGTTTTGGTTATATTGTCTTAAACTATATAACTCATACAACTTATTTCTACTTTTATATATACCAGTCGTGGCCCAGTCACAGAACTTAAGTTTATGAGTAATTTTTATTGTTTTTTGTGTAAACACTTGGTCGTATTCAGTCTTTATGAAGTTAAAGAGATTACTATATAATACATCTGGGTCATCTTGTACAAATGGCAATGCATTAATTTTACACGCTATATTATTTTTAAAACACTCCACTCGCTTTTTTGTAACTGGTTTACAGTTCACTATTTTTGGCTTATCCTTAATATTAAAATCATAGGTCACCTTCAAACCGCAATGGTCAGACGTAAGCTGACTAATAACTGACTTAGAAACAGGGTCATAGTCTGTAAAAACGTTATCAAGACAAGTGGCTGAATGTGAAGTTATTCTAGTGGGTTCGAGAAATAAATTAATGAGATTAAAACATTTAAACAAGGCAATAAGACGAACACTCAATGAAGTGCTTTCTAGAATATTTATATTAAAATCGCCACATACAAAAACAAATTTATTTTTTAATTTTAATTTTCTTAGTATATCCTCCATTACAGATTCGAAAATACTGAAATTGCCCGATGGGGTTCGGTATACACACACTATTACAAAGCTATTAAACTCCACACATGATATCTCAATGTTACGTTCCACTGATAGGTCTATAATATCGCTGCGATCTTTATATTTTATATCACTTCTTACTAGTATTAAAGAACCACCGTGAATAGCTGAGCTTCGCACGTACGCGCTTGTTATTCGAAAATTATTTACATGGAATGATGTGTCATGACTTCCAAGCCAATGCTCAGTTAAACAAAATATATGAATTGCCTGACTTTTTGCAAATAATTCTAATTCTAAGTCCTTGCCAGCCAAGCCTTGAATATTTTGATGTATAATAGTAATTAATGAGGACTTGGCTTTTGTCTTAGCCCTCAGTTTAAACATGAGGTTGTTACCTTATTACTAGTTGTAAATGTTGCATTAGTAGAACTACTAATGATTACGTTGTTATGACATAAAGATTTAGTTATACCATTTATAACTGTATCCTGTATATTATAAGCTAACAATTTAGCTATTTGGGTCCTACACTTATTAGAAAGATACATAGTATCTGACGTCAAACTAAAGCTATTAATAAATTTATTAATGTCAAAATATAAAATAGTGTCACTATGACGACAAATCAAATTAAACAATAATAAATTTAATTCATAAATGCGCTTATTTTGTTCCCAAGTCAAATTGGTACAATAGGGAAAGGCGCTAATTATTAACCTGCAATTTGTTTCTGATTGCAGTTTTATCAAAGTATTAAAACTATTTATAATGTCACGTTTCTTCGTTTGTGAGCTGTCACCACATAATATAATAACATTAGTGGAACTATTTAGTGAATCCTGTGATATTTTGTTTGCTATAGCATTCATCGATTGACCTGGAGTACAAAATGCATACAGAAAACAGAAAAGAATACAGAAAAGTGAAGAGTCATTGTCTGCACAAATACATTTCGAAAATAGAACCGCATTGTTTCTGAACATTTTATTTTCCTTCAACATCGGCCAAACATGTACGCCGTACCAAGCTACTAATTAAAAAAACGAAGGTACCATTGTCTGTATGATAGTCGTCGTTAGATTTTATGCTCATTTATGGCCGTTAGCAGTTCGTACGGTCTTTTTGGTGTCGGCTGAAAAACTAGCCGCCATGATAGCCAGCATCGGAAGCCTGCTAGGGAAACGTTGAAAAGCGGAAAAGTTAAATTTCTATGCGAATATCGGGCCCGCCGCCACATAATAAATAGGTACAGAAGGCCGGCTCTAGGATTGATGCCTACAACCGGGTCCAAAACAGTGTCATTATTTATATTGCCAATTATGTAACATATTGGAATGCAAATAAATTGAAATTGAATTGTGTTGTGGATTGTACAGTTTAATAATTTGGAACAAAAGCAACACGTCAACTCATTTCTGCTTAAAACACAGCAGTTTTTATATGACCAACTCCGTCAATGTAAACAACAAAGTGGGCGTATGAGCCGGCTGCCTTACGCACAACTAGCGTTCTCCCGTATAGACGAGATTACAATAGACCAATCAAGACAATAGTTAGTAATTACAATAGACCTTAAACATTTAATGCCTTACAAATAAACAAAGTGTAAGGTCTAAATAGTTATTCCGTGTTTTGTTCTTGTCATGTCATTAAGGCGCTTAGTCAAAAAGGCAATTGAAATAATATGTAGTGTTAATTTCGCTTAACTAATGTTAGTTACAAAGAAATACACATCGAACAAATACCAACCAAGCAAACACGACCTTGGCGCACTGGGTAGGACCACTCACCGTTAGAGGACGCACCTATTACTTTCATACAGTAATATAGTAATATAAAAGTATATGATGGCCTGTAACAAACCCTGTTAGGGCATCGCAAAATTATAAATATTCTTACGCGTCTAAGCGTGTGTATCGCTCGTTTGTATGAAGCCGCGCTTCTGTATCTGTTTATTCTGTGCCGCCTGCCGCCTCCCGAGCACAAAGCGCGTCATGCGCTGGCCACCAGCCAAGCGCGTGCATTTTTTACGATGCACGCTGCGCCCGTGGGGGGCGTGACGTTCAAATTTAGGGGTCTGTAAGGCTCTGGATTTTTTTAAACTATTTTTTTATAGATGGAACCGGCAAGCAAGTAAGGTACATTCAGGGACATTTGTGAGGATACTCTTTGCCTGTTGTTCATGGTCCTGGTCCACCTTCGCAAGTATCAGTACTTACTACATCTCAGGATGGAATACCATTGAGTACCATGGAGTCTCATGGAGTACCATGGGATGTAGTGCGTTTTAAGTGGGTATGCCCCTTTGTGCCACGATGAACTTCTCGGAGTTAGGCAAAGAGTAAGGGGAGAGTCTCACCTTACATAACTCTCTCTAAGCTTCGAGTTATGAGTGGCCACACAAATAATAACGCGTGGAATTATATTAATTTGTTCCTTAAACTTTGCTATGCATAGGCACATAATAACTGCAGAAGGTCAGTTTCATATAAACGCGTTCGCGCAAAGCACACATAGATGGAAGGTGTGAGGTTCGACACCAGTGATGGCTCTAATTACATGTTGCACTATGGCTTAAATAAGTAGGATATAAGTGTGTACAAACACTACATAGACAACCTGTCACGGACACGGAATCTTGCAACAGCTGCGCTTGAATTGTTTCGAGATTCCGTATGCGCGGTACCTATCAGTGAAGACCTTACCTTTTGCAGTCTTCTTATTTTGTGACAAAGGCCTCTGCAAGTGCACACGCACGCCATTGTGCACGATTCACAATAAAAACTAGCGTAAAACAAGTCGTTAGAAGAGATAAGAGCTACGCGATAGAAAGAGAGGCAACTTCTAGGTGAATATAACTGTAGGTAAGGTAGCGGTGTGCGACCTGAATTGCACTTTATTGTGTCTTAGTAAGAGTCGCTATTTATTTAAATGACTTTGCGGAGTTGATCTTCTGTACTTGTACTATTATGTATTCTGTGGTAAAACATACATTTTACAACCACTACAAATAACGCCTTGGTGGCCGAGTGGTAATGCGCTCGGCCCGATACTTGACGGTCCCGGGTTTAATTGCAGGTTCCATTCACCAACCCACATTTGGCAAGCGTGATGATTAAGCTACTACCTGTCAATTGTAGTCATGACTTGATTGCAATGATGGAGGCCTTGGCCCAGTGGAACAGTTATATCATCATCAACAGCCTGGGCTCACCCACTGCTGGACATAGGCTACGCCACTGAGCACGATGCGCGGCTTCTCTCTTTCAGCTCTTGCTAGCCACCTAGCGAAGATCGTCGCTCCACCTAGTCTAAGAGCGTCCTATACTACGTTTGCCGTCAGTAAAAGGCTATTTACTTATCTAAAAATAAAAACTGTTTTTCTACTGAACCATATGTAGTTATTGTTTGTTCCGCATGTTGTGATGTCTGCAACGATAATCTGGATGGGGCAACAAAAGTTTTTATTGCTCACCAGATATTATTGCGGGTAGAGTTTAGTTCAGTGGACTTTGGAAAGTGTATTCAGCAGTTCCGGCACTGTTCATTACGCACACACTCTTTGTATTCCATTTTGGCACATTATTTTGTACATGTGTGTCTAGAACTTTTAACTCTTAGTAAAAAGTTTGGAAACCTTATTTATTTTATTATTTTTTTCAACAAACTTAGTACTACATTTTATTACAGACTTAAAACCTGAAGCGATAATACAAGCAATTAAAGAATTAATTTCCTTACAATCTTTTCACATTTATTTATATTTAAAATATTATATCTTTATAAACCTTGTAAATATGAAAGATCCGAAATAGACATTACCGACAATCGTAATCGAACCTTAGACCTTGGGTACGAGACCTTTTATAATTATAAACGCAGTGAAATTGTAGTCCGGTTACAATGAAATTTATAAAATCTTCGTATTTTTTTTTATAGTTAGCTAGATAAATGACTCCATTCCACCTGATGTTAAGTGAAAATGGAGTTCAGACGCGAAAATAACTGGTGCAGCGTGAAAACAAACTTAGCATCAGTTAACCTCACTCTGCCGGCCCACAAGGTGCTTCTTCACGCCTCTTTTGAAGGACTCCATATCATAGGAAGGAGGAAAAACGTGTGCTGGTAGACTATTCCATCTTTTGGAGGTGCGACAAAGAAACAAGTCACCAGATTTCTTTGTGCGCGATGGGATATTTAAGACAGTGAAACGGTGACTTCGAAGAGCAGCACGTGTACTCTTATGAAGGAAGGGAGAATCTGTCTAAGGCATCGAGAAGGTACTTTGCGGAACCGTCCCACATGTGCGAGCAATAAGTACTACGCAAGATCGTAGGTAGATACCCACCAGTACCTACACCAGTTGTTACAACTGGTGAGGCGTAAAGAATCGCCGCTCTCTGTTAATTCCTTAAGAAACACTTGGTCTTGATCTCGTCTAATGTTAAGTAATTGTTCGCGCCAGAAACGCGACGGTCTCATTCGCTCGTTCACCCAATCACTCATCGACAAAAAGCCGACGGCGCGGCGGCGGAGGAGGAGTGTGTTGCTCGACCTGTGACTCGTAAGGACGTGAGTTCCAATCTGAGCAGATCGCTCTTTCGATCGAGCTCTCCATCCAAACCGTCTGGATTATCTCGTTCGATAGCCTACCGGCCGGTACTTAACCGCTTTGAACACCCGAACTTTGAACACACGAATTGAGCCGAATGCACCATGCATTCGGCTCAATTCGTGGGTGAAACCTCTTTCATAAAGTGCTTGTGCACGTATGTGTGTGCGCGAACTAATACTTGCTATAGTTGTAAATAGTAATTATCCAGAAGAAGAAGAGACTTCTACCAGCTCAGCTCCATCCCCACGACAACGATCGTGGCTACGCCATCAACGTCTGCTCGAGTTTCTCCATAGTACCAAGTAAGTTCCCATAGTTCCCATTACATCCCACATCGCTGTACCGGCATTGCCTGCCTTAGGCAGCCGATACAGTAATTATTAGTGGAAGGCGTAAGCGTACTTTACCCTGAGTCCTAAACTCTAAGTAATTGGCTATCTTATCTTATCTTATCTAACTGACAATATATAACAGTGATTTTATGAAATTAATAGGTTCCTAAAACCGTGTGATACGAAGCACCGAGAGGAAACAGCATCACGGCAGCACGAGGAAGTGCGTGTCCCCGTGCCCTACTAGATTCTCCGAGGGGTGCGGGTCGGATCGGGGTTCTGATATATTGACTTTATGCTTCCTCGTTGAGTACATAAGGAAAGTCGGAAAACTTATCAGGTAATTATTCTAACGACGGTACCTGTTCAATAGATTATATTTTATTGATGTATCGAAATTGCTTCTGCCAATTACACGTAAATAACTTATTAATTCTCTTTTTTCCTTATGTAAGACGTAAGTAATCAGGAAGCAGGTACAAAATGTCTTTGTGAATAACACGAACAGTACGGTCTCGATAAGATAAGATAAGATAAATACACTTTATTGTACACCAAAAGACATTTGACAAAAAATTATAAAAGTACACGTACAAAGGGCGGTCTTATCACTTAGACAACCTTGTAACGCGATCTGTAAACATTTTAACTCTTAACACAATGGAATAAGAGTCAACGCTAGTCAACAGTGTATACGTGTTAATGCTCGTGACTGAACGAGATAGGATTTTTTTAAATCGTATAATAACGTAAAATACGGATACGGAAATTTAATCACATTTTTTTTGCGATAAAATTTTAATAAAAAAGAAATGTTCAATACCTACATATTCACGAGCGGTATTCGAACCCGCGTTTAGAAAATCCGGGTTTGGGTGCGGGTAGAAATTAATGAAATACTTTTCTCAATGTTATTTTTAGAGACTTTTCTGTACGGAGAATTCTTTAATCACAATAAGTAGTATTTATAAAAGTTGTATATGCCTTTTTCATCAACTTCACCAGCTCTTTTATGTCCCCACTGCTGGGGCACCGGCCTTCCCTGTTGATGGATAGGGAGAACGGGCCGTAAACCACCACGCGGGCTCAGTGCGGATTGGTGGTTGTTAACGACTGCTAATGCAGCCGGGACCAACGGCTTTACGTGCCTTCCGAAGCACGGAGGAGCTCGATATGATTACATTGTTTGTCACCCATCCAATAACGGGCCTTTGCGATAGTTGCTCAACCTTAACAATAGCAGGCATAAATTGGTAGCGATAATGCAAGTAACGTTTTCACTTCGTTCGTTACCTGATGCGCCAATCCGCGTAGAATAATTACAATATTTAAAACGGTACAATGTATAAGCATGCAAATACATTCGATAATTATTTCAAGAAATTCTTAAAACATTATTATAGAGTAGGTAAGCAGAGTATAGTATAGCGTAGAGCGGTTAGTTAATTATACTGTATCTGGGTTGTACCTGGGTACCATTATATTGTACCTGGGTGGCAATTACAGTTAATAATAACTGTAATTGCCACCCAGGTACCGATACCAAGCATAACGTTAACTTTTTTACCGGTATCTCATCGTTACCCAGAAGTATCGTTACCAAAAATATTTAACGGTATTCAAAACCCTGGTCTACAGCATTGTTTCAATACCAATCTTGCAAATGCTTTGTGAACGTTACAATCGGAAATGTGTACTGTTGCCAAAACCCAGCACTGCTTTGTTCAAGAAAGTGGAACAAGCTATTAAGTTATAAACAAGCTACAAGAATGTCTGAAGGCTTGTAATCTGCCTCGTAAGTTAGCTGTGCTGCAATGGTCCTGTGGGAAATTTGGGAGGCACACGAACCGATATTTTCGTGAGACACACACAGGTTCAAAAGGATGTGTCTGCAGTAAATAGCGGGGGATTTTCACTATCAAATTTTGCATTTTGTAGCACTTTCAGGTAGGTAAGCTGTAGGTTTTTTTAAAATTCTTTATAGGCAAGTATTTGACCGCGATATCGCCTGTTGGTAAGCGATAATGCGGCCTAGGATGTAGCATACCTACTTGCCTAGATAATACCGTTCACCCTTGCCTTGAAAATGTTCAGGTTGGACGTTTCAGGAAACAAATCCGCAGGAAGGGAGTTCCAGTCCTTAGCTGTCCGCATCAAAAATGATGACGCAATTTGTGCGTATAAGCGGTATTTTGACAGCATGCATAAGGGTGTGATCTCAGTCCGCGTCTAGTTCCTCGGAGATAAAAAGGAGAAGAGATAAAAAAGAGAAGGGAATCGCAGGTATGTACGAACGAACCGATTCCAAGTTCGTTTGTACATACCTGCGATTCTCTTTTGTACTCGTGTTTCTCTAATGGGGCTACTTTTTAATTAAGTGTAACATTATAGAATACTAGCGGCCTTCTCGGCTTTGTACGGGTGTACTTTTAAACATTTTGTGATATAAAATATTTTTTTTAAATATAGCTTATGTTCATCATCAGCTCATTTTTATTAGTTAGTCATTCCCTCAAAATAATAATAGCTTCAGTTCTTTATTGTTCTGAGGTCATTCCTTCTTGTTCTGAGGTCATTCCTGCCATTATTTTTTTGTCTCTTTCGTACGTCTTTCTTCCATTTCCCTTGCATTCGTTATGACATATGTTATGTCATACTTAGCATTCTAATACGTTCAGAAACATCAATTCCCACATTAATCAACATTTATTATTAATCAATAAACCATTTTTTTTATTTATCCTCACGCGTCCCGCCGCCCGCTCCAAACGAAAGAAAACTCTCTCGCGCGATCTCGTGATTTGCAACTGTGTAAGTATTTTGTGTTGAGGAGCTCGATGGCGCAGTGGTTAACGCGCCCGGTAAGCGTGTGCTGAAGTTAAGCAACTTTCGCAAAGGCCGGGTGGGTGACCAAAAATTTATCATCTCGAGCTCCTCCGTGCTTCGGAAGGCACGTAAAGCCGTTGGTCCCGGCTTCATTAGCAGTCGTTAACAACCACCAATCCGCACCGGGCTGCGTGGTGGTTTATGGCCCGTTCTCCCTTTCCATTCATAGGGAAGGCTCGTGCCCCAGCAGTGGGGACATAAAATGAGCTGATGATGATGAAGTATTTTGTATTTTTCTTCAGTTCGTCTATGTAACTTTATGGGATACCTAACCTTATTTTTCCGAGGCACACCAACAAATGACCACGGTACACCAGTGGCAGTGTGCCTTTTTTTGTAGAGAATTTGCTGATTGCTTCAAACGGCATTTTCAGCTCCACCGGGCTTTTTTTGGGGGCGGCGAATAACTTAAAGGGTTCCTCAAGCCGTGTGAAACGAATCACCTTCGGAGGTTTTCTAGAGGGAACGGCATCACGCACTAGTGCGTGTCCCCGTGCCCTACTAGATTCTCCGAAGGGTTCGTATCGGATCAAGTACCAGTGTGTGTCGTGGCACTCACTTTGTTCACACACTGTTCTGGCGTCAGTGTGATCACCTCCACAATTATATCGTAGAACGTAGATGACAGTAGACATGTGAAAGACAGCTTTAGAAAACTGGAGCTGTGATCAATATTACACTTGATTCCAAAGTAGCCGTTTCTACCGTCCTCATTAGACGCTCATTGGCGTACCGATTAGTAAGTTCGTGTAACGATCGTAAAAGCTATAACAATTCCGTGTCTCTGATAGGGTCGCCATATTTAAAGCTACTTCGTGCTTTGAAAGGCACATCAACTGCATATGTAATCTTGTTGTTAAGATCAACGGTCTCAGACTCAGAGGTCCTGAATTATATTCCCAGCGGGTAGTACATGTTTGTGTACTCCGTTTGGTCGGTGGTAGGGCTTGTTGGTCCGCCTGGCTAGCTCCCACCATCTTATCTAAATATGTCGCCATAACATCAATATTTGTATCATTGTTGTGTTCCGGCAGCTAGAGATAAGATAGCCAGTGCCTTAGTTGAGGATTCCGTGTGAAGTGCGCTTCCAACTACGGCCTTATCATCACTTAACATCTGGTAACATAAAGGACAAATGCTTAGCAATAAGGATTAAACAAAAATCAAAACTTCGGTTTCATTAGCTGACGTAAGAAAACCCGTCTTGAGTCAGCGGCTCGATCTCGGCTCGATCTTCTATGGGAATTTAATCCATGTATGTGTATAGTGCTTATCAGGTATGTTCATAATTTTCTGGGGTTTTTTACACGGTGCCCTATCTGCAATATTCAGGATTTTTTTATATTGGCAGTCTGCAAACGAGCAGGCGGGCCGCCTGACGGTGAGCGGTCACCGCCGCCCATGGCCATCAGCAACATCGGAGATGTTACTTTTGTGTTGCCGACCTGAGAAAAACCTCTTTAGACCCCTTTTAAAAGAGTCCATGTCGTAGTTTAATGGGAAAGCCTCGGATGGCAGCTCATTACACAGTTTGATGGTTACGTGGAATGAAGCTTCTCTGGAAGCGGACCGTTCGAGCGAACAGCGTCTCCAGGAAGTGTGCGTGTGCCCTGTTCCGGTGGCGAGCGGTGCGATGGTAGAAGGAGGAAGGACTAGCTGTGCCCCGCGGTTGCACTTGCCGATCGCGTCTCCAGAATGCGCTAGCACTTCGTATTCGCTTAGCGTTTTCTCTGAAGTTTTTTGTTTGGCTCTGAAATTTTAAATAGCCTTTAGCTTTCCTCAAAGATTGGGCTATCAAATCCAAAAATATTATTTCAGCAGTTCAAGAGATTAGCGTGTTCAAACAAAAAATAAACCCTTCAGCTTTTCTAAATTAGTATAGATTATACCAAACGCCCTGTAGATACGTATTCAAGAGTATGCAACGTACAGAAAGATAAAAATTATTGCCCCAAAAGGGTTTTTACCTGTCCATAGTCATTAGCGATGTAGCACGTTGTTAATTTATCGAGGGCTAGCCATGTGTCAGCGTTTGCGGACAGATAAGGAAACCACAAAATAATGAGACTGCAGAAGGTAGGCTTCAAATAAACGCATTCGAGCAATGCGCACATAGACCTCTCACCGACACATAATCTCGTCGTAACAGCTGCGCTCGGACTGTTCCGTGTGCCTAGTGTGAGTTTCAATTGACATTTGATCACGTTAACGAAAACGAGAATTATAGTATGTTCATTATAGCTTGATACCCGTGACAGATGTCAAATTGGCATGCCTAGGGTTGAGACATTACTGAGGTATTGCATCAAATGATAATTGAAGTTATCAATTGAAAATCATTATCCTAATGAAGTACTGTTCATATCTAATGTGCCAATTGATTTTTTTTCTACCACTCACCACGCTGGCCCAATGCGGGTTTGTGGTTAGAAAAATAAATAAAGACTAACAAATTAATGGATACAACTAAGATGAAAAATATGAAGTTAAATTTAATCGATTGGTATCCCAACACTGGTATTTATTTGTAATGAAATGACCTTGTAAGTTTATTTTATGTATGTTTTAAAATTATGATAAATATGTGTTATGCGGGAGTTTATTGGGATAAAGCGAATCTAACATATAAAATTGAATCACAAAAGTAATTGTAGTACCTTGTATTATAAATAATAATGTTATTTTAATATGGTCAAATAATTTCATACGCTTTTACAAAGTCACGTCTTCGATTTTGATGACTTCTGTCACAGGTATCATGCTATAATGAACAAACTATAGTATAGCATTGAAGCAGCGCCTCCTGGCGACACGTATGTTGCAAGAAGAGTTAAAATTTCGCCATACAAATTTTCGTTTTCGTAAACGTAATCTAATGAATACGGATAATAAACAAAAGGCACACTAGGCATTCCGAGCTGTTCCAAGATCCGGCTGGTAAGAGAGTCTATGAAGAGAGGGAGGGAGAGAGAGAGAGGTATGTAGAAAGATTACCTTTTGGGTCTCATTATTTTGTGAAGAAACGTTGAGCTTACGGAACGCTGGTGGCGGCAATGAAATAAGATTTTCCTAAAGATTCTGCCAATTAAACGGAACAAACGGTGGGGACAAATAATTACGGATACTAAGGGTTTTATTGGGGCCATTTTCGGTGGTCCCGACTTATTGTTTGCGGCGAAGGTTGTAAATAAAATAAATTGAATGAAGATTAATTATCACTTTTACTGCGTGTAACAGACGTATGTATAAGCGGGGCGGGAGCGGTGGCGGGGCGGAGAGCGGTAGTCCTGGTCGGGCAAGATGTTTCGGATTTTTCGATGCATAGCTCTTTCTGATCACCAGCATTTGGCAAGCGTGGTGATTAAGCCATTACCCATCAGTTGTAGGGATGACATGGTGAAGGCCTTTGCCCAGCAGTAGGACAGATATAGGCTATATACTTATTAATTAACAAGGGACCATCCTCGACAACAGTGGTGCTATATTGAAATTAAGATTGGTAAACGAGCTCCCGGTCAACCTGAGTTTTTAGAGGCGCCCACGGATTATTACGCTCTCGATCCTATCTGAACCCCTCAGACAATTTAGTAGGGAAAGGGGATATGCGTGATGCCATTCATTCTAGGAACCTTCTGACGGTATTTCGATCACACGGCTTGAGGAACCCTTTAAGGTTCTCACCGTCCTAAAAAGTCCAGTGACGATGAAAAGGCCGAATAAGGCCATAAGAAAATACACTAAAAAAAGCTACCAGGTTAAGTCAAAATTTGACTTCTTGGCGGGAAAGTCATGTCTGCGGTTTTGTTTTATTTTCTAAAATTTGTGTTATGTCGAATATTAATGTGAAATAATGGTGAATTATTCACCGTTTAGTGTTCCTGAGTGTGCATGAGTGTTGGCAAATAAAACAAAACAGTGCAACGTCACTTTTCAAATACTCTCAAAAAGTCCGCATGAGATCTTATTTAGTAAAGCCCCACATCTTTACTGAGATACTCAAGGGGTTGGGGGTATATAATTTCTCACTAGGAATAGTATTCCCGGGTTATTTTATTACGTACTTACTGAAAGTTAGACGAAGTCCTATGTGACGGATATTTGAAAAACCGCTTCTGTTTTCGTAGCGACGACCTGAAGATACTTGGAGGCTTACAAACGCGTTTATAATGGTGGTTGAAGAGGTGCAATGACGTTAGTTTAATGGAAGGCGCTACTAGTTTTAGTACGCAGATTTTATAGTTTGTCGGTTTTTTTTTTTGTTAAATACAGTGCCTGAATGTGACCTAATGTTAAGTGATGACGAGGCCGATGGTTAAAGCACACTTCACCCGGGATCCTCATCTACTAAGGCACTGGCTATCTTATTTCTAACTGCCGGAACACAACAATGCCCCAAACATTTATGTTATGGCGACATATTTAGATAAGATGGTGGTAGCTAGCCAGACGGACAAACAAGCCCTACCACCAACCGAACCGAGTACACAAATATGTACCCCCCGCTGGGAATCGAACCCGGGACCACAGAGGCGGTTAAGATAGATATATGTTATTGTTAAGGATAACAATGTCATCATCATCATCATCAGCTTATTGTATGTGCCCACTGCTGGGGCACGAGCCTTCCCTATGGATGGATAGGGAGAAAAAGCGATAAACCACCACGCGGGCCCAGCGCAGATTGATGGTTTTAAACGGCTTCTAATGCAGCCGGGTTTGATGATTTTGTAATGATGATAAATTGATTGGTCACCCATCCAATGAGTGATGATGTTTATTATGTAAAATTATTATTACTACCCAACCATAGCATAGTAGCAAAATCTAATTACATTAAAGAAAAAATTAAAAAGTCTAACAATAAAATTAAAGCCACTTGGGACATTATAAACCGTGAAACAGGTAAATTTAAACCACGGGATAATACTTTCACTTTAAAAGTAAATGACAATTTAGTTAATTCAGACTCACAAATTGCTAATATTTTTGATGATTTTTTTGTAAATATACCTGTAACAACAACATCAAATTTAGATTCATCACCAGAAGTTGCACAAACTTTACTCAAAAAATATGTACCAAAATGTAATCTTTCTTTTCAATTTAAATACACTGATTCAATTAATATTATTAAAACATTCAAATCACTTAGAATGAAAAACACGAGTGATTTATGGGGTATATCTGTTAAAACAATTAAGGATATTATTCATTTTATTGCACCGTATCTCGCTGAAATTTTTAATAACTGTGTCGATAAAGGAATCTTTCCTGACCTTATGAAGTTTAGTAAAGTTATACCTTTATTCAAATCAGGAAACAAAGAAGACCCCAGTAACTATCGGCCCATTTCAATATTACCGGCGCTAAGTAAAATCTATGAAAAAATTATACTCGAACAGTTGATGACATATTTTAACACAAACAACCTTTTACATAGTAAGCAATATGGCTTTACTAAGGGTCGTTCTACTACTGATGCAGGTGTTGCTCTAATAAAACATATATTTGATGCCTGGGAGAAGTCTCAAAACGCTCTTGGAGTTTTTTGCGACTTATCCAAGGCTTTCGATTGCGTTGAGCACCGGACTCTGGTGATGAAGCTACATTATTACGGTCTTAAAGATTTTGCTCTAAAATTAATACAGTCATATCTTTGCTCTAGAACACAAACTGTCGATATAAATGGTACTAAATCATCTGGTTCTAATGTAAAAATGGGAGTTCCACAAGGGTCGATTCTTGGTCCTTTTCTATTCTTGATTTATGTTAATGACTTGCCATTCTTTGTAGAGAACTTCTGTGAAATCGTATTGTTTGCAGATGATACTTCACTCATTTTTAATGTAACTAGGTGTAGGACTAATTATGAAAATGTAAATAAAGCTCTTTCGGAGGTACTCCGTTGGTTTACTATTAATAATTTACAGCTTAACGCTAAGAAAACAAAATGTATTAAATTTGTATTACCAAATGTCAGAAATGAACCAATTGATATTAGAATAAACGGTGATCAATTAGAATTGGTGGATTCTACAGTCTTTTTAGGCATAACCCTTGACTCAAAACTTCAATGGAATCCTCATATATCGAAATTGGCCGGTAAACTCAGTTCTGCTGCTTATGCCATTAGAAAAATTAGGCAGTTAACAGACGTTGAAACTGCTAGAACAGTTTATTTTAGTTATTTTCATAGTGTCATGTCGTATGGCGTCCTACTGTGGGGAACAGCGGCTGATATTGAAACTATATTTATTCTACAGAAACGAGCAATAAGAACAATCTATAAACTAGGATCACGAACTTCCTTAAGAAATCTTTTTAGGGAGATTGGTGTCCTGACAGTTGCATCTCAGTATATTTATAATTGTATAGTTTTTGTACGTTGCAATATCAACTCCTTTACTAAACATGGTGACGTACACAATTTCAATACTAGAAATAAGACAAAACTTGTAATGCCACTGTTCAGGTTACAAAAGGTTCTTGGTTCTTTCTTGGGGCAAGGTATACACTATTACAATAAAATACCAAGTACTGTACTAGATTTACCTTTAGATAAGTTTAAAAAACATGTGAAATCTTTATTACTCATAAAAGGTTATTATACAGTCAAAGAATATTTAGATGATAAAACAGCCTGGTTATAATAAAAACAACATTATACTCTAGAATCATCATAATAAAATTAATTTATATAATTTGTATACTGATATGATAGCCTTTATCAACAGTGTCCTACAGATAACAAACAGTGTTGCGTTAAATAGATCACTAAGTTTTTTTTTATTTAGAGTATCTTGAGTGTGTCATGCTCTCTTTACTGTCTCTACGGTGGTGGCGTGTGCGTCGGGTCGTTACGTTCCCTAAAATATGGTTGAGCGAAGCGATGGCTGATTCATATGTCATACTCGTGAACGGGTGCCGCCTGTGGAGGCTGGTCTGCTCACGCTTACTTATCTTATTTTTAGTATTTTTCACTATAATTTGACTTTGTTTTTCTTAAACAATTTTTGACTTCTACGATAGTACTGTAGTGGTACTGTATGACATTGTGGAAATTGTAACTTTTACCTGATGTAAATTTGTTAGCGTAGATTTTTTATTTTGTGTTTATTTTTTTATTTTTTTACATGTTGTGGTTGTCTTCTATATTTTTGTGTTTATTGTAATGGAAAGTGTCCTGCTATGATAGGGCATTTTCCAATATTTTTGACGCTGTAAGGGAGAAAAGAGCTGGACACTTGCTGAGTTTCTTGCCGGTTCTTCTCAGTACAAGATCTCCCGCCCAGAGTAGACTTACGAACCGATGGCATAGTGACATTCATAAGAGCTACTTGTAGCCTAAACTGAATAAATGATTTTGAATTTTGAATTTTGAATTTTGAACCAGCAAAAGTTAGTTGTATAGAAGACCATAGAACGTTTTGTAAAAACTAATCGGTGGTCAAATAAACGGCCAAAGAAGGTGCACCTACAAAGAAAGTGGCGCAATTATATCTCCATTCAGTGTTAAAGTACAACTGTAGTGGTATCAGGGATGACCATTTCGGCCTATTACAGTTGATGTAACAGTAACGCAATCTCTATTTGATGACATACAAGCACCACCGCAACGCTACTACAGTACCTTTTTGTACTGTAAAAGAGTTCATGATTACATTACTTCACTAATATTCATCATTCATTCATTTTACATTCGTTCACGCCGCTGCAGTGTCTCAGTAAAGAAAAGAAAAAAATAATTATAATAAAAAATGAATACTAGGATATCGTGAAAGTAAGATATTATTTTGTAATTAAATTATTCATCTCTTACGGGGAAAATGACGTGCGACTGTAATTTTACTGATAAACTATGTACGGGTTTACGACAATATTTGAATGCCCCTCTCGAATTATTGAGCTTTTACTAAAACAATTACGAATTTTTTGTCATAAACATACTTCCAGCTTCCTGAACTCTAATATAGCACTTGTTATGACAGATCACAACCACCATTACGTGAAATTAGGGTTCCTTCTGAGCTTGTCCTTGTGCCTTAAATGTGATGAATATTTTTTATTAAACTTATAAAAATACCATGTCAGAAAATATGGGTATATAAATCAGCTCTATTATTTATTAATACTCTTGAGTTTGTGTGTTAAAGTTGCTGATTTTCCTTAATAGAATATTATTGAGCTTTGGGAACAAAAAGTGTTTTTTTTTCTTTTTCAGTGCAATATTAAGCAAAATGGTTGTCATTATAAATATCGATAAGTTTTTAACGCGGGACGACTTAAAGCTACTTGCGGTAGCAGAATGGCCGTGGGAAATCACACATTTGAAAATCATCAATCATCACATCTGAAATACTGTCACACCTGGAATCATTGTCCATTTTTAAATAATTCTCTATTTCGTCATTAACGTAAAACGTATTTTGTACGGAACCATTTTCTATAATTGAGTCTTCAACTGGGTTTTGACTTTGACGACGTTGCTGTTTCCTCATATTGTCTTTTCACTTCTCGTCTATAAGTCCCACTGCGTTTGAATCTTTTCCATAATCCGAAATTCATTTTTCGTAATTTATGGACATATTGGTTACGCTGCGCTGAATCAAAATGTTAATTACCTAATATTGTTGTAGAAGAGCGATAGAAATGCCTTTACAAAACTAAATTATCATTTAAAAGCATTGCTAGCCTACCTTTATAGACAGTAATTATGTTTTAAAAGAGAAAGGATCTCCGTTATAGTATTATTGTGTAATAGAGGGACTATAACAGTTTTTAAAAAACAGTCCTGTTCTAAAAAAGTGTCTTTGTGATAAGTTTATCACTACGACTATAACGACCGTTAACACACCTTTATATGACAATTTGAGCTACATAAATGTAATTTGAAACTCAGCTATATCACCAAATAACTCTGTTGTAGACTTTTTGTGCCCAATATAGTACTATGTACTGTAAGGACGATCTAAAAACCCACAATATCACAATATCGGCCTATTCTTGAGTTTTCATCTCTACTATAACGAAAGACCCATTATAGTTCGTTCAGCACCTTTATTACGTAAATCAGGCGCATTAGAGCGACAGTAAACACTGTTATAAAGTTCTATCGTTGTATACTAGTCACATTGGAGGTTGCTATAACGCCTGACTATAACAGCTATACAAAGTCGCGAAGTAAACCTTTACATCAATTCCTAATAGGTCGTTTTTCCTGTATAAACTTATAGAGCAAAAATGTATTGTCAAACACTTTTACACAACAATCGAACACCGCCAAAAACCTTTATACATCGTTTATCTAGCTTTTTTGAGATATAAGGTTTGGTTATAGGGCAAAATTGCTGGTTGGGTAGTGGTCGCCCAGTGGTCGAAATTCAACCGTAATTTTATTAAAGCTGCACGGATTGTATCCCAAGCAATGAAAAATTTAAAAAGATTGGCATTGACAGATGTCGGCCGCATTAAAGACAAACAATACGTGTGTGTCAAATATGCATGTGTGTCAAATACGTGGTAGTGTGTGTAATGTTATTTTTGTTGATTTAATGTGTTTTGTATGCATAATTTAAAAAAAATTAACATTCGGGTAACCTTCTCTATATAAACTATAAGTGTGCGAAATTTCATACTCCTCCGTCCGCGCAATTTTTGTAAAAACGGGTACAAAAAATATTATAGAAAATGTTTGTGATTTACACAAAAATGTTTCCTCGAGACCATCTTACTTACCGGGTCAGGTGCACTATTAAAATATATCATGGTTGCGTCCAAACAAAATTTGTTTGAAACGCTCACAAGGACCTTGGTGTATGCTCTGATACCGATTTTAACCTCTGGCCTGTCTGAATACCAGACACAATAGAATTTCAATTGTTTGGCGCCGTGGATCCATGTTCCGACATACCAAAACTTAAGGGATCGTGGGAGTCCTTTGCCAATTTTCACCCTTTAGACCCCTTTTTACCTCTACTTTTTTTATAATTTTACGCAAATATTGTTGCGAACAAATTACAATTTGAAAAAAGAGAGAAGACAATGTGTTGAAAAAAAAACCAAAAGCGGGATTCGAACTCGCACCCTGTGACATGCTGGGTTAAGTGCACTGCTAACTATGCTATAGTGGCTCAATCCAACTCGCCGAATTTAATCAACACTATCTATTTTTACTTTATAAGTCAACTTCTTTATCTTAACTTTATCTTATCTTTACTGATCTTTCAATATTTGTAAAAGTATTAAGATCGGATGTTGATGACGTAGTTGTCGACATTGAATAGGGCGAGTTGGATTGAGCCACGATAGCATAGTTGGCAGTGCACCTGACCCGGCATGTCATGGGGTGCGGGTTCGAATTCCGCTCGTGAATTTTTACACTTTGTCTTCTCTCCTTTTTCTACGTTTATTTATAGGCAGGGTAGTAGCACCAGAGTTCGATAAGAACCAGTGATGACATGTGTTCCTTTAATCATTAAAAATAGGGGTCTACAACTGATTTTAGTACCACCTGCTTCTTAGCTATCATCCCTTAAAATTTCTCTAAAAAATTATGTAAATTTTTTGGCGACGAAAATTTTGTCGATCATATGGGTCTTAAAGTGTCAAACACTGCCATTACCCGAGATATACAACGTGTAACAGAAAGGTGTGGTCAAAATGAAAAGGAGAGAAAGTAGAGTTATTTAGACATAATTATTAACATTAATTATTTGTGCAATTTTTTATTAAATATTGGAATTGTGACGTCACAATCAAAATAAACAAGTCACAGCAGTTTAGTAACCTCTGTGTAATTACATTTTTGATAATTACTGCTTGCTTATGCGCGCCTGACGCGCATGACTTCACTAATATAAATAATTAATTTACAATTACACGATTATTATCATTTTACGCAAATATTGTTGCGAACAAATTACAATTTGAAAAAAGACAAAGTGTTGAAAAAAATTCCCGAATCCCGCTCGTGGAATTTTTTCAACTTTTTGTCTTTTTTCAAATTACAGTTACATGACAAACTAATGTTAATAATTATGTCTCAGTAACAGCACATACAAGATCTAGATATCATTTATTTATTATTGAAAATTACAAAATTAAAATCTGAGATTATATTAACCTAAAGTAACTAAAACTAATACAAAACTAATATACGGCGTCTAACTAGTACCCAAGAGACTGGCGGCATTTCCACGTTGAATGGCAATGCTTAGTCTCTGATCAAGGAAAAAGCCAGCCTTTGGGTCATGGGAAGTGTCAACCAGCCGTTTGGAGATGTCATTAAACAAAACATGAGCATTCGGACCCCACGGCCCGAGGGTTTCAACCCCAAACGGCTCGAAAATATAATTACCGATGAGGTTATTATACTTTCGCCGCTTGAAGTTTTTTGCAGCCGCAGCAGCAGCACCAGCACAGCACGCAGTGCTAGGAAGATGGGATGGCGCAAGAGTACTCGTATCGACACAAGTTGCATCCCACACTAAAGGCCTACCCAACTTCCAAGGAAATAAAGACATGCCGTCCGGTCTCTTGCCATCGTCGCGTGCCAAGCCATTGGGTTCTAATACAGCTGGAACGCCGACGGTGACAAGAGCTCGTCGGATGATGTCATTAATGTTCGCGTGCCGTGCTAAGCGGCCCGCACTACGGCTGCAAGATAGGCCGTGATGTCCGAGGCCGTTGACAACTTCGCCACAGTGACAGCGACGATGGGGAGAACAACAAGATTGAATAAACTTTGGATCTTTTCTTTTTGACCACACCTTTCTGTTACACGTTGTATAAATAAATAAAACAAGTGAAAAGTGGCCTTGTATGAAAGCTGCTGGTGAAGCAGCTAGCGCGTTTAGGTTACGAACCACGATTTCTCAATCAGTTTTCTCAAAAAGTTGGTGGTGATGATGATGATGATGATGATGATGATGATGATGATGATGATGATGATGATGATGATGATGATGATGATGATGATGATGATGATGATGATGATGATGATGATGATGATGATGATGATGATGATCTATCTGTTCGGCAACTGAAGGACGCCTTTTTTTATTTTTTTTATTTAGATTTACTTACCAACGTTTGAATACATTATTATGAAACAAAGAATAATGCTACGGTTTATATCTAAATGCATCAATTTAAACACTTAGAAATGAAACAACTTTTACGGATCTACTTGCGTTTATTTTACACACTACTTTTTAATGTTTATCCTGACGTTTCGAACCCTTTGCAGGGTCCGTGGTCATGGTCACGTTTCATTTCAATGTGTAGTGTTCGCGTAAACTTTAGAAAACAATATTTAAACACTTAATTTAATTCAACCCAAGTTAACATACATTTCAGTAGTTTTTGTTAAACGTTCCTATTAAGCTTTGGACTTTAAAGCTTTACGAATACGGTTAAACATGTCAAAGCGAACATCAAATGTGTTGCTATACTTATTGATCAGTTTTCAGAAACGAGAGACTGGAGAATTAGCCCCGAAAACGCTTTATATCACATATAGGCAACCCCCAGCTACAACTTTTACCTGATGTAAATTTGTCAACGTATATTTTTTAAAGTTTACGCGAACACTACACATTTAAATGAAACAACTTTTACGGATCTACTCGCGTTTATTTTACTATACATTATTTAATGTTTATCCTGACGTTTCGGATCCTTTGCAGGGTCCGTGGTCACAGGGAGACTGAGGTGTTGGTCATCTCATAATTAGTTAGTAGCTTGTATACCCTCATTTAATTTAATCGGGTGCGTTCCGTTTTACGCAGAAAGAGCTTACAGTATCTTTTGGTCTGGCAGTATGGTGTTGGGGCTGGGATTTAATATTTTGTATGATGGGGTCCCAGGCTGGTGGTAGACTCCAACCATCTTCTCTATTAAAATTAGGATGTTTTTTAATTTCAATAGCCTCGCGTATCATCCTAGGGATGAATCGTTGTTCTCTAGCGAGTACTTGCAGTTTATCAAATCTGATGTAATGGTTGGGCCCTTCTTGGGAATGTTCGCATACTGCAGACTTATTTTCGCGCCTATGCTTGACGTCGGCTATGTGTTCTTTAACGCGGGTTCCTATACTTCTCTTTGTTTGCCCGATGTAAGAGAGCCCACAGTCGCAGTCCAGTTTGTACACGCCTGCATCTTGAAGGGGTATGTTGCACTTGACAGGTCGTAAAAATTGGTTGATCTTCTTTGGCGGCTTGAAGTAAGTGTTGATTGAAGCTCGCTTTAAGATATGTCCAATCTTGTCAGTGACACCTTTCATATATGGAAGTACTGCAGGTTGGTATATTTTTTATTTTGTGTTTTTTTTACATGTTGTGGTTGTCTCCTATATTTATTGTGTTTATTATAATGGAAAGTGTCCAGCTATGTTCGGGCATTTTCCAATATTTTTGACGCTGTAAGGGAGAAAAGAGCTGGACACTTGCTGAGTTTCTTGCCGGTTCTTCTCAGTACAAGATCTCCCGCCCAGAGTAGACTTACGAACCGATGGCATAGTGACATTCACAAGAGCTACTTGTAGCTTAAACTAAAAAAAATATTTTGAATTATGAATTTTTGAATTTTGAACAGCTCGAAGACGCATACAGATCTTGTCACATCCAGTAGGTTTATGTCCTCATTCCTTCTGTTTATTCGGTACGCCCCATAAAGACTGAGAGCCTATTGTTTTACCGTCTAGTGAGAGTAAGCCGTGGGCACTCGAGTGTTTTACACACGTGACAATGGCTCCTTACTCCTAGTGAGGCTGCTACTTGTGTCAGTGGCTGTATTTGTGTCTGTGGTTGGTTATTGACTTAGAAAGCGCGTGTCTTAAAGCCTACGCAAACCGGAACGGCATGGCAAAGGATTTAATTTTTTAATAATAAACATTCAAACATATCGAAATATAAATAAGACAGCAGAAGCTGCCGAGGCATACTTCGACGTGACGTGGCAAGGCTTTGGAATGTCGCGGTATCTAAGCGGCTGTTGTGCGCTGACTGGCGGCAAAATACTTTGCCATGCCGTCCCAGTCTTCGTAGGCCTTTAGTTTTATTGTCTAGTAGTAAGTAATAGCCTATAAATGTCCCACTGCTGGGCAAATGCGTCCATCATTGAAATCAAGTCATCGTTACAATTGATGGGTAATGGCTTAATTATATACCACGCTTGCCAAATGCGGGTTGGTGTTAACAAACCAAGGTTATATTTTGAACAATCCGAAACACAGTTTGCCCGAATTGATTGAACCGCCTCTGTGGTCTAGTGGTTAAGACCACCGGTTTAGACCCAGAAATCTCGGGTTCGATTCACAGCGGGGGGTACATGTTTGTGTACTCGATTTGGTTGGTGGTAGGACTTGTTTGTCCGCCTGGCTAGCTATCACCATCTTATCTAAATATGTCGCCATAGTTCCGGCAGCTACAGATAAGATAGACAGTGCCTCACTAGTTGAGGATCCCGGGTGAAGTGCGCTTCCACCAATTAGCCTTATCATCAATTAACATAAGGTGAGATCAAGGCACTGTGCTTTCCCGTAAATATTAACAAAAAAAAAAATGAACCTGAAGGTCTTGGGAATTGAAGCCAGGATCTTCGTATATCAGACCGAGCACTTTGCCACTCGGCCACCGAGGAGATGGAGTGTTAAGATTTTAGTAATCGATCGATCGCCTGTTTAGACGCCTTTGTCAAAATCTTCGAGTTAAATAATCTGTTCAATATTTTATAATAAGCTTAAATTTTTTTTACTTTTTATTTTTAAGTGTTAATTGCTACACTTAAGCTGAATATAAATATTTAATAAGCTTATAAACTTATTTTTTTATATAAGCTTTCGCCAGCACTAAAAGACGTGAAAACTATAAAAATCTAATAATAATAACAAACTAAAAAATGTTGTTTTGAACTAAAAAAATTTTAAAGTCAAAGTGTTGAAAAATTTCACGAAGACAAAGTGTTGAAATAATGTCATGGGGTGCGGGTTCGAATCCCGCTCGAGGAATTTTTTCAGCACTTTTTTTCAATTAGTAATTTGTTCGTAATAAAACCATAATCATAACTAAATTTAGTTAAATTGCGTTGTCGGTTTGTTTTCTAATTCGCTTATGCGACATCTCAAAAAATATTGTTTTACGAAGTAGGGATCAGTAATTGGCAGTTGGATAAATATACTATGTAAAAACTTATTTATAAAGTGCTGTAGACTCCATTTTTAAAAATAAATTTTAAAAAAAGCTTAACTACTAAATTTGGTCGGAAGAGCTCGAGATGATAAGTTTTTGGTCACCTAACCGATGATCGGCCTTCGCGAAAGTTGCTTAACCACAGCTCTCACATACAGGGCGCGTTAACCACTGCGCCATCGACCTCCTCAATCGACATAAAATACGCCGAAATAAAATGTAATAATGGTCTTAACCGAGTACTCGTATAAGTAATTATAGTTTCCTTCAAAATCCTTGGAGCATTTTTCGCTGTTACTCAGTTTCCGTAAGTCGTAAAGTTTAGGCCAAAGAGACGTGTTCCGTATTCGTGGTTAGACATTTCCTACATCAAATCATGTGATGCGACCATTTAACCGACGCTCAGTCGGAACTACCGCACTCTTGCGATATTACCCGCGATGGTGGTAGAACAACATTAGGCGCAGCGACACTAGCGCCACAAGCATTCAAGATTTTGAATCGAACAGTCATCTGTCGAGAGCTCGGTGCAACAGTCACGTTATACGCCGTGCGTTACAGCGTTTCCCTCTAGAACCTATCAACCCTGGCCAGGGTCTCGGAAGACGTCGTACGCCTTCACCAGTTCAGGAGTTGCGATTCTACGTGAGAAGCCGGCTGTTGCAGAGGAAAGGTGAGTCGTACTCACTTGCTTTGTTGTCGGATTTGTGCAACCCGAGTCATCGATTTTTAATTAATTTTCCCCTAAAAAATACAGTCTACTTGTCGATACAACAAGACGTTTTCTGGTGTGATAGATTACTTCGTAACATAAACTTTGCTTGTTGAGGCGAACTCACGGATTACTTACGCCATATCGAATGCCAATTGATCGAATATCAAGTGATCAACATAAGAAAGAGAAATAAATACATTTTATTTAATTTATTATTACATTTATTATTCTCGACAACCATTAATAAAGAACACTGACTTTTTTTTAACCCAGGTCAATGCGTTACGCTTACTTGACCCGGAAGGAGCCAAAGTTATGTAGGACTCACCCGTTCGCCTTAGCACAACCACTGACAAGAGGAGAAGCCTCAAGCCAGCTGTCATGGAGGAAGACAGAGGGGCATGCCCACTAATACCTCCCCCAGGTATTATCCGAACGCGAACGACGGAAAGTAGGAAATCGCCTAGTGAATCTTCTACCCTCTACCCACGGCCTGAAGGGCCCACCGTGAGGTAAAACAGCAGAAGGCTGTCCTTGCAAGGCAAACTCGCTCACCCGGGGGGGGGGGGGGGGGGCAAGAGCTGGGCATAACCCCTTCTCCGTCTCCGGCGAGCCGGGCCAGAACAAGGATCATCTTCTCTAGCCCGCTCAGCCTCCTCCTTAAGTGCGATGACCTCTTAACAGAAGTCCTGCATCGCACTCCAGGCCCTCACGTCCTCGACCATAGCTTTGACTACGGTCGGGAGAGTGACGGCGGTGATGAAGTACACTGTGCCTGCAGCAACGTATGCATAACTCGACAATGTCCTGTTTTAATTCTATTTTATATTCTTTACGTTTATATTATTATTAATATTTTTTCTTTTCCATTTTGTTTAAGAATTTTTAGTGTATAGTGTTAGTCAAATAAATGCCTATTCTATTCTATTTGATCAATTAGCATTCAAAATATTGTAGGTTACCCAAACTCATATGTTTTCTAGTTGCATACTTATTCGTTTTGTAGTTTCTGTATGTTCTAGCGCATGTTAATGAAGGGGCATGCTTAATTCAAGCGTTTCATACGAGTACTATATGTATCTCGAAAGTTTTTAATAGAACTGCATTGGATTTGCTTACTTAGCATAGTAAGTTAGTTAGCAGGCAGCAATGAGATTGGGATAAGATTTTTGTGTAACCAGTGAGTGTAAGTAGCCATTTTCAAGTGTCAGTATTTTTTAAATAACAATACTAAATTAAATAAATAATTTAAATACAAATGTACTATGAATTATAGTGGACTACTCCGGTTCTGTTCGCCAGCTCCTCATATATCTAGTGAGTATTTACATATATATCGGGCGTTTGGTAATAGATTATAGCCCCGAACCATATTTTAACACAATAACACCTGTATATGGTAAAGTTTTTTGTGGTTGTATTATTTTCGAGGAGCTCGATGGCGGTCTGCGAGTGCTGAAGTTAAGCAACTTTCGTAAAGGCCGGTCATCGGATGAGTGACCAAAAATGTATCATCTCGAGCTCCTCCGTGCTTCGAAAGGCACGTAAAGCCGTTGGTCCCGGCTGCATTAGCAGTCGTTAACAACCACCAACCCGCACTGGGCCGCGTGGTTACCACCACGTATGGCTCGTTCTCCCTATCCATCCATAAAGGCTCGTGCCCCAGCAGTGGGGACATAAAATGAGCTGATGGTAATGATGATAATTTTCAACACATTTATGTATTACCACCATTTGTACATCGCAACAGTTAGTGCTGTAAACATTGACACAATGACGCCTGGTTAACGTAACTGTAAGATATCAACGTAATTTCAGGGCACCGTCAATTTTCAGCGTCTCGCGATTCCTTTGATGTATCAGCGAGTTGGTTTGCCGAACCCGGGTGAGATGTGAGTCACGTTTCAACGGCGTTATTGGAATACTGTTATGGGACACTGTGGAGGGAACCTTAGGGATTGTGTAGGAATCGGGTGACAAACCGAATTTAATAAAAATGAAATAAAAACTTTTTTCTTTTTTTCCAATTGTAATTTGTTCGCAACACTATGATCATCACTAGCTTTAACCACCTCGGGGTCCTGGGTTTGATTCCTAGCGGGGGGTACATGTTTGTGTATTCAGTTTGGTTGGTTGTAGGGCTTGTTTGTCCACCTGGATAGCTACCACCATCTTATCTAAATATGTCGCCATAACATCAATTTTTGTAGCACGTTGTGTTCCAGCAGCTAGAGAAGAGTAAGCCCGTGGCTCAGTAGAGGATTCTGGGTGATGTGCGCTTCCACCTTTGTTCGGCCATATCATCACTTATCATCAAATGAAGGCACTGTGATTAAGACATAAAAAAGCTATATCCCCACTGCTGGGGCACGAGCCTTCCCTAAGAAAACACTGAGAAAACTGGCAATCATAAAAGACGTGAATTCAGCTTAAAGAAAGATGAATTCACTCCAAGGACGGAACATAGTGATTTGATTGAGTGAAGAACGATGATAATACTGATGTTGATGATAACGGCATTTAAGATGACGAGTATAGCATATAATTCAATCATACTACATTAGGAGGGGAGGTCATCGTATTTTTAGAGATACTTCTTCATAATAAACTATGAAATCTGTGACACTGTCATTGTATTTTATAATAAGAATCTTATTTATAATTATGACACTAATTTATGGGACAGTGGACCATTTTCTATTACATAGTGTTATTATTTGAAGAAGACAATGTTATTTTATATGACCAATTTTTACGATGATAAGTATATTGCATTATTTACCCAAACAATTCGATTCCATCTCAACACGTTTCAGTTCTAGCGTAATATTGACTTATTATTTACATATTTTAGGACAACGCATCTATTTTAAACCAACGTCATGATATTTTAACAGGTTCACTGTCCAAAACTTATAACAATGGTTAAATCAATTGTTACAAACCATATGTGGTCTGCAGGACACTGAACCGGTTAAGATTAAGCGAATGTAATTTTTTTCAGTGGCGGTGGTTATTAACGACTGCTAATGCAGCCGGGCCCAACGCCTCATCATGATCATCATCATCAGCCCGCATTAGTTCACAGCTACGCAAAAGCTCGCGTGCACGCCACTGCGCACGATACGCGGCTACTCTCAACTCAGCACCATTACGAAAACACAAGCGCATAAAAGTCTCCCCGCAATATTTTCCTGAGAAATGATTGGAAAGACGTGAAAAGTGGCTCAAAAGGCAAAAAATATTTTATAAAACTTTATAAGGTAATTTTTTATGTTGCAATCCTCAAAATCATGAGCCATCTCCCCGCTCGATCCTCTAAATGCCACTACACATTTACAGAATACACTAAACATGCACATTAGTTTAGGCCC
Source organism: Eudonia mercurella (assembly GCA_963082485.1). Classification (NCBI taxonomy): domain Eukaryota; kingdom Metazoa; phylum Arthropoda; class Insecta; order Lepidoptera; family Crambidae; genus Eudonia; species Eudonia mercurella. Next base: position 13,393,373 of record OY720043.1, read on the forward strand.
AAGACACCGTACTCGTAGAACAAGGGTACGACGAGCCGGTTCACACGCGCTCTATACCAGGTACAGACATGTACCTGGGCGCTTCTCTCCACTACCACGGCCCGGTCAACCCGAGCCGAGGCCGCCTTTAGAGGCGCCCTCGGGTTGTTCCGCTCCTGGATCCGATCCGAATCTCTCGGAGAATCTAGTAGGGCATGGCATCACCCACTAGTGCGTGATGCCGTTCCCTCTATAAAACCTCCGAAGGTTATTCCTTTTACAAGGCTTGAGGAACTCTTTAAGTTTCTCGCCGCCCCCAAAAAGCCCGGTGAAACTGAAAATGCCAAGTAGCAATCAGCAAAATATCTCAAAAAAAATTGTGTCTTGATTTTTTGTATCCTTTTTAAGGTAAAATACCATCTTCTTGTGGCTACAGGGAGACGGTAACAAAAATTAAAATTCGAGCAGCTCTTTGTAGTGGCAAAATTGTAAGTCACTAGAAGCTTTTATATTAAGTATTTTTCGTTTTCGTCAATGTGAACGAATGGTGAATAAATCTAGCACAAACACTTAGAAATTTACACAACAATATATTTAACAAAGACCCTGTGCAACATAACATTACTTTGTAAGACTAACAAGGAAAGCTTTTACCATTTTGTATTGTTATTGAGACATAAATCATTTAATTTGCCTTATTCCAGATGTGAGCGAATTTAATCTATTACTAGAACGGTGAGTTAACTCAGCACGTTTGTAGCAACACTGTGTTCACAAGATGTTGCCAATATTACATTGCAATCAGAGTATACAACGTGTAACAGAAAGGTGTGGTCAAAATGAAAAGATCCAAAGTGTATCCGATATAGATCTAGTATATGTTGTTACTGAGAACATATACAAGACTGTTTCTAGAACTACTTGTAAATTGCCTATCGGCCGGTACACCCCTTCATATAGTGCATGTGCGCGTGTGTGTTTGTGTGTGCGCGAAATATGAAATGAAATAAAATTTATTTTGCATAAAATGTGGTACAAAAGGTCTTAATAATAAGCAACTTCTTGGTAGAAGAAGAAGGGATGAAGCTGAGCTGGTGCTCAGCTTCATCTTCACGACAGTCGTGTCGTGGCTACGTCGTCAACGTCAGCTCGCCAAGTAAGCCCCAAATATCATAATTCCACCCCTTTAGCTCCTTAATCCTTCCTCGTCCCACGTCGCTGTATCGGCATTGCCTTCCCGGCAGCCGATACAGTTACAACAAGGTCCTGACCGAGTTTTGGCTCGCTTCGTAACTATGGATGAAACATGGCTCCACCATTATGATCCTGAAACGAAACTACAGTCCATGACTTGAAAGAGGCCGTCATCTCCAACGCCTAAGAAGTTTAAGGCAATTCCATCCGCCGGTAAGATTATGGGCTCTTTTTTCTGGGACAGCCAGGGGGTGATAATGATTAAAAACCTCAATCATGGAGTCACAATTGCGGGGGCCTTATACGCAGAACAAATAAAAAAAGTGCGTCAGAAAATACGCAAAAATCGCCGCGGCAAACTTGCTAAAGTTGTGTTGTTTCACCAAGATAACACCCCCCCCGCACACAAGTTCCGAGTTGCGATGACTGCTATCCAAGATGCTGGATTTGAATTGATGGAACATCCTCCATACTCACCTGATCTTGCGCCTGGTGATTTCTACCTGTTCCCACGGTTAAAAGAACAACTGAGAGGTCACAAATATGGCAATGATGAGGAAGTGATTGCCGCCGTACATGATTTTTTAGGCGATCGAGATGAAGATTTTTTCAAGAAGGGAATCTTAGGATTAGAAAAACGACATACCAAGTGTATATACCTCAAAGGTAGTTATGTCGAAAAATAAAATAACACCCCTAGTATAAACAAACGGTATGAAAAAGTAAAACAAAGGTTTTGTTTTCAATTAATTTAGGCTTTATGTTTTAATTTTGTTTGCTTCCACCACAAATAGAATTATTTACTCTGTGGTTTCCACTGTTAAAAAAGTGACTGTGTGTGTTTTTAAGTGACTTTTGATATATTTAATTTTACTAAGAAAAAAGATGCTTCAACAAAAAATGGCTCGGATGTTAGTGACGGTAGTTGTTGACATTGAATGGGCGCCTTTGGCTTTCAAAGTAAAAAGTGTTGAATAATTTCGGCGGGCTGGTTAGAACCACGATAGTTCAATTGGAAGAGCACCTGACCCGGAATGTCAGAAGGGTGTAGGTTCAAATCCTGCTCGTAGAAAATTTTTCAACATTTGTGTTTTTGTAATTTGTTCGCAACAAAAATTGCGTTAAAAATTATTTGAACATTTAAAAAATGGCTGAAACTGATTCAGTAACCCGTTCTTAACCAACTACTTTCAGGGTTTTTTTTTATATAATAATATAAACGGACATGTTAATTACGTTACATAATTATTTTATACCTATTTACTATAATATGATAAACAAAATACAAACAAAAGTTACTTACAGCTTAGTAGAGAAATATGTAAAACACAAATGGGCCGCCCACACAACACTCCAACGCGATTGTCGACATGGATAATATATATAATATAATTATTGTTATTAATAGATTTTCATTAAGCGCTTTATCAACGAGGCTTTAACGTTGTATCAGAAATCGGTAAGAGGCGCTCAAATGCGATTATCCACTCAATAATGGGCAGAATTGCTCGTTGAATGGGGGCGAGATCCTGGGCACAGAATATATAGGTACCTACAGAAAGGCGGATCCATATAAACGAGCGATAGGTGCCCGCACACGTAGACGCCTTTGTACTTTGATCTTGGCTATAGATACCAGGATGCGTAGTGAGAGTTTCACTTAAGTTTAAAGAATATTTATTTCTTATTAAAAACCATACAGTCACTTACATAAGAAATTATTAATACTAGTGGTCGCCCAATGGTCGAAATTCGACCGTAATTTTATTAAGGCTGCACGGGTTGTATCCTAAATTCCTAAGCAATGAAAAATTAAAAAAGATAGAATGTGAGTTTCGATTGGCGTTGACTGATGCGGTGATCAGTGCCATAAACAATTAAAATTCTATTGTCTGTATTCAAGGTAGAATGTAGATGACAGATTAAAGACAAACAATACGTGTGTGTCAAATACATGATAGTGTGTGTAATGTTGTTTTTGTTGATTTAATGTATTTTTTATGCATAATTTAAAAAATACATTAACATTTGGATAACCTTCTCTATAAAAACTGTAAGTGTGCGAAATTTCATACTCCTCCGTCCGCGCAATTTTTGCAAAAACGGTTACAAAGTTTTTGCTTCACGTCAATATTCAATATATAGATAATGTAGGTAGGTCTAACTGTCCTGTAGTTAGCAAATGTATTGGGTTTGGGAATCGTCTCTCAAGCAGGTTCGAGTCAATTTGTGTACTTACATGGAATGGTGAACCCACAGACCTGTTACTGCTGTATCCATTTGGTTATTCCCGCAAAAGCGTGTACATGCAATTTTCGGACAAAATATGAATTCATTATAGACTTGATGAGAATGTATGTACTCTGAAAAATGTGCCTTTTAAGTTTACATTTAAAAATATTTATGGAATTTGAATTTTTTATAGAATCTGGCAATTTATTAAATAAAAGTGCTCCCTCAGAGGTTATAACCTTCCGAACATTTTGTTCTTGATTTTGGCATTAGGAAAAGTTTTTTAGGTTTTCTTAGGCTATATTTTGGAGTTTCGTTATTTGTTTTAAATTTAATTTTTGAATGAATTTTATTATGCAGTATTTTATAGATAAGTATTAGGGTTTGAAAAAGGTATAATTGGGTAATGTTCATTAATTTTATTTCCCTGTAAACTGTTTCAGTACTGGTTCGATAGTTATAATTATATAAAGATTCAATGATTTTATTTTGTAATGTTTGTAGTTCTTTTAATATTGTTTTTGATGCAATTCCCCATAATGCAATTAGATAAGTAAATGAGATTTCACAAATGAGTTATAGAGCATAAATCGAACTTTTCGAGGAAAACAGCCAACACTGTGCCGTATATTTCTAAAAAACGAGACAAGTTTTGCCTTTATGTAGTCAACTTGTGAAGTCCACATTAGGTGGCTGTCAATTCTTAGGCCAAGATATTTTTCTTAATTTTTTTTCAAATATGGCTATTCCATCTGTAGTTAATTTATAATGATTCTTTTTTTTCTATTTTTCGGTTTAAAAATACAATAACAAGTTTTTGCAGTGTTTATTGTAAGTAAATAACATCGAAACCAATTGAATATAGTGTTTAGATCTTCCTGTGCCTGACGTATGATTACATCTATGGAATTACCAAAATAAAACAAACATGGTGTCATCTGCATACAGAATTAGTTTACCAAGTAGGTTGATTTCACATATGTATATTGTTGATGTATATCCACTTGCCATTCGAACACATGAATGAAAACAATATTTTTTTTTATGCCTCTTGATAAAAACAAAGAGCGTTCAATTTTGGCATACCATTCTCGTTTTCGTTAACGTGATCGAATGGTGACTGAAACTAGCACTAGGCATTACCTATATCATTTGAGGCTAGACGCGGGAGAAAGCAAGTCGCGCGTGAGTCAGCTGGGTCACGCGCACTTTGTTAGAAAGAGTCGCCGACGACGTCCATATAAAAACTGATGCGTATTTAATTGTTTAAACACTACAATAAATCAGTAATGTTGCAGTTTTTGATTTTGTTACAAATTCTTAAACTTTTCAAAATCCTAACATATTGTAAGCGTTACCCTAGCGCTACAACCGAGCGTAGGTAATAAAGCTATTGGCCGGAGCCGCCCTTCTGTACCTACATATTTTGTATCCTAGGAGGGTCCACTCGAATCGACGGAAATGATAAAATGAAGGTTGCCGTGAAAACTTTTGCTTGCAAAAGAAATTGCCTGTTGAGCCAATTCAATTAGATATTGTTGTTTTGTATTTCTGTTATATCGTTGGGAACAACATTGGTAATAATATTTCCATTACTATTTTTAAGAAGGAAAATAAATGTACGTTGTCATGGCCTCGTTCAGGGTGAACGAGCGGTGACTAGGGCTGCGGCGAGCCACAGTGCGTCGCGAACTGTTCTAGCGTTTAGTCCTAAATAAGGTTTTTTTTGGAAAGAGTTTGCTGTTTGCAATTTTCAGGCATTTTCAGCTGCACCGGGCTATTTTGAGGGCGGCGAGAAGCCGTGTAAAACGAGGCACCGTCGGAGGATTTCTAGTGGGAACGGCATCACGCACTAGTGCGTGTTCCCGTACCCTACTAGATTATTCGAGTGGTTCGGATCAGATCGGGGAGCGGAACAACCCGAGGGCCTCTAAAGGCTCGGACCTCGGCTCGGATTGACCGAGCCGCGGTGGTGGGGACAAGCGCCCAGGTACATGTCTGTACCTGGTATAGAGCGCGTGTGAACCGGCTCGTCGTACCCTTGTTCTACGAGTACGGTGTCTTGGGCCTAAACTAATGTGCATGGTTAGTGTATTCTGTAAATGTGTAGTGGCATTTAGAGGTTCGGGTGGGGGGCCTACTTCAGGTGTTGCAAACCATGGATCTTCATCATTATTATCATCATCAGCTCATTTTCGAGCCTTCCAACCACCACGCGGGCCCAGTGCGGTGGTTGTTAACGACTACTAATGCAGCCGTGACCAACGGCTTTAAGTGTCTTCCGAAGCACGAAGGAGCTCGAGATGATACATTTTTGGTCACCCATCAGATGACCGGCCTTTGCGAAAGTTGCTTAACCTCAGCACTCGTAGACCGGGCGCGTTAACCACTGCGTCATCGAGCTCCTCAAACCACATGAATGACGATTTATTATTCTTACTAGACAGTACTGTCTAACAAATTTTCTCAAAGGCCGGTCGGATGGGTTACCAAAAATTAAACATCAGGAGCTCTTTTGTGCTTTGGAAGACACGTAAAGCCGTTGGTCCCGGCTGCATTAGCAGTCGTTAACAACCACCAACCCGCACTGGGCCCGCGTTGTTGGTTTACGGCCTTTCTATCCATTGGAAGGCTCGCAGCTGTGGGAATATAAATATGAGCTTGTGAGGGCTGCATACTAAGATATTATTGACCTTTTATATATACTAGCGGTCGCCCATAGTCGAAATTCGACCGTAATTTTATTAAGGCTGCACGGATTGTTTCATAAGCAATGAAAAATTAAAAAAAGATAGAATGTGAGTTTGGATTGGCATTGACAGATATCGGCCCCTCCTCTTCCATTTTTGAAATTTTTTAAAATAATATATAAGCGTGTGTGTCAAATACAGGGTAGTGTGTGTAATGTTTGTTTTATTGATTTAATGTATCTTTTATGCATAATTTAAAAAAAAAAAATTAACATTCTGTAATCCTTCTCTATATAAACTATAAGTGTGCGAAATTTCATACTCCTCATTTCGCGCAATTTTCGTAAAAAGGGGTACAAAGTTTTTGCTTTACGTATTAATATATAAAAGATATACGTGTTGCCGCTATTGTACTGTTATTGTGTAGTAATTCAAATAGATTAAACGTAATGTGTCTGAGCAAACAAATGTAGAGCCACTACCATTTAACCGCACATATTATAAGCTACAAATCACTGGGCGGCGTGCGTGCCGACCCACCAGCAGGCTAGTAGAGTGGTGACCATGATTCTCGAAAAAAAAGGTTTTAATAAAAACAAATATAAGTCTGCCGAACTGCAGAGTAGTATGTCAGCTGCGGCTATTGTGGATTATTTGATTGCTAAGTACTTGCAAACTTATTGTATCTAACTTTTATTTAACATGGTATCTTCACTGTTAAGTGGATTTTGTAAATTCTTTAGAGAATCAAATATCTTTAACCGCAACTTATTACAATTTGTCTTATTAAAACACCGTTTACAATGTAAATTTACATTTTAAACTTTTTACATATAATTTGAATTTATAGAATAAAATAGAATAGAATACCTTTAGTTTAGACAACTATGGCCTATATAATATATATGGACCTCAAAAACTAACATACATATTATATAATACGATTTATTAACTTAAAAGCTATGTCTACCAACTCGACGTGACTATTAAGGTGCTATTCCGAACCGAGCTGCCAGCTGCAACTGCCGACAGCACGTGCAGCGGTTGCATGCAGTTGCAGCACTTGCAGTTGCAGCATGCAGCCGGAATAATTCTGAGAGTGAATTAATTGGTCCTCTTCAATTTAACTACAACAACTGAAAAACTCATTTTTTTGTAATTTACACGTCCGTATTGTTTGGTGGTCGCTGCACTACTGGACTGCCGTTGCCGTGTGTCTGCAGCAGCACGTGCAGTCGCCATCAGCTACATTTGCTGCTGCCGCGGCGCTTGGAAGCCATTTCCTATAAATACATATAAACCAGTAGTGAAGCAGCGGCCGACTTCATGCAGCCGCTGCACGTGCTGTCGGAAGTTGCAGTTGGCAGCTCGGTTTGGAATAGCACCTTTAGTATTTATATTCATAAGTTAACTTAGTATGACAGTTCAAATGTCGACGTATATTGTAACCAACATAACCTTCATGTCGGATCGTTAAAACATTACTAATGTTAGTTACTATTATATATAACATACCGAATTTTATGCCTACAAAACCACAGGCAATTTTAAACAATATTTAGTATAATAGAAGTTAGGACAAGGACTTTCTCAGCATCTTTTTCGATAAAGAAGTTACACTCTTAGAAAGTAACAGAAATTTTGGAGAAACTAAACAGGTCATGGTCACCCTAACCTTATTAACTGCTCAAGTTTTCAAGCAATTCATATTTTATTTTCTTCTGCAGCCAATCTCGTCTGCATACCTTAGTATTTTTACTATTGTTTATGTTTAAGAACGTGTTGATTGTTTTGGTGAAACAATCTTTTTTGTTTTTAGAATGGAAACAACAATGCCTGGCCTACTCATAACGTACTGGACGTTATGAGTCGGCCAGGCATTGCGTGGTGTCACTTATGATATTTGATGGGAAATTACGTCAGGTCTTTGCGTCGCCTATTCCACAAAGTCTAAAGACGAAACGTCTACAATCAGTACGTCCTACCGGTCATGACATACGTAGCCGAAACGTGGACACTCACGGTAGGGCTGGTTCACAAATTTAAAGTCGCTCAGCGAGCTATGGAAAGGGCTATGCTCGGAGTTTCTCTGAAGGATCGACTTCGGAATGAGGTGATCCGACAGAGAACGAAAGTAATCGACATAGCCCATCGGATCAGCAAGCTGAAGTGGCAGTGGGCCGGTCATATTAGCCGCAGAACCAACAACCGTTGGAGTAAACGAGTTCTTGAGTGGAGACCGCGTATCGGCAAACGTAGTGTGGGACGCCCTCAGACTAGGTGGAGCGATCTTCGCAAGGTGGCTGGCAAGAGCTGGATGAGAGTAGCCGCGGATCGTGCTTGGTGGCGTGTATTTGGAGAGGCCTATGTCCAGCAGTGGACTAGTATAGGCTGATGATGATGATGGTGATGACTTATGATATTATGAAAGAAAGAAAGAAATGAACAAAAGGTAACAAAACCTCATTTGATTGTTACTGTAACAGAACAAAAAAATATGTTAAAAATGTTAATGATTCAGTTTTGAGCCATGATAAGTCTTGAAGAAACCAGAGAAAGGTAGACAGAGAAATATTGTAAACCATCAGGTTAAGTTGATATAATTGAAAATACTATCGTAATACATAAACAAAATATATATTTAGTATCAATTGGAACGTGTTTACAATTAGTCCGATCCATAAATTCATAAGTTTGTTCTACAATATCATTAAAAGTTGGGCAAAAATCATGATAACGAGTGGCGGCGTTTAGTTGATATCTAATAGTTTATCAAAATTATTGTACCTCTGATTTTGTCTAAACAATCACCAATGGTCTAAACAACAAATCGTTCTTCTCACATTTTATATTTAACGAGCGGTTTTTAAATGATTATTTTTCAAATTAACACGTTAAATTCCCCATACAAAATTAGTATGGCCGCGCGGCATCAAATAAATATGGACGAAGACATTTCAAATAAAGGACGGCGCACACTTAAGGAGCTTGAGATAATACATTTTGGTCACCCATCTGATGACTGACCTTTGCGAAAGTTGCTTAACATCAGAAATCGCAGACTACTACGCCATTGAACTCCTTCTAATTTTTTTGTCTTACAAGTAATCAAAGTGCCTACATCTCACCTGATGTTATGATGATAATGTGGAAGCACATTTCACCAAGAATCCTTAAATACTGCGGAACTGACTATGTTATCTCTAGCTGCTGCAACACAACAATACTAGGAACTATTTAGATAAGATGGTGGCAGCTAGCCAGGCGGACAAACCAGCCCTACCACCAACCAAAAAACTACTAGATCGCAGAGGTAGTTAAAACAACAGTAGTTAAACATAATAATAATGACGATAAAAAAGCAAAATAAATAAATAAATAAATAATATTTGTTTACGCTCACACCAGATATCTAGCCCAAGATAAGCTTCTATGGAAACTCGTTAGTATGGTTAAACTAGATAACGGATACATAAACATAGAAAAACACCCAGACCCGGAATCAATTCAGAAAAAACTGTTTTCTCTAAATTGACCCAACCGGGAATTGAACCCGGGACCTCAGAGATGGCGCGATGCAAGACCCGGCGCGCTAACCACTCTACAATGGAGGTCGTCGAAATCAAAAAATCAAAAAATCTTAGAAAAGATACAAGATTACATCACAAGAGCTACTGAACATCCTTTTGCATATTGCAGCGCCCCCTAGCGAGGAATTTGTCAATTTATTAGCTAACCCCCATACCGATATGGAGGCAAATAACGGGTGTGTGCGAGTCGGGAAAGGAGAGGAGTCAATAAGGATGTGGTGTGCTACCAACTGCCAATATTCAATTGTCTCTCAATTTGTAAAAGGATAATGGCACCAGTGCCCTGATTCTCGTAACAAAAGCCGTAACGATATCGTAGCGACTTTGTCGTTGAACCCATTTTTGTATTCTCATCCGTCAAGCGAGCCGATTTTAAACTCGTCCAAACGAAGTTCCAACCGCATACGGTTAGTTGGAATTTCGTTCGAGCGACTTTAAAATCGGATGTTAGTATGAAAATGGTTTCGACGACTAAGTCGCTACAATATCGTTACTGTTTTCGTTACGAGAATCGGAGGGAAGTAATCAAAACTTTAAGCCCAGTGTTTCCAGTAACAAAGTTTACATCGCCAAAAAATAACATACATTTTTATTTTAATATAACAGGATCAAACGGAACGGGACAGCAAGGAAGCAGGTGGTTGGTATTCAAATGTTGCTAAAGACTTAATGTTACTCGCGTCCGTAGGATTACCCTTGGGACCCTACACGTGTGACGTGACCCTTGGGTGGTGCTAAATGAGTGAAAATTATTTACTTAGAATACAGGTTTGTACAAACATAATTACTACGAACAAAATAAAATTTAAGTAATTATACAACTTTTGTCACATTTTCTTAGCCTTAATTGAAATCACAAAATTTACTAAAGTTCGCCAATATCATACTGGCATACGGGAAGAAACCGTATGGAACGTATGAACATTTTATTGCCTTGGTGCTGTCTGGGCGCTTCACGCGAACGTTATAAATCATAGGCAAGCTGCGCCTTAAGCTTTACTTGAAAGCGTTATAGATATTTTATTAAAACTCAAGTCGCGGTGCGGTTTTAATATGACGAATATTTTCAGTACCACGGTAGTGTTTACTGTTTGCATAAAAGATTTTTTATTAGAAAATATTATTAATAGCTGTTCGGAAAGTTTGTGTTACCAATGTGGGTTCGTCATTAAGTGCACTACCAATTAGGCTATCGTGGTTACATCCGACCCAGTACTAATTAAACCAACACTTTTTACAAGATACTTGTACTGAAGATCAGCGCTACGTGTAATCCGTAGATCATGCCACAAAATAAGGAGAACCACAGAAGGTAAGCTTAATACAACCGCGCTCAAACAACACATAGACCCACCCTCTCACGGAATCTCTGAGCAGGATGCCTAGTGTGACTTTTGTTTACTATCCGTATTCATTCGATTACGTTTACGAAAACGAAAATTAGTATGGCAACATTTTAACTCTTCTCGTATGTCGCCAGAGGCGCTGCTTCAATGCCATACTAATTTTCGTTTTCGTAAACGTAATCGAATGAATACGGATTGTAAACAAAACTCACAGTAGGCACTCTGAAGCAGCTCCTCTTGGCGGCATACTATTACGAAAAGAGTTAAAAAGTTGCCATACAAATTCTAGTTTTCGTTTAGGCGAAGGGTAAGGCACACTAGCGCAGCTAATGGATTTAATTTGATAACTGCTAAACTGGATTTTTTTTTCAAACATTGCGGACCTTCCGACACTAGCCAACATCTAATATTTAATAATTGTGCACTACTTTTAGGTTTGTTTTTGTATTCATTCGCTAACACCAACAGTGACCATTGTTTGTGAATAAATGCGATAGCCCGTTTTGTGAATAAACCACGCAACAAAAAGTAGTGCACAATTATTAAATAAATATGCTTTCCTGTTATCGGACGGTACGCAATTTAAAAAAAAGATCCGGTCTGTTAGTAATTGTCAAATTATCAATTGGTGGCGCTAGTGTGCCTTACCCTTCGCCTTAAAGTAATCGAATGGCGAATGGAACTTGCACTTGGTACCCAGCTCGCAACAGTCCGAGCGCAGCTGTTGCAAGTTTCCGTGTGGTGAGAGGTCGTCTATGTGTGCGTTGCTCGTACACAATTGCATGCAGCTTACCTTCTGCAGTCTCATTATTTTATGCTCATGCTGAGTACAGGGTGCCCAGTGCAAGTTTCATTCGCCATTCGATCAGGTTAACGAAAACGAGAATTGGTATAGCAAAATGTTAACTCCTTTCGTATGCCGCCAGGAGACCGTAAAAGACTGTAAAAATGTGCAATGTAATCTTTTATTTTATGTATGTATTTCGTTTATTGTCTTCACATTAACCCTCTTTTTAGACTTTGTTTGTTAAAAGGACAAGTATTTATTATTTTCATTTGTTAAACTATTCTATGAAAACGCGGTGCGCATTAATCACCGGTATTTAATTTGGCTTAATTTTGTCCCAGTAGTCCCATGGGACAAGCGCCACTAAAATTTTGGACAAAGTCGTCTCAGTTGTCCCATGATGGAACAACTCAATGGGACTAGTGGGATAGACAGTTAAATTCTATGTTATCTTTTGGCGACGAAAACTGGTGTCGATCACTGGTTCCTGTTGAACACTGGTGCCTGCCGACTACCCTATGTCGAATCCACCGATGAAAATGAAAATAAAAATGAAAAATTGAGTTTCAAGCTTTAGAAGCCCGCCATATTGGATTTAGAATGACGTCACTTTATTTTTCGAGTTAATCTCAGCAAGCCCTTTCATTTGATACCCATGTTGTGGGAATGCATTAAAAATAATTAGTCCGCCATTTTGGGATTGCCGCCATTTTGGGATTGCCGCCATCTTGGATTTAGAATGACGTTAAACAATTAACCATGCATTGTCATCTGTTACTGAACTGAACACAAAATTTCAGCTCAATCGGTTGAAGATAATAACTGCTTCAAAATTGAGTTGCAAGATTCCACCCGAACATACATACATACACACATACATTGCAAGTTAAATAAAAGCTTGTAAAAAAATGTTTTTATTGCAACAGACACTAATTTACAAATTCATTAATTTTACCCTTCCTTTGCAGTCGGGTAAAAAGTATCAGGATTGGTTATGTCAGAACAACCACAGCCACCGTTTTTATAAAAGACTTTCGCCACAACAATAATATTGATAGCATTTTTGTGTTTCTATTTAAGTTGAGCCCAGCGGAACCTCTAGCGCAGATGATTACTTATAATTTGAAAAACACCACGATAGCATAGTTAATAGTGCGCATGCACTATTAACTATGCTATCGTGGTGTTACAAGTGTGTTACAAGTGGTGTGGTGTTACAAGTGGTGTTACAGGTGTTACAAGTGCATACTTCACCCGGTTATCGTGGGCTGCGAATTCAAATCCCGATCGTGGAATTTTTTTCAACAATTTTAAAATTGTTATTTTTGTTCGCAACAAAGTTTTACAAAAACCGTAATTAATTACAGATGATTTTATATCTTCATCTGTTGATGTGGTTCGTAACAAAATTAGCGTTAACATAGAGTAATTAATTGATAACGGAATTCTTACCATGTTTATTATAAGCGAGTATCCGATATTTCGGCGGCAGTCAGGGTTGATATTTTTTTAACATCTAACCGTAACCGTAAGGTAACATCTTTCCGTTCGCTTTCTATATAAGCAATTTGTGGGAGTGAAATGGGACTGAAGTATGTGTAACAGTGTAACAGGAAGTCGGGGAAGCTCGCAAGCGCGCGCCATTTTGTAAATTTAAAATCGATATTATGAACATGACATATTATTATTATATGTGACATATTGTGTCATTTGACTATCAAAGGTCATTTTGATATGTCAAATGTCTTCTAATGAGTATTTACTGCATTTATTATATATTTATAAAAAGATGTAATACCTGACCCATTTTTTTCTAAGGCTTCTTGAAACTCAATTTTTCATTTTTATTTTCATTTTCATCGGTGGATTCGATATAGGGTAGTCGGCAGGCACCAGTGTTGAACAGCAACCAGTGATCGAGACCAGTTATCGTTGCCAAAAGATACCATAGAATTTAACTGTCTATCCCACTAGTCCCAATGAGTTGTAACCATCATGGGACAAAAAAAAAGATAAAAATGCTTTTAAAAGAAAACTTAAAAAGTATTTTTTGGCTAACTTACCTTAATATTTAAGCTTCAGTTTGTTATGTTAGAGACTCGTGATCCCATAGACAAACTGTGTAAATAGTTTTGTGGGACACCTGTATATTTAACTGTAAAACGCTGTTTGTCTAATAAATAAATTAATAAATAAAATAATAATAAATAACTGGGACGATTTTGTCCCAGTAGTCCCATGGGACAAGCGGCACTAATATTTTTGGACAAAGTCGTCTCAGTTGTCCCATGATGGAACAACTCAATGGGACTAGTGGAAATAGACCCGAATTTAAATGTAATTTTACGGAATGACAGCTAGCGTCAGATGGTATGTTACCAATTGTTGGTAAGGACAAAGCTCTGAGCAAGAGGAGCTCGATGGTGCAGTGGTTAACGCGCCCGGTCTGCGAGTACTGAGGTTAAGCAACTTTCGTAAGGGCCGGTCATCGGATGGGTGACAAAAACATAATTATCATCCGAGCTCCTCCTTGCTTCGGAAGGTACGTAAAGCCGTTGGTCCTGGCTGCATTAGCAGTCGTTAACAACCACCAATCCGCACTAGGCCCGCGTGGTGGTTTATGGCCCGTTCTTCCGTTCCCGTTTTATCCATACATAGGGAAGGCTCGTGCCCCAGCATTGGGGACATAAAATGAGCTATAGCTCTTTCGTCTTATAGATATATATATAGATCTTTGTCTTTCGTTATAACGAAAGACAAAGATCAGTTGCCGACCCCTATTTCACGTCACGTTTGTTTAACGTCATTCTAATCACTGGTTTCTGTCGAAAACTGGTCGAATAACCATAATCGTCAAAAGGTGAGATATAAAGAAAAACTTCATTAAAAATCCCTTAAAATTTATTTGATACTTACAAATTTAACAATACAATACCTAAGCTATATATATACAGACTATGTACACTAAAAAACGACTACCTACCGATATTTTAATTACATATGTGTATATAAATAAGCAAAATAATTGCACATTTTGCATCCATTACAAACATAAGGAGAGCTAATTTAAATAACAAGTTTATAAAATTGCTACATTTTTAACGAAAAGACAATCACACTTGAATGAAGGAACTGTTTCAAATTAGACTCGAACTGACGACCCGAAAGGTCGGGCAAAGGTTACGATTTGGAATACAAAATGAAAAGTAATTACCCGACTGCAAAGGAAGGGTATTGTTTTTCGCGCGTATCTTGTATGATTCTTTATCACTTCAAACCTCCGGACAGCTGAACGGATTTACATAATTGAGGTATCGTTAGATTCGTCTTAGCTGCCCATCTAAGAAAGATAGGTGACGTTAAAAAACAACATGGCGGCTGTGCGACGCCATTGGAGTTGGTGAAAAATAGTTTTTTTTTCGAATACTACATTATGGGTATCAAATTAAAGGGCTCAACACAAGGATTTCAAAAAGGTATATCATGAAATTTGTATAACTATAAAGACATGAATAAAAAAAAATTAAAAAAAAAACAAAAAACCCGCCTTCGTAAAAAATAATAAGTAACTAAATTTCAAAATCAACTGAAAAGACCGGAACAACATAAAAATTCAATGTATGCAACATCATACATAACATGCAGTCTGAGGCATATAATTTAATGATAAGTCAAATCATTCTCACTTTGTGCGTGCCTCCGTGTTATGTTATTAATGATGTTGCATAAATTGAATGTTTTTGTATATTTTAATAGAGATTTCCTTCAGCATAGACAACAACTGAGTATTGAACTAAAAAGCAGTTATAATAATTTCAAACCAGATAACAAACTTCACATAAAAGTACAGACAATTTCTTTAATAAATATTCAACCTTATGCCATATACTCGTAAACAAAGTTCAAAGTCTATTGAGGAAATTTGACAGCTTGTGGTAGTCTGTGCGCGGGCGTGTGTACATAGAAATTATGTATATCTATGTAGGACATAAGAGCATAGAAACTGTGAAAAATGCTTTTTGTGTCAAAAATAAAATAAAAAGTTTAAATAAAAGCGATTTAAGGTCATCAATGAAAGTTTCAAATCGCATAAATCAAGTTGAACAAAAGTATTTCTTTTGTATTACGAGTATATAAAGCTATGAAAGTTTTATTAAAATTTAATCTTTATTAGTTTGACATAACATTGCACCGAAATATACCTATAAGGCTCTTAAAAAGTCAGGGCAAAAGGTCATAGGTCCAAGTCCCACCCACAACTTCATTCTTAAGCGTAACTAAAATAAAACAATGTTAACTTTTAACAAACACACACACGCAATATACAACAATTTCAGCAGAAACAAGTTCGATTTACAAAATATAATTAATTTATAATTGACTATTTTCATATATTATTGTACCTAATAAAGTATTTAACAAAGATGGGGTAATGATTTAAAACAGTTGTCTAAAAGATGTATGCCGCTTTGCCTAATCGCAAAGAGTTCGACCTGATGTCCCGAGTCGTAGCTTCAATTTCATGATGTTCAAAGTGCATATCGGATTTTTAGATGCATAGCCCATGTTTATCATTATCAACCCGCATTTGTGAAGCGTGGTGATTAAGGCGAAGGGTAAGGCACACTAGCGCCACCAATAGATAATTTGACAATTACTAACGGACCGAATCTTTTTTGAAACATTGCGTACCGTCCGATGACAAGAAAGCATCCATAGTATTTATTTATACTTAATTGTGCACTACTTTTTGTTGCGTGTTTTAAACACAAAACGGGCTATCGCATTTATTCACAAACAATGGCCATTCTTGGTGTTAGCGAATGAATACAAAAACAAACCTAAAAGTAGTGCACAATTATTAAATAATAGATGTTTGCCTATAGTGTCGGAAGGTCCGCAATATATGAAAAAAAAATCCAGTTTAGCAGTTATCAAATTAAATCCATTAGCGGCGCTAGTGTGCATACCCTTCGCCTTAAGCCAATATCCATCATTTGTAGCTATAGCTTAATTTCAATGATGGAGGCCTCTGTCCACCATTGGATATGTAGGTACTTACGTATAATAAAGTTTTACTAGAAACAAAATTAACCAGCCTCAGTGGGAAGTAAAATTTTGAATATCCAAGTATCGTGGGTAGGGTTGCCAACCGTACTCTAAAATAAAGTATTGTACTCTATATCATGTAGGCGTACTCTATAATCTATGACACTAATAGAGTATGCTAAAATACTCTTTTTTACACAATGTTTGCTATACTAGTGTCAGTCATGTAATATTATGCAAACCCATTATCAGAACCAAAAAAGTCCAAAAGAGCTCTTGATCTATATAAATTTAGAGTTAGAATGTTTGGACTCATACAATTCTTTTAAAAACCATGAAAAGTTGTTATGTGCTGCGAAATGTACAAAAAATACCTGTCTTTAAATATAAAATAAATGATACTCTTTTTTGTAAGTCCGCACTCTTTATTTACCTCCTTTGAAATCAGATATACTCTATTTCTTCTAATAAAAGTTGGCAACCCTACTTGGTTCGATTCCCACCGAGTCTAGTTGGTTTTTTTAGTAAAAAATTATCTTGTATCATTGTGAATGCAACGATTAAAAATTATAGTATAGAATAGTCTCTATAGAGGAGATATGCCATAAATTGTCGCGGCCCTTCGAAGAAGCTTTAATTCAATTGTCTTGGTCGATGATTAATAACCGTTCAGAAATGTGGAAATACATTTTAGGATTTAATAGTAAAGGGAAGGAGTTCGTCTGTCTGTTACAGCTGCTATGGGTCCGTTTTTTCTCTTTTAAATGGTTTGGCTCTGATTTGCACATTTAGGACTCTTCACTCTTCCGCCAAGAAGTATAAGCGCTTGAAGTTTCTGTTTTAAAATTTTATTTTACTTTTTATTATCAGTAAAATGAAAGTTGTCGTTTGCAACAAACGCAACTATGGCTTATTGGCGGGCGTAAAGAGAAATGGTTGCGGTAATTTTAAGGTTTCTAAAATGTGTGTTTTGCCTATTAAGAATTAGTTTTAAATAAATTTTTCAAAATTTTTTTTTTACTTAAGTAAAGATTCAAGAAGGATATTATAAAAATACCGAGCTGCGATCATTGATTCTGAAGATGTTAATTAACAATACGCTCAATGAATTGTACGGATCCCAATTATAATCGGTTCAAATAATAAATTTAAGGAGAACATTTAATTATTATTTAGCCAGATTATTTTGACAGACTTGATCCAAGGATACTCTTTCATAACGTTTTGTTTTCAGAGAAAAAAAATGATAATTTTATTTATGATTATTTACATAATAATTTTACGCAAATATTTTTGCGAACAAATTACAATTTGTTTTTTTTAGTTGTGTTAAGTGTAGTTCACATTAATGTTCAAATAACTAAAATAATTATTTGACTTTGCGTCTCTATAAACGTAAGGTGTGCTAAATATAATAAACATTTAAAATTGCTTTATTTTTGACCAACCCAATAAGTTTATATAAGTGTTTAAATAAGCAAATTAATTGAATATTCGCGTCCATTACGAACTTAAAAAGAGCTTAATGTAAATAACTATTTTTTTTAAATATTTTTGTAGGGGAATTTCCGGGATAAACGTAAGAGAATGGGGAATATCGCAATCAACCAAATATTTTGACAAACTCTTGAAGTATAGCGCGCATGGTAGCAGTAGCCACCCCAAATCGCAGGAAAAGGGCTAAGGTTGGAATTATTAACGACTGTTTTTACGAATTCCAGTAATTCGAGTAAAGGCGTAGGGAAGTTTTAATTCCCCAGTAACTTCAGCCAAAGGCTTCGGGATACAACCCTGAATTGGAACGGCTGAAGTAGGCAATAATCATTATATGAAAATATCTATTCATCACATCACATCATCACCAGCTCATGTCATGTCCTTACTGCTGGGGTACGAGCCTTCCCTATAGATAGATAGGAAGAACAGGCTATAAACCACCACGCGGGCCCAGTGCGGATTGGTGGTTGTCAACGACTGCTAATGCGGCCAGGACTCTAAAGTACGACATGTAAATTTTGTGGCACCCATCCGATCACCGGTCCTTGCAATAGTTGCTTAACTTCAGCAATCTCAGACCAAACTCTCTTCAGGCTTCGGAACATAAGCTTGAATCGGCAGGGTTGTTCGGTTGAATTGGGCGATAATTAATATAAGGAAATATCTTTGAATGTAATCGAATGATGTGTATTCGTAGAACGTCACAAGAAAAGAGGGAAATTGAAAAAAAAATGGGTCATGTAATATTTTATGTCTTTTGTATTTTAAAAGTACAACGAAATTTCTTATTATAAAAGGCGTTTTTTCAAGTACCGAGAACTTAATCATTACTATTTAAAATTTTAATAACAGAATAACATTCCTGTCTATCACAGTCTTATAAAAACTGTCATAAGAATGAATAATAATGCACCAATTTATTTCCAAGTTTTTTTCAAAACTGTTTTAAATTGGCCTGTCATAATATGTCTCCGTTTTCCGACATCTGTATAAATAATATGTTACAAATTATTGATGAGATTTTTCCTTTTTACTTTATGCCGAGACACAGACCTTAGGGAAAGAGGGGAAGGCATGTGACATCATCACCAGACGTAAAACAGAGATTGGGAGCCGAAAAGCGGTCTACAGACTAGATCTGGTCAGTAGACTAGCAACACGACGACGACAGACAGACAGACAGACAAACAGACAGACAAACGATCAAGGAGGTAAGGGTTCGTCCATTAATCACGTGATGTTTTTAGGTACTATTTTACCCCCCCCCCCCCCGCTCCACCCCCTGGTGTTATAGGGTGAGGTTTAACATTAACCCCCTCCCCCTACCCAAAATCACGTGTATTTTTTTGTTCAAAATACGTTAAACCCTTCTCGCGCCGTAGGTATAATTAGCGAACCCCCTTATGCACTACCGGTAGATCATATGGCGCGCGACGACTTAATAAATTCAGAACATTATCTTTAAATACAGGTAAGTACGAAGAATAGGTCGACATCAACAAACCTCACTTCATTTGTTAACTCTGTTTCCCTGAAACTCGACAGCCGCTCATCGGTGGATGCGATCTACACTGACTTCAGCAAGGCCTTTGACCGGGTTAACCATGAAGTATTACTTAACAAACTCAATGTACATGGTATTGGTGAACCTATGCTGAATTGGTGCCGATCGTATCTGTCGGATAGAGCGTCAAAAGTGGTGGTGAACGGGTACACTTCGGATCTTTTCCCAGTTTCTTCTGGTGTTCCCCAGGGATCTCATTTGGGCCCCTTGTTGTTCAATGTTTTCATTAATGACATTGGTAAGTGCTTCAGTAACTCAGATTATTTTTTGTTTGCGGACGACTTGAAATTTTACAGGGTTGTTGACACTCAATTGGACGCGATTTTGTTACAAACAGACATAAATAACCTGGTCGAATGGTGCGAGAGAAACCATATGGATTTAAATGTTTCCAAGTGTTGTTCTGTGCGTTTCTCAAGAAAAAAGATGCTTTCCAACTATAAATACACAATTAGGAACGACATTTTGGCTGATGTCGATACTGTAAGAGATCTCGGTGTGCGATTGGATAGCAAGCTGAGGTTTAATGTTCATATTAATGATATTTGTTCCAAAGGCTTTAGGAATCTTGGATTTGTCCTCCGTAACTGTAGGGATTTTAGGTCTCCTAAAACGAAGATCCTTTTATATAACTCATTTGTTCGTAGTGGCTTGGAGTACTGCAGTATAGTGTGGAATCCTTTTTATGACGTGTATTTAAAAAGATTAGAAAGCATCCAAAAGCGATTCTTATGGCACTTAACGTTTTCGTGTAATATGGGCAAGAATTTATTAAAGTATTCTGAGAGATTAAATCATTTTAAAATAAGTTCTCTATCGGATCGAAGACGTATGCACGACCTCATGTTTCTCTATAGGCTAGCGAATGGCATCCTTGATGTCCCGGATTTACTAATATCGTTGTCATTCAATGCACCCTTAAAGCTCCCGCGGGCATCAAAAAGTAACGTCCTTGTGGATCAGCCTTGCAGGTCCAACCTTGGCCAGAATGCACCCCTGAATCGTATCATAAGGGAGTTTAATGGTGCAGCTAAAATAAAGAGTTTGGACTTGTTCATGGGTGACATTCGCAGCTTTAAGAAATCTCTCATCTCCTAATGTGTATTGTGATGATTTGACACAGTAATTTTAATGATGTTTCACAATTTTTTATTTAAATTTAATTTTTTTTTTTTTTAATTACTTAATCTCAATTTTAATTCTCATTCTCATTTCTCACTTCATTAAATATAAATTTCTGTAATTTTATTAATGTAATTGCATGTAGTCTTCACCTATAATTGTATTGACATCTAGCAAAAATCTATTTTAACAATGTATTATTTAAGAAATCAATGATGTTTTATATGTTGGTGATCATTTCAATAAATAAATAAATAAATAAAGTATAATCACATTTAGTTCTGGAAAATTAAGGACCGTGATGAAATATCCAGACACGTTCAACACGAAAAATATAAATACCTACACGTAATATCGCCCTTGTGACGATTCGTGGTTTTTTTTAGATCCCCTCCCCCTCTTTCGAGCCTCACGTGATTAAAAGACGATCCCAAAGGAACGTGGATAACGATGACGAGAGACTGTATAAAGTCATCCTCTTTACCACAACATATTGTAAAATGCCTACAAGACTATGCATCTGAGAGTATATTTGTGATTAAAGCTAACTATTACAAAGGACGTGAGACAAGATACGAAATACTGTTAATAATTTTGGTTTTTTATTACACAAATTACCGCACAACACAATGTTCTCCCCACGCCTTAACAAATACATTTAAATGTTTTGGATTTTACACAATTTTTTTGTTAATAACAAACAACACACAATTATAAATACAACCCGTTAACATGCATTCTTAATGCGTTGATTAAAACAAAAATAGATACCTTAAATGTGTAAAATATGTCGGCAAAAGATGCAGATTTTATTCTTAAAAAATGATCGCGCCAAATTTCTAGTCCCCTCTGAAGTCGGCGCGGTACGCGTCGCAGTAGTAAAAAACAGGCGTCAGTAGGGCGAAGGCGGGGACGAGCGGTAGGGCCTGACTGTGTACAGCTGCGCGAAGCAACTTCAGAGGGGACTAGAAGTTTGGCGCTATCTTATACCTAAAATATTAAAAATAAAATTTTCTCATGCATACTTGGTAAAGAGGTCTGAATCTTGATAACGTTTTTCGAGATAAATAGAAATTGCTGTACTGGCCAAATACACGCAAGCAGAGGCCAGCAATTTTTGTATGAAAATTCATATCTGTCGCTCTTAGCGGCCGAATAAATTACTATGGGGTATGTTCCGAAATGCACTGCGAGCGCTGTAAGGTGTGACGTAAATTTAGTATACAGCGAAGCCGTTTCTTTATAGTTAGCTATACTGGTTACTGTTTAAAACGGAACGCAGTCCAGTATACTGTCATCCATGCTGTCATCCATGTCATTTCTGGACGCTGTTGAACACGTGATCCAAGCACTGAGAGCATCTTACTAGAAACTAGAAAGTGCCAGTGCTTACAGTACAAAAATGGTGACGATTTATGACGTCATATATTTTCCTAGGATACTGCGGCAGTATACTGTCAGTCCATAACGGAACAAATTTCTGTGCTCGCAGTGTATGTCGGAACATACCCCAAATGTACCAAGGATTTTATTTAAATTTCGAACTGGCTTGCAAACAGAAAGAGGTTTAAAGTAAAAAAGGTTAACAAAACCAACATACAAAAGTGTGCTCAAAACAGCTGACGATAATACGATTTAAGAATAAAGTTTGAAATCTAAATTATTTATTTGGAAGACTTATTCGTAAGATATACAATAAATTAAACCAATAACATTTTCAATTCAAATGCATGTGCGTTAATAACTCTATAATTTTATTACTTATCATAATTTAGGTTTATTTAATAAAATATTTAATTTCTAATAAACTATATTGATTATCTAAATGTTAGCTAGCTTTAGCAAGCTTTTATTGAATAATTTGTTTCATATAAATAAGACTATAATCTCAAAATCATCACAACAACTAAGAATTCAACTATAAAGAAATTTTTATTGTTATTTTTTAAGTTAATAAAATTTAATAGAAACTCTGTGGTATACAATTAATTCAATCATCACTCTCAATAGCCGAAACAATATAATTTAACATGCCTTCTAAAATAAACTACATAGTAATTGCTTAACCATTAACAATAAAATTCAATAACAATGAAAAAAAAGCAAAAATTGTCTACTTATTCCGATAACACGTTGCACTCAATTTTCAATCGACTTCCATAAAAGATGTCATACGCACTTCTTTACCAATTTTGACCATAGACTATAAAAACTCCTTACAGGCGAACAGAGTATATTATCACAACACTGCTAAACATTTATAAAATCAACATGTGTTCGTTATCTGGGCAGTTCAATGTCAGCTGCCACAACGACAGTGTGGTGTCGTTGTCGTTTACATGGCGACTCATCGTCCAGTCCATAGAAGCACACACTCCTTTGTGGGTACACCTTCGGCTTATAATCGACCGAAGACCCTAGATTCCTCGGCAGCGTCTTAGATTTACAGCTAAAGTCACTTTTCAAACAATAATCGTAAATCAACTTTGGTCCTTCATCGAAATATCTGCTGTAGTAACCGTCACAGTCTTCGAAAGACATGCTTTTGGAGAAGTGCTCCATGTTACAGGTGTGAGGGTAGCCTGACCCCTCCGGACGAGTCCTGGGTTCCCGTGGGGAGCTACAAGCCCAGTACTCTGGAGGGGTTGGGGCCCACGGCCTGGGCCCCAAGGGTCGCCCTCAGCGAATCGGTTTGGAGACAATGATGACGTCAGGCGCGGATCGAGTGGTTTCCGTGCTCATCGGTCGCCGGTCGGCCATCTTCTTTTCTGTAAAGAAATTTCATTTAAATCTGCTTTCAAAGGCTGAGGTGTTTGTTAAAGAAATGCGTGATTAACAGTCAAATAGGTAAACTTGTCTGTCTATACTTTCAAATGGGGTTTTAAAAAAAAGCTGATATACCACCTTTTTTGAAATAAATCCCGGTAAATATTCCAGTATTGTTAAACATGGGTTAATAGTTAGGTAAAAGATTAATTACAAGCTATTCCCATGCCGATGATTAATTATTAAAAGATCAGTCAAGTTATGACGAGATATGTAAAGTCGTAGAACAATATTATTATTTGCGCTATCTAAACTGTTTATGGATTAATTGGTCCAAGAATTGTTGAATTCTGGCACTCTATTCAAGTCTGTTGCCATAACAACAATTTTAGTAGCATTGTTGGCATTGTTGTGTTCCGAAATTTCGTTTCGATTATTCGATATAAGAGCCAGCCAATTTCATAGTAGTTGAGGATTTCGGGTGAAGTGCGCTTCCATTTTCGGCTTTATCGTCTTACCATCAGGTGAGATGAAGGTCATATCTTTGTTGTATAAAACAAAATGGCGAATTCAAAACTTTAAAATGTTGACAGCAAATCTACACTACTCTGAATAATTTGAGTTAATGTAGTTGCGACGCTATTCAACAAATTAAATGTTTTAATTTTTGTACATGCCGTGTCTAAAAGCATTATTTAATCTGTGAAAAAACGTGAAGTGCGAATATAGCTTTTAGCGCTCAAGTCAAATCTCCAGAATAACAAAAATAATAATAAATATCATTAAGCAACCAAGAAGGGGTTAGGACCATAAAGTTAATATACCTACGGAATAATGCAACAAAGGGCTAAGCGAGCGAGATGTCACCAGCAGCAACACTATGTGATAAAAAAAGAAGCGTGATGCGACGTAACAAAACTGTTTTTGGCAACTGTTTGACAGTTCGTCAGCACTCGTCCGCACGCTGAGAATTTGAGCTCTGTGAATTTTTCTAAATCGACACCCCCTGACCTAGGATTTATTTTTGCCAATGCGCTTCGAATTTTAAGCACTAACTACCGTAATCAGAGACGTCAACTAAGTTTTAATGACAATTAAATGTCTTTCCTTCTCTAATTAGCACAATACATAAGAAAGAAACAGCAAGAAACTTAATTGACATCTCTGAGTACGGCAGTAGGTAAGTGTGATAATTCTGGTCAATAAACATTTTTATGTATTTATGTAACAAGCAAAGATCGAATACACTGCACATAATGCAGAATTTACGAATATTTTGTGTAAATAAATAATTTTCGTTTTACACTAGGGCTGCATCAAGTTATCGATATTTCGTGTCCACTGTCTATCACGCGATAAACGAATATGTATTAGTGTTGTTAAAGTACCTATATGGCGTTTAGATATGAATCATGTATTAAAATGTATGAAAAATGTATCAAAGCTAACTATGAGAAATTACTTAAACAAAATAATACTTTTCCGAGGGCAATGAGAAATATAAATAAATTATTTAAAATATCTTCTGAGTTTTTCAAGAATCGTAATTTCAGTCATGCAAAATCCCATTCCATCCTATTTTAGTTATATTAATACTGTTTCTAATTAATATTATCGATATCGACATTAATGTAAAAAGCGACGTGACATATATCACTGACACACATTCATAAACAATTTTACACACACAAATGTCATTCTATTTCGGTTTCTTTTGACAGCTCGATTTTTTTTGCTCTATTCCGTTGGTACATATATTAACTTTATGGTTAGGACAAAGAGAAATACATTAAAGAGAACGGAACAAAAGGTATGGGAGCTTTGTGCCTAGCAAAATTTTGATAATT
This sequence comes from Eudonia mercurella, assembly GCA_963082485.1. Lineage (NCBI taxonomy): Eukaryota > Metazoa > Arthropoda > Insecta > Lepidoptera > Crambidae > Eudonia > Eudonia mercurella. The sequence goes on from OY720043.1 coordinate 13,419,036, forward strand.
ATTGAAGTTGTTACGGCAGTTGAATAGTCTGTACTTATAGTTTGTAGATTATTAGAGAAAAAAAATAGTTTAAATAAATTTAGATCGCTCGAAATTCGTTTAAATTTTCGTTTGACCTTCTTTCTATCCACCCCAAAAATATTTCACGTTGTTAAAAGGTCACAAAAACCCCAGAGTTTCTGTTAAGTGACAAATATTTGCATGCAGCTTCTTCGAGTATTTAAAGATCACAAGAACCTTAGTAGGAACCGGTTACTAGAACATACTTTGAATAGCATCTCTAGAAATCCCAAGCTCTTCAGATTTTTGATGGTATTGATCTTTCAACCCAAGAAGAGGTTAAATGGGGAACTTCAAAGTTAAGTTACAACAAATCATTAGTAGACACTTAGATCCTAATGTTAATCGGTCACGAAGGTTCAAAGTAACACTTCACAGACTTACGGGATTTAGTGCCGGCCGGTTGTGGAGGGACCTGGGTGAGGAGTTCTATCGTAAGCTCCGTCGTCTGGGGTGGCGGGGAGGGCCGTGCTATCGTCGCACCCGAGTATCCGAACGTGGAGAAAACGGGGCCGTTGCTACCAGATCCTGTTGACGCGAAAAGATACTTCAATTGTCAATTCTTAGATGGCTCGAGATGCTCGAGCGGTTACCAATTGTACGGGTGAATTCGTTTTTTGTTACTGAACCGGCAATTTTTGAGAAGAAGTTTTAGAAAATATCTCCGCTCTACCTGATGTTAAGCAGGATCGGAGTCCAGATAAGAATACAGCTAGTAGCAGGATTCTGCCTAACTAGCCATCCTAACCTTGGCAACCACAAGTTTTGCAACTCCAAGAATTTCACGCACGCATTTTCGACCCTGAAACATTAGTCCTAATGGCTCTAAACCCTGTAGTTTTGCTGGGTCTACTACCCTTAAAACCGGGACGTTGCTAGAGGGCAGAAAAAAGTATGAGGGTGGGTGGTTGTCATTTAGTCAGATTCTGGGTAAATTCTACCACCAGGCAAATGTAAAATTAAAAAGTCAACAATACAAATCGAATTATACGAGTATGGTGACGTTGTAAGTTGTTAGCGTTCATAACGATTGAGAAAGTAATACCTTAGAGAATTATCTCTCTTCTTAATTATTCTTATTAAAGAATGGAAGATTCTGCAATTGTTCCTTTTGGCTACTTTCTGCTTAAACCTATTTGTTGTTGTAATCACTTATTTACGCAAGTTAACTGAGGGATGGCTTAAAATAACAACCACTTACGCTGGGGATTAATAACCTATCTCTAGTAAAAGATAGGCCTTTCTTAGTTTAGTTACCTAGCAACCGCTGTTATTTTCCGATAAATAATAGAAATAACTAAGCAACAAATCTCTAGTAGGCCTATCTTTTGCTGAGGATAGGTTATTAATTTCGGCTGTTAGAAGACAGGTGAAAAAGGGCGGTATCTGCAATTAAGTGCTATCAAGCTAGATTTTTTAATTTTATTGACCTCCTTTTTTAGTTGTATTAACTTTAGTGATTCACATGACTGAAATGAATCTATAAAAAACTCTACTGTAACTATATAAAGCGGACATAACGTTTAAATGCAAAATAAAATTACTAAAACAAAAAAATACACATTTACATGATAGCTAATATGGAATACAAAAGCAGATATTAAGAGTTATAATAGCAGCCCTTTCAATGGAAAAGTAAAACAATAATATGATGATAATAAAACGAGAGCCCAAAAAATAAAATTATGTGGGTAGATAGTACTGAGAAATCTCTCAAGTGTACTCGTCATACGAAATTCCCTTTGGAATTTTCCTCCTCACGTTCTTTGCTCCCAAAAATCCTATGAAACATTTCAATAGAATTATGCCCGCACAATATTATTATGAACGTACCATTAAGTACCATGAGTGGTCGAAAACTATTTTGAGTAATCCTTTCACAAAAGAGCTCGCAAGCGAAGGAGCTTTATCAAGTGTACTAAATCACTGCTTTGTTACGGGGCATTTCAATGCATTGGTACAATGTCCTGTGTTACATCCGAGGACAATGGATTTAACTGTTTACATAAGTCGCTAGGTAACTTGTGCCGCGATATAATTGGGGTAGGAAAATAAAATTTTCAATTTTCCTTTCATGTCAAGAATTCGTCTTCATTTGTGGAGGATTTTGTATAAAACGCCCCATTACCAGCTCATTTTTATGTCCCCACTGCTGGGGCTGTGCCTCAGTGACACAAACCAGAAACCCCACAGGGAGAATAGGTCAAAAAAAACCACCACCCGTTCCCAGTGCATATTGGTGGTTGTAAAACACTACAATGCAGCCGGGACCAATGGTTTTAAGTGCCTTTCGAAGCACGGAGGAACTAAGGTTGATAGCCTAGCTAAATACATCTTTGGTCACTTATTCGATGACCGATCTTTGTTTAACATCAGCAATCCCAGACCGAGCGTGTTTAGTAAATTACTATCAGATGAGATGACGGATCCCCTGTTGTATGTATAAATCTAAGATCATGTCAACCCGTTGGCTTTCGATGCCTGCACATCAGACTACCACAAGCTGTCTTTCTCCAATAGACTTTGAACTTTATCTGGGATCACGGCAGTGCCTCCGCCAAGGCAAGCAAAAAAGCGGCACGGCCGTACCATCCTTTTCTCGAAACAGTTCAGGCCATTTTCGACCCCCTATAACTTCGTTGTGCATAAAACTAGAAGCCTGAATTTTCAGTAACCAAGCAGGCATTGTATAAACACAGTATATTTCAAATTTCATTCAGTTTGAACCAGTAGTTTAATATATATTACTAGCTGACCCGGCGGACTTCGTACCACTTTGACAGTTTCTATGACAACAAAACAAACAAATCGTGGAACATTTTGTATTGGAAAATTAAATTGTAAAAAAATGTTTGGGGTGGACCACCCTTATCACTTAGGGGTATGAAAAATAGATTACAACCGATTGTCTCACCTACCGAATACACATATAAAGTTTCATAAAAATCGATCGAGCTGTTTCGGAGGAGTATGGCAACTAACTTGAGACACGAGAATTTTATATACATACTAGCTGATCCGGCAAACGTTGTTTTGCCATGTAAATAATTTCTAGAGAAATATATTTGATATGAGAGTTACACTGAGATAGTAAAAATGTTTAACTACTACGCTTGACGCATAAACACTAATAATAGCAGAAAATTGTAGAGGGAGTGAGAGAAGGCTTCTTGTTCGAGAGAAATAGGAGACCATCTTCGTTTTCATCCCTACTCCGTGCTGTTTACTGGGTGAGAAGTGACACCGATAGACACATGGAGGGGATAACTTACCAAGTGATAATAATTGATGTTATCGAGCGGGATAAAAAATGATAAAATTATGAAAATGACTATTAAAAAGCAGGGGTTGGTAAGAGAAAAGTAAAAATTTAGGGTTGTATGTATTTTTTAATGTCACATAATAAAAAAAATTAAAAAAAAATTAATCAAAAAAATGAAAAAATATTGTTTTTGGGGTAGACACCCCTTATCACTTAGAGGTTTGAAAAATAGATAGTAGCCGATTCTCAGACTTACTGAATATGCAAAAAAAAATTCATAAGAATCGGTCAAGCCGTTTCGGAGGAGTATGGGAACGAACATTGTGACACGAGAATTTTATATATTAAAAGAAGATAGAAGAAGATTATGGCATATGATTGAACATTAATTGAAAAAAAAATTACAGTTTTGGATAGGTTGAACGCAGGCGTAGGTACATAAAGAAGCTAAAAATGTACATGTAGACGATAATGTAACAAACCACATTACGAGTATTAAACAATGTAAAACGTGTCTTTAATAAGATGAAAAGCATAAATTAATTTAATTCACTTAATTTAGAGCAAACATGTCTGAGTTGCAACATTTTGTATAATAAGAAGCTTTTGCTCCAAGTTACAAACCTTTTATCTCGCTGTAAAGGTTATGGGACTTTCATTATATTAAAATCTTAAGCATGCTCAAACTTTTGCGTTCCATTATAATTTAATCATAAAAATGGGGTTTAGCGCAAACTAATAGAAACTATCATAAACTAAAGTCATTGAGGAGATTCTTTGTTTTTCTCCACTCAATCTGACACAGAATCTCGGACCATCTCAATCTAGTCCGATCGCAGCTGTTGCAAGATTCCGTGTCCGTGAAAAGTTGCCTATATGTGCATTGCTCGAGCGTTTGTAAGCAGCTTACCTTCTGTAATATCCTTTTTTGTGAATTTTACTTTTTATTTTTAAGTGCTAATTCCTGCACTGGAGCTGAATTAAATATTTATAAAATACAGTGAAGAAATTAAATGCCTACCCGACCATGCCAGGAATCGAACCTGGTTCTTCCGCCATCCAGGTCCTCATCAGTGCAGTCAACTGACTATTATGCTACCGGGCTTTTTTGTGATCTGAGTGCCTAATGAGAATTTCAATTGCCATTCGATTATGTTAACGAAAACAAAAATTGTTATTCCATTGGACCAGTGGCTCCTGCCAGTGTGTCCTAAAATGGTCTCCTGTTGGAATACGAGGAAAGATAATTTGCCATACAAATTCTCGTTTACGTTTCGTTGCACTAGGCACCCTAATGTTAAGCCGAAATGAAGTACAAATGCGAGGATAGCATGGTATGTAAAATGTTCAAAATAATTTTTAACGCAAATTTTGTTGCGAACAAATTACAAAAACACAAATGTTGAAAAAAATTCCACGAGCAGGATTTGAACCTGCACTCTTCTGACATTCCGGGTCAGGTGCTCTTCCAATTGAGCTATCGTGGTTCTAACCAGCCCACCGAAATTATTCAACGCTTTTTACTTTGAAAGCCAAAGGCGCCATTCAATGTCAACAACTACCATCCGATCATAATATTTTTACAAATATTTAAGATCAGTTAAGAAGTAAGCAAGCTATTTATAAAATGTTCAAAATAATTTTTAACGCAAATTTTGTTGCGAACAAATTATATGTAAACTTTAGCCGCACTCACCATGCTGACTGCGACTTACATCTTCACGTTTCAATTAGCCTGTGTTTTTAAAGAAGTATGCAAGAACGTACATGTACTAGAAGGGAGTTCCATTTTTCGAACAGCGAAAAAGAAAAGAATCACGGTATCTGTCATGACGATGGCATGGTACACATAATAGATCGGTGATACCGAAGACCAGCATTCAAAATATACAACAGCATAATGGCACAATCAATATTTTCTATCTGGATCACGCTACTTCTATTAGTAATTAAAGCATTATTGACTAGCATAATTATGAAACTCAATATTTTATATCTCGAGCACAATTTCTATCAATTAATTAATGCATAACTATAACATATATCCGTGCTGGTCTTCGTTACCACTAACGCACCGTTTAACTTACCATCTGAGCTTGGTGCCGTTTCTGTCTGGAACAAGCTTTCTCTCGTCTGACACCCAGACTCCTTTGTATCCGGGGCTCCTACAGAGACATCTCTAATCTCTCTTTTCTCTCTGCTATCATCACTCCCCTTCGCACTCCTACTCCTAACTGATTCTTCTTTCTTACTAATGTCACTCTTTCTGGTTCTACCGTTGTGTTCAATTCTAACGTTCTCTGTGACAACAGGACCACTATCCACATCTCGTCTCCAGGGTTCTTCGGTGTCCATAGGAACTTCTGGTATGAAATCTGAATCTATACTGCTGGGCTGCGAACAAAAATTGTGGGTTATTATCAGCACTTACGTGGTCCTACTGAAGACAAACTTGAAATAATGTAAATTTGTCCTTTTATTTGTATTTTATCATGTAACTACATATTTTATAGCATTTTGAATGCAAACAATTTAATAATAAAAATTGTCTTTTAACTTCAATCTGGGCATGATTAAGATAAGCCGGCGATGGGATGATTTCGCCCGGTGCCTGTGGAGGCTTTGATCTTTTTAATGTCAATTAGTTAGAAATTAAATATGATTGAGAAGAGATAATGGTTTTACGCTGTGTGTTAGACGCTGGTGTTTATTAACTTTGTATTCTAAGAGCAACTGTTGGAGATAATGGAACTTTGAAAGATGTTGGTGTCATTGAAGAAGAATGCAGTGAGATAATTTAAACTGCTGGGTTTTTGTTTAAAATATTTATATCAATGGTTTTAGAAATTGACAGTTTGCACCGATAAACAAGTAGAATGACAATGATTAACAATAAATAACATTAATATTAATATGGTCAAAAGTCATAGTATTTATTTTATTCAAATAAACTTAAGAAAAGGTCTTTTGAATAGTCCTTAATTTTTTTACCTACTACCCATTCAGGACGTCTCAGTTTTAGCTGTGGAGAAGAATGGTCACAAGAAACTATGGGATTGGTAAATATACAATTGTTTTGATAAATATATTAACGATAGCTACTTAGCTTAAATTAAATTAGTGCTAGCTTTGTTAAAATTCGCTATTAAATTTATTTTATCGGGTTATGGTAGGCCACAAAAGCTCAGAATTTATTAAGATGAAAAGATGTAAGTAATGAAAACTTTTATGCTTTAATAGTTATACTTTTCACTCCTCCAAAACTCAGGCTCATGCAGTACCCTGGGCTCAGCGTATTACATTATAAAGTAATGGATTTTATCGTCATGTAGACGTACGTACGTACTTAGTTCGTAAAAACGTGAAAAGTCAGCGATGAGATGTGCTTTAGAATGTAATGCAAGAGAAAATCTCAGCAATTATGAAGATAACAGGTCCCTTGTTAAAAGAAACAAAACCTTATGAGGTCTCGACTCGAGTTTCTACGTGTCTGGGAATGTACTGACGACAGCAAGTCAACCTGTTACAAATTCCTTTGGTAGCAAACGAGGTGAATTTCAATTTTTTCTTACAAACTTTCATTTACGTGATCGAAAGGTCATTAAAACTCGCATTAGGCATTGTTATTAAAAACACTCGCACTAGGCTTACTACTTACTCTACTGTATAAGGAAAGCTTAATTTGTGTGTTCTAATATTAATTATTTTCATTGTCTATTTGCTTACAAACTAATAAGAATGTATAATGAAAGTTGTAGGGGGGATGTCATTATCCGACATTGTTAATTGCGTTCGTTCCTTATTGCGTTACTTGGAGTGATATCTGTCGTATTCTGTCGGAAGTAAACATGCGCAAATAAACATGCGACTCCGTTAACTTTAATTAGCATAGTTTTGTTGGGAAATGCCACTTCTGTGTTTCACTGTACATAATAACGTGGGTATGTATTAAAATGTTGGGTTACCCACACTTTTTTGTTTCTTTTCGTTTTTTAATTGTGTATTTTGGGGTATGCAAAATATAAAATAGTATATATCTTATTAGAGAAATTTTCCTGGCAATTTCTTTCTTAGCTAGCACAGTCGTGACATTTTGCTGGGAGGCAAAGTGAAAATCATTGGGTCGGAGTGTACGAAAAAACTAAATTTTAAATTGTTTTTTTCTCTTTTTTTCACAAACCTGGATTGAAGGCTTGCACCCAGCAGTCACAATTGAGTGCAAGCCTAGGTGGTTAGGTGGATCAGTTCTAAGTACACACCGTGGATACCGGTCTAGTCAGTGGCTGCTGTTAAACGGTAAAAATTATCGATCAACCGCATCACTACTGTCGCATTGTTTGGTACCCCAACCGACCGGCGAGTGTTTTTAGACGTTACCTTAATTCGTTGAATGTAAACTTTTATATGTTGATAAAGCTTTTGTAAAGTATTAATATTGATATTTTTATATCAAAATACAGTGAAAAAATTAAACGCCCACCCGACCCCGCCAGGAATCGAACCTGGGTCTTCCGCAATCCGTGCGGCTGCACTGACCGTTATACTACCGGGAAGGCTGACGTAAGCGCTGAATTTTGTCACAGCTTTTTTTTTTTTTGAAAATGCTTTAGATCGACATTAGTGCCATCTATCCAAAGGTATTTGCAACCGATGGACATGCAGATTCATCTTTGCAGATGAATACCACAAATTGATAACACAACGCTATAGTAAATTTTTACTTTTATTTTTAAGTGTTAATTGCTACACTTAAGCTGAATTAAATATTTTTATATATATAAAAAGAAATGATATTTAATTGATATTTATTAGTTATCTGATACTGACTTACTTAATACGTACTTATACACATATTATTGAATATCGTATATATAGATGACTGAACAATCCATGGTGGATGAAGAATGGAAAAAACCTAGAACACTGTTTCACAAACAAAATTCAAACAATGATGTTGTTATTAAAACCAAAAAAAACTTGAGTTACATACATATGATATTGAAATTGAATTAAGTATGTACAGAGATGACAAAACAATCCTTGATGGATGAAGAAGGAAAAAGGATCTTAAATACAATATACAGAAGCCAAAATGAAACAGATACTTATGTAAGGAGCTGAATAGCGTAGTGGCAAACGCACTCGGTATGTGATTCCTGAAGTTAAGCCACTTTCGGAAAGGCCGGTCATCGAATGGGTGACCAAAATATGTATCATCTCGAACTCCTTCATGCTTCAGAAGGTAAGTAAAACCGTTGATCCCGGCTGCATTTACCACCGCACCGCGCTGGGTCTTCTGGGTGGTTTATGTCCCGTTCTCCCTGTGTGATGTTTCCATTCATAGAGACACCTCGTGCACCAGCAGGGGGGACGTAAAATGATCTAGTGATGTTGATGGTGATATGATTCAAACAAAAATAACCTGAGTTACGACGAGCTTTGTAGCGTGGGCAGATGTTGGCGAAGGCAGTCCCAATATTGGATTAATCGGTGTACTTTGGGAGAGATCAACGAGGTCCTGTAGGATACTACCCTATTGGACAAGACATAATGAAGATATTAATATCAAGAAGTTGATTTTGTTGGAACCGCAGAATAAATAGTTTTTTTTTATATTTTACGGGCACAGTGCCTTGATCTCACCTGATGTTAAGTGATGATAAGGCCAAAGATGGAAGCGCACTTCACCCGGGAACCTCAACTAGTGACGCACTGGCTATCTTATCTCTAGCTGCCGGAACGCAACAACGCTACGAACATTGTTGTGGCGACATATGTTATTTCGACGTATTTAGAGAAGATGGTGGTAGCTAGCCAGGCGGACTAACAAGCCCCACCTTTTTTGTCGCAGAAAAACAGGATAAGAGAGAGTAGCCGAAGATAGTGCTTGGAGACGCCTATGTCCAGCAGTAGACTAGTTTATGCTGATAATGATGATGTTAATATTTTTCGAACTACGTTGATACCTTGGAACAATGTGCTTGAAAAACCATTTGGGAACAACAAAATATTGAATTCTGTATTTGGATATACTGATTTCCGAGTTTCGACATTCATAAGAGCTAATGATTGAAGCCTAAACTGAATAACAGATTTTGAATTATTTGAACTTCGTAATTCCGAAATAACTTATAAATTTTAAGACTCGTGATTTTTATTTGGCAAATTTTATTTAACTCCAGCAGCTTTGACCAGAATGAAGCGTTTTTAAAAACCATTCGGTATTACGAAATTTGTGATAATAATATTCAGAATTTAGGTTTTCGTATTTTGTACTGTTTGTGTGAACTAAGTTTTTATGTTAATGAGTATTGGCTGGTTTATTCTTAAGCTGGATCTGTTTATTTCTTACCTTGTGCTTGGAGTAGCTCCTCTGTCGTTTGAACATCTCGTTGGTATGGTTCTCCCTCTCCAGGCTTACACCCCTTGGCTCGCTATCTCTTTGCAGCTTCTTTGCATCCAGGGTCAGTCTGCTACCCACCAGGCTGTCTAAACGGTCTTCACAGGACTGCCTTATGTGTTCCTGATAATCAACACATTCATTTATAACCGATGTTTACAGATACTATAAAAAGGTGCAAGGCTTTCCCAGCACACGTTTCCCTATCCTACCACACTTCCTACAACAACATGAGGTCCTTTAAAGGAGGTGTGAAGCAGCAAGTTGCAGGTGGCAAGGTGAGGCCGACTAGTAAGGCTCCTGCTTCACTAGCTGTCTTCGCATCTGGACTCCACTTCTGATTAACATCAGGTGAAGCGGATTCATTTACCTACTCCTGTAAAGTAAGTTCTTAGCCTATATCTTGTTCCAGGAGCCCTTTCGGTCGCATAATCTCTTTCGTCATAATGTAGTTTGGCATAACAGTTTCAGCATAAAGTTTTCTCGTATTAATTATGATAAGCAGTCTTATAAATCCATAATGATTTCATAGGCATAATTTTAACTTACTATAATTGTCTTTATCATAATTTTAATCAGCATAAATGTAAACAACATAATTGCTACACGTCTAAATTTATTTTATTTTGTTTTTTTGTTGTCTAATGACAACAGAGCCCGTAGCCAAAGTAACATTACAAAAACGATAGCGAAACGATAGCGGAGTTAGAAAAGAATAAATGTATGGTATTGACATTACGTTGACCACGTGATTTAGCGCGGCTTATGTCAATCCCATACATTTTGTTCTTTTCGAACTTTGCTATCGTTTTTGTAATGTTACTTTGGCTAAGGGCCCAGAAATACTAGCTGCCCTACTCCTGTAGGTCGCGTGATAGGTTAGAAATTTAAGACAATCGCGAAGCTCAGCGTAGCGTAGCGTTGGTGGGCAGATGCGATAAAATAGATGATGATGTACTCGTTTCACAATTACTTATGATATGAGATGGCTTTTTATTTATGTATGTTATGATTAGTATTCGTTATTGTAAAAATATTTATGCATGAACATTTGATGCTGATATATCACTATTATAAAAGAAGTTATGGGGAAATAAAGTATGCCTAATGATTTATTCTGAATGAACGTTATGCGAAAAGAAGATAATGCCAAAAAACGCTATGCAGCCTTAAAATATGCCTCTTTAATTTATGCAACCCAATATGGACCTTCTTGTCAATGGGTAATGGTTTAATCGCCACGCTTACCGATTGCGGGTTAGAAATTATACACCGGAGGTATGCATTGGAAAATCTGAAATACACTCAGCCCGTCCTGGGAGTTATACCTAGGACCTTCTGAAATCCGGTTCAGCAATCAGACACTCGCCCATCGAAACCTAAAAAGTTTGAACCTGGCTGCTTCGACCTTTCTACCCAGACAGATACTTGAAAAGAACAGACTCTAATACTTTTAGTAAGACGCTAATCCAATTACAATCTTAATTGACAATATATACGACTCATAGCGGTTCTTAAATCAAGAAACAGTTGCTGTTACATTCGCGTCGACCTAATTGGTTCATAATAATAAAATCCTCATAAAATATTTTAAGAACAGAAATACCCTCGCAATTTAATACAACCCTTTTCACACATGGATTCGTATTATACGAGTTTAAGCAAAAAGGTGGCGAATAAAATTGGAATTCTGAGAAGTCGGTAAAAGTCAGAGGACGAATTATTGTGAGTCTGGAATCTAATATGAGTGTGAGAAACTGTTCAAGTGTGAAGCTACTCGGGATACTTCTGGTAGTATCGTAGCCATTGGTGGAAACAGGGCTTTGTTGAAACAATGTAAAAGATTATGGATATTATTATTTTACACCTCGATCGGAACGCCTCCGAGAGGTGGCTGAGTGACAAAGAGCTCGGACCCGGTACCTACCCGAATGTGCCGGGTTCCATTCCCAGGTCGGGCATAGTGTGTTAAAGATTTTTCGATGCTAAGCTCGAGATTGTGATCACCAACTCGCATTTGGCAAGCGTGGTGATTAAGCCAATAGATAGGATTCGACTTGATTGTAATGATAACAACCTTTGTCAACAATAGGACTGTATTTATTATAAGTACTCTTTATCCTACTTTATTTTAGTGTTTAGAATCAGGACGAAGAATAAAAGGTACAATAAAAAGATCAGGAAATATGCAATAAAATTAAGATTTGGACTATGAAGACAGCTTACAAGAACTTTCCTTGATGACATTTTGTTTTATGTACCTTGATGATTTTGTGGTCTTGATACAGCTTCCTTATGCACTTGAAGAAGAATACGAAGCTCATCCCGGAGAGGATTAGGGAGAAGATAATGAGGATCACCATGATGTGCGGCTGGCTGATCATCGACTCCGCTTTACCCTGGTAAAGGTATTTTTTTTGTTATTAATAAAAATAAAATACTTTTCTATTTATACTATGTCCTCTGTTTCATCATAGGTGAACCTTAAGAGCATCTCGAGAGGTTATCTTCTAAAAGTAATTAAGTCTTTTGTTTCTGGACTAACAATTTCAGACTGCGAATGAAACCGCACTAGGTACCCGGGTTGTATGTCATAGTCACGCGGTCGAGTCCAAAAATTTTCTTTTGTTTTTCGGAGGAAGTTTGTTCTTAGCCGCCTAAAATATTTTTTATAGGTTTTTTTTAAAAATAAATAATAAATAATGGCATATGCAGTATTTTGTAGAGAACCTTAATAGATTCCTAAAGCCGTGTGTTCGTCAGAGGATTTTTAGAGGAAAGACATTACGCCAACGTGTCCTCTTTACTTCCTCTTCTCTTCCTACTAAATTTTTCGGGGATTCCGGGTTGGATCGAGGAGGCCAGGCCGTATAAGTTACCTTGCACAAATCGATGTCCTCGTCAGCTTTAAGCCTGCAATGTGCGTACCCATCGCACTTCAGCTTCATGGAGATGCAAGTGTTATCTTCACAGTCAAACTCTTCTTCTTCGTCGCATCTCTCTAAAAGAAATAATTGTTTTATTTACTTAAATATTTATAAAAATAAAAATAAAGTTTTATTAACTTGTTCAACATAATGTGTTTGTAATGGCCACCTATTCACGGGCATTCCACTCCATCGCTCCAATTCATCGCCACTCCAAAATTTTTATCATTTATCTACACGGATGGCGTGCTTCGCTCTGAGCGTTGGCTTTCCAAACATTCCAAAATCCATTAATTTGGAGTGATGGATTTGTGCGCATGGGGGCCCTAACAAACTCCTTGAGTGATCCAAAAAGTGTGATGCGTTGTTTGAATATCTAAGTTGGTATAACAAGTATATACGAATATAATAATACGTTTCTCAGAAGGTTATTATATAATTATCTTTCATATTTTACTTCTATATTATGATAGAGTAATTATTAACGGGATTCTTACCATGTTTCTAAGTCACTATTCACTCGAAATTGCTCACGACACACTACACTCGCAGTATCGGAACGCGAAACGCCTTTATTGTTATTTTTGCGGTTTTTAACAAGACTATAATCACTGGATTTCAAACACGCGACAGTTTGAATCCATCTTCACGATTAAAATTTTTGTATTTCGTAATTTCTATCGCTTCTCTCTATCTACTATCTACCAATCTAGGTACGTAGTGGCGTTCTTTCGAAATTATCTGAGGGTTGTAAAACTCAATCTAGTGATTAGGACCTGACTGGATCAAATGTTCAGCAATGGCCGATTTTTGCGTATCGTTATTTTTAACTGACACAAATAATAAACATGGTAAGATTCCTGTTAATAATTACTCTATTGCAAGTGACCATGATAGTTTAAATAGTTCTAAATTAGGTTTTCATTAAGTACCATTATAAATAAATATTACATAAAAAAAGTTAAGATTTTCAAGTATCATTCTTTTCGAGAGAGCCTTTTGTTAAACAAGACGTTAGAGAAGTAATCATAAATAATTTGAATTTAAAACATATTAGGTGTAGAAACATTTACTTACCATCTTTGCCAGGGTCCAGACTTCTAAAGGCAGTAAAGGAAGCGTTAAATTTGGACTCCTTAGCCGTCATCGAAGCGAAGAACCTCACGTACATCAGGTTGCCTTTGTCCTTGCCTTTGTCCTTGTCCTTCCCCTCACTGCCTTTAGTAGTCACTGAGTTGGCCACCGATCCACAGTAATGTGCTAATCTGTACCAAAGAGATATGGACATCTTTGTAATATCGTGGTGAAAGGACGTAGAATTCGACAGTTCGCTACAATTTTCATTGCCAAAAAATAATATAGATCTTCATTGAAATACGGGATGACAGCCAAGAAGCAGGTAGTCGTAATCAGCTGTTATTAAAGACTAAAATCAGTTGGTGGCCCCTATTTTAAACAAATAAAAGATAAAACTTTCGATCACTGGTTCCTGTCGAACTTGCTACTACCCTAGATGGCGATAACTATTTTTCATTCTTTGGTTGATGGCTTCGTGCGATTAGCACATTTAGGCAGTGTCAAAAGTAATTTTTCTTACAAGTATATACAAGTAATAAACAATATTTCGTTCTTGTATGATGATGATGAATGATAATAGAAATGAGAAATGAAAAATGATATACCCCCTCAACCCCTCGAGTATCTCAGTAAAGATGTGGGGGCTTTACTAAGTCCTCGGGCGGACTTCTTTAGAGAATTTGAAAAGTGACGTTGCACTGTTTTGTTTCATTTGCCAACACTCATGCACACGCATGAACACTTAACGGTTAATAATTCACCATTATTTCACATTAATATTCGACATAACATAAATTTTAGAAAATAAAACAAAACCGCAGACATGACTTTTCATCCGCCAAGAAGTCGGCGATAACTATTTCTGCTTTTATGCAGCATTTTTTTCACAGCACTTAACATCAGGTGGACTCCACTCCACCTGATGTTAAGTGGAAATGGAGTCTAGACGCAAGGACAACTGGTGCAGCTTGAAAACAACGCAGCATCAGTCACCCTCACCCTGTCGGCTCACAAGGTGCTTCTTCACGCCTCGTTTGAAGGCCCTCATTGTGTTACACTGATGTTTTTTGGTTTGAAAGGTAGTAGATCCGTTAAAATATTAGTTGTAAAGTCATAAGAACGGAAGCTTCAGAGTCGACAATAAGCGATTCATACTCTTGGTGCTAACAAGCATCAATAGACAACGGTGGCATCTTATCATCAGGCGGGCACCGGGTAAGTACGTTGATGATGAGCAGGAAGGTATACCCCCAAAATACTTCAGTACTTTCACTCACGAGCCTCCTATTCAATCCAGTACCGCTGTAAGCAATCACCGGAGTTCATCCCAGTAGCCATCGTGAAAGGATGGCTGGTACTATATCATAAGCAGTCTGATAGCCGAAATTGATTGTGAACCTGACCCGGTATAACAGGTTCAAATTCCATGATGAAACCTCTGAATTTTTGAGCACAATTAAATTGGTGGCTAGCAAGAGCTGGATGAGTGTAGCCGCGGATCGTTCCAGAGGCCTATGTCTAGCAGTGGACTAGTCTAAGCTAATGATAATATTGTTATATGAAGCTTAAGGCGAAGGGTAAGGCACACTAGCGCCGCTAATGGGTTTAATTTGATCTGCTAAACTGGATTTTTTTCAAACATTGCGGACCTTCCGACACTAGGCAAACATCTATTATTTAATAATTGTGCACTACTTTTAGGTATGTTTTTGTATTCATTCGTTAACACCAACAGTGGCCATTGTTTGTGAATAAATGCGTTAGCCCGTTTTGTGAATAAACCACGCAACAAAAAGTAGTGCACAATTATTAAATAAATACTATGGATGCTTTCCTGTTGTCGGACGGTACGCAATGTTTAAAAAAAGATCCGGTCCGTTAGTAATTGGCAAATTATCAATTGGTGGCGCTAGTGTGCCTTACTCTTCGCCTTAATGACCTTTCGATCACGCAAACGAAACTTTGTAAGAAAAAATTGAAATTCACCTCATTTGCAACCAGACGAAGGGTAAGCCCTTCGCCTTAAGCTAATCAAAATATTCCTCTTTATTTCAATTGAATAAAAACGCTAGGCATCACAGACGCGTGTTCAGGTGAAATAAGTCTCGAACGGGCCGCCGCCGACGCCAGTTGTTAAATAAACATACATACCACGTGCCAATCTTGTCCCAATGAATATGTAATAGCGTGCGACCAGTCCACCGTCGAATCGGTGCGGAGACAAAGTCAAAATTCATTTATTCAAGCCCGGGAGTAGGAAGCTCTTTATAAAAGTCGAACGGGTCACCGCAGAATCGGCGAGTGTAAAAATATTCGCGATCGCTTTGTGAAAAGGGATTTTAGTTACATCGATTTGAGCAACTTTACCCTTTTTAGTACCGCTAATATGTGCTACAAATAAGTCATAGTAAGTAAGTAATTAGCCTATGACTGTCATTAAAGTGACCACTACAATTGGTGGATATACCTACAATACTGCTCGACCTGGGAATTGAAGCTAGCACCATCTGGTATCGGGCCGAGCATTTTACCACTCAGGCCCCAAGGCGTTATAGCAATAACGACAAACAAATATAGAAGTCATAACTTATTAATTTAATGTTGTTTCCTTAAGTTTACGCGAACACTACACATTGAAATGAAACTACTTTTACAGATCTACTCGCTGTGACCACGGATCCTGCAAAGGATTCGAAATTATATTAATTCTCTGCAATTGCGTAGAGATATTGCGTCACTCAGCGTGTTTTACCGCTTATACCATGGCGAGTGCTCTGAAGAACTCTTTGACCTCATCCCACCATCCCACGTGCTGCTCTCCGGAGTTACCGCTTCACTGTCTCAAATATTCCATCGCGCACTAAGAAATTTGGTGACTCGTTTCTTTGTCGCACCTCCAAAACATAGAATAGTTTGACAGCACACGTTTTCCCTCCTTCCTAATATGATATGGGGTCCTTTAAACGAGGCGTGAAGAGACCTTGTGGGCCGGTAGAGTGAGGGTAACTGATGCTGCGTTGGTTTCACGCTGCACCAGTTGTCGTCGCATCCGGATTCCATATTCACTTAACATCAGGTGAAATGGAGTCATTTGCCGTGCTACGTATAAAAAAAAAGATTAATAATAATTTATGTGTAATATAAACGCGAGTAGATTCCTATAAGTGGTTTTATTAATTTTACTTTTTTGACTTTGTGGTTCACTGGTTAGGCTGCCGATATCCAGAGAAGCTATGTCAAATTGAATCTTCGATCAATTACGTACTGATAGATTAGATAGAAAAAAAAGCTTGAAAGACGGTAGGCGACTTTGGGGCCACGGAGCCACAATGGTACGTTTGTGACGATGCCAGTAAATATTAAGTACAAATATTTTGCAACCTTAATTTAATCTTTGTAGTTGTTGATGCTATTTAACGTTTTTTAAGATTTTGTTATTCGATATTTAAATGTATATGTATGATTTTTTTTTCAGCTTCACCGGGCTTGTTTGGGGTCGGCGAGAAACTTAAAGGGTTCCTCAAGCCGTTTGAAACGAATCACCTTCGGAGGTTTTCTAGAGGGAACGGCATCGCGCACTAGTGCGCGTCCCCGTGCCCTACTAGATTCTCCGAAGTGTGAAGATCGGATCGGGGAGCGAAACCACCCGAGGGCGCCTCTAAAGGTTCGGACCTCGGCTCGGGTAGACCGGGCCGTGGAGGAGGAGAGAAGCGCCCAAGTACATGTCTGTACCTGGTATAGAGCGTGTGCGAACCGGTTCTTCGTACCCTTGTTCTACGAGTACGGTGTCTTGGACCTAAACTAGTGTGCATGTTTAGTGTATTCTGTAAATGTGTAGTGTCATTTAGAGGGTCGGGCGGGGGTATAGGTAAGAGCAAACAGGACCACTTTTGAGATGCATTTTTGTTTCAGATCCTTTGTTTAGTAAATTATTTATCGAAGAATCGAACGTTACATATTATTATACTGCTTGGTTGGAAGTAGGGTTACAAGACCGCCTGGCTAGCTGTTACTATCTTATCGGCATCTATCGCCATAACATTGTTAGTCGTGATACCAAAGAATAAGAAGACCTGAGAAAGCAAGATTACCGTGCTTGAGCAATGCACACAGACCCTTTCTTGGACACAAAATCTCGGACCATCTTGAACCAATCCGAGTGCAGCTGTTGCCATGTTCCGTATCTGTGAGAAGTTGTCTAACCAATCCGAAACCCTCGGCGAATCTAGTAGAGCACGGGGACACGCACTAGTGCGCGATGCCGTTCCCTCTAGAAAACCTGGTGGTGATTCGTTTCAAACGGCTTGAGAAACCCTTTAAGTTTCTCGCCAAAAAAAGAACGTTACCTCATGCATTCTCCTTATTATGTGGTGATACTCTTTTCTGACAGTTAGAGATAAGTTAGCCAGTTCCTGAGTACTTGAGGGTTCCGGGTGAAGCTCGTTTCCTTCGGCCTCATCGTCTCTCACCATCATACTCATACCCATCTATTTATAAATCTAAATATGTATAGCGCCCATTATTTTCCAACGATTAAAAAACATTTGACATAAAATATAAGTACTTACTTAATAACTTTGGCAAATTCAAATTATTTTCAAATAAGTACAAACTTCTTCCGGACAGCAAGTTGTCAAACCGTTAATAGGATTATTAATATATAAATGTTTAATAGAATCGGCTTGGCTAGTGGTGCCCAAAACTTTTATCGATAACAATCATATTGTAAAAAAGAATGTATTATGTCACATTATTGTGTCATTTTTTAAATTTTATACTTTACGGTTAAGCACTGTGCCTTAATCTCATCTAATGTTAAGTGATGTTATCATCATCGCTTCACTCGCGCACTTCACTCGGAAATCACAACTACTGAGGCACTGGCTACCTTGTCTCTAGCTGCCAGAACACAACAATGCTACAAATATTGATGTTATGGCGACATGTTTAGATAAGATGGTGGTAGCTAGCCAGGCGGACAAACAAGCGCTATCACCAACCAAACCAAGTACACAAACATGTACTTAACCTCCGCTAATATGACTTATCTACTTAAGTTAAGTTAATAGAACTTACAATAAAGTAATCAATAAAAAGAACTATTTTTATAAACATTATTGTTATTAAGTGTCATTAATTCTAAGTTTTATCTTCACTCAGGCATTTATACTCTTATCACTGGTAATATAGTTCTCAACTATCGGTGATGTATATTTGTAAGAGAATCTTATCTATCACTGATATTATAGTTTTCAGCTATAAGTAATGTAGCATTGACTTCTAAGAGCTCAATTTGTAGATATAAATTATTAAAGAATCTTAAATTGATTTTATCGATACTAAGTTTATTTGGTACAACACTATCCCAAGCACTTCTGCGGCTTAAAAAGGAAGACGAAAATAATATATTTAAGGGAATTCTGTAGTTTAATAATAACTTGACCTAACCTACCTATTTCATATTTAATTCATAGATTTAGCTAATTTCTAACTAGCACATACTCGTGACTTCATCCGAGTGAATTTGAGGTTTAAAAAGAAAAAATAAATCCAATATTACCTGCAAAGTTTATAGCATTCTTTATGTCGAAGGGTTTTTGGAATTAGACCAGTTGTTCCAGAAATTACCCTCCTCAAACAAACAAAGCCACAAACTTTATACGAGAAGATATAGATAGATACGAGGAGGTCAGACCTGGAGTGAGCTCTGCTTTTTGGATTGATGTATTTTACCTTACTTTTATATTAAACATACCTGGCAGAGTATTCTAACTCAGAACCGAAAACTTGGATGACATTCTCCTCACATTCATTCGGCTTCTGAAGCGTGTACAGGGTGAAGTTGAGATAAATCTGAAATGGAAAGAGCAGACTTATTTATAAGTAATTCATTTAACCTATTAAGGACTTCGGTGACGCTGTGCTCTGATCTGCGGTTATTGAAGTTAAGCAACTTTTACAAAGAGCGGTCATCCGATGGGTGACCAAAGATTTATCATCTCAAGCTCCTCCGTGCTCGGAAGGCACGTAAAGCAGTTGATCTCGGCTGCATTAGTATTCCCTAACATCTACCAATGCGTACTAGGATCGCGTGATGGTTTATAGCTTGTTCTCCCTATCCATCCATAGGGAAGGCTCGTGTCCCAGCAGTGTGGACCTAAAATCAGCTGGTGATGATGACACCTTTAATAACCGTTCGGGGTGTTGCTCTGGAGTGAAGTCAGGGACCCGACAAACGTAGTGTGGGACGCCCTCCGTCGAAATGGACCGACGATATGCGCAAAGTGGCTGGCAGCGATGAGGCTCAATGGCATGCATTAGAGGCCTACATCCCTTAGTGGAGTGATACTGGCTGATTATGATGATGATGATGATGATAATACATATTCTGCGTATGCGTGGACGACTTTAAGTTATACTAATTTATTTATTAACTAGCTGACCGGCGGACTTCGTACCGCTTTGACAGTTAACGTTTCCATGACAATAAAACAAACAAATCATTCGTCCGCTTAAGAACACCCGTATCCCATGATGGACCCTTATAGGAGCGCCACCTACCGGGTCCAATTGTAAATCTAACCCATTCTCGAATCCGCTTGAACACACACAGAAAATTTCATCCATATCGGTCCAGCCGTTTAGAAGGAGTTCAATAATATACACACGCATAGAAGATTTATATATAATATATAAAGATTTGAGCTTTAGATGGCTACTGCACTTACAGTTACAACCAAAGCGGAGTAGGCAAATTAAATTTTGTGTGAATCATTATTTAATTATTTAAAAAAAACGAGCTGTCCTGTTAATGGGCCTATCCCGCCTGTCTCGCTTCTGGATTGAAATAGAGTCAATGCTGCAATTAATGGGTCAGTCAGTTTGGTAATCACAAAACCGGACTACTTATCAAGAAATACGAAACTAATTGAACCCAGGACCACTGGATATCGGGTGAAGCACGTGGCCACTCTGCCACAGAGGCGTTAAGTTACAAGATAACCAAGGAATGGTACCTAAGCGTTATTATCAGAAAAGTATAAGTATTAATCGTACCTTGGTATTCTCCGGGGTCCTGATAGTCCACAGCACGTCCAGGGCCTGGCTCTTGCTCTCCTCTAGGCAGGAGTCCTTGATTTTGTCAGTGCCTATGAACCCGTCCATGAGCCCATCAATCTCGTTGTAACAGTCTTTTGGAATTTTCCCTGTAACAAAAACGTTTATCGAATAACCTCAATACATATGAAAAAAAATCCTGGTCAAATTGAATGGAGTCTTATATCTGGAACTACTGGTCCATTTCCAAAAACTCTTTCACTGATAGAATGTTACATTCCTTGCGGATAACATAGGCTATTTACTATATTTATTTAGATAAAAAAGATTTAAAAAAAAATCTTATATATAAGCGGACAAGGTCGCGGGTAAAATGCTAGTATACTATAACAATAACATTGTTTTTCAACATTCTACACTAATAGCAATGGTAATAAGAAGCTTTTTCTTTAGCAGTATACTCGGGAGCTAACTTTTGTAGCCTAAAATTTTAAATACTGATAGATCTAATTTTAAACTCACGACTCTTAGGCTCCTGTCTAAATGCAATGTTGATACGGAATCCCTCATACTCTATAGTGTCATCGGAGTGGAACTTCAGCCACGCGTGGGGACCAGTTGTCACTATCTGCCTCGGGAACTGGTGGCCGCAGACCGTTTGTATTTCTTGAGCGTAGCCCTTGAGGCCGTCTCGGATCTGCGAATGATCAACTCTGCTATACTCGTACAAGACTTTAAAGGTTATATTGACACCCCCTAACAACCGTCAGGTTACAAAGTGGGTGTCAAACAACCTTGCGCAAGCAAACTAACTCGCACAGGGGACCATCAACGTCAGGTCATAACGCTAGATCAGGATGCTCCGAAGCGCATTCTTCATCCGGAACTCTTAAGACTAGTGTCTCAAGCGAGTTGCTCCGTGGACACGTATCGCGTCCATTTCTTAATATCCAAAGCTGTAAGCTCCGCGAATGAACAGTCAATTATATCGAAGCTATTTGTTCTTATCTTGCTTTAATGTCACCTGCTGTTAAGTGATGATATGGCCTACAATGGCAACGCACCCTAGAGACACAGATTAGGTAATAGAGAGACCTCAACCACTGAGAAACGGGCTTTCATATCACTAATAGTCGGAACACAACAATGCTAAAAACATTGATGTTATGGCGACATATTTAGATAAGATGGTGGTATCTAGCAAGGTGGATTTAATGATGTTTTTTGAAGGATGTTTCATTAAATCCACGAAAGTCATGATTTAAAAATATATATTTTTATATGGAAACTCAAATGGAACTTATATTGAAAAGCTGCTGCTTGGGTTGCAGAAAGTCGTGGTCCTCAAGCAAGCTGTCTTTTTCCAAAACAACTAATTTCAGATATATTTTCATGTATTTTATAAATATTTGATTTCAGAGGTTAATAAAACTCTATAACCGAGTCAACCTTGCGGTAAGATAAAACGTAGAGGTGTGAACACAAACCTGAAGATAGTCGTAGGCACATTCAGGATGGTCCTCTATATGGAATACATCCACGAAGGTCAGTTCGATGACGGTGCCATCCGTACCTGCAAGTATTAATAACAATGAGTTTAAACTCACTCCAACGTTTTAGAACAAAAGGGATATGACTAACTCCCAATCATAAGGTTTTCACTATTGGATCGAGTTAAAGAGGAATAGTCCTCTTGAATGGGATCGAAACTGCGCCCCCTAGTGTCCATGTCACCATAAGTTTGTTAAGCGGGGCGCATGGAAAAAAATCCACCAATAAGAATGCTTAATTTTCTTTGCTGTTTAAAATGAAGTAATCCTATTGGAGGATGTTTTTACAGAGTGCTTAGCTACTTCTGGAAATCTTCTTTCAATTTGAGATACGTTTATTCTACTTGGAATTCTGGGATGGTAGATATTTTTCAACTTACCGTTAATGATGGTGTAGCAGTCGACAGCACTTGCATAGTTTTCGCTACTGCTGTTATCCTTCCGTATAGGATGGGTGATGTGCTTTTGATCTGGATTACTGAAGTAGAAAGATTCACATGGGTCGTCTTCTCTTTTGACTCGTTTTCTAGGCTTAGATGATTTAGGTTTAAGATCATTATCAAAATTTCTCATATTTTTACTCCCATAGTTTTCAAAATACCTCATAATTCTATTTCCGTCGTTGCGTAAAACACTATTTGGTTTCTCTTTCTTTCTTAATTTCTTCTCCTCCTCGAACCTTTTGATGTTCGCTTTGTGCAATTCTAAATTGGATATCAAAAGATCTTCATTACCTGTATAAATTTCGTCATATACACCGCTATTAACATTATCAGTTTTCACTTTTTCTACATCTGTAGCTATTGTGTCATCACTTATAAATTTATTAACTCTATTTTTATTTACATTGGTCCTTTCAGTTTCCATGTTCAGCTTAGCATTACTCTTTGGATATATAACTAAATTGTTTTGGTACATCGTGTCTGTTTGCATGTCTGTGCGTTTGTCATAATCAGCTGTTTGTTCTGAGGTAGTGCCAATTGTAGAATATACTGTAACAAAAGAGAACATAACTTTAGAAAGTGAAGTAGATGCTTTAGTCGTTTGTTTTTTCTTGGTTACAACATTAGTACAAGGCTTTCAAATTTCGCGTTGCATTTTACAGAAGAGATATTCAATACAGGAAAAAACAAAATTTTCTTAAACTTATTAGCATCACGTACTAAGACTAAACTTTTCGATGTTCCGTTAACATCGAAAGTTGTAATTGTAGATGGATTAATCTGATGACAATAACTCTCACACTATGATATCTGACTTATATTCGAAGTTAACCTGAACCTGACTGAAGTGACTACGAGTATAAGATAACATTTTAGTAGAAAACATCAACCAGCCTCAGGAAGCTCAAGTGGGAATATATTGTAACTATATACAGGGTGGAATTTGTAATGCTACCCGAAGGGAAAGTACTCTTGTAGATAGAAAATTTTACTCAAAGAAAACATTCCTTTATTTTTGAAAAGAAAGAAAAGTGCATTCAAAGATTTTCGAAAATTCGCTTGTTTCACCCGGGAATCGAACCGACTAAAATCTGCAAAATTACACTTGTACTCTTATTGTATCGATCGTCAGGGTCAATTATAAGGATGAAATCTCTCTAACATACTTGATAAATTACCATTAAGGAAACCATGAAATGTTAAACTATTTTAACTATTTACAAAAAATGGTAAACTAATAATTAGTTGCTCGAAATGGGCTCCATTTTCTTGGATACACAAATTAATTCTTCTAACGAATTCATTTCTAGTAACGTAAGATTAAATATTATATCAATGGTTTCCATGACAACAAACAAACAAATCATTTTGTATTGGAAAATTAAATTGTCGTTTTTAGTATTTTATGTAAATATTTTTTTAATATAGCCTAGGTTACTCAGCGCTAATTTAGCATTCTAATGGTGAAAGAACTTTTTAAATCGGTCCAGTAGTTTTTGAGTTTGTTCGTTGCAAACATACTTAGGTCTAAATACAAAGGTATTTATAATATTATGATTTAGGTTTAGATATGGATTGTAAATGCAAAATTCAAAATTATAAAAATGACTACGAGTAAGTATTTTGAAAGAGGACATACTCTCTATGTGGAACGATGCGATGACAATAATTTTTGACATTTCTAATTACAAGGTCAGCGGTCGTTTAAAAAAGCTACTGTCACGTTTAACTTGTAAATTATGCCGAATTAAGGAGCATATCAAAGCTGTAAAGAATAACGATACCTACGCAAAAATCGGCCGTTGTTGAACATTTAATCCAATCTGAAGATTGAGTTTTATAACCGCCAGATAATTTCGACAGAACGCCACTACATAGGTACCTAGATTGGTTAGCCCCTTGAGCGTCGATCGACCACCAGGTGGCCGATAACAATTTAAATTCTATTGTGTCTGGTATTCGCGCGCTCGAGCTCTTAGAGAAGCGATTGAAATTACAAAATACAAAAAATTCAATCGCGAAGATGGGTTTAAACTGTCGCGTATCTGGAATCCAGTGATTAGCTTGTAAAGACCGCAAAAAGAACAAAAGTGCCGTTTCGCGAGTATCGAGCGCAAACAACGACTAAGGAAGAGGGTAGATCGTTTTGTCTGCTCATAATCACCCACCCGCAATAACTCCAGTACATCCGTGATCATGGCGCATGCAACTGTGCCGAAATATCGGATACTCACACAAAACAAAAAACATGGTAATAATCCTGTTAACAAGTAACTCTTTGAAGAGGAATACAATATATCTATATACATATAATGATTTGTCCTGGCTGATTCATCATCGCCGAGCCGAAACCGCTGAAGCTAATGAGTTAGAATTAGGATTGTAGGTTAATTGAGTGACGTAATCAGCCACTAAGAAAGGATTTCACGGAAATCGTGCACTAAGGGGGTCAAATAGGGGTTGAAAGTTTGTATGAAAGTTCGTCAGTTTTGAAGTTAAATACATGAAAATTGGTATTTGGCTTTTTGAAAAGAAATAAAGAATGACGCGTCTTATGAATTTTGTTTTGTTTTCCTTTACAGAAGTAAAAAAGGGAAGAAGATTTTTTTTGTAAAATCGTTATTTTTAGAGTAATAACTATAAAAAATGAATAATTTATTCGACATATAATTTAACAGTAAATTTAAAGAATGACGTGTTTTTGCATTTTTCGAAAAAATCACCCCTAAAGAGGTGAAATAAGGATGGAAAGTTTGTATGGAAATCTGTCATTCCTTAAACGGTATTTGGGCTGGTTAGAAATTATGAAGTGTTTCAGGATTTTTGAAAAATGATCGCTTAAGTGAGGCATGAGAATATGGAGGTTTAAAAAACGGACCAAAATTACTTATACAGAGTGATTTATTACGTTGTTTTGCGTTAGAAACTTTTTACTAATTCCAGCTCACATGGATGGGCTTTTAATTAATAAAAAATAAAAATGTTAATGTTGAAATAACGTGACTTGTTACTCGTGTAGCCCACGTGAGCAAAGCCGCGAACAAAAGCTAGTACATCATATCTATATATTAATACGTGAAGTAAAAACTTTGTACCCATTTTTACGAAATTTGCGCGGACGGAGGAGTACGAAATTTCGCACACTAATAGTTTATATAGAGAAGGTTATCCGAATGTTAATATTTTTTTAAATTATGCATAAAAATACATTAAATCAACAAAAACAACATTACACACACTACCATGTATTTGACACACACTTATTGTTTGTCTTTAATGCGGCCGACATCTGTCAATGCCAATCCAAACTCACATTTTATCTTTTTTAATTTTTCATTGCATAAGATACAATCCGTGCAGCCTTAATAAAATTACGGTCGAATTTCGACAACTGAGCGACCACTAGTACAGAAGAATTACATGAAACACTTTTCTACGGTAAAGGGTAAACATTTACATATTAAACAGTTCGTGTAAAGCATTTATGTATGTTAGTTATGTAATTGGGTCCATCCCGTGTAACTAATAATAATAAATAAATAAAAAATAAATAAATAAATTTAAAAAAGTTAGGTATGTAAAAAGATTAAACAACAAACACGCGAATTTCGTTTTTGTTTATGTTACTGTAAAAGGTTCTTCATAATTTTTTTCCCTTTCTTTTACTTTAAAGTTTAAATCAGCATTTTGCAGCAGCAGCGTTGTGCGATGTTTTCCGTTCTTAATGTCCAAATGTGTAAATTGAGACTAACCAGCCCTTATCTTTGCAAAAGTGAGAATACTTTTTCTATCTGATTCACGATTATTCTGTATTTGGGGAATGAAACATTGTTTGCGATCTACTTGCGATGTTGGTTCATAATATTTTATACTGACGTCTGAAACCGTTGCAGGATCTGTGGCCACGAGGGCAATCGAGTAGTTGCAAAACAATACCTATCTAAGTATGTAAAATACTTTGTACATACCGACTGCATTGTTTTATTGGCTTGTTATACAAAACAATTAGCTTCTATGGCTCGTATATACTCGTGCCCCAGCAGTGGGGCCAAAAAAAATGATCTGGTGATGAGATGATATGAAATTAATAAATGTAAGAAATGACGCAGAAAATGACATGGTTTGTCGTCTTGTCAGCAAAGTGAAGTTTCAACTTTTGAAGATTAATGTGAGATATTAAAACCATGATACAATTATTGTTGTCGACGCCTGTTGTACATCCCCCATAACAAAGTTCAACAACAATGTGTTACATGCAAAGTTATTTACGCCACAAGAAGTTAGCGCTTTTAAACTTTATGGCGGACAAGATGGCTGACGCATTACAAAAAGTATCTTGAAAAAAAAAGCGAAGAACTTTTTAAAATATCACGAAGAATTCGTGATTTGAGAACGTTAAAAAAGAGAACTCAGGAAAGCTTTAATAATTTTTTTCAGTTAAATAAACAGAATCGCAACTTTTAAAAAACAAAATTTTGTAGCTGTTGTTTTGTTTATCCTACAAACATGGCCTTCAGGTTACCTGATAGGAAATAACGTTTAAGCGCAGAAGCTTGCATTTTCTGAAATCCAATTCTTACCGAGCTACTACCAACAAAACATAGTAGACACACAAATATGTACCCCCCTCTGGCAATCGATATCACGTCTCGGTATCACGTCAGCAGCCATAGCCTAGATCAAATCGTCCATAGTGCAAGATGTAAAGTAATAAAAAAATAAAACTCTGCAAAGTTTGTAATATCGACATCTTCGCAGATAAACCCCAGAAGTTCAGACAGGAAATATTAAAGTCATTTGATATGGCGCCAGATTAGTGGCTGAAAGACTGAACGATTTTTGGGTTATATAAGTACTCAATATTTCATTAGGTTTATTTTTAATAAATAAATTGTTTTTTTATTTTATTATAGTCCACAATGCATGCCGTGGCAACCTGTAATTAAGATGACGCTTAGCTTTAAGTTTATGTTTGTTTCTACAATTTTTGTATGTTTCAGTGTTTGTCTTGTTGGTTGTCCTAATAAACAAATAAACAAATAAAATGTACCTAAGTAAGGTACCGGTAAGCAGGTAGAAACTGTGGATGACTTTACATTAGCAGCTCATCTGGATGTCCTCGCTGCTGTTGCACGAGCCTACCCTATGGATCGATTGGGAGAATGGATCACAAACCAGCATTCGGGTCCAATGCGGATAGGTGGTTGTTAACGACTGCTAATGCAGCCGTGACCAACGGCTTCAAGTGCCTTCCGAAGCACAGTGAAGTGAAGTGAAGTGAAGATACATTTTTGGTCACCCATCCGATGATGCGTTTTTGCCAAAGTTGCTTAACATCAGCCATCACAGACCGGTGCCCTGATTTTCGTAACAAGAATCGTAACGATATCGTAGCGACTAAGTCGTTGCAACCATTTTTAGGGTTCCGTAGCCTAATGGCAAAAAACGGAACCCTTATGGATTCGTCATGTCTGTCTGTCTGTCTGTCTGTCTATCTGTCTGTCTGTTTGTCCGTCCGTATATCACAGCCACTTTTTTCCGAAACTATAAGAACTATACTGTTGAAACTTGGTAAGTAGATGTATTCTGTGAACCGCATTAAGATTTTCACACAAAAATAGAAAAAAAAAACAATAAATTTGGGGGTTCCCCATACTTACAACTGAAACTCACAAATTTTTTTTTCATCAAACCCATACGTGTAGGGATCAGATCGTATTCTTTTTCTCGTATTCGGTTTCGTAACAATTGTTTTTTCCGTGGAAAGGTTGTTAGCCCGTCGCACAACCCCCAGTAACGCTGGAGGGCCACGCCGTCGCCACTCCAATAAGGAGGGAAGATGGTAGCTGGAGAGTCCGAAAAAACGCAGAGATTGAAGACCTCGTGGCTGAGCCTAACATAATAGGAGAATACAAATCACACAGACTCCGCTGGCTCGGTCACATGCTGCGAATGGGGGAAGATCGAAGCGTCAAGAGAGCATACTTGGGTCGACCGATCGGACAGCGACCGATTGGGCGCCCCAGGTACCGCTGGAGCGATAGGGTGGAAGCTGACCTGCGCGACCTCGGAGCCGTCAACTGGCAAGAGACTGCAATGGACAGGGGAAAGTGGCGAGTTCTCGTTTCGGAGGCCAAGACTCACTTTGGGTCCCTGCGCCAATGGAGTAAGTAAGTGAGTAAACCCATACGTGTGGGGTATCTATGGTCTTTAAAAACGATATTGAGGTTTCTAATATAATTTTTTTCTAAACTGAATAGTTTACGCGAGAGACACTTCCAAAGTAGTAAAATCTGTGTGTCCCTCCCCTGTATCTTTTAAAATAAGAGAATGATAAAACTAAAAAAATATATGATGTACATTACCATGCAAACTTCCACCGAAAATTGGTTTGAACGAGATCTAGTAAGTAGTTTTTTTTTTATACGTCATAAAGTACGGAACCCTTCGTGCGCGAGTCCGACACGCACTTGGCCGGTTTTGTATTCCCATCCGTCGGTCGAGCGGATTTTAAACTCGTTCGAACGAAGTTTCAATCCACCTCAGATCAGATCTACCTGTACCACAGATTAGGTAATAGTTACTTCGTAACAGATAAATCACTCCCTACAAAAATTCGTATACCTACCGCGTTAATAGCCTACTTCATTTCGTCGCGACGCGTCGGCGACCGCTGCGTGCTAAATTATGCCTAATAGGCTCGACTATAGAGTTGTTATCGATTGGCAGCCGCGCGGCCTTGCTGCCATCGTAGTAATGATAGGGCTGTTGCTACGATAAAAATATTGTTCACACACAATAACTTGTACCTAAATTAACCTGTGTCTAAATGGCTTGTTTAAGCTTTGTAATCTAAATTAAAATGAATGATAAATTGAAAAGCTCAATTGTTTATGATCAGTATGAATCCGAGTTCCATGAGAGAACATTATAATGTTACCTATGATATTAAATGAATTATCTACTTAGTTATAAATCTTCATCATCATCAGTCCATAATATCCCACTGCTGGAATATAGATTTTCCTTCGTATGAAAGTGTTATGATATGAAAGAGAACTGAGTAGGTATAGAGATGGATTATATTCCTTATAACTCGAGTATAAACACCCATAACTCGAGTATAAAATAGGTATCCACATTCATCATACAAACATTTGCCCCTAACGGGATTCGAACCCGCGACCGCTGACGTGGCAGGCTGGGTCACTAACCACCACACCAAACGTGTTGTCACAACTTTAATGCAGACATAGTCACAGGTCATTTATATTTGTCTGACGTGTCGTGTCGCGACGCGAGTCGGAACGTAATCGATTTCATACATACATTGTTTCATACATTTTTAGATTTATATTTTTATGTTGTGACTCAAAATCCGCCTTTAATGTTGAAAGTAAGTAATTAAAACCAACCTATTTTATTCTATAAATTCATCCAAATAAGTAGGTATCTATAATGTATATACATAAAAGAGTTTCATTAGGTAGGTACTTACCTTTCTTCATCAACAGGCAAACTAAATAATGACAGGTTTTAATTCCTTTTATTAGATTTACAATCATCAACTTCACAAAAATTTCCAGGCGCGGGCGGCATTGGTTTATATTATTGAAACGAGATTTTAAATCACCTAATTACTATTTATAATAATCTAAACCACACAAATGTCGATCAACATTTATATTAAACTTATTCACTATTTACAATACTTATTTAATAATAACTACAGAATACCTACAAATGATCGATGTTTTATGAATGACGCAACGTGCACAGCGAACGAGCGTACGATAACGAGCGCTTGCGACAGTCCACTGGCTTTTATACCGCCGGCGGTAAGCCGCTCTGTAGGTATCTAACGCGCGCAAGTACATAGAGTGACGTAGGCCTGCCTGTACCTACTACGCCTACCGTATGTTATAATGAAAATGGTTTCAACGAATAAGGCGCTACGATCGTTACGGTTTTTGTAAGGGAAATCAGGGTGCCTAGTCAGTTTCGTTTACAATCCGTATTCATTCGATTACGTTTACGAAAACGAAAATTCGTATGGCATTGAAACAGCGCCTCCTGGCGACATACGAGAAGAAGAAAAATTTTGCCATACAAATTTTCGTTTTCGTTAACGTGATCGAATATCGAAAATAACTCACACTAGGGGGCGGACACGTTAACCACTGCGCCATCGAGCTCCACATTACATCTCATCACATCTCTTCACATTTAATTTCTAATCACAACTTCCTCTCTGTACGCTGACAAAGAGCACGTTCGTAGTACAGTCGGCGGCAGATCAACCAACCCAAAACTGTCAAATTTCTACGATCAATTTTGAACTTTAATGTTTAGTCTTAAGCGTCAATATTCATTGGAGAAATTTGACAGATTTGGGTACTAGGTTGATCTGCCGCCGTGTGTACATCGCCCTAACACCACCGGTCAAAAACCCCTTTGCAGGTTAAAAGGTCTAAGTAACTTCAGCGCGAACTTATCTCCATAACTTTTTATTAGCGCTGTAGTGAGCGAACCGTGATCGTTAGTAGAATGAACGATGAATAAATTAGTGTTGCCCCCGGGCCGCGCCCCGAGGGATGCCGCGGCGGCTACGGATAGTGATGGGAAAATAAGATTTTTTTTGTACGAAAGAAAAAAAGTCAAAATTACTGAATGACTGTTACAGCAAACGAGTATGCGGCCTGTCCGATAAAGCGGATCCCGTTAGCCTATGGACGCTTGCAATCAAGGCTTCACGCTTGTATGATTAGATAATACAAAATAAGATGAGATAAGATAAGATATTTTTTATTGCCATAAAATTGTGTAAATACATAGCAGATGTTATAATATGCTTATTATGGGAACAAACAATTTACCTTAGACGATGCGGGCTTGTTAAAGCTGTCACGTGTTACAATGAAATGAAGGACATACCATTTGAACGTAACGTATAATATAAAAAATATATTTTAATTTGCGCCATTTCAAATTCTCATGTTTACATATAGATGGTAGGTTTGTTACCACTCGTGATGTTAATTATGAACCACTTTATAGACGGTTATATTATAAGGATACAATGCTAATCCATTAAGCTACGCTTTTTGATGTGTAACATCTTTCCGCTCACTTTCTAGCAATTTGTGGGAGTGATTTCGTGAAATGGGACGGAAGTATGTGTAACAGTGTAACAAGTATGCGTGCGCCATTTTGTTAATTTAAAATCCATATTATGAACATGACATATTATTAATATATGTGACTTATTCTGTCATTTGACTATAAAAGGTCATTTTGATATGTCAAATGTCTTCTAATGAGTATTTACTGCATTTATTTTATAGTTATAAAATGGTATATTAACTTTATGGTAATACCTGACCCATTTTTTTCAGAATATAATGTTAAAATTGCTTATTACTAAGGTGAGATGTCAAATGTTACACATCATATGCGACTACTGTAAGGCTCGCTCGTTTTTTTTAAAAGTAGGGCTTAACGTTAGTAATCTAAGTGAGCTATGGGCATTGAACCATGATTACTCGCATTCAAGCCGATCATCTATCCCGGTTATTTTGTCAACTGCAACGATATATATACTATATAAGTTGAATAGTTAAAGTCGGTTATATTACCTCTATTGTTTTACGGTACTATCAGTACACCCGTCTCTTTTGATCAGAGATAATCGACAATCACTTACACCTGTCACTGTCACTTGTCACCATTTATTATTAATTACTCGTAAAAACAACATTACAGTCAATTAAACTTCTATCGTCAGTTACGTGTAATATCATCAGCTCATTTTATCTCCCCACTGCTAGGGCACGAGCCTTCCCAATGGATGGATGGAATGATGGATGGAACCCTATGGATGGAAACACCACAAAGAGAACGGGACATAAATCACCACGCGGGCCCAAAGCGGAACTCCTTATTACTCATGATAGCCTGGTAGGTGCTTTAACAAACTAACGACCTCGCCCCAAGTACGTAGCTCGCTTTAGGTATACGTACCTCCTTGTGACTCATGCTAGCCTAGTACTTTGGACTCTCTCTCTAGATAATATTATTTTCCCCACTGATGAGGCATCAGCCTTCCCTATGGATGGAAACCACGGAGAGATCGGGACATAAACCACTACGCGGGCCCAGTGCGGATTGGTGGTCATTAACGACTACTGATGCAGCCGGGACCAACGGCTTTCCGTGCCTTCCGGAGGAGCCTCGGATTACAAATTTTTGGTCACCCATCCGATGCGCGGCCTTTGCGAAAGTCGAATAACCTTAGCAATCGTAGATTGGACGCGTTAACCTTTGCGCATTCCAGCTTCTCGTCGTTAAAATACCGTGTTGTATTACACGCAAGATATATTATGTAACTTCGAGCGTAACATAAATATCTTTTGTATAAATAATAGGATTGATGTTATGTAGGTATGTTAGGTTCTCGAATATCCCGACGCGAAAGATTATCATTGTTTTCGAGACATCCCGTTTCTTTCAATCTGAGTCACGTAAAAGCTACTTTTTAGGGTTTCGTAGCCAAATGGCAAAAAACGGAATCCTTATTATGGATTCGTCATTCACGTCTGTCTGTCTGTCTGTCTGTCCGTCCGTATGTCACAGCCACTTTTTTCCGAAACTATAAGAACTATACTGTTGAAACTTGGTATGTAGATGTATTCTGTGAACCGCATTAAGATTTTCACACAAAAATAGAAAAAAAACAATAAATTTTCGGGGT
The DNA here is from genome assembly GCA_963082485.1 of Eudonia mercurella. Classification (NCBI taxonomy): domain Eukaryota; kingdom Metazoa; phylum Arthropoda; class Insecta; order Lepidoptera; family Crambidae; genus Eudonia; species Eudonia mercurella. The sequence continues at coordinate 13,452,561 of OY720043.1, forward strand.
TCCCCATACTTAGAACTGAAACTCAAAAATTTCTTTTTCATCTCTGATATTGAGGTTTATTTTCTAAACTGAATAGTTCACGCGAGAGACACTTCCAAAGTGGTAAAATGTGTGTCCCCCCCCTGTAACTTCTAAAATAAGAGAATGATAAAACTAAAAAATATATATGATGTACATTACCATACAAACTTCCACCGAAAATTGGTTTGAACGAGATCTAGTAAGTAGTTTTTTTAATACGTCATAAAGTACGGAACCCTTCGTTCGCGAATCCGACTCGCACTTGGAAGGTTTTTTTAAATATATTACGTTACGTCTGAAGCTCGAAGCTGAGAAGCTCGATGACACGGTAGTTAACGCGCCCAGTCTGCAAGTGCTGAGGTTAAGCAACATTCGCAAAGGCCGGTCATCGGATGGGTGATCAAAAATGTATCATCTCGAGCTCCTCCGTGCTTCGGAAGGCACGTAAAGCCGTTGGTCCCGGTTGCATTAGCAGTCGTTAACAACCACAAATCCGCACTGGGCCCGCGTGGGGGTTTTCGGCCCGTTCACCCTATCCATCCATAGGGAAGGCTCGTGCCCCAGCAGTGGGGACATAAAAATGAGCTGATGATGATGATGGTGACGATGATGAAGATGTGCTACAGATACATCCTTGAAATATAGTGAACATACCTATTTATTTGTTTATTCTAGATCTATCAATTAATTACCGAATTAATAAAGAGTTGCTGAAGCTGATTTTCGAGGTCAAGTGAAACGTTTTCATGGTCCTTCGAGCCGAATCTGTACTATGGATACAGTTTACCAAAGATGGTCCTTTGAGCTGGTTCTGGAACAGTGACCTATAGATGCAGTTTACCAACGTCAAATCGTTTTATAGTCCTTCGAGCTGGATCTGAGCCAGTGACATAATGGATATTTTTTTTCGAAGATGGTCCTTCGAGATGACCAGTGACTTGAGAATACAGCTTACTAAATCCAAACATTTTCATGATGGTCCTTCGAGCTGGATCTGAACTAGTGACTTAAGGATACAGTTTACCAAAAATGGTCCTTCAAGCCGGATCTAAACCACTGACCTAAGGACACAGTTTACCAAAGCCAAACATTTTCATGATGGTCCTTCGAGCCGGATCTGAACCAGTGACTTATAAATACAGTTTACCAAAGATGGTCCTTCAAGTCGGATCTTAACCAGTAGTATGTGGATATAGTTTACCAAAAATGGTCCTTCGAGCCGGGTCTAAACCTTTAGATACAGTTCTCCAAAACCTTTTCAAGCACAACTAGTTATAGCTATATCATGAGGCGACAGATCATCACTATTCGCGAAACGTCCCGTTTCTTTCAGTCTGCGCCACGTGAAAGGTACGTCTTGGATGTATTACGTCTGAAGTTGTACTACTACAGCCATTCCCAGCTCCGCAGTCAAAGGTGGGAACAGCTTAAAGGGATTATTGCGGCAAAAGGATCCTTTTCACCTTGCGTTAGCGTTTAAATTAAGTTTGAGAATGTAGAATGTCTCTGATTTAAAATCTGTGTAACATTTCTGGCCGTTGAAGCTGTTGATAAAGATTTATGGTCATGCCTATAATAATTCTGTAGCTGGATATATTCGATCAATTGTGTAAAGATATATAAGATAGAGGCAGATTTTGAGCTATTTCTTATTAAAAAAAAATTATTCTCATTCTAAAATTAATCAGATTATGTTGCTCTTGTAACATAATCTGCTCCTTTGTTTTTTTCTAACTATCTTGATTCCCTAAAAAACTAAATGAAAATATACTGAAATGAAAATGAAAATGAAACAGGTTTACGGAAAGCAAACAAGCGTCGATATCACAAAAACTGCCCAATGCTGGGAAATGTTGTCATAGTATTTTTTTATGTCTTGACAAGTTCTTTTAAATAAAAAAATGAGGCGATTTACTTTTTAATTTATTTTAAAAATAAAAAGTAATGGGTTTGCGAATACCAAATTACCCATCAATGTAGTGGTGACTTGATTTCAATGATGGAGGCCTTTGCCCAGCAGTGGGACAGTTATAGGCTAGAGAATATTATCTTAACCTTAATCACTATTAAGTAAGTATGTTTGTATTAGTGATTAAGATTAAAATAATATTCTCTATTATAGAAAAGATGATACTCAAGACATTACTACGCAAAACGTATCGATGGTAGACAGAGGTAAGCCAATGTTTTTGCGTTTTGGGGAACCTCAACTTATTGGTTAGTTTTTTTATTAATGTCGCCAGCTGCGTTTGTTGGCTGGGTGCCAGCCTCTCGGTATTTTATTAAAATCAGCTCAGAGCCCATAGACTTAAAATGAATATAGAAACGACATCAATATTAAGATTTTGTTTTTTTTTCTTATTAAATAAAGTAAACTATGATTTATAATGCCTTTATTCAAAAGATAAACACTTTTATTATCGTTTCATTTTAAGTAAAGTTTACTAAACTTAGTATGGGTATTATATTTGTAACGTCGAGTATAAAGGTATGCCTTGATACCTTTAATAAGAAGTTTGTAAGTAATAAAACCCTATTAGAAAAAATTTATTATTCAAGTATTTTTCTTATTGACCAAAAAAATGCAAAAATGCAGTCACGGTTAAGTTGATATAATTGAAAATACTATCTTAAATAAAATATATATTTAGTATCAAAGGGAACGTGTTTATATTAGTCCGATCCATAGATTCATAACACACTATAGTTTTTTCTACAATATCATTTAGAGTTGGGCAAAAAAATCATGAAAACGAGTGGCGGCGTTCAGTTGATATCTTATAGTTTATATAAAATATTGTGCCTCTGATTTTGTCCAAACAATCACCAATGGTCTAAACTACAAATTGTCCTTCTCACATTTTCACAGCTCTGTGTGGTATCCCAATACGTAACATTCATGCATCTATATAACAAGAGTATTGTCATATTTCATGAGAAAATAAATCAGAAAGAATATAAATGACCGAAGATAAATATAAAAAATGTTATTAAGGGGGTGCAGCGCGGAATTTGAAAATTTACGTGTTTTTAAGTCACTGGTGCTAGGCGCTGAATAGGTCTTATACATTAAAAGGACTAGTGTAGGTCAGCTTGATTCTTTCACAAGGTCGTGGTTGTCTTCGAATTTGAAACAAATACCCAGAAACTGCATAAACAATACGTAAAATAATGATATCTAAAAACTTATTTCTTCAGAAACTTTGTAAATATAGCACAAATGAAACAATGATCCGACATCAAAATGTTTGTATTGATATTCCGCAGGTCACTGTTGTCTTATTTTTCAATAAAAAAACATGAATATGAAAATATTAAGACTTTTATTATTTTTTACCCAAACGCCTATGATTTTACAAAAGTAAACATTGCTCTAATTAAATCACCAGCCTACTTTGTACAGATATTAGTGTGCGTGCGTATTCGTAGTCGTGCGCCGTTGTCACACCACTGCCACGCGCCGCTCGCTCGCTATCATAAAGAAACTTGAAACTCGCAGTTTTGCGTCCGCGCTGCACCCCCTTAAAAAATAAAAAAATATTGCCTGTCAGTCTTTTATTTAACGATCAAAAACACACTAGGTCATCAGTGAGGCATCAGTCTTCGACCGGAACCAGTGATCTGTGATTTTTTCTTTTTATCATTAAAAATAGGGGTCCGCATCTGATTTAAGTCTTAAGCAACAATTTATTACAGGTAACCTGCATTCTATCTGTCATCCCGTATCAATGAACATCTATGTTATTTTTTGGCTAGTAATAATAATAACTGATAACTCACTTCTTGGCGGGAAAATGAAGAGTCATGTCTGCGGTTTTGTTTTATTTTCTAAAATTTGTGTCATGTCGAATGTTAATGTGAAATAATGGTGGATTATTAACCGTTAAGTGTTCATGCGTGTGCATGAATGTTGGCAAATGAAACAAAACAGTGCAACGTCACTTTTCAAATTCTCTCAAGAAGTCCGCCCGAGGACTTAGTAAAGCCCCACATCTTTACTGAGATACTCGAGGGGTTGGGGGACATATCATTTCTCACTTCTCATTTCTATTATCATTCATCATCATCATGCAGGAAGGAAATATTGTTTATTTATGTATTACTTGTAAGAAAAATCACTTTGACACTGGCTAAATGTGCTAATCGCGCGAAGCCATCAACTAAAGAAAAGAAAAACGGTAATAACTGAATATATTATGATCAGACTTCTTGGCGGGAAAGTGAAGAGCCATATCTGCGGTTTTGTTTTATTTTCTAAAATTTGTGTTATGTCGAATATTAATGTGAAATAATGGTGGATTATTAACCGTTAAGTGTTGCGAGTGTGCACGAGTGTTGGAAAATGAAACAAAACAGTGCAACGTCACTTTTCAAATTCTCTCAAGAAGTCCGCCCGAAGACTTAGTAAAGCCCCACATCTTTACTGAAATACTCGAGGGGTTGGGTGGTATATCATTTCTCATTTCTATTATCATTCATCATCATCATACAGAAAAGAAATATTGTTTAAATTAGCGACTGTTCCACACCTATTAGTCATAGCGTGATGTAATATAGCCTATAGCCTTCCTCAATAAATGGACTATTCAACACAAAAAGAATTTTTCAATTCGAACCAGTAGTTCCTGAGATTAGCGCGTTCAAACAAACAAACAAACAAACTCTTCAGCTTTATAATATTAGTATAAATTTATGTATTACTTGTTAGAAAAATTACTTTGACACTGGCTAAATGTGCTAATCGCACAAAGCCATCAACAAAATGAAAAAAAAAATATTATGATCAACTTAATAGTGAGATTATTTAGTTTTGTAAACTTTTGTTGAATTGCTCAGGTCTCTTTACATCACAAGTCATGAGGTTATACTGCGATTCTAGAGGGAGTGATGTTTTATGGAATTTCAATGTTTTCGGATCTGAACCAGTAACTTATCCTCGTAAGTCCCCGTGCACTTATACAAGTACGAACTGAGCATAGTAGTTCAAACCTGACTTTTAAACTACATACCACGAGTAAATACCTAATGTACTTGACCAAGTACAAATTTTTCATTCCACGGGGAACGGTTACAGAGTAGTTATTTTTTATTTCAATAAAACCTTTAACATTTTGATGTTGTTTTATTATATTATAAAAGCATAACGTACTTACAGGAGTACAAATAATTTTCATTATTTTCCTTTCTAAAAATGTGCTTCAGATGCTAAACATGACGTCAAAATAATTAAAAACTAGGAAGCACTTCAAAAACTACATAAATCAATTCTTCAATCCTTAAATTTTTTATCTCGGTCTGAAGCACTAATCTTAGTTTGTACTTGATATAGTACATCCGGCAGATATGAGTAATGGTCTTAAGAAATACAGGATTTACGAGGTTAAGGGCGATACGATCCGAACCCCTTCGGAGAGTCTAGTAGGACACGAGGACACGCACTAGTGCGTGATGCCATTTCTTCTAGAAAACATCTGACGGTGCTGTGAAACGAAGACGGCACACGGCTTGAGGAACCCTTTAAGTTTCTCGCCGCCCTCAAATAGTCCATTGACGCTGAAAATGCCGCTTGAGGTTATCAGCAAACTCTCTTTCAAAAAAATAAGTGACCTATGGATACAGTTAACCAAAGATGGTCCTTCGAGTCTTCGAATCAACCTTTATCTACCGATGAATAACGACAGACTATCATAGCATATAGGGTACACTAGCTTTTCATAATATCCTTTGTGGCAGATTAGCAAGACTCGGCCTTATATCTGGAGGTTTTGGGTTCAACTCTCAGGTCGAGCAAAATGTATTTAGGATTTTTCGATGCGTAGCCCGGGTTTGTGATTACCAACCCGTGGTGATGAAGCCGATACAGATCAATTGTTGCTAATGACTTGAATTCAGCGATGAAGGCCTTTGTATAGACAAGTAACTGTAGTGGGGCAATCAATAGACAAACATTTTTTTAATGAAAACCTACCCATAACATTTTAACATATAGAACATAGATGCCTCAAGTGGAATTACAAAATGACTTTGAACTTCAATCGCAAGATCAGTCTTTCGTATCGCGAAAGGTTGTAAGTTCAAATCTCACCAAAGAAGCAAGCTGCGTATTTTTAAAAGTGCTACACTGCTTTTTTATTCACAAAACAAATATGAATGCAGAATTTCGAAATGAAGAAAAGTTTTATTACGAAAAATAACGTTTACTGCATTAGATATTAGATCTACGCTCGGTGGAGATAAAATCTTCCGACTTGCTTGCTACAAGGATATGTGCAAGATGGGAATTCAATTTTAGAACGCCGACCAAGATGGCTCCTTATAAATTGACTTTGTACGATGCGGGTGTATTAATATAATCTGTAGTGGCGTGTTATTATCTTAAGACTAAAAATATGCGACTAATAATATGCGAGACAAAAACATGAAGAATTTAAATGTTAAATGTTACTCCTGATGCTGCTATATGATACATAACGTACTCAACTACTCAAATTATATAAACTAGTGGTCGCTCAGTGGTCGAAATTCGACCGTAATTTTATTAAGGCTGCACGGATTGTATCCTAAGCTTAACCCTGCAGTGGTCGCGCGGATTACATATGTAATCCAGGGTGGTAAAAAACTGAATATTTCGCAGAATGTTCGAATTTATTAGCTCAGACTCCATGTACTTTAAGCTCGATAGTCCCCGCTCCCGCTCGGTTGCGCTCGCGCATTGGCGATGGGTGGTTGTTTCGGGAGAGAGTGTGAAAGTGCGCGGTCTACATATGTAATCCACGCGACCTATTACGTGAGTATTTTTTTCAAATTAATTTTTACATTTGAAGGTAGTTGTATTGTTGGTAGTGCATAGTATTGATTGTGTTATTACGTATTAATATTATATCGACTAAGAGTTTTGAAAACTATCATTTTTATTGTGATTTTGTAGAAAAAAAATGGATTCGAGAAAAGGGGCTCGAACCCAGAATGAATGAATGAATTGGCTTTACGAATTTGACCAGCAAACATATTTGTCCGGACCATTCTAGATATGTGTACAATTCATGTTTAGAAAATAATAAATAAATATAAGTAATACTCATTTTTTGATCTCATATTATGCAAAGTGGTTATTTAAAGACAATTTTCAAGAAGTTTATGTTTTTGTTGATTTTTAGAAGAATTATGTTGATTTTGAGTTTCTTTTCAGTTTATATTGAGTAGTAGATAAGTTTTCTCGACGTATTAATAAAGAAAACGGCATAAAAATGAGTTTTAGTTTTAAAAAACCTGAAACTAAAACGGACTACATATGTAATCCGCGCGACCAGTTGTGTGACTTTTAGGGGCGCGACCACTGTAGGGTTAAATTAAAAAAGATAGAATGTGAGTTTGGCTTGACATTGACAGATTTCGGCAGCTTCTCTTCCATTTTTGAAATTTAGAAAAGAGTATATATGCGTGATGACCTGCGAAAGACAGCAGGCAGATGCTGGATGCGTCAAGCTGAGGACAGGGCGCTATGGCGCTCATTGGGGGAGGCCTATATCCAGCAGTGGACTCAGATAGGCCGATGATGATGATATATGCGTGTGTGTCAAATACATGGAAGTGTGTGTAATGTTTGTTTTATTGATTTATTGTATTTTTTATGCATAATTAAAAAAAAATAACATTTTGCAATCCTTCTCTATATAAACTATAAGTGTGCGAAATTTCATACTCCTCCGTCCGCGCAATTTTCGTAAAAAGGAGTACAAAGTTTTTGCTTCACGTATTAATATATAGATAGTTTTAATTTTTTTTGGTGTAATGTATATTCCACATTGTACGCCGTGGCAACCTGTAATTTAGATGACACAGTTTTAAGTTCATGTTTGTTTCTACAATTTTTACTTGTACCAGTATTTATCTTGTTGGTTGTGCAAATAAATTAAAAAATATATATATATCATAAGGCTTGTAGTAAACTATAAGAATAAGTTACAGTTGCCTTTAGGTCTGTTGAGTATTATGGTAGTTTATCAAAAGTAAAAGAGTACCTATACATCAATGTATCTGTAAGAATGTTACAAGTATTCTTTGTACACTTATAAGCACCTATTATGATTACATTGCTAGATAAGGGGTGGCACACGATTACCTTAAAATCAAATTTTACATTGATACAGCTAAAGATACTCTAGTGGCTGCTTAAATAAATTTCCCTAGCGTAAGAGAAGTCTCTAGTGTGCTTAACCCTAGAATCACATCTAACATGTAGATTATTGTTATGTGCTGTAAGCACATTCTAAGGACAGACTGAATGACTGAATGCAAGTGGAATGGTAAGCAAGGCATTTCAGAACATGTTTAGATGAGCAAAAGAATATAGTGCGATCAAAGGAATAAAGGAGGAACGACTTGTGTGAAAGAAGATTTTATACAGAAGTTTTATGTACCCAAAACTGTCAAATTTCTACAATCAATCTTGAACTTTATTGTATAGCCATAAGGATCAATATTCATTGGAGGAATTTGACAGATTTGGGTAGGTCGATCTGCCGCCGTGTGTACATATAAATATATCAGATACGCTAAAGCAGAATATCACTTCAAAGAACAGGAAACGTGATCAATGTTACACTCTAGGAGTATTCAAAAGTTTTACCCCGCTCCACAGTAATTAGAGAAACTGACAGAATATTATTATGGACTAAGAAAGATTTACGTGAACAATTCATATTGTACAAAGTAACTAAAGGGATATATAATTAGAGTCTAAAACTCTTTGCCGATACTGAGAAACTGTGTAACGGTAAGGGGGGACAGGCCAAAGGAGTTGTTTCTCACGGAATTCGCAAACAATTCCCAAGCTCTCAAGAGTTATGCTTGAAATAATTCAATTTCATAGACTAAAAACAGGTGGTACCAACTTTTTACCAGTTTCATATTTAACAAAGTTTAAAAAAGTTTTTTCGAGGAGGAAGAACTTCTTTGATGTTTTATCGAATATATTTTTATATACCACTAAGACGGCAATCAGGGTAATTATGGACATTTGCAATGCCCGCAGTTTCTAACACGTCGCCAACCCTGTAATGACCTTTTCCTGCCAAGTTAAGTATACAAAGAACGTTAAAATTAAACACAACGGGAGAACAAAAAAGAGTGACGTTAGTAAAAAAGAGGAATCAGTTAGGAGTAAGAGTGCGAAGTATAGTACATTACGAAGTCGTCACACAAATGTTAACGACAACGCAGCGTTTACAAAGCTAATAGCTGTATAAGAAGAAATAAATAACCAAAATAAAGCTTACTTTGTGAATGACATAGTCAATAAGGTTAAACCACAATATTTCCTACGTTATATTCTATACGTCTCCACGGAATGTGACTGACAAATTAACCCGTGTTGCTGACACGTAGAAACCGAGATCGCTCCCCTACCGACATTGATAAAGGGTGTTCATGTGCGGAGCGCTCACACTTTAAACATCACCCTTTATTTATTTTTATTGGATGGCTTGGTGCGATTTCCAAAGCCAATGTCGATGTTTGTAATAGATATGGAGGAATATTTTTTTCAGTTCTTTAGAAATCGATGATAATATGTTAATTAAGATGTAAAGGTCAGACTATATGTATTTGAACTGTACGACGCGATGGGGCATTGTTATGATGCTGTTATTACCTGCCGTCCCGATACCGATGCCGTGCTTCGGAAGGCACGTAAAGCCGTTGGTCCCGGCCCCGTAAGAAAAGAAACTCCGTCACAGGTTTTCCGGAATTAATGGCATTACGCACCAGTGCGCGTCCCTGTCTCCTACTAGATTCTCCGAGGGGTTTGGATGGGTGATTATGTATGAATGTAATGTTTCATACATTACATTCACACATAATCACCCATCACACATATGCTTTTTGGAAATTTCATAGTTGGTCCAGCACAAAAAAATATTCCTATTCATGAGTACATAAGTATGCTAATGCTACAAATGCCTAAGGCAAGACAAAGGCTTTAATTTGAGTATATTTGAGTACCCATAACCGACGAGCATGTATGAAAGGAGTAATGAGAGTGGAGGAGGCGCAAGAGGTATGTCAGGACCGTAGCAAGTGGAAGGATGTGGTCTCTGCCTACCCCGTTGGGAAAAAGGCGTGATGGTATGTATGTATGTATGTATGTATGTATATATGTATAACGACAAAAATTTGACGTTGTACATTCGTCCCACCGCTGGGCAGACGCTCCATCATTCAATGTATGCCTTTGATATATAGATTCATCCACCACCATTACCAATTTCGGGTTCCAACTTCACTTCATAACCCCGATCTACGCTTTCTATTTACGCCACATCTACACGAAAGATCATTAGGCAAACATGAAAAAGTTAATTGAAATGTACGCTCATGTATGCTTCCCCCCTTTTCCTCGTTTCCCCTCTCTCCTAACAATGAAACCGGCTGGTTCAATTAGCTTCAACTGCCGTTGACATGTAGATGATGTGTTTGACATAGTGTTCCTATGAGCGTATAAGGAGGTTATATTTTGTATATATTTATTCACCATGTTGGTTTGAGTCGTGAAAATAATGTATCGGGTGCGCTGTCCGTAAGTGACAAGTGTATTTTATTTGAAATGTCTTCGTCCATATTTATTTGATGCCGCGCGGCCATACTGATTTTGTATGAGAAATTTACCGTGTTAATTTGAAGAATAATAATTTAAATAACCGCTTGATAAATCGAAAATATGAGACGAACGATTTGTTATTTAGACATTGGTGTATGTTTAGACAAAATCAGAGGTACAAAAATTTTAATAAACTATAAAGAAATCAACCAAACGCCGCCACTCGTTTTTATGATTTTTGCCCAATTTTAAATGATATTATAGAAAAAACTATAGTGTGTTATGAATTTACGGATCGGACTAAGTAAACACGTTCCCTTTGATAGAAATGAAATGAATATAATGAAATTATCACTTGCAAGCCGAGAGGTGCATTGAGACGTAAAGACTCGTACAGTTTCTATCTCTAACTAAGTTATTGTTTTAGATTTGTATACGCCGTTTAGCAACTTCATCATCAGCTCATTTAATGTCCCCACTGCTGGGGCACGAGCCTTCCCTATAGATGGATAGGGAGAACGGGTCATAAACCACCACGCGGCCCGAATGCGGATTGGTGATTGTTAACGACTGCTAATGCAGCCGGGACCAACGGCATTACGAACCTTCCGAATCACGGAGAAACTCGAGATGATACGTTTTTGGTCACCCATCCGATGAAGTGCGATATAATTTTGTAAAATTGAGTTTTTGCTCGGGCAAGCCGGGCTTTTCGGCTTATATGACGGTACCACCACTGTTTGTAGTCCCCTGATTCCTCCTCCAAAACTGGACCGTTTTAATTACTTTTTTCATTAAAAATTAAAGAAAGGCTGAGTCCCTATGTTTTTCTTTTTTTTATATAATCTCGTCAAATTTGTTTGCGGATGTCTGAACACAGTGAAAAACTGGCCAATTTTTAAGGTTTTTAAAGGTTCATATCTTTTTAAATAATTAATTTATGAAAAAAAGCAAAACATAGGGACACAGCCAAAGCCTTATTTTAATTTTTAATAAAAAAAGTAATTAAATCGGTCCAGTTTTGAAAGAGGAATCAGGGGACTACAAAACGTTGATTTTGTCTACTTTTCATATAATCAGTCGACCTTAGTATTTCCTCTTAAGATAAACTTGTATTTTTAAATTTTAATGGTGTATGTTTTGTTGGATAAATAAATCAGTCGCTTTAATAACAATTTATCATTATTGTGTTCCAACTGTTAGAGATGAGATAGCGATTGCCTCGGCATTAATGTATGCGGTTTAGTAAGTAGGTAAAGCTAGTTTTAAGTTACCACTATCTCGTATAAGTTACGACATAACAGATGTAGGTGTAGTGATGTAGCCAGTTCTTCAGCATGAAGAGCGCTTCCATCGTCGTCGGCCATATACATATTAGCTGGCCAGACTTTGTATTCTGTTTTTGTTTTTTATTGTGAATGTACTTTTGTTTTTTCATATACTACGTGTAACAAAAGGGCGTGGTCAAAATAAAAAGATCCTAAGTGTATCCGATCCTTATCTTGTATGCAGAGTTACTAAGACAAAATTATTAACTTTAATTTATTAGGCAATTTTTAATTAAATATTTCAATTGTTACGTCACAATCAAAATAAACAAGTCACAGCCCTAGTAGTTTAGTAACCTCTGTGTACTTACATTTATGATCACTGCTTCATGCTTATGCGCGCCTGACGCGCATGTCTTTACTAACATAAGTATTTAGTTTATAATTACATGACAACTAAAGTTAATAATTATGTCTCAGTAATAGCCTTTAAATCCCGCTATATATTGAAAATGATTAATTGATATTGTTTCGATAAATAATATTACTACTAACAGATATGGATCAAGTGTCCTGCTATGATAGGGCATTTTCCAATATTATTGACGCTGTAAGGGAGAAGAGAGCTGGACACTTGCTGAGTTTCTTGCCGGTTCTTCTCAGTACAAGGTCTCCCGCCCAGAGTAGACTTACGAACCGATGGCATAGTGACATTCATAAGAGCTACTTGTAGCCTAAACTGAATAAATGATTTTGAATTTTGATTTTTTTGAACGTTATCCGAAATAAATGGTTTTATTATTTATTATTAGTGACAGGCCGGGTCGCAGCGCATTGACGGATTTTGAATACAGTGTACTGCCAGACATCGTGTGCAACTGTACTGGATAGCTCTGACGTAGAACTTTCTTTTTTTACCTGTTGTTAGAAGAAAAAGTTAATGTTGCTATAGCACACCGTGTCGGGGCGCAGCGGGGCGGGGTGGGCCGCATCGCACGCAACCAAAATCCGCGGCGGAATAAGATAAATAAACTTTATTGTACACCAAAAATAAAACATTTGACAAAAAAACTACATAAAAATACACGTACAAAGGGCGTTCTTATCACTAAGAGTGATCTCTTCCAGACAACCTTTGGATGGACAAAAATATTTGAGTTTGAAGTGGGCTTGCCGTCGCGTCGGTGCACCATAAATAATTATAGTCTTACTAACACAGCAATAAATAATAATAAATACTTAGTATACTATTGACACAAACATAATAGTTATAATATGCTGCCCGCTGCGTTCCGGCGTGTGCGATAGTTCATATAAAATACATACGAGCGATTTGAGCGGATTTTTGCACTGCGACACGACCCGCTGCGGCCCGGCATAATGTGTCGTGCGCGTTTGTATGTTGCTATCTTCTGAAGCCTCCTTATTTTGTGCACCAGGTGAGATAAAGGCCTAACCAATTCACTTCTCAGTCGTAATTATAAAAACAAACCCAAAAGTATCCGTTCCGTTATCAATAAATTGTTCAGATTGTTAACCCCAACACAACATAACCCAATACTAGGGCTTCCAATCCCGCAGCCTATATTCAATATCGGTATTTGCGGGATTTATTTATTTATTCTTTGTTGTACAATAAAATAAAATAAAGTACAAAAGGCGGACTTAATGCCAAATGGCATTCTATACCAGTCGACCTAAGGGTTAGACAGAAAAATTGGTAAGCGGTGCGACAAAGAACGTAAATGAAACATATACTACATAAATTTATAAGAACTGAAATATACATATTGAGTTTATTAAATTAAATGATAATATACATATTATAAAATAAAAAATAAAAACTTAAATAAAAATAGACTACATAAACATACTTAAACATAACAAAAGAAAAGATGATGGGAATCTCTTACGTGGGTGTTGATTCCTGTAGAAACAGTTTATACACCATTGTTTTAAAGACCAGTTTACTTGGAGCTTGTCTCTTGTCGTTGAGCTTGTTGCGAGATCCCGCATATAAAAATGATAAGTAATTATATAAAGTAAATAAAACAATTAATGAATCAACATAACTCCACTTTCATTTAAGTTTTACTATTAGCGTGAGATCAATCAAATTACACGGTTTAATACAATCGATTGGTCGATTGACAGAATTAATTATTTAGTTTGGTCATTTTGACAGCATTCAATCGAAAATGTTTGCGAAGAAAACATAACATAACCAGTCCCGCATATCACGCGGGACTGAAAAATTACGCGGGATCTCGGTATTGCGGGATTGGAAGCCCTACCCAATACTCAATTTGTATCCAATAACCCTGAATAGAATTTCAACAACATTATTAAAATAAAGCGGTAGGATGGAGTGTGCCTTCGACCGACCTATATACCTACGCACTTCAAACGGCACCCCCCCTTTTATTATGCTTTACGAGTATTGAATTATTTGGGGAACAATACATCTGGCGATGGACGCGGCCCGGCAAGTCATCGCTTTGAGGCCGGCCATATCAGAAGCGACGCGTTTTCCCAATAAAAATTAAAGGAAAAAAAGAGAGGAAATATTTAAGAACGGGCCATAAACCACCACGTGGACCCAGTGAGGGTTAGTGGTTTGACTGCTAGCTAATCCTTAAACCTCCCTTTACCCGGTCGGGATATTTTAAGGATTCTTTTACTGTCCAAGCTACTTGTCTTTGGAATAAACTACCGTCTGAAATCCGACACTCCAAGACCCTTTCCGACTTTAAGTCTAAACTGCACAGTCATCTATTCAATCAGTCACGTGCTAGTAACATGTTTTAGGTTTTTATTGTTGATTTTATTTGTATGTATGTATGTGATCTCAGCCAAAAGACGTCCACTGCTGGACAAAAACCTCCCCCAAGGATATGAGGGGTATTTGCCGTAATCGCCACGCTTGGCAGGCGGGTTGGCGATCGCAGTAGGTTGAGGGTAACCTCAGAGAGATGCTGCTGCCCATCCTCTGGAATGGTCCCTTAGTCGGCTTTTACGACACCCACAGGAAGAGATGGGGTGGTACAATTCTTTATCCCCGGCACCACACAGGGTATGTATGTATGTGTCAGACGGCAAAAGGCCAGATGGCTTAACCCTTGTACCTTGGCAAAAAGGAAAGTGCCTGCTCTGGGACGTTACATGTGTTAACACTTTTGCCGCTTCGCACGTTGGTCGCACCATGAGGATGGCGGCAGCCGCTGCTGAGGTGGCAGCTCAAAGAAAGCACGAGAAGTATTCGGTACTCACAAACTATTTGTTTGTACCTCTTGCGGTAGAAACAACTGGTTGCTGGAGTTCAGAGGAGAAACTGTTTTTCAGGGAAGTGGGGCGCCGTCTACGAGAGAGGGGTCTTGACCCTCGCTCCGTGTCATTCCTGATGCAAAGGTTGTCTATCGCTGTTCAACGTGGAAACGCGGCAAGTGTGTTGGGCACCTTTGTACCTGGAATGGCGCGGGGAGGGTTATTTGATTCAGCAGTGGTTGTTAAAATTTATGTACGTTTTTTATGTACTGTTACATGATTCTATTGTATTCTAATGTATTTGCGCACTTCCTCAATCTCCTTCTTGGGTTCCTAAACCAAAGGTTGTCTGGAAGAGATCGCTTAAAGCGATAAGACCGCCTTTGCCCATGCTAGCTTTAAGATTATGTGTACCTACTTGTTTTTTTTGTTTTTAGTTGTGTGAGCAATAAAGTATTTATCTATCTATCTAGCTAATGCAGTTGGGACCAACGGTTTTTCGTGCTTTCCAAAGCACTGAGGAGATCGGAAAATTTTCGGTCACCCATCCGATGACCGGCTTTTGCGAAAGTTGCTTAACTACGGCATTCGCAGACCGAGCCCGTCAAATGGTCACTAACGAAGAACTGTTAGAAAGAGTAAGGTAAGGCGACAAACAAAAAGTTATTGAAAATGAACACTTTTGCAAGTATTAAAAAATCGAAAAAGACGTAAGTAAATAATTCCTTTTTTTTTTCAATTTTTACTGTTTTTGAATTTTTCATTCACAAAGCTACAAAATAAAATAGATAAAATCAACCAGTCTCAGAAGCTCAAGTGAGTATCTAAAGGTATTTTATTAATAGATACATAACTTAGCGTTCGGCTTTAAGACGGCGATGCTCGATGGCGCAGTGGTTAAAGCGCCCGGTCTGCAATTGCTGAGGTTAAGCATCTTTCGCATAGGCCGGTCATCGGATGGGTGACCAAAAATTTTACAATCTCGAGCTCCTCCGTGCTTCGGAAGGCACGTAAAGCCGTTGGTCCCAGCTGCATTAGCAGTCGTTAACAACCACCAGCCCTCACTGGGCCCGCGTGGTGGTTTATGGCCCGTTCTCCCTATCCATTCATGGGAAGGCTCGTGCCTCAGCAGTAAGGACATAAAATGAGCTGATGATGATGATGATGATCATGAATTTTTAGATAGAAACACAACATTTTAAACACGTATTTAGACATTGTTTAACTTTAAAAACTGTTTTGTAGTACAAGGGAGAATCTCTGCCAAACTTAGATCAGTACTTAACTTAATCTAAATTAATGGCTTTGCGGTACACACATTAAGCCAATTTCAAGTGTTATGGTAATATTCGAAGTAAACTAGTAATTTTACGGTAGATTGAGTTAAAAATGGAATCGTACAACACGCGTTATTATCGAAAGATCTCTGGTGGAAAACCCTCAGATCAGTAACAGTTAAGTGGTGAAAATAGCATACTCATAACTTAACTGCTCTTAGTAAGTAAACAGCCTATAACTGTCCCACTGCTGGGCAAAGGCCTCCATCATTGAAATCAAGTCATCACTACAATTGATGGGTAATGGCTTATCAACACGCTTGCTAAATGCGGGCTGGTGATCACAAACCCGCAGGCTTAGGTATTACCGATATTTAAGAGACAGTCGCAAACGCAACAATTTGCAATTTACAAACTACAAACAAAATTTACAAACAAAAAAATTTACAAAATTTCGAGTTTGGTAATAAATTCAATTCACGCGTATTTTACTTTTGCTTGTTTTCTCACTTTTGTTTTCAATCTGACAAATCAAAATGATAAAAGACAGTCATCATCGTCTTTCACGGACATTATTGAATTACTATGATGCCGCTAACGCCAGAAGAATGTACACGTATCGTCACTATGCTAGAAGAAGGCAGAAGTCAGAGAAGTACTTTTTTTTTGGAGAGATATTGCTGATTGCCTCAGACGGCATTTTCAGCTTCACCGGGCTTGTTTGGGGGCGGCAAGGAACGTAAAAGCCGTGTCAAACGAATCACCTTCACAGGTTTTCTAGAGGGAACGGCATCGCGCACTAGTGCGCGTCCCCGTGCCCTACCAGATTCTCCGGAGGGTTCGGATCGGATCGGGTTAGAGAAGTACAGCGAGAAAAACAGGCGTGTCACTTTATACGGTGCAAAGAGTGGTGCAACGTTTCCGAGAAACTGGGCTCAACATTAGAAAACCAGGAACCGGCAGACCGTGATGTACTACGGCTCGAGAGGATCGATTTATTGTTACGACCATGCTCCGAAGTCGACATCTCACGACAGTTGAAGTAACAAATCAATTTCGAAAGACCCGAAGAGACGAGGTAAGCGAGCGGACTGTTAGGCGGCGGCTCCGAGAAGTTAATTTGACCCCACATAGTCCCGCAAATGGCCCAAAACTTGCAAGGGAACATCTAGTAGCAAGATAACGTTATGCCCGCGAACATGCACAATGGGGAGACGAAGAATAGGCAAGAGTAATGTTTTCTGATGAATCTAGATTTATGCTCTATGCACAGGAAGGGCGGCGAAGAGTTTACCGACGGCCAGGGGAACGTTTTATTCCAGCTTGTTTTGAGGA
Organism: Eudonia mercurella; assembly: GCA_963082485.1. Lineage (NCBI taxonomy): Eukaryota > Metazoa > Arthropoda > Insecta > Lepidoptera > Crambidae > Eudonia > Eudonia mercurella. The sequence continues at coordinate 13,470,323 of OY720043.1, forward strand.
AAAAGTACCTTTCGGCGGTGGATCTGTTATGGTTTGGGCTGGAATCTCTTCAGAGAGTTACACGGTGCTGATAGAAAATGGTACGCTAACTAGTGCAAGATATGAAGAAGAGATCCTTAATAAGTATGTCGGCCCATACTTGATTAATATGGGTGAAAATTCCATATTTATGCATGACAATGCTAGGCCACATACAGCTCAAATTGTAAATGAGTATATTCAGGACGTTGGCATCAATTGCATGGACTGGCCCTCGAGAAGCCCGGATCTAAATCCGATTGAGCACGCTTGGGACGAGCTCGGAAGGCGTGTGAGAAATCGGAACACCGCCCCAGCTACACTTAGAGTTCTGAAACATGTGTTAGTGGAAGAATGGAACAATATCCCGCAACATCGCATAACAAACTTAATAAACCGCATGCCCAATTGTCTGGCAGCTGTAAGAAGAGCCCGTGGAAGCAATACGAAGTATGAATATGGCTTTAAAGATCGTTTTTATGTGGTGTGTGAAGAAGTCTTTTAATTTTTCAATGCAAAAAATATTGATATTTTGTTTCTTATGTAATTTTGATAAATAAACAAATTATGTTTCCATCATTTAGTTTCGTTATTATTAACTATGAAATTATCTACAACATACAGTTTCATTCATGCTGCTAGCTCTATTATTTTAAGAGATATTCTAATGTTTGTACTGACCCGTATTATTTGTCCACGAGTATAGCTTCCACACGACTGCGAGCTTACACGAAGGTTTTAATTATTTACATGCATTTGCTTTTTGGCGTGACGCAAATGGATGGTCGTGGTGATCTTCAAAAGGGATTCCTTTGATTCATTTTTAATTAATTGCTTCCGGTCTGCAAAGTGAAAAGAGAGAAGGTTTAAACCTTTTTTTGCGTTGGTTTTATATAGATTTACATGACAGCGGACTTTTTCACAGTTTCACATACTTAATCATCTTCATCACCATCATCATCATCATCATCGTCGGCCTATATATAGTCTACTGCTGGACATAAGCCTCTCCAAGTGCACGCCACTGAGCACAATCAGCGGCTACTCATAATGATTTTATTCAAATATTTTCAATAGTAGTTATTGTAATTGTTTAATTGTATCATCACACCTATGGATGGATAGAGAGAACGGGCCATAAACCACCACGCGGGCTCAGTGCGGACTGGTGGATGTTAACGACTGCTAATGCAGCCGGGACCAACGGCTTTACGTGCCTTCCGAAGCACGAAGCAGCTCGAGGTGATACATTTTTTGGTCACCCATCCGATGACCGGCCATTGCGAGTTGCTTAACGTCAGCAGTCGCAGACCGGTCGCGTTATCCACTGCGCCATCGAGCTCCTCAGTTGGTTTAATTGTATATTACTGTAGGTATAATTGTTTTGTTATTTCTTATTATTCTCGTTAAATCCTCAATTGCCGAATGGCAAAGTGCTCACCCCGATAACTGGATGTCCTGGGTGCAATATCTAAGTGGGACAAACACATTTATTTTGGTAGTGGTCCGAATCAGCGACGCTAATAAGAGCCCTTCTGTGATTCGCACATTGTGCGAATCACAGAAGTCCAACAAAGACATTCACTGATTCATACCATAGTATGAGCCGTGGTTCGAAACAGCCAATTGAAAAAGCGTCCTTCTGCGATTCACACCGTGGTGCGAACCAGTCGTGGTGTGAATCGATGAATAACGCGTATGTTTCGAAATTTTCGATACATAACCCGAGTTTGCGAACGCTAACTCGCATTTTACAAGGGTGGTAATTAAGCAGATGCCCATCAATTATAGCGATTATTCTATTTCAATGATAGAGCCTAGCAGTGAAACAGTTTATAGGCTAATAACTTTTCTTTATTACTTTTTAATTACCAATAATGTTACCACATAAAATTCGTTAGACAATATTATGAACGATCGAACGAACGACAAACAGTGGTAGTTACCTAAGCAATTTACCTAGGTAATCCTTCGTCTCCAGATAGGTAATTAAATTTTTTCGTAAATCTATAGTATCGAATCTTCAGTTCAAGTTTATGCACCGGTGGTCGGACTGCCCCCCAATTCTGCTATTTATTTTGATCTGAAACGAATCTGGAACGCTATAGTTTCAACGTTTATTATTCTGCTAACTTTCAGATCCGTTTCAGATCAAAATAAATAGCAGAATTGGGGGACTGACCGCCTGATGGAAAACGGCCATCGCAGCGCATGGACACTTGTGACGTCAAAGGCATAACCTACGCGACACAGAGCAGGGTAGTGGTAAGTTGATACTCGGTTAAAGCGTCAATTGTTTGAAGTAAACTAGATGCGCGCATGAATCTGCCTCTACATCCAGTATCGCATCTGTTGGCAACCCCGAAGCCTACATTCGCGTCCGTTCGTCCGTCGGGTCAAGTCGTCGTCGTGGTGCTGCCTTCCCCTCCTGGGGGGGGACCTCCCCTCCGTGTTCGATACTTCCGCGGTTTGTTTCGTGCTCGTCGCGTCGCGTCCCGCGCTATCGCTTTCTTTTCGTTTCCGCGTGCGCCGTCGCGCCGCACCGCGCGCGCCAGCACGCCGTCGTGCCTGTGCGCGCGCCCTTATCCGTTAAAGCGCCCGCGCGCCCAGTCGCGCCCGCGCCCCCGCTTCGTTTAACTACGTCGCCGGTGTCAGTTCGAGTAGCGCGCCCTGCCGCGCACTCCCTTCGCGTCTCGTGCTCGCCGCGTTTCGTGCTTTCCTATCTTTTCCTTTCCGTGCGCGCCATGCGCCGCACCGCCTAGCGCCCGCGCGCTCGTCGCGCTCACCGCCCGGCCCTTCCGATCAAAGCGCCCGCGCGCCCAGTCGCGCCCGCGTTAAATCCGCCGCGCCTTGTTCGTACTCTGCCCCAGCCCCGTACGCCGCTTCTGGGTTTAGGGGGGCCCAGCTCGCCGCTGCGGGTGGGGAACGTGAATTCGATCCGCCGCCGGCTATCCGTTCGTTTAACGCGCCTCGCCGCCGTTATTCTAGCGCGCTCGTCGCGTACCTACTTTTTCTATTAGTGCTTTCACCGTTGTCAGCACTCGCTGTCGCGGTCTAACCGACTCATAAAGTAACTAGTCCCGCCGTGTTTGTTTGTTCGGATGCTTAGTACGCGCACTCACTACGTGGTCGACTCTGCTCCCACAGTCACAAGTGAGTGTCTGAGTCGTTTTAGTCTGAGATCCCTCGATCCGACGGCCGGTTAGTACGTAGCCTAGCTATGTAGCACGCTCTATACTTCTCATGTTTTTCCGTCTTCCCTATCCGTTCGCTATGTCAACTCACGCCCGTTGTGCACTCTCTCATTATGAAGCCGCTCGGATCAATCCAATCGCGGGATTGATCAGAAGCTTTACTTTCTCGTTTGAAGCCCACGACGCAGTCAGTTAAGTCACTTCGACAAAGGCAGCTTCACTGCAGCCAGTCCGTCCGGTAGTTAAGTCATTTCGACATAGGCAGCTTTACTGCAGCCAAACCGCCGCGTCCGTTAGTTAAGTCAGCCGACATAAGCAGCTTCACTGCAGGCAGTCCGGTTAGTTACTTATAAGTAACGCCATTTTTAGTACCGCGCCTCCTAGGCCACGCCATGGAGGCGCGCGTTCCGATAGCCTTCGCGGTCCGCAAGACCAAAGGCAACCCCCAGGGGTCGTTTACTGGGTCGGTCTTCCTCCTTGTGAGAGGAGAAGGCCAGCCCCAGATCCACGGAATCTGTGTGCAGATTTTTCCCCTGGGTCAACAAAAAAAAAAAAAAAAAACCCCGAAGCCTCAGGGGTGAGAATTTTGAATTTCAACAATGATCTTGAAATTGTAAGTGACATGAAATACACTAAGAAATATTAACCCTATCAAGGGCAATACAGTTTTAGATTTTCATTGGTTTTGAATGTTATTCCAAGTGCACAAAGTTCAATATTCGGTGGCAACATAGCCGCCATTGCCTTCGAAAGGGTTAATTTATGTTTCTTTTGTGTAGTAAGATAAGTTATGTTTCTTTTATAAATTTTTTTAACCTTTAATTAAGTTTATTATTATATAGAAAGCTGTTGTTTACCTAAGAAATACGTATTTTATGACAAGCATTATCTACAGTTTCATTATTAATACGTTACCTACAAACATAGTAATACCACATGAGTAAATAGAGACTTGTATTTACTCATGTGGTAATACCGTTCGAGGATTTTCGGTGTCAAAAACTAGTTAGTATAGAGTATAGACTTGATATTTTGAATACTATATCATATCTATCTATCATATCTTATCTTAAAAAGGTGCCAGAGTTTGCTTTCAGTCATAATCTGGGCAGAATCCTCCCACAGCACATTAATATTATCTGTAGCTAATTACTCCGTTCTATGGAAACCACGTTCCATAACGGCTAAAGGGACCTCAAGCATAAGTATCATTGTAATAATTAAATATAATGTTCATTAGATAATTATCTTAACTTGGCTTCTAATCTTCAAGCAATACCTATTACTGTTAAAATAGTACAAGTACTAATAGTTTACATACATTTTGTAAATAAAAACCGTATTTAACTAGTTTAAGATTCATCATCATCATCATCAGCTCATTTTATGTGCCCACTGCTGGAGCCTGAGCCTTCCCTATGGATGGATAGGACCATGTAGGCCCAGTGTGGATTGGTGGTTGTTAACGACTGCTAATGCAGCCGGGACCAACGGCTTTACGTATCATCTCAAGCACGGAAAAGTATGAGATGATAAATTTTAGGTCACCCATCCGATAACCGACCTTTGCGCTTTTTTGTATCTTCGTATTTTGTGTCACAAATCAGTTGACTTCTATTTCTAATGATTAAAGGAAAAAAATCGATCAATGGTTCTCGGAACCTACCACTAACCTACTCGAAGCAGAATCGATCCCTTTTTTAACTAGTAAGGTATTCCACGAAACACCCCCAAACAAAGCACACCCAGACGAAGCACACCTAAAGTATTCCACGAAGCACACCCATAGGCAACTAGCCTCAGTAAGCTCGAATGGGAAACCACACCCTTTGGATAACCGGCCCATTGCTCTGATCGCTGAGCTACCAAGACCCAAGAAAACTCGTTGAATTGTTCTAGTAGTTTGTAATTTACACTGCAAGCCAGCGGTATTACGTCACTGTGATGTCACTACCCTCACAGAGAACATTTTTTAAGACGTAATATTCCTTTAAATATTTTTTGTTATTTTTGAATAAAAATACTCAAAAACACAAATGTTGAAAAAATTTTCACGAGCAGGATTGGAATTGGAAGAGCACCTGACCCGGTATGTCAGAAGAGTGCAGGTTCAAATCCTGCACGTGAAATTTTTTTCAAAATTTGTGTTTTTTTGTAATTTGTTCGCAACAAATTTTGCTTTTGAAAATTATTTGAACATTTAAAAAAAATACTCAACATTCAACATTCAGTCGGTCAGTTCGGTAGAACAAGAGAACGCCAGCCATGTTAAAGCTTTGTCTTTATAACCCGACCCCTTCTCAAAGTATACTGACTACAAAGCTATAAGTTTTAGAATTTCGCTTAAGCTTGCGTTTAGTCTTAGGTATTTAAGTAAATTTGTAAAGTACCTAATTGGCGTAACATTGTTATTAAAGTATATCAATCAATCAATCAATCAATCAATCAAATATTTATTTGCATAAATATGGTACAAAAATGTTCTTAGAATTAAATGTTAACCAGCATATTTTATCATATAAGATGTGCAAATATTCAAAATTATTTTTAATCTACATATTACAAATTATTATTCAAATTAATTAAATTATTATTCATTCCATTAAATTACTTAAATTACTAACAAATTATAATAAAATCATAGTTAACGATAATACAATTAAAATATAGCATGTCAAATATTATCATTTAAATAGTCGTTAATTGTATAATACATTTTGTCCATTAAAAATTGAAATAATTTTGATTTAAATTTATACAATGTCAGTATTTTTATATCACCAGGCAATTTATTGAAAATTCGAATAGACATGCAATGAACGTTCCTTGAATATAACATTAATCTTTGGTCAGGTATACATAGATTTTCTCTTTTTCTGCCTTTATATATAAGTTGTTAAGTCCCACTGCTGGGCCAGATCTCCATCATTAAAATCAAGTCATTGCTTTAATTTATGGGTATTGGCTTAAGGCGAAGGGTAAGGCACAATAGCGCCGCTAATGGATTTAATTTGATAACTGCTAAACTGGATTTTTTTTCAAACATTGCGGACCTTCCGACTCTAAGCAAACATATATTATTTAATAATTGTGCACTACTTTTTGGTTTGTTTTTGTATTCACTCGCTAACACCAAAAGTGGCCATTGCTTGTGAATAAATGCGATAGCCCGTTTTGTGAATAAACCACGCAACAAAAAGTAGTTAGTGCACAATCTATACTTAATATTATAAAGCTGAAGAGTTTGTTTGTTTGTTTGTTTGTTTGTTTGAACGCGCTAATCTCAGGAACTACTGGTTCGAATTGAAAAATTCTTTTGTGTTGAATAGTACATTTATTGAGGAAGGCTATAGGCTATATTACATCACGCTATGACTAATAGGAGTGGAACAGTCGCTAATTAACGCGGGTGAAACCGCAGGGCACAGCTAGTTATTAAATAAATACTATGGATGCTTTCCTATTATCGGACGGTACGCAATGTTTAAAAAAGATCCGGTCCGTTAGCAATTGTCAAATTATCAATTGGTGGCGCTAGTGTGCCTTACCCTTCGTTTTAATTGCCACGCTTGCCGAATGCGTGTTGGTGATAACAAACCCGCAGGCTTATTACAGATCTTTAGGTGACAGTTAAAAATCGCGACAACTTAAAAGGTTATTTTTCAGTTTTGTATGGAGCCTCGGCTAGGACTTTGTACACTATACCGTAAGCAAGCAAAAAATAAATATAATAACTAAAAACGGATTATATCGCAATATGCTAACGCGTTTGATGGTACAAAAGCATTTTCTGGTAATAATTATGCAGGCCCGATTCAATATGGCGGTAAAACGTCACACTCACATAAAAAAAGTGTCACTGTTTCTGACTTAAGTGTCGATGATTTAAAGATTGTGTCAACCAACACAAAAGCCTTAGTATTATGTAACCTTAGAATTGAATTGAATCACACACATTTTTGAAAACTGAAATCGACATGCCGTGCTAGATGTGGCTGGCCTGCTCCGGCCTGTGCTGAGTGTTTCGACGACATGAATCGGTCTTTTGACCGCCACTGTTAAGGCCACTAGTAAAAAAAATATACATGCGAAACGAAATAATTCTATTCTAAATGTTGAAAATGTTTTAGGCATACATCTCATAAGGGAACAGAAAAAATGATTCATGCACGAAAGGACAGATAGTCCGAAACATTTCTAACTTATTTTTTTAAATCAATGTTTTCGAACGTCATATAAATATGGTTGCCAGTTTGACTGTAGTGTGACCATGGCAAAGTATTTATTTTTGTACCATTTATCCAGAAAGATAATGAAAATTTTAATATTTTATATGGCTTTACTATATTTTTAACTATTACTACGAATAGTGTACAAAGTCCTAGCCGGAAATGAAAAATGTCTTTTATCGCAACCAATACACACATTCGTATTACGAAACGTATAACGCGTATAATAACGCTCGCTCCCAGCATAAAATGAGCAGATGATAATGAATGATAAGGTAATGTTATTAGCGTCGGTAGCCGAAAGGATAAATGCTAGGGTTTAATGCGAGAATTAATAAATTTTTTTATAGATAGCTCGGCAAATGACTCCATCCATGAATATAATAATATAGTGGAGTGGTCAGAAGTCATTTGCTTCTTTTGTTTGGTGTTGAATCCAGTCAAAACCAAGTTTTTGATTCTAGGCTCTAAGACTCAAATTGGTCGGATTATTAGTTGTGCGCCAGAAATAAAAATTAACAACGTTAATATTGAGCAGGTTAGGGAAGCTAGAAATCTTGGAGTCTGGATGGATGGCGGTTTAAGATTTGTGTTGTTCGACAATGCTTTTACAGGTTAAAGGTATTGTATCAGGTGCGGCAGTACTTGAGTGTAGACATGAGAATTTACCTATGCGAGTCACTTATTCTGTCAAAACTGAACTATGCTGATTCAGCGATCGGTACGTGTCTATTGGCTCGTACTAAAAGACTGATACAACGCCTTCAAAATTCTTGCATCAGATTTTGTTTCCCTATACCTCCGAGATCTCATACATATAACTCCATACTTCGAAAACAATAATCTCATGAATATGGAAACTCGACGCAGATTACATTTTGCAAGTTTGCTCTTTGGTGTTATAAAAAATAAAAATCCACCATATTTATTTGAAAAATTAAAATTTCAATTGGATTTTCAATTGGAAGAGCACCTAACCCGGAATGTCAGAAGGGTGCAGGTTCAAATCCTGCTCGTGGAAATTTTTTCAACATTTGTGTTTTTATAATTTGTTCGCAACAAAATTTGCGTTTTAAAAATTATTTGAACATTTATAAATAGCTTGCTTACTTCTTAACTGATCTTTAATATTTGTAAAAATATTATGATCGGATGTTAGTGACGGTAGTTGTTGACATTGAATGGGCGCCTTTGGCTTTCAAAGTAAAAAATGTTGAATAATTTCGGCGGGCTGGTTAGAACCACGATAGCTCAATTGGAAGAGCACCTGACCTGGAATGTCAGAAGGGTGCAGGTTCAAATCCTGCTCGTGGAAATTTTTTCAACATTTGTGTTTTTATAAATTAAAATTTACTCAACGCCAAATGACCGATTAATTTGTCCAACATATAAAACTACTGCGTTTCGTGGCAGTTTTAGATACTCGGTTTCAAAGTGTTGGTACAAGATCCCTCCACCTATAAAAAATAGTCAGAATATTAGCTCTTTTAAAACTAACTAACAACTAAATATTATGTACTGTGTGTTTAAAGTTTTTTATATTAGATATTTTATTGTTAAGATTAAGTGCCTAAATTCTTATTGTCATTGTTTGATATGCAGCAAAAAAAAAGCTGATTATTGATGCTTGTGCATAACCGGACACCACCCGTTACGGTATCCGCAGAATACCAGCGTCGTGGCACTCTGTGCCGCGGCTTAAGCTGAGCGGGGGGACCTATTGGATTTTGTTGTTTTTTCTTTTTCTTTTTAAGTTGTTGTATGTTTTGGGGGCACGGCCGTGCCCAAGTCCAAATGTTTTATATAAATATATTGAGACTTGGCCATCGCCTGAAAACACGTGTAAATTCAATCGCCTGAAAACACATGTAAATTCAATTATTTAGTGCGATGGCCAAGTCTCAATATATTTATATAAAACATTAAAGAATGTTATGGACCACGATCGTGGTCTTAGAGACTGGACGTATTAAGACAGAAAGTCGCTTAAGTAGAGACTGAATAAATTAATAACCGACTTGGTATTACATGGATCTCACAACTTTTTACCGCAGAACAACTGAGTTGCGAGACTTGGTTTTCCTAAGTCATCAGTTAACCTAACTCTGCCGGCCCACAAGGTGCTTCTTCACGCCTCTTTTTAAGGACCCCATATCATAGGAAGGAGGGAAAACGTGTGCTGGTAGACTATTCTATCTTTTGGAGGTGCGACAAAGAAACGAGTCACCAAATTTCTTTGTGCGCGATGGGATATTTGAGACAGTGAAGCGGTGACTCCGAAGAGCAGCACGTGTACTCTTATGAAGGAAGGGAGAAGGTGGGATGAGTCCCACCTTCTCCCTTCCTTTATTGCCTGGCCTGCAACTTTGACCTCAGTCAAACCCCATACTATGGGGTAAACAAGAAAAAAAATTACATCCCCACTTCACCTGTAGGGTAGGTAACCTAAAAATATATTTTTTTCAAATTTTACTTCACCACTTTGTCGGCGTGATTAATATGTATATCCATGCCAAATTACAGCTTTCACTAGAAAGAGTCTATGAGCTAGGCTGAGGACGGACAGACAGACAGACATGGCGAAACTATATGGGTTCCTTGTTGACTACTACTGGGGTCGGTCCCCCATGTCTGAGAATCGTGGTCAGCATCAGGGTTGCATCTGAAGCGAATCATCCACCGGTTTCTGTCCAGCGCGTCTCTTACGACCGTGTGCAATTTTGAGGACGACGAGTCTTTCACTTGATCGGTCCATCTTGTTGGTGAACGACCACGCGATCTTTTGCCTTCGGTGTTCCCGACCACAATCAGTTTTTCCAAACTTTCGTCGCCTCTGCGCACTGTGTGGTTAAAATATGAAAGAATGCGTTTATGGCATATGGTGGACAAGCGAGAATTAAATGTGTTAGATGGAGCGAAACAAAATTGGTATCTCTAAGTATTCATGGGCTGAGAGGGCTTTTCCTTTACAGACTAAGTACCAAGAAGAACCCAAATCTATTGGTTTACTACCGTTTGTGTCTTCTACCGGAATTACTACGGTGAGTGTTCTGAAGAACTTTTTGATCTAATCCCGCCCTCTCCTTTTCTCTCCCGGACTACACGTGCTGGTCTTAGGAACCACCATCATACTGTACAGACAATCAGTACTCGTACCAAAAAATTTGGCAAGTCGTTCCTCTGTAAGACCATTCGGCTTTGGAATTTTTTGCCGGCGCATGTGTTTCCCAGCTCCTATATTCCCGGGTCTTTTAAGCGGGGCGTGAAACGGCATTTATGCAGACCGTCATGAATGGGTGCGCTTGTTACCGTGCTTGTTCCACGGTGAGGAGCGCTCTCATTATTTTGGACTGCATCGGCTGCTTCCCATCAGGCAGGATGTGGTCACTATGACGTGTCAATATAAAAATAAAAAAAAGTTGATCTAACTAGATTACCCGGGCTTACGTCTTCGTTGTGTTACGTATCTATTCTTCTCGTGTTACGTATCTATTATTCTCGTGATTCATCTTCCGCACCGCCATCAATCATGGGAGGCACCTCATCCGACATTGCCTCTTCACAATTCATTGGCTGCGCTACACGACTTCCTCACAATGTAATTGTTTAAATACCGGTTTCCGTATAGATATATATATATAATAAATCTTATCTTATTCTCTCCTATTATACAATTACTACTATGACTAATGTTCCTAGGTTACAGTCTGGTGTGTGATCATTTAAACTTTTTATGCTGTTTTCTTGTTATTGACATTAACATATAATGTGTAAATAAATAAAAAATAAATAAATTGCGGTAGTTATACTTAGTTACTACGTTCAGTGATAGCAATATTCTATTCTTGTTTAGTGTAATAAAAACTCAACCCTCTTAAAATGGAAAGAATACGGCGTTATTGTTAAAAGTGGCCGTTTTTAGCTGTAACGTCTCATTTAACTAAACCATAACATGTCAGATGTTCATTAGGTGACGTAAAAATGCTAAAGAACCTCATTCAAATAGTTTGTTGAGCATAATTTGATTTTCTATCTCTAGATATGTTTTTTTTTCATTGGCGGCGCTAGTGTGCTGCGTAAACGCTCTTATTATGTTTCTTTTTGTTGTGTATTTAAATATCTGTGTTTATAATAGGGAAGTAGACAACAACAATAATTAAGTCTGAAACTATAACATTATTCTTTTATACAGCTATTGTTTGTGTTTTGGGCATTTTAATTTAAATATAATAAAATTCAAAGAAATATAATATAAAAATGAAGAACTCGGAATAAAACCGGTAGTCCTGATTTCTCCCTTCTTGATTCCCCTTGAAAGTAATCACAAACACAACGTGAAACAAAACCGCTATTTAAAGTTTAAAAAAATCGGTTGGAAACAAAAACGGTGGAAATCAGAACTAACCTAATTTAACACACACTAGGCCTCCAAAATTCTAAATCATTTACTCAGTTTAGGCTACAAATACTTAGCTCTTATGAACGTCATTATGCCATCGGTTCAAAAAGTCTTCCATGCTCAATCTCGTTTTCTTTAGCGTGATCAAATAGTAAAATTAATCGTAACTCGCATTATGCACCCAGGTTAGTTAAATGCTTATTTGCTATTTGGTTAAAAAAAATGTTGCCTTCATATATTATTGTTCAGGCAATATTTTTTCGATTAACTGTATGGAGCCATCAGCTGTCGAATCAGGCTGTGTTGAATGACAGTTTGGCAGGTTTTGTAGTTTTCGCGATAATACATTTATTTTCGGGCACTCGGGATAATACGAGCGAATGCGGGCAGCCACAGATGGGATACATGTGTAACAACTGTTGTGTAACAATCGTTTCTCTCGATATATAAATTTTTATTATCTTACGGGCTAGCACAGTGCTTTTACGAGTATCAGACCTGTTGTTAAGAGATGATAAGGCCAATGGTGGAAGCGCACTTCACCCGGAATCCACAACTACTGAGGCACTGGCTATCTTATCTCGAGATATAAGATTAGATAAGATAAGCATTGTGAACACAACGATGCTGCAAACATTAATGTTATGGCGAAATATTTAGATAAGATGGTGGTAGCTAGCCAGACGGACAAACAAGCCCTACCGCCAACCAAACCGAGTACACAAACATGTACCCCTCCACAACGAACCCGAGATCTCTGGGTCTGACATCGGTGGTCTTAACCACTAGACCACAGAGGCGGTTATAATTAAACTAGCTGTGCCCTGCGGTTTCACCCGCGTTAATTAGCGACTGTTCCACACCTATTAGTCATAGCGTGATGTAATATAGCCTATAGCCTTCCTCAATAAATGGACTAATCAACTCAAAAAGAATTTTTCAATTCGAACCAGTAGTTCCTGAGATTAGCGCGTTCAAACAAACAAACAAACAAACTCTTCAGCTTTATAATATTAGTATAGATTTTTTATTTAAGTATCTCGTTTTAAACATCATCATCATCAGCTCTGTTTATGTTTTGCTTACCGATTTTTTTTGGAGAGATTTGGTATTTGTCTCAGACGGCAATTTCAGCTTCACCTGGCTTGTTTGGGGGCGGCGAGAACCTTAAAAGGTTCCTCAAGCCGTGTGAAACGAAGCACCTTCGGAGATTTTCTAGAGGGAACAGCATCACGCACTAGTGCGTGGCCTCGTGCCCTACTAGATTCTCCGAGGGGTTCGGATCGGATCAGTCATAAACCACTACGCGGGACCAGTGTGGTGTGGTGGTTGTTAACGACTGCTAATACAGCCGAGACCAACGGCTTTACGAGCCTTCCAAAGCACGGAGGAGGGAGAGATATGAAGTTTTCCATTAATGGTAGCCATGCCATGACTTATATGACGGAGGCTTTTGCCCAGCAGTGGGACAGTTAACAGGTAAGCTTAATTTCACTTGACTTTTACTTTACTATTATTTTCTGACGCCCTTTACCTCGTAAGCATGTTCCATCCTTTTGCCGGAAGGTAAAACCTACAAATGAGTTCGGGGCACGCCCGCCGCTCGTTATTTTTACGAAAACAGGCATTTGTGCTTACCATGCCACCTTTAAAACTATCCCGTGGGACCGTCGGGTAATCCAGGGCAACATTGTCGATGTAGAAAGTCGCGTGTCGACAAAGATACTGCTTTAGGCTGGACTTTTTGAACAGGTGACATATTTTTTTACCGAGTTCATTTTATTTTGTGTAATAACCTCAGTTCTACAAAACAGAGTATATAGGCTTCGAATAGTTATAGGGTTACTGTGTCGCTTTTACTCTAATTGGAAAAGCAGTTAACATGATGGTAACAAAACAGATACTATGTTATGTTACAAGGGTTAAATTTACTCGCGTCCATAGGTTAACCCTTGAGACCCTACACGTAACCCCTGGGTGGTGCTAAACGAGTGACACTGTCTGAGTGGTAGTGCCACGCTGCGTTGCAGCACGAAACGGACCGCCTCGTCCGGCGTAATACCACCCTCTCACAGAATATCGGCGTGAAGCAATGGCACTCGTTGCTGTTGTGTTTCGTCTGGTGAGTGAAAGTACCGGAGGCCCATCTCTCACCCCTCCCCCCTCACAATTCCTACTTCCTCCTCAAGATCCAACTCCTTCCTCAAGGCTGGTAACGCATCTGCGATTACTTTGGTTTTGCGGGTGTCCATGGGCCGGCGGCGATTACTTTCCATCAGGTGATCCGCCTGCTCGTTTGACTCCTTTTAATATAAAAAAAGAGGCAATCATCAAAAAAGAAACTAATTTCTTTACACTGAAAACCTATTTCTGTACATATGCCTATAATAAATAAAGTGCCGTAAAAAGCGCCGCAAGCCCGCTTACATTTGGTAGCGAATGGAACAATTGAATTACTTAGAAACGAAAGGAGATCCATCGAAAATAATTCATAACTCGGACTCGGCTGCGAAGTAAATGGAAAAGTTGGTCCTCTCGTTCAACTACATAGAAGAACTTTCACAAACATTTTCATGTCGCAAAAAGTATTGATGGAAACGTTATTTTAGGGTTCCGTACCCAAAGGGTAAAACGGGACCCTATTACTAAGACTCCGCCGTCCGTCCGTCTGATTGTATGTCCGTCTGTCACCAGGCTGTATCTCATGAACCGTGATAGTTAGACAGTTGAAGTTGACACAGATGATGTATTTCTGTTGCCGCTATAACAACAAATACTAAAAAACAGAATAAAATAAATATTTAAGGGGGCTCCCATACAAAAAACGTGATTTTTTTTTGCTCGATATTGATAATGGCAACAGGTAGACGCTTGAAATATTCACAGAATATTTAAATAAATTAAATTAATATTTAGAGCGGGCTCCCTCCCAAACAACAAACGTGATTTTTTCCCAATTTTTTACTCGATCTTAATAACGATAACAGGTAGAAACTTGAAATATTTTTATAGATAATGGTACGGAACCCTTCGCGCGTGATTCCGACTTGCACTTGGCCGGTTTTTTTCACTTACCTTCTCCGCTTTTTCACTGAACGTACGACACACGCCTACACATCTACCTATCCAAAACTGTCAAATTTTTTCAATACATTTTCAACCATATGCTTTAAACATAAAGTTCAAAGTCTTTTGAGGAAGTAGGACAGTTTATGGTAGGTTTAATATGCCGGCGTGTGTACATTCAGCCGTTGTATGTTATTATTTTAAACTATCTATCAATCTATAGGTTACTCATGTGGTATTATAAGCTGATGATGGTGATGATGATGATGATGACATAGTGTAAAAGAAAGCTCCTGAACGCGTAGGTTTGTCTGTTAGGACGGGCTAATCTCAGAAACCACTAAATAAATAAATAAATAAATGTTTCCCACGCTCACACTAATTATCTAGCCCCAAGAAAAGCTTCCTTAAGAAACTCGTTAAATGGTTAACTAGACAACGGATAAACATACTTAATATACTTAAATACATACTTCTTATACATAGGAAACACCCAGACCCGAAACAATATAGAAAAACAGATATTTCTTATTTGATCCGACCCGGGATCGAGTCCGGGACCTCAGAGATAACGACACCATGAAAACCGGTGTGCAAGCCACTCGACCAAGGAGGTCGTCCACCACTGCACAGATTTTGATGCAGTTTTTCTAATAGACTAGCTGACCGGCGGACTTCGTACCGCTTTGACAGTGTCTATGACAACAAAACAAACAGAACGTTGACAGCTTCCATGACAACAAAACAAACAAATCATTCGTCCGCTTAAGAACACCCGTATCCCATGATGGACCCCTATAGCAGCGCCACCTACCGGGTCCAATTGTAAATCTAAACCATTCTCGAATCCACTTGAACACACACGGAAAAAAATCGGTCGAGCCGTTTAGAAGGAATTCAATAATATACACACGCACAGAAGATTTATATATATAAAAATAGAGCGTCTTTCGAGGGTGGTCTAGTATGACGTCTCGATTTGTGAACATTTAAAACGGCTGATTCTTACTGACGCTGTTATAAGGTCGAAAGTACGTAGCGAACGCGACGTAGCTTGTGATGATAGATTTTTGGTCACCCATCCGATGATCGGCCTTTGCGAAAGTTGCTTAACCTTAGTAATCGCACCCGGGTATAATAACCACTACGCAATCGAGCTACTCTGTCTGTCGTAATTTTTTTTTAAATACATGATAAACTTTTAAAAGCGGTCGCTTTAGTAAGGGCGTATAAAGTTTCCTGTAAATTATTTTAGCCCTTTGCAATCTCGCGTGCAACCTCAGAAAATTCGTAACGACCCTTCCTAATGAGGGCGACCCACATTTGATTTTAACCGTCTAACACTGTTCGGAGATAATTTCTCCAACTGGATTACAGGATGCTTGGTAACATATATATTTTTTTACATTGACACGTCATAGTGACCACATCCTGCCTGATAGTAAGCAGCCGATGCAGTCCAAAATAATGAGAGCGCTCCTCACCGTGGAACAAGCACGGTAACAAGCGGATCCATTCATGACGGCCTGCATAAATGCCGTTTCACGCCCCGCTTAAAATACCCGGGACTATAGGAGCTGGGAAACACATGCGCCGGCAAAGAATTCCAAAGCCGAATGGTCTTACAGAGGAACGACTTGCCAAATTTTTTGGTACGAGTACTGATTGTCTGTACAGTATGATGGTGGTTCCTAAGACCAGCACTTGTAGTATATATAATAGGTGTATATTCCCTAAACATAGCCATGCAACCAAAGTATAAAGAACACTGTGATAACATACAAAAACGTATTTACTTATATTTACTTATTTATTTTCCATAAAAAAACTCAAAGGAGAATGGGCAAAGTGGGTTAGGGTACGGCCACTTCAAAAACTAGTTTCATCCTAAAGATGGCATCATTTTTCACGACTCCTTTTGTCAGTTTAAAATAAAGGTGAGAGAGTTGTTGGGAGATGTATAGTCTATTTCTCGATTTTAAAAAAGGTAATTTGCCTTTGTAATTTTTGTAATTTTAATACCAACAAAATTTGTTAAGATGTTTCCTAATCATATCATATATTTAAATCATTTGTATTTGTAAAAGCGTGATGTGGCCGCCTTTAATAGAACTTTACATTTTGTATGTATTTACTAATTTGAAACCAAGTGTTAGATATGCTGGACACGAGGTCGAGAGAGATACAATAAAAGGGTGCGTCCAAGGGTCCAACGCGGGACCCATTTTATGGAATCTGCTGCTGGACTCTCTGCTGAAGGAATTGGAGGAAAGACTGGTAATATCACCCATCGTGCGCTTGTGATCCTGACACACAGGAAACCCTTCCACACATCCTCTCCGAGTGCCCTATACACGCTCTGGAGAGGATGAACATAGAGATTCAAGCAGGTGTGAAGGTCGAACCAGCTAACTTTGCCGCTCTCATAGCGGAAGAACATAGAAATGTTTTTATAAAACTCTGTAATAAAATTGTAGAAACAGTACGAAAAAGAAACAAAACTTAGCAATTAAAAATATTACCTAGAATAAAAAATAAGAATGTTAATAATATATCTAATAGTGCATTAAGTAAATAATTAATTTTAAGATTTTATGTTATAGATCCCAATTTAAAAATAAGTTAAAATGTAAAATAGCATGAGCACCCGAAAAGAAAGGGAAAGAAATGTTTAGTATACTATGCTATGTATGTTTTATACTATGCTTAGTATACTATGGGATCAAAGCCACATTTCCTAACTATTGTTTGTCTTATCATAAAGAATCATAGAACAAATGTTTTTGAAGTGGCCGCTTCCAAGCCCAGAGTCTTTGTCTTTTGCCCATTGTCCATTATTTTATCAAATTTTTTTGTTAATTCCTGGTAGGCTACTCTTGACACAAACTCAATCTCAACACAATTCCAATGCGATTAATATGTATCGATATTGGGATAAGTTTCGCAATTTCGGAACGCCCCATCTCGATCATAATTTAATCACTCAATTTTCACGCACTTTAATTCCAATGCGGCGCTATTATCGCTTTTAAGAGTGCCATTTGAATTTTTTAGATTTGTGATTGAAAATTGATTATTGCAATTGTGTTTCAAGAGTAACCCTACTGTAATCTTTCGATTTCTTTTTATGTTTGACCATGAGGTTGACGACCAAGAACAACGTATCAGCTTCACCTAGGGTTGTCACTTTACAGTTTTACTTCATCATCCCTTCATCGTCCCCAATGCTGGGGCACGAGCCTTCCCTATGGATGGATAGGGAGAACGGGCCATAAACCACCATGCGGGCCCAGTGCGGATTTACGGTTGTTAACGACTGCTAATGCGGCCGGGACCAACGGCTTAACGTGCCTTTCGAAGCACGGAGGAGCTCGAGATGATAAATTTTTGGTCACCCATCCGGTGACCGGCCTTTGCGAAAGTTGATTAACCTCAGCACTCGCAGACCGGGCGCGTTAACCACTGAGCCATCGAGCTCCTCTTTACTTAGTACAGAACAGTTTTACTTAGTAACAAAGAACAGTAGTTAAAAAAAGCAGAACGGTCGGCAGAGAGCTCGGAATGAAAGGTGATGGATGAATGAGTAGTATGCAGAATAAAAGTACGAGAGGAATAAATGATGGAACTAGAATTATAGAGAATATAAGCTAAAACAGGCTCCGATCATGTTGGAGGAAGTAAATAAAAAAAATAAAAAATAATAAAAAAAAACAAAGAACTATCTGCCTTATTCGGGATTAATTACGAAACACCGTGTATAACTATTACCTACAATTCGGTTAAATCGTAACCTTACTTGTTAACGAATCATGCTGCGTATCAAAAATTAGTTTTTATAATGTTCTTTCTTGTAAACGTTCATATCATTGGAAAATAAAAATAAGGTTGTATTATATTTTAGTTACTTTGCTTCGTATGTATTATCAACTTTTTTGTGAAACTTTATACAATATATAACTAAAAGGTTCAGTTAAGCTAGTAAAATAATACTATATAAAATAAACGCGAGTAATTCCGTATAAAGTGTTTGTTTCATTTCAATTCTAGGTAATTATGTTTAAACAGTTTATTTGTTTTGCAACTCAATGAGATGTAAGTTAAGCTTTGTTTCGAATAACTACCGCACATTATAACGCCACATCATTACGTGTAGTTTAATTAAAGTAAATACCAAATATCTTTAGCGCAATTTTTAAAATACCGAATACCGAAATTCCGAAACATGTCACAACAAACAACATCAAAAGTACAACAGACTCACCAAGTGCCAAAACCAGCACAGTCAGTGCCGCCGATGTCATTGACCTGCCGGCCGACCGGGCCGATCGCCCACATTGACAGTGGTAACACCATCAATGCCACCGGCTACTGGCGCATCACCGCTCCGCCACCACCAGCAGTACTGCACCACACTCCACCACACCGTTTGCGAGCAACGCAGCACGACTTCCACTTATTTTGGCAGCACTGGCACTTGTTTTGCTAGCACACACACTTGTTTTGCTAGCGCAGGCACTTGTTTGCTCGTACCGACACTTTTTATGCTAGCAGTGGCACTTGTGATTGTTAGCACCGGCACTTGTTTATCGATACAATTTTGAATCTAACACTTGTTTATCGAGTACAAATTTTCGTCGGCACTTGTATCGTTGTCACTCGAAATATTTCTCACTTGTTTTTTAATTTTAATTTTACTGTTTTAACTAGTGAAGCGAGTTTCTATTCCTTTATGTTTTGGTTTGTAGAATTTCACTTAACTGTAGCGTGAAATATTAATTATTTACAAAAATTGACAAATGACCCTTTTTGATATACTTCACTGCAAACTGGTTCTCTGTGGACAAACAAATAGATTTTCATTAATAAAGTGAATAAATAATTTTCAATGGGGCATGAAAATGTATGTAGTCTTGTGTGTTTTAATTATGTTGTTGCTTTATGTTGTGTGTTTCAGTTATATATTGTTATTGTGTGTTTCAATTATGGTAATTAATAAAGCCTTTGGTCAATACACTTTTTATTTATGCAATGTGAGGATAGGGCAAGTAAGAAAAATTTTTCTGCCAAAAGTTAAAAGCAATTTCCTTTAGGTATTTTTTTTAAAATATTACCGCGGCAAATGGAGTCATTTGCCGCGCTAATGTTAAACCTAACACTTGATGTCAAGTGGAAATGGCGTCCAGATGCAAAGACAACTGGTGCAGCGTGAAAACAACGCGGCATCAGTCACCCTGCCGGCCCACAAGGTTTGAAGGACCTAATATTATGATATTAGGTCCTTCAAACCACCCTATGGGGTGGAGGTTGTTCCGCTCTGGCCAGGGACATGCTTGAGTATAGCTATGTAGCTATGTAATCGAATGGAAAGAGCAGCTGGGTATGAAACACTCCAAATCCTTCCTAGGCCTTAGGACGGAGTAAGTTCATATGCGGAGGCAGTAGAAGGCAAGCCCGAATAACCATCGGAGCCTTGACAGGGCACTATGCCACAAAACAAATGCTCCACAGAATGCATCTATCAACAAATAGCTTGTGTAGGGCATGTGGGGAGGAAACGGAGTCAATGCAGCACCTACTGTGTGACTGTGACTCTCTGACTAGGAAAAGAATGGGACTCCTGGGGTCGGCCTATCCGAAACCGGAGGACTTCAGGCTCTTTGCTCTTAGGGACGTTGCCAAGCTTATGGCATCTATCTTTACAGAGGAAGAAGAGAAGAGTGAAAGGATGGGGTTGCACAAAAGATCCCGATGGGTCGAAGTATTGCTGCGGGAGGGAAAGCTCGGCAGGCCCCACGAAGATAAGATAAGATAAGATAGATATGTAGCTACTCTTTAGAAACCCTCTATTCGATTACTATGGCTTGAGAAACCTTTAGTTTTCACCGCCATTAGCATGCAACAGCAATCTCTTTCATAAAAAAATATTATCTTCAAATTTTTTCATAAATAGTTTTTGACGCCAACAGGTGCTTGTGCAAGCTTACTATGAATAAAATGATGTCTTATGTCTTATACTTTAAAAGTACGATTAAGGTAAATCGATGCTTGTACAGTCACGAGCATTAACATATAAACACTTTGACTCAGTAGTTGAGGAATCCGGGTGAAGTGCGCTTCCACCTTCGACCTTATCATCACTTAACATCAGATGAGATGAGAACAAGTGCTCACCCGTAAAAAAAGACTAGTTTTGGCTCTTACTCCATTCTATAAAAAGTTACATTTTTTACATGTTAATGCTTGTGACTGTACTACTCTATGGCTGCACTAGAATAATGGAACACGTCTATCGTCCCCCTGAATAGCCGCGTTTGCCATGTTTGCCACTCGCCCAGCTCTTATGGTAGGAGTGTAACACTCGCTCCCCACTTCGGACCGCGCCGTGTGAAGTAGCCATTAGCTATTTATGAAACAGAACCATAGTTTTAAGGGAGCTATGGAATATTTTAGAGTTCGTTTCGATATACAGCAATGGAGCAATACATACGGGTCGGTATGAGGCAGTTTGATGCTATAACATATAGGGAGATTCGTTCTTATAAACTATGTCGTGAATTTATTGCTGTTAGTTATATTATAATTATTTATGGTGCACCGACGCGACGACGAACCCACTTCAAATTCAAATATTTTTTGTCCATCCAAAGGTTGTCTGGAAGAGATCACTCTTAGTGATAAGACCGCCCTTTGTACGTGTATTTTTATGTAATTTTTTGTCAAATGTTTTATTTTTGGTGTACAATAAAGTTTATTTATCTTATCTTATCTTACATGGCTAGCAACGTAGCAACCTAACACTTTCTAAAAGAACGCCTGTCCTGACGTCATAACACTATTGGTAGCATAGAAACACTCACCAAAAAGAAAGATAAAGGAAAATGCATAAGAAGTAGAAATAGATATCGCATTTGATACAAAAAAAAAGTAAAAAATGTTTGTAGCCTCGCAAACTCGTTTTCGCCTAATCCGCGCGCGAATACGCGTTGAAAAGTTAAAACCTTAATGGCGGCGGGACGTGTCGTGTCAAGTGCCTCTAACGCCGCACTGATGCCAAGCGCTACCAACATAACCACACAACTCGCATATGAGCATAGCTTTTGTTTTTTAGGAAATAATTGCATTTGGGCGCCTATTTGCCTTTACAATATAAGGGCTATCGGGATTAGGATGGCGAGAAGCTTATGGTCCTATAAAGCCAACACTACGCAGACGTAGTAGAAAACTAGAGAAGAATTTGATAGATATTGGCATCCCACACCCCAAATTTCATTACGAAGACAGTCCAAAGTTATATCACAAAATTCCGAGCTTCTTAAAACAGTCGGTCCCGTCTGCATTAGCAGTCATAACAGTCAACACACTGCACTAGGCTCGCGTGGTGGTTTATGGCCCGGTCTCCCCACAAAATATTGTGGTCTCTCTGTGGCGTTTTCATCCATAGGGATGGCTGGTGCTCCAACATGAGCTGGTGATGATGTCATAAAGTAGGGTCCAAATTGGCTTACCTAAAGTTTTTATTCATACATTTTGTAGTACTAAGACGATGTAACACTCATGTTTACGCCGATCCGATCAGAACCCTTCGGAGAATCTAGTAGGGCACGGGGACGCGCACTAGTGCGCGATGCCGTTCCCTCTAGAAAACCTCCAAAGGTGATTCGTTTCACACGGCTTGAGGGACCCTTTACGTTCCTCGCCGCCCCCAAAAAAGCCCGGTGAAGCTGAAAATGCCGTCTGAGGCCATTAGCAAACTCTCTCAAAAAAAAAAAACTCATGTTTACGAAAATTGTAAGTAATAATATCATTAATGTAAATATATTTAAACTCCTACTGTTGTTTTTCATAACGCTTTTATCTCTAAACATAATTTCCATTGTAAAGTGATGTACATTAATGTGAAAGTCGCTTCTGGCACTCGCCGGCCGCTGCCGTGGCACGCTCGCTTCGCTCGCTCAGCTCGTGCTCTGTGTTTATGTGAACCTTATTGAACCTTGATTTTAATTTAAAGTCGCTTCAAATAAAAAATGTATGACTTTGAATAATAGTGTAAAATACGGTTATGTTGAAAAAATAAAGGAAAACAATAATATATTTAATAGATCTTTATTGCTACTGACATTATGAAGTTGAATGATTCGGAATTATGAACATTAGAAACAGAGTAATTAGGAATCGTGAGTGTTAGGATGAAAAATGTAAGGAAGAACATTTTCGGAGTTCCAATTATCGGAGTTGAAAATTTAGGTGAACTTTGGCGCTCTCCACACCACAAAGTAATAGAATCATAGCATAAATAATTCTAACTACCCACAATTCTAGAAAATAATTTAGGCCAATTAAAAACCTTTTTGTTCATTACTGCTCACAGTATTCAGGTGCATGCCTGCATAACTCAAGTCTTTATTATGCTATCTGAAGGTGGAGCACAAACGGGGTGAAATTAAAAGCCTTTAAAAGAGTCTGAGTCGAATAAATTGCTCGCAACGAAGATAGTTAAGACATGCTTTAGTACTCGTAGAAACAAAAACAAATGCACGCTACGAACGAGTCTGGTGCATTTAACGTAAGCAGTTTCTAGTTTTTTCGATATAAACCTTTTTGATACTCAATTCAAATGAAAACTACCCTATTTAGTACAAATAGTGTACGGTTTTCTTGTAGTAGTTTACACTGCAGATACTCGTATTGTAGTCGTATAACGCTGTATGATTTTCTTTAACATATTATTTTGTTAATATATTAGAAATTTTATTTACATATTATTTTGTTATAAATTGATACATGCAACTTACGCACCCACATTTCTAACACGTTGTAAAAATGTCATCGTATAATATATAATTTGAGTCCATAAGTGATGTAAGATTCTCACATAAATTAAATAAAATTTGATTGCAAAATAAAATATAATAAATAAAAAGAACATTTTGAGTTTAAGACTAATAAGTAAATGTCACCATAGAAATATTTAATTAAAAATTGCATAAAAAATTAAAGTTAATATTTACTTTTTTTTTTACTTTTATTTTTAAGTGTTAATTTCTACACTTAAGCTGAATTAATTATTTATATAAAATACTGTGAAAATTATTAAACGCCCCCCCGACCCAGCCAGCAATCGAACCTGGGTCTTCCGCAATCCGGGCGGCTGCACTGACCGTTATGCTACCGGGAAGGCTGACTTAAGCGCTGAATTTTTGTCACTGATTTTTTATTTTTGACTGAATATTTATGTCTTAGTAACTCTGCATATACAAGATGTAGATCGGAAACACTTTGGATCTTTTCATTTTTACCACACCTTTCTGTTGTGGCGACGCCCACTGTTGGGAAGCCACTGGTAGTAGGTAGAATGCCACATCGAGGAAGGTTTCCCATACTATTTTATCGTCGTAGTATGGCGACGTCGTTGGTATGCGTTTGTGGCGCCATCTGTTGACACGGTTGAGAAGGAATTTGCTTCGTGTCGAAATAATGAGCGGCGTATGCGGTAGGTGGCGCCGCCGCCACACGCTGTTTATAGAATAGGCCTATTTTATATTGAAAATTTAATCAAAGACCTCCAGAATGACTTCCACCTTGATAGAGATAACAGGCATACCTATTAACATAAAATTTCACTTTCTTAGAATTGTGTACACACTTCTATCGGCCCTTACCGATCTTATTATATTCCGTTAATTAAAATCAGCTGCGTAATACCCTTAATTGCACACTTCTCGCTGCTTATCAGTCGTACTTAATTAAATTTTACTTGCAATTAACCCCTACTTTTGATCTTAACTGCCTTATTAAGGTAAAAAAGGTATTCTGTTAAGCGCACAGTATTAGCTTTAAGGCGCCTAAGTTAATCGGTTACCTTTATTTTAAGTTCATGTTTATAATTGAAGCAGGATAGAAAATAAACAGCATATTGCCATAGTTCGTTATTCTATTTATCATTAAACTAATCTACTTAAAAATAACTAAAAGGTCGCGGTTTCACCCGCGTTAATTAGCGAACAACTAATTTGAATACCAAAAAAAAGGTTACAGTGAGTTAACCTTAAAAGCTAGACATGCTGTCGCAGACATTTTTTTAAAACTATTAAAGGGGAACTGTTCCGTTTCCAACGTTTAATTTTTCTATAATTCTCTGAATCCGCGCGCCTTATTATTAATAATCAATGCAGTGTCAAAACGCAGTCCCGAAATGGTGCAACTATGTATGTTTGGCCAATGAGAGCGCTCGATTCAATCGGCGCGCCTTGTGTGGTACGAACTCACGAAGAAAGTGGCGCCCCCACTTACGGGACAACTGCCCGAATCTTCGAGAAGACCGGGACAGAACGATTTCACCGCCGCGCGCTGCGTCTGAGCGCGACCGATTTTATAAAAGAAAAATTGGATTTTGGTGTTTAAATTGACACCCTGTTGAGTCTATCGTGTGTGAAACATTATTGAACTATTTATCTATAAATTGTGGCCGGCCGGCTTGTGTCCTAGAAGTAAGCAGCGAGAACCATCACGTCTTCAGTTCCTGATGAGCTACTGGTGAGTACTTGCACAAGATCTCTTTGACCACATATCCAAGTTGTACCGTTTATTTACCGGCGAGTATACATATTGATGCTCGATCCAGACCGTACGTAGATTGACATTGCATTCCTTACCAAAACCGCGTTCATCTATGTACATCATTTTGGTGCCGAAACCCGGGACTTTTAGGTACATTCCGTCGGCCGACATACCACTTTAGGTCGTAATTGTAACGAAAACATCGTTTTTTATGGTTTATATTCTATTTATACTAAACAACAAAACAAATATCCAACAATTACGAATCAATATTCGAGTTCGACTTTGTTCCATTTTGTCCACTACCCCACGTATCTACCTACATTCCTACCGCCATTTACTCCCTGTTTTACCAAACTCTGTTCAAAGTACGAGCTAACCAAGTCATTTGTATCAATTAACAAAATATTATCAATCGTTTTTACCATTTGCAATAACAAAATATTGCAAATTTTACCGCATCATAATTTTTGTTATTTCAAATTGAATATAACGCGACTACTTATTTTCGATCGCTCGACATACCGTAATAAATCACATTATTATTTTTACCTCATTCAACTTTAACTTTGCAAATAAAATAAATCGTGTCATATCGTAATTTCTCTAACGGATTATAAATATAATTTGATTTATTCGACCTTTAGTTAAGGTTACCGTAACCGTGTAAGATAACAATAAAAACCTTTATATTTAACCGAGTTAAAATAATACAGCAAACCGTTCTGCGTTTTAACAAGATTCCTTACAGTAAACATTGTTTAAGTTAAATTATTTTATACGTATCAATTACGAGTTAGGAACTCGAAGTGCGGTTGTCGCGTTATAGGTCCGAATACGGAATCGACGTTATTTGCGTACCTACATCGTTGCCTTTATTTGCGAATTTCATTGTTTGTTGTACATTAGTGAACTTTTAGTACTCATGCATCGTTTTAGTGTTTTAGCAAACACTGTTTTAATCATTAATAATGGCTTACCTAGCGAGACGTAAATCTAAGTCCGGAGTAAAGAAGTGTACCGAAACCAATTACACTGTCAGTAATTTGCCTAGTTTGCGACGTAAACGAACTATCGCGTATAACCGTATTTCGAAGGCTCTCGAATTGGGGAATTTAAGCGAAACCGATGCATCCCATACCGAGTTATTCCTCTCATATTGTCAGGAGATACAAAACATTGCGGATAGTTTCCAAGAGGCACATTTCATCATCCTGGACCTTCTCAAGGATGAAGACGATGATGTGGATACAGAAATACAGGAGAATTTCGATACGATGTATTTTCGAGTCGTTGCAATCCAGCGTAGATACACACAGTGTTCGTCACAACAAACAAATAATAATAACTCGAGGCGAGATTCGCTAACGGGTTCGCATAGCAATATGCGCTTACCGAAGATTTCACTTCCGGTTTTTTCGGGTTCTATTAAGGAATGGCCCGAGTTTATCGCGACTTACAATGCGTTAATCCATGAATCACACATGTTAAGTGATATCGAGAAATTTCACTATTTGGTGTCGGTATTACGTGGCGAAGCTTTATCGTTAATTAGAACGTTCCCGGTCGCATGCGAACATTATTTAAGTGCGTATGATGCTCTCAGGTCCCGCTACGAGGACAAACGTGAATTAGCATTCACATGTTGGCGCGACATTTTGGATGTTAGTTTCAAAACTACCCACGCTCAGGATTTCCGACACGCGTTAGATACGATCGACGAAAATTTGACCGTTCTGAAAAAGTTGAAGTTACCTATCGAGCACTGGGACTTCGTACTTTGTTACAACATTTTGTCGAAACTCGACACGAAATTGAGACGCGAGTTCGAAGAAAAACACACCGACATCGAGTTGCCACAATACAAACATATTAGGGCGTTCTTACACTCTAAGAGCGAAGCTTTAGTGCGCGATACGCACTTCACCGCCGTAACCAGTAAAACCGTTAGCAGTAAGGAGGTTTCAAATGCCTCACAGAAACCGAAGAGACATAACGTTACACATTCGCTTGTCGCTCCCACCGCGAACGTGCCTATACCTAAGAAAGGTGACAAACATGTCGCTCCCACCGCGAACCACCAACCACCTCAGGCCGCGACCACTTCCAAGGTCATTCGTAAGTGCTCTTACTGCGGTAAAGAACACCACATAACGGCTTGTCCCGCCTTCCTGTCAAAGTCTGTGGACGAGCGCATGGCTGTGACCGGTGAACGAAAATGGTGCTACAATTGTCTTAATTCGTCTCATTCAGTACGGGAGTGCACATCGATATTTTCGTGTCGAACATGTAAACGTAAACACCACACGCTGCTGCACCGGGACCACGCGCCAAGCTACCCCGACACCTCGGGTAACCAATCGCAATCAGTAGCCTTAATGGCTAAGGAAACAATAGCTTCGTCGAACCTGTCTACGAGTACAACCGTGCTACTGGCTACTGCCATAATTCAAATTCGTGACACATTTGGCGAATTTCACTCATTTCGAGCCCTCTTCGATACCGGGAGCCAAAATAACTTCTTGACAGCACACGCAGCCCAGCGACTTAACCTAACGCCTAAAGCCGCTAGTGCCAACGTTCATGGCTTAGGGGGGGCTAAAGCCTTAGTCAATGGCATCGTCACGTGCCAAGTCGGTGCCAATAATCACGTCAACTTTAATCTCGAAATGTTCATCATACCGAGCATCTGCGGAGACCAACCTATCGCAAGACTGAATACGGATGGATGGAAGGATGTCAAGACATTACCGTTAGCAGATCCTGGTTTTGACATTCCTGGTCCGATCGATGTCTTGTTAGGTGCCGACGTTTTCGCCGAGTCGTTGCTCGAACAGCGTTTGAAAGGCAACGCGTCTCAACCGCGCGCCCTGAACTCTGTCTTCGGCTGGCTTCTTCTAGGGAAGTCTCGGCTCGCATCTTCTTCTCCATGCTTATTGGGGGTAGCCCCTCCGAGCATGGACGAGAGCCTGACCAACATCATTCAACGTTTCTGGGAAATCGATACCGTTCCAAATTCATCCCGATTAACCCCAGATGAGCATGTTTGTAAAAGTAGTTTCACCAACAACCACTACCGTGACGAGACCGGAAGGTATACCGTAGTCCTTCCTTTCAAGGACAATGCTGAGCCCCTCTTTGAAGGCTCGCGTGCCATAGCCTTACGGCGCTTCCATGCCATTGAAAAGCGGTTATCTCGTGATCAATCGTTAAAACAACAATATACCGATTTCATGACTGACTACATTGAAAGTGGTCACATGACCCTGGTGCCTGCTAAGAAAATGGGTCAAGGCAGGTACTACATACCGCACCATTGCGTTCTGCGTCCCGACAGCTCCACGACGAAGCTTCGCGTGGTCTTCGATGCCTCGGCAAAGGACGCGAACTCCAAATCGCTTAACGATTCGCAACTCACTGGTCCGAAGTTGCAGTCCAACATCGTGGAGATTCTTCTCCATTACCGGGAGCACGAAGTCGTCTTCATGGCGGACGTGCGCCAAATGTACCGTCAAATTAACGTAGCTCCTCATCACCGTGATTACCAGCGTATTCTCTGGAGGGCTCACCCGGATGAGCCTCTTCAAGAATATGTTCTAAATACCGTTACGTACGGAATATCTTCGTCGCCATATTTGGCATGTCGCACCATCCAGCAGCTGGCCAACGACGAGGGTCACAAGTACCCCACGGCCAAAACCGTCTTAACTTCAGATATTTATATCGATGACATCGTAACCGGAAGTTCATCACTGGAGGATGCCTGCGACATCAAATCGCAAGTTATAGCTCTTTTCGGCCTCGGCTGTTTTGAGCTACGAAAATGGATTAGCAATCGACCTGAGCTTCTGAGTGATCTACCCTCAGAAGCGTGTCTTTCGGAAGCTATCACATTTACCGAAGCCGAAGACACAACCGTAAAGGTTCTTGGCCTTAAATGGGAGCCTGCTTCAGACTCGTTCGTTTTTAACGTTCAACCGTCAAACCAACCATGTACCAAACGAACGATTCTGAGCGAGGTAGCCAGAGTCTTTGACCCTTTGGGGTTCCTATCGCCTTTAACAATCCAAGCCAAATGCTTAATTCAAAGGCTCTGGATCCTCGGCGTTTCGTGGGACGAAACACCCCCACCAGAAATCGTCACACAGTGGAACGATTTCTCTCAACAACTTCCGCAAATCAAGGAGCTCAAGGTTCCACGCAAGTTCGTTATCGAAGGTGGTCGCTCATATCAACTTCACGGGTTCTGTGACAGCTCTGAACTTGCGTACGGCGCCGTCATTTATCTACGTGTCCCAGAGTCCGATGGTTCGGTTCGCATTTTCCTCGTCTGTGCAAGAGCTCGCGTCGCACCTTTGAAGAAGCAGTCCCTGCCGCGCCTGGAATTGTGCGCTGCGGTTCTGCTCGCTGACCTCATGAAGTTCGTCAAGGACACGATGCGAATTTCTGTCCATGAGACCTACCTTTGGAGTGACTCTACAGTCACTCTAGCGTGGCTGCGATCACCGTCTTCGCGTTGGGCAACCTTCGTCGCGAACCGCGTCAGTCATATTCAGGACACTGTTCCTACCGAATGCTGGAGGCACGTGCCCTCCAGGACCAACCCTGCGGACGTTTGCTCCCGCGGACAGCTACCAGCGGAGCTTTTGACTAACGAGCTATGGTGGGCGGGCCCCGAGTGGCTCTCTCAGCCCCAGTCTGAGTGGCCAACAGACATATCTAAAGGTCAGGCGAATGATAACGTCGTGCTTCCCGAGCAGCGTCGTACCGTTCTTGTCGCTGACCAAACCGAAACCGTCCAGAAATCATCAATAATCGATCAGCTGTTCGAGAAGTCTTCATCCTTAGACAAAATTTGTCGGATCCTAGCCTATATCCGTAGGTTTAACGCTCACTTACGTGATACCGATTTACGACCTGAGAGTCTCGTCATAACGGACGTTGAACGTCATCGTGCGCTTCTAATGATCGTCAAACACTTTCAGAACCGCTTCTTCTTCGATGTCATATCGAAACTGAAAGCGCGGAAACAGTTGCCCCGCAACCTCCGCAAACTAAATCCATTCCTGGATGACCAAGGTATCCTCAGGGTGGGCGGGCGGCTAGCTCGATCTGGCCTTGAGTTCGAACACAGGCACCCGGCATTGTTGCCCAAGAAATGTGTGCTAACGTCCTCAGTAATCGACTCCATTCATCGGAAGTACCTTCACCCTGGTTTGAACACCACACATTACCTGATCTTGCAGCAGTTCTGGATACTTGCGGCTAAGCGTGCCGTACGACAACACCTTTCAAGATGCATCCGATGCTATCGACTCCGCCCGCAACCATTGCAACCGTTTATGAGCGATCTTCCTGCCTTTCGCGTTAACCAGGCGAAACCGTTTTCTGATGTAGGCGTAGATTTCGCGGGCCCCTTTAAAATCAAGCTCGGTCTCCATCGTGGTGCGAAAATCGATAAGGCATATCTGTGCTTGTTCGTCTGTGTGAGCACCAAAGCTGTGCATCTTGAGGTAGTGTCTACCTTATCGACCGACGGCTTCATCGCTGCGTTGCGCCGTTTCGTCTCTCGTCGCGGCCGTTGTAACGTCATCCGTTCTGATTGCGGCACAAATTTCGTTGGCGCAGCCTCACAGCTGGCCGCATGCATGGAACAAGCATCAAACGCAGAACGGATTGCCTTTAAACGTAACCCCCCATCTTCTCCACATTTTGGAGGAGTCTGGGAAATTCAAGTAAAAGCCGCGAAAAGTCATTTATATCGGATTGTTGGCGATCAAACTCTAACATTTGAAGAGCTCACTACACTCTTCACCCAGATCGAATCGATTTTAAACTCCAGACCTTTGTGTCCTTTAAGCTCGGACCCTAACGATCTAAACGTTCTTACACCTGGTCATTTTCTTACACTGGAACCTCTCACAGCGGTCCCAGATGTAGACTACTCTGATGTTAACCTTCATCGCCTAAATCGTTGGCAGCTGATCCAATCATTCCAACAACAGTTTTGGAGACGTTGGAAAAACGAATATTTACACGCGTTAACCCAGCGGGCAAAATGGACCAAAGACTCAACACCGTTAACCGTAAATTCTATTGTACTTATCAAAGACGACAATCGATCTTCTCTCCAATGGGCATTAGGACGCGTAGTTTCCTTACATCCTGGGCCTGATGGAGTAATTCGAGTGGCTACTGTAAAGACAGCTAGAGATCATCTTGTTAAGAGGCCTCTGGTAAAACTGTGCCCTCTACCATCCGAATAACCGTCTCTCTTGTAATAAACGTAACTTAGTTTTAAGATTAGTATCGTAAATTGTAGCATATCTTTATTTAATTACCGATTTCATTCAATTTCGGGAAAATCCCATTGGTATTTTGGTGGGCGGAATGTTCCGTTTCCAACGTTTAATTTTTCTATAATTCTCTGAATCCGCGCGCCTTATTATTAATAATCAATGCAGTGTCAAAACGCAGTCCCGAAATGGTGCAACTATGTATGTTTGGCCAATGAGAGCGCTCGATTCAATCGGCGCGCCTTGTGTGGTACGAACTCACGAAGAAAGTGGCGCCCCCACTTACGGGACAACTGCCCGAATCTTCGAGAAGACCGGGACAGAACGATTTCACCGCCGCGCGCTGCGTCTGAGCGCGACCGATTTTATAAAAGAAAAATTGGATTTTGGTGTTTAAATTGACACCCTGTTGAGTCTATCGTGTGTGAAACATTATTGAACTATTTATCTATAAATTGTGGCCGGCCGGCTTGTGTCCTAGAAGTAAGCAGCGAGAACCATCACGTCTTCAGTTCCTGATGAGCTACTGGTGAGTACTTGCACAAGATCTCTTTGACCACATATCCAAGTTGTACCGTTTATTTACCGGCGAGTATACATATTGATGCTCGATCCAGACCGTACGTAGATTGACATTGCATTCCTTACCAAAACCGCGTTCATCTATGTACAGGAACCATTTCGTAATACATGATTTTAACGTAACTTCTCTCTCTCTCTCTCTCTCTCTCTCTCTCTCTCTCTCTCTCGAAAAAAGGAAAGCTCTCAAAAAAAATATTTTCCCGTTTTTGCAACATTTTTCATTGTTGCTCCACTTCTATTAGTCATAGTGTGATGTAATATAGCCTATAGCCTTCCTCAATAAATGGACTACTCAAGACAAAAATATTTTTTCAATTCGAAACAGTAGTTCCTGAGACTAGCGCGTTCAACCAAACAAACAAACTCTTTAGCTTTATAATATTAGTATGATAAGGTTTGGACCACTAGTTGTAGACAAAAACCAATAATCTACGGAATCAAAAGCAGAAATTGCAAAACAATAGCCGCTACTCGAAATAGCAATTCTTTTTATTACCAGACAACGAAATACGTAACGGTCGAACGTGTGAAACTCGTAGTTTCTTTCAGTCCATTACACAGTCACGCTGGCTGGGCAACGGGCCAGCCCGGTACATTCCGGCCCGTCTAGACGCCACATGCGTAATAAACACTTTATTGTTTCAACTTTTGATAACGGTATTCATAAGTTGTTTTGTGGCACAAATAGGTTTGCAGCGCACGCGATCTGTAAACTTTGCGTTAAAATTGTGTTAAACGATTTGAAGATTTCTGCGTGAAACGGAACGCACATACTTTTGAAGGTAGAACTATTTTGGTTCATTGACCGTAAACGTTGATATTGATATGGACATTCCGCAAGATTCTAACTGAAACTTTTTTTTATAAACATGATAAAAGAAGGCTTGTCTTACGTATTGGTAGTGGGCGCACCCCGTTGTCTTGACTTACATATTAGCGACGCGTTGCCAATTTCCATTGCGCACATGCGCGATGTTGCCGCACGATTTTGCCGCGCAACACAGCTTTTGGAAAAAAGAATACAATAGCGGGCTCCGCCGCTAGAAGAACGCACCTGCTTTTGTCTCTTTCTACAGCATTCAAATTGTTTATCGACAATATTTTGGGAATGTCCATATTAATACAACGTATCGCAAAAAAATTGCTCTACCTACTCCGATCACTGATCATGTGTGACATTGATCACAGCTTTTGTTTTCTAGTGGTCTTCCACATGTAGTTCTACGGAATGATTCTGGAGGTAATCACACTAGAAACGCCTAGGAGTTACGGATAAGTACCTATTTTAGCAGCTATTTATAGACCTATCTTCTTAGTCGTTACACGTCGTGGTCGTTATTTCGGTTCATAACGACTTACTTGGGAAAATAGTGCAGTGGTTTCCCCTTGCCTTCTGTATCAGGTCTTTTTAGAGTGATTTAAACTCCAAGATCACTCCTCTTCCAGCCGGATACGGGTGTCCGACCGGGTGTATGGTGACACCGCCATTGCTCGGTCGCTAGATCCTCGTTCGTTATCTAGCAAGGAGAACCACATTGTGCATGAGAGGTTGACAATAGGGTCGGGTATAAATCTTATTTCTATTCTCCTCTTTATGGCTGCGATCAATGGTAGACTAAATTAAACGGTAACCCCATTCTTCAAGATACAAATTAGTTACGAGACGACCAACACCTCAGTCCCCTTGTGACCACGAACCCTCTAAAGAGTTCATAAAGGATTGTAAAGAATTCGTAAAATATTTCAATTCGAACATTTGACAAGTTTTTTTTGTGATTCTCCAAGAGTCGTAGAATCAAAATGACTCAGAATGGTATGTGGAATACGTTGTAGTGTTATATTCTGTTCCTCTTCCCTACAGTAGTGTTGTCAAAAACCTCGGTGTCTTCTTCGACCGTTCTCTTTATTGGTCTCCTCATATCGCGGAGATCAGTAAGCGTGTGTTTGCTGCCGGTTCGTTGCGGAGGTGGAAGAATCTGCTTCCTGTGAAGACTAAGATCGAGCTTGCGCAGTCGCTTCTCTTGCCTATTCTAGACTATGCTGACCTCAATGAGGATTTTCTGGACAAACTGCAACGTCTGCAAAATCTTTGCATAAGGTTCATATGCAATGATTGCCTGCTCCTGATGGCCTGTTCGCCACAAGTTCGATCATGTGTCTGATTTCAGGACCAAACTTGGATGACTTCCAATCAGATTACGACGTGAGGAGCATGTTCTCACGCTTATTTAACGTGCTGTATGACCCTCGCACCCCTCCCTACCTTAAGGAACGTTTCTAATTTCTTGGTACGGATCACAATCGTGACCTTAGAGGTCCAGGGTTGACCACCTGCTGAAACATCCTTTGACTCGTTCGGAATATTTCAGAGACTCTTACGCTCAAGGCTACAAAAGTCTTTGGAATAACCTGCCTGATATCCATCACTTCAAGTCCCTTGCCACTTTTAAGACAAAAGTGAATTCGCATCTCTTGACTAAGTCTTAGTTTGCAACAACCCTTACGTATGTGGTATATGTAGTAATGTATTAAATAAAATAATAAATACATATACATTACAATAACAATATATATATATTACAATAAATAATACTAATACATTACCTATTACCGCGTTACGAGTGTTAAAACCTGTGAGAGACCACGCGCTGGTGGTCCAGGTCCGTTTACCCACATTGCCCTCGTCGCCATCCCTCGCAGTTCGAAACTTCGCATAGTATAACGCCAATAAAAATACAGTCCACTATAAATTACAGCATCGCCTGCGCCATTATTTTTGTGCTATATATATATAGTATATATATATATACTCATGTGTATACTTAAATAATGTACTGGATATTTTTATTTTTGTTTTGTGTAAGGTTTATTTTTATGTAGTGCACTGCTGCCTTTTATGTTCCTTTCAGTTGTCCTATACCGCAAAGGTTGTCTGGAAGAAATCGCTTTAAGCGATAAGACCGCCTTTGCCCACCCCGATATAAAAATTTCGTTGTTTGTTTTTACTTTTCTGTGTGTGTGTGCAATAAAGAGTTTTATCTATCTATCTATCTATAATAACATTGTTTTATACAACGTGTTATATAAAAACACACAAAACAAAAGAGTCACTATATTATTTTGAGAATTTAAGAGAACAATTTCTCAAGTGGGTAAAGAAAGTAGGTACATGAGCTTCTTGGCGGAAAAGTGAAGAGTCATGTCTGCGGTTTTGTTTTATTTTCTAAAATTTGTGTTATGTCGAATATTAATGTGAAATAATGGTGGATTATTAACCGTTAAGTGTTCGTGAGTGTGCATGAGTGTTGACAAATGAAACAAAACAGTGCAACGTCACTTTTCAAATTCTCTCAAGAAGTCTGCCCGAGGACTTAGTAAAGCCCCACATCTTTACTGAGATACTCGAAGGGTTTGGGGGGTTATCATTTCTCACTTCTCATTTCTATTATCATTCATCATCATCATACAAAAAATAAATATTGTTTATTTATATATTAATTGTTAGAAAAACTACTTTGACACTGGCTAAATGTGCTAATCGCACGAAGCCATCAACAAAAGGGAAAAAAAGTAGGTACATCCTAAAAATTTGATTTTTTTTTCGAAACAAAAACAAATATCTAACTGCTGTGAAAGCGTTCGAGCTCCGAAGCAATGTTGCCAACTTGACGGATTTCCCGCCATATCTGGCGGATTGGGAAGAGATAAAGATGGACGAATTGTTAGTCGGACGGCTACCGGAATGACATTAATATTAAATAATATTATAATTTCTACCATTTTTAGGTAACTTAAAAAGGAAGAAAGAAACAACATTTATCAACAAACACATACCATATTATTATAAAAAAAGGTAGAGAGTATATATAGAACAAGTGAAAAATAAAATAATCAAAAATAGTAATAAAAAGGAAAACGAAGAGTATGAAGTTAGAAGACAGAAGAAGAAGACATTGTCTGAAATTTGTGCAGCGCCATCTAGTTACAAGTGATAAAAATTATCCGTTCGTTTAGTTTTCGACTTAAAAATGGGTATAGATGGCGACATTTTCGTGTTACGTCGTTATTTTGGGATGTGATTTAATATTTTTATTTTATTTCTTGCGGGTAAGCAGTTGGCCTTCATCTCACGTGATGTTAAGTGATGATAAGGCCGAAGGTGGAAGCGCACTTCAACTACTGAGGCAATGGCTAGCTCATTCAGCTAGAGTTATCTAGCTGCCGTAACACTACACATATATATGTTTTGGTGACATATTTAGGTTAGATGGCGGAAACAAGCCCTACCAACAACCAAACCGAATACACAAACATGTACCCCCCTCTAGGAATCGAACCCGGGACCTCTAAGTCTGACACCGGTGGTCTTAACCACTGGACCATCGGGGTGGTTAACCCTTAATATGCGTGAGCGCTGATCAACGCCGCCAAACAATTAAATTTCTATTGTATCTGTATTCATAGCAGACGACAGATTAATAGTTAGTTTGACAGTATTTAGCGGTATTTCAAAACTTTAGTTGGCAACACTGGACCCACGGCGCATTTAGCTTTGCGGATCTCTCTGCGAGCCTAATGGAACATCTTTGTCGTGATATCGCCGCCTCCTGATCCATTACCTCGGATGATAATAAGATTTAAAACGTCTGCAGGGAGGTATGAGTAATACGCTTTTAAATTGGTAAGTAAGTTTTATTATTGTTGGCAGGTAAGTGTTTTGTGTTTTGTTTTTTATAAAGTTTATTTATTATCTTTGATTATTTACATATAATTTCACGCAAATATTGTTGCGAACAAATTACAAATTGAAAAAAGACAAAGTGTTGAAAAAATTCCACGAGCGGGATTCGAACCCGCACCCCGCTTGTGGAATATGGAGCCTGGAATGTCATGCCGGGTCAGGTGCACTACCAACTATGCTAGTAGCTCAATAGTTGGTAGTTCAAATTATTATCTTTGTTTAAAATATTTGTGTTCATTGTACCGCTGCTGGGCAAACTCTCCATCATTGCAATTAAGTCATCAATACAATAGGTGGTGATGATGATGATGATGGGAAAGATGAGACAAATAATGGGTTGCTTTGGTTGGCTTGCAATATGGGGGTTAGCAATCACAAACCCGGTCATCAAACATCATAGAAATATCCGAAACACACTTTGTTCGACCTGGGAATCGACCCCGAAACCCAAGTGAACATTTGGGTTACCATCCGTAAGGATTTAAAAATAAATTGTTTGTATTTTTGCTAACCCTCGGGAACAATAAGGTTTGTCTATTACAAAAAAAAACTTGAATGTTTTATTCTGGTAATTTAATAATTAAGTTTAATTTTAATTAATCTCTGGATTGCTGACGCCCCTTCCCTCCAGAGATGGGTTTTAATGCCTGCGATCCGGTTTCGAAACTACTGCAGGTATTGTCATGCACAGATTGACACACACCCACGACCCGGACACAAAGTAAGGAGACCCACAGATACATAAGTATATAATATACTATAATACATACATACATAATATGGTGGTAGGTAAGTAATTTATAAATTTATGAAAAATAAAATAAAATATTTTGTTTCATTTATCTTATCCTGATGTGACAACCCCACCAAAGGAAGCTTGGACTCTGTTCGGGTATTTACTCATTTGTTCTAAACAGTCCGCAGCGCAGTTGCGAGATTCCGTGTCCATGAGAGGTTGTATGGATGTGTGCGTTGATCGAGCGAGGTATTCCACGAAGCACACCCAAACGAAGCACACCCAGACGAAGTACACCTAAAGTATACACCCTCGGGTTGTTCTGCTCCCGAAACGGTTCTCTTCGGGAGCGGAACAGGAACCCTCAGATAATCTAGTAGGGAACGGAGACACGCTTGCGTGATGTCATTCCCTCTAGAAACTACTCATCACTATGCATCACACGGATTAAGGGAACCTTTAATTAAGTTTCTCGCCGCCTCCGAATAAGATCAGTGATGCTGCTAAGGCGGTCTGAGTCTAACAGCAAACTCTCTTAAATAAATGGGCTTTTTACAATAAATAGGTGAAAGATGAAAAATAAATAAATATAAAATGAATAATATTTTTTAGTGTCACACTCGCAGATAAAAATAAGAGCATTTTACATATTGCATGATTAACATGGCACTAAAAAGACCTCCGAAGAAGAAGTGCTAGTTTTATTTGCCATTGAAATGAGAATTTGTATGGCAAAATTATAGCTCTCCTCATAGGGGGAACAAGGAGGCGCAGTTTTAAAAAAAAACACGCTTTCGTTAACGTGATTGAATGGTGTATTAAATTCGCACTACTTGAATCGACTTAAGTTGGAAAGCAATATATTTTTAATTAATAATTTTATTTAAAGTGAAATATAGTAATATCTCTTTGGTTTAGGGTGTAGCGCGGACGCAAAACTGCGAGTTTCAAGTTTCTTTATGATAGCGAGAGAGCGGCGCGTGGCAGTGCTGTGACAACGGCGCACGACTACGAATACGCACGCATACTAATATCTGTACAAAGTAGGCTGGTGATTTAATTAGAGCAATGTTTACTTTCGTAAAATTATAGGCGTTTGGGTAAAAAATAAGAAAAGTCCTAATATTTTCATATTCATATTTTTTAATTGAAAAATAAGATAACAGTGGCCTGCGGAATATCAATACAAACATTTTAATGTCGGATCATTGTTTCATTTGTGCTATATTTACAAAGTTTCTGA
Source organism: Eudonia mercurella (assembly GCA_963082485.1). NCBI lineage: Eukaryota > Metazoa > Arthropoda > Insecta > Lepidoptera > Crambidae > Eudonia > Eudonia mercurella. The sequence goes on from OY720043.1 coordinate 13,509,384, forward strand.
AGAAATAAGTTTTTAGATATCATTACTTTACGTATTGTTTATGCAGTTTCTGGGTGTTAGTTTCAAATTCCAAGACAACCATGACCTTGTGAAAGGATCAAGTTAACCTACACTAGTCCTTTTAATGTATATGACCTATTCAGCGCCTAGCACCAGTGACTTAAAAACACGTAAATTTTCGAAATTCCGCGCGGCACCCCCTTTAATTTAAAATATTAAATCAGTGACTTCATTTTACATTATCATATTCTCTTATGCATAGCCAAGTAGCAAAGGTATCTGCAAAATGTTTAATATTTAAAAACAATCCAATATGACTGTTTTCGTATACAAATTTTTGATTGATTTATATACAGTGACCATCGAGTTGATCAACAAACTACCAATAACACACACATAACCCGATCCAATCCGAACCACTCGATCCGACCGAACCCCTCGGAGAAACTAGTAGGGCAAGGGGACACGCACTAGTGCGTTCCCTCTAAAAAAACCTTCGAAGGTGCTTCGTTTCAAACAGCTTGAGGAACCCTTTAAGGTTCTCGCCGCCCCCCAAAAATGCCGGTGAAGATGAAAATGCCATCCGAGGCAATCAACAAACTTTCTCCTCTTTTATAGTGTGTCATAAATTATATTATTTATTGCATGTTACATCACAAGTTTATTTTTGTCAAAATATATATTACTTTAAGATTTAATGTTATTGTAGTTAGCAAGTATGTTTACTGTAGAATATAAAGACGCTTTCTCTCTTCCCCCTTATTAAATACGTGCCTTTGCAATTTGAATTGCATTGTGACTTCGCATTAAATATAACTAACTAGTAGTCGCCCAGTCGAAATTCGACCGTAATTTTATTAAGGCTGCACGGATTGTATCCTAAGCAATGAAAAGTTAAAAAAGATAGAATGTGAGTTTGGATTGGCATTGACAGATGTCGGCCGCTCCTCTTCCATTTTCGAAATTTTTGAAAAGAGTATTAAGCGTGTGTGTCAAATACATGGTAGTGTGTGTAATGTTTGTTTTATTCATTTAATGTATTTTTTATGAATTATTAAAAAATAAATATTACTATTCTGCAATCCTTCTCTATATAAACTATAAGTGTGCGAAATTTCATACTCCTCCGTCCGCGCAATTTTCGTAAAAAGGGGTACAAAGTTTTTACTTCACGTATTAATATACCTATAGATAAGTATTGAGTATTGAAATGCTAAAATGTTCAGTGACTTTTGTGGCTGACTGTACAAGGTACCCACCACCGTAGGGTGTAGGAAGCCATTGCATAAATCTTAACACTCAAAAAGATGCTTTGTTTAAATTTCATTTTGCATATAAAAAGAATTTTCTTCGATTCAGTTATTGCAAAAACGTTTCGTTTTCCTCATCAAAATACAAATACATATTTTGTTCGTTTGAATAAGTCATTGAAAAGCTTCTCCTTTAATTGAAACTCCATTTTTCCTGTCTTCAAACATATCAATGAATAATAATTATTATTATAACTATTTGCTATACACATAACTAGTTTGTTTCAAAAACACAAATGCTGAAAAAATTTCCACGAGCAGGATTTGAACCTGCACCCTTCGGATGTTAGGACGTTAGTGATGGTAGTTGTTGACATTGAATGGGCGCCTTTGGCTTTCAAAGTAAAAAGTGTTGAATAATATCGGCGGGCTGGTTAGAACCACGATAGTTCAATTGGAAAAGCACCTGACCCGGAATGTCAGAAGGGTGCAGGTTCAAATCCTGCTCGTGGAAATTTTTTCAGCATTTGTGTTTTTGTAATTTGTTCGCAACAAAATTTATTATTTGAACATTTTATAGTTTGTTTCAATAGTTTGCATTTGCGATTTTACTGTTTATTAGCTCTCTATCGACTAGTTGTCTGAAAGAAATCGCTTTAAACCGATACACCGCTAATTTGTAACTTTTTTTTATGTGCATAACTAACTTTAATTTAAAATGTATATTTTCAACCTGATTTTGATAATTGTATTTTGTATTGATGTATTTGATATTTTCTTTTTTTTTCTTTCGCTTATTTCTGTATAAGTTAGCAGTGGAAACTTTAAATTCTACTGTATTAGATAGATAGATAAAACTCTTTATTGCACACACACACACACACACACAGATAAGTCAAAACAAACAACGAAATTTTTATAATAGGGTGGGCAAAGGCAGTCTTATCGCTCAAAGCGATGTATTATATTATTATATATATTATTTTTATATTAACAGGTAAGCATGTGCTTTGATCTCACCTGATGTTAAGTGATGAAAAGGCCAATGATGGGAGTGCACTTCACCCGGGATCCTCAACTAGTGAGGCACTGGCTATCTTATCTCTTGCTGCCGGAACACAAAAATGCTATAAACATTGATGTTATGGCGACATATTTAGAAAACATGGTGGTAGCTAGCCAGGCGGACAAACAAGACCTACCAACCAACCAAACCGAGTACACAAACATGTACCCCCCCGCTGGGAATCGAACCCGGGACCTCTGGGTCTAAACCGGTGGTCTTAGCCACTAGACCACAGAGGCGGTTAATTGTTTATATGTGTGATACAAAGCTGTATGTTTCCTTAATAAAATAAAATAAAATAGATTTTTTTTGTGGTCGAGTACGATTGTGTCTTTGGGCAGGATTCTGCCAAGCTATCACTAGCCGCCCTCATGCTCACGTTGCCGACCCGCAAGTTGCTTCTTAAAGGATCTTTGGTATTGTTACTTTTTTTAATAAATTTATACTTTTAAACTTATATAGATATTTATAATATTATAAAGCTGAAGAGTTTGTTTGTTCGTTAGCGCGTTCAACCAATCATGGTTGAACGCGCTATTCTCAGAAACTACTGTTTCGAATTGAAAAATTATTTATGTGTTATTATAGTCCATTTATTGAGGAAGGCTATTACATCCCGCTCTATGACTAATAAGAGTGGAGCAGCAATGAAAAATGTTGCAAAAACGGGAAAATATTTTTTGAGAGCTTTCTTTGCGTGCACTGCATAAATGGTGAAAGTTACGCAAAAACTATGTAAGTATCACGAAATTGTTCCCCTTTAGGCAGCATATGTCTAGCTTTTAAGGTTGACTCACTATAACCTTTTTTATGGTAATCAAATTAGTTTTAAAATAATCCATTATTTGCGAAGGTGTTTTAATAAACATGATATAAATCCTTATCCAAATAAATAAGTTATTCATCACAGGCACTTAATTTTGAACAAAATTGCCCTTGACAGCATTTTCATTTCAACGATTAAGTAGGGAGTTATCATAGTTTTAAATTTCGCTAATTAACGCGGGGCAAACACAGCTAGTAAATAATAATAATAATAATAATAAAGCATTTCTTCATTGCCACACAAAAAAAACAATAAGTTGATGCATAACATAGAAAAAAATGTTTTTCTATTTTGTCTAGATTTCCTAGTAAGTATGTATGTTTGTAAGTAAATGACTTGTAATACTGTCCCACTGCTGGGCTACAATTGATGGGTAATGGCTTAATCACCACGCTTGCCAAATGCGGGTTGGTGATCACAAACCCGGGCTACGTATCAAAAAATCCGAAACACAATTTGCCCGACCTGGGAATTGAACTCAGAACCACCAGGTGTCAGACCGAACGCTTCGTCACTCGGCCATCGAGACGTTTATTATTAAATAAATAAACAAATAAATCTGTCCGTTTTTGGCAACCCTACCACCAGAAACAATAACACAGTCATAAAACGCGGGCTGAGATGGCGGCGCTTAGGGGTGCGACACACGTCCGTGCTTTATCTACTCGCCAGAGATTTACAACCGCCAATTGTGATTTAGCAAGCGTGTGGGGCGCCTTAGCGAGCCTACACACAGACTAGCAAAATACAGTAGGAAATTTTCTTTATTTTTTTTGATGTGTAACATCTTTCCGCTCGCCTTCTATATATACAATTTGTGGGAGTGATTTCGTAGAAAAGGGACGGAAGTAAGTCGTAACAGTGTGATCCGTAACAGCCACCAGTGATCGACACTTTAAGCCCAATGTCCGTTGTAGGTAGCAATATTTGTGGGAGTGATTTCGTAGAAATGTGATCGTAACAGTGTGATACTGCCGCACAATTTATGAACGCATTAAGTACAACTTACTGTGTTTGTGATTGTGATATTTGAGGTGCTGACATTACGATCTATTTTCTCGACACTGTTCACATGTTCTTTACTCATAAATAAATTGCGCGACAGATAGGATGTGTCAGTGTGACATGTCTTCTAATGAGTATTTACTGCCTACTCTTTATGATTTGGAAAAAAATATACGGAGTCGGAAGCGCGCATTTAAAATCGATAATAAAAACAAGACATAATATTATTTTAAGTGACATATTGTATCATCATTTGATATGTCAAATGTCTTCTAATGAGTATTTACTGCAAGTGTTCAAAAAATTTCACGAGCGGGATTCGAACCCGCACCCCATGACATGCCGGGTCAGGTGCACTGCCAACTATGCTATCGTGGCTCAATCCAACTCGCCGAAATTAATCAACACTATCTTTTTTTTACTTTATAAGCCAAATATATAAATATTTTTTTAATTGTATTATTTTGAATTTTGCATTCGCAATGCTATATATAGTTACAAGATAATATTTTACAAGAAAAAACCAACCAGCCTCAGAAAGCTCGAATGGGAATCAAACCCACGACCTTTGGATAACCGATCCAATACTCTGACTGCAGGGCCTCGGTTGATTTTTATTTCTAGTAATATATTATCTTGTAATTTTTGATTTATTTTTTTATGAGTCGGCGCGCCAAGGAGTTTCATATAGGTCGACCTAGCAGTCGATATTAGGACTAATATGGTGACGATAATAATGATTTATTGTGCGAACACAAACACAATGTTACCTACAGCAGTAGCGTATCTAGGCCATTACTAATGTAGCTAAGTACTTACATTAATTATGATTCGAATGATATATTTATAATGTTTGGCTTGTATGAGTTATTATTTAGTATAAATCTTATGCCGAGGAGCTCGATGACGCAGTGGTTAACGCGCCCTGTCTACGAGTACTTTCGCTAAGGCTAGTCATTGGATGGGTGACAAAAATGTATCATCTCGGGTTCCTCCGTGCTTCGGAAGGCACGTAAAGCCGTTGGTCCCGGCTGCATTAGCAGTCGGTAACAACCACCTATCCGCACTGGGCTCGCGTGGTGGTTTATGGTCCGTTCTCTTTATTCATCCATAGGGGTGGTTCGTGCCCCAGCAGTGGGGACATACAATGGGCTGATGATGATGATGATGATGACAAACCTTATGAACTTAAACTAATGTTACTCAGTAACGCGTTTCATATAAGTTATTTAGCTATCCAGCTATTTTAAAACATATGCCGAATGATGCTGGTGTAAAAAAAAATCTAAGTAGATGTACTGTTCCTTTGTAGTCTGTGTCAATCTTTCACTTTTATAGGTATCTCGTTAGTTGGAATTACTAAAACAAAGTGGTATATAAACCGAACGATTGCGATGGCGAATCCACCCATAACATAAACCGTGGAAATAGAAACATAATGCCCATTTACGTAAGAATTGAATGAAATACTCAAGTGTCATTCATTAATGAGCGATTTTCGACCCCCCAAAAAAAAGAAATTAGTTCCAAATGACTTCATAGATGGCGTTTAGTAAAAGGCGAGTCCATGGAGAGCACGTGTATGGCTGCGTAATATTTATTCTAACTGTCAAACTGTGAACAAAATTATGGAAAATAGGAATAGGTCCTGAAATGAAAATACTCATTTTTTATTTTTTTGGTTGACAAGCAAAAGATCACTCTGTTGTACTGCACAATTAAGCACAGCCTCTATGTACGGCTCGGCTTTATTAACACGCCATTTATGGAGTTCTTTGAACAAATTTTTATTTTTTTATTTGGGCTGTCAGAAAATCGCTCATTATAATAACGTTATGTTAAAAACAACGTTATTTTAGAATAGCAATTCAAAATTGAAAATCATTTATTTCAGTTTAGGCTACAAATAGTTCTTATGAACGTCATTATGCCATCGATTAGTAAGTCTACTCTGGGCGGGAGACCTTGTACTGAGATCGTATCGTAATTTCAATTTCAATTTGAATTAAAAAACATCGTAATTTCAACAGAGAGATAGTTGGAATTTACCGCCGGCCTGGGATCCCATCATACAAACTATTAATTCCCAGCCCCAACATCATGCTGCCAGATCTAAAGATACTATAAGCTCTTTCAACATAGCAGTATACAAGCATCCAACTAATTATGAGACGACCAACACCTCGGTCTTCCCTGTGACCACAGACGCTGCAAAATTGTGAATCTAATCCAGGAAGCCACTCAAACATACACAAAGCGTTTTCCGTTCGCTCCAGGTTTTTAAGGAGGAGTTCAGTGACATACACACTTAAGATTTTTTTTATACGAGTATTATAAGATTAAGCCACATTATTGCTATCTTCCAACTAGGTTTAAAATGTTAATTGCTAAGTTAAACTTTAATTAGCAGTAAATTCTCCAAGTAAACATCTACTTTATCTAGATCCACAAGAAAGTTCTGCGAAACATTTTTTTGACCCATTTTCTCTTTCAAAGTGTAAGGGACAGAGTTTTTTTTATCACTGATTCAATCCAAACTTGAACACTTATCTCGAGTGTCGGAAAACTCCCAAAGCACATAAAAGGATAGAGATTAAAAAGGACAGACACGGGTCCCTTGATAATAACAATCTGATATATTGTTTCTCCGGCCATCGGAGGGCTGTGTTCTGATGGATCATTCAAATGCGTTTTGACACAATTTTGACGTTGTCTTTGGGGGTACAGTCGAAGGCTCAGAAATTTCCTGATTTGACTTACTTTGTCAAAGCAAGTAATTGGAAGGAAAATTAAGAGTCATACTCTATGCTTGATTTTCTAAAATATGTGTTTTAGCTTATATTAATGTGTAACAATGGTGGAGAAAGGAGATGTGTAACAATGGTCTAGGAAGCTCGATGGCACAGTGGTAAACGCGCCCGGTCTGCGAGTGCTGAGGTTAAGCAACTTTCGCAAAGCCAGTCATCGGATGGGTGACCAAACATTTGTCATCTCGAGCTCCTCCGTACTTCGGAAGGCACGTAAAGCCGTTGGTCCCGGCTGCATTAGCAGTCACTAACAACCACTAATCCGCACTGGGCCCGCGTGGTGGTTTATGGCCCTATCCATCCTAAAAAATGAGCTGATGATGATGATGATGACGATGAATGGTGGATTATTGACCGTTAAGTGTTCGTGAGCGTACACGCATGCGTGTTGGTAAACCAAACAAAACAGCAACGACACTTTTCAAAATCTCTCAAGAAGCACGCGTATGGTCTTCGTAAAGGCCCACATCTAACAATAGCGATTATTATTTCATGTAACATGTCTATCATCACTCATTGTCATATCATAAGGCCGGAAGGTGGAAGCGCTGTGGAACTACTGAGGTACTGGCTATCTTATCTCTAACTGTCGGAACTCAACAATAATATTACCATTAATGTATGGCGGTACACTTAGATAAGATAGTGGCAGATAGACCGGCTGACTGTTGGGAATAGAACCTATTTGGTAGTTTTTATACTTTTTATTGTAATTTTGACAGACTTTTTCCTTTTGACATTTGCTTTTATTTTAGTAAAATTCTTCTCCTTCTTACATTGCACTTGAACGCTGCGTTTCATTTATAAACCTATTTTTTATTATATATTTTAATACAGTCCACAACAACAAGCATTACCATCAACAAACCGAAAAGGCCGGTGATCTTAACCACTAATGACTAGACGGCGCAGAGGCGTTTAAAGTGGTTGGAAATGTTTAAACGACACCTAAACGACTTGTCGTATCTGCAACAGACAAAAATCATCTATGGCATCCATTTCCGCATTACACGTGACGTGCAATTTGGGTGGCTAATGCGCTTTATCTTATTTAATTTGGGAGTTTTCGTTTTATTTTCACGCGCTTTTTTAGAGCAGGCGTTTCTTTGTGGTGAGTTATGTGGTGTTGATTCGGGCTCGCTGTTTTAGATAGGGAGAGGCGGGAAGATAGTTACCTTATAAAGACATCAAAAACAATTTTTAGCCGCATTTTTGGATGACTACGTACACACGCTAGCAAGTCACACTACCACAAACTGTCGTACTTCTTCAACAGACATTTATTTATTTTTTTTATTTTAGGAAGACCAACGGCTATTATATATAAATAAACATTTAATATTATAAATAAAAACAATATAAATTAAATGATACACAAACGAGATACACATAAGGCTACTTAAATATGTTATGCTTACAAAATTACACAATCAAACGTTTAGAAGTTATGGCAAAGAAAATATACACTACTGTGAAAAGAAGCGACACTTAAGCTTGTGTGCCAGGGTTGCCAGATATGAGCTAACTCAATTCGCCTAATTTTGCCTACCGAGTAGCCTAAATCGCCTATTTTTTTTTTTATTTTGACAAGTAAAGGAATTCTCTCCTATTCATTGCGATAGTGTTTCGCATTTTTACCGAGTTTACCCATTAGAATCTTTGATCAAATCAAACAACACAAAACCTTCACACAATAAACAATAAGAAACTTTTTATCTTTTTTTTATTTTTTTTATTCGTTGTCTAGTTAACCATTTATTGAATTTCATAAGGAAGCTTTTCTTGGGACTAGATAATTGGTGTGAGTGTGGGAAACAATTTTTTTTTACATATATGAAACAAGCACTAAGTATATAAATCCGCGCGCCGCCGCCCGCCAGTTCATTCAATTTTATTGTTACTACCCGGACGAATTAAATTGACACCTGGATTCGTTACGTCTCATTGCGGTGCTCTAGGCAATTGCATCACAGCGAGGTGCCACTTAATTTGTCCGGGTAGCGTGTAGTAGTATACATACACAGACTACTCAGAGATACTATATCATAAGTAGAATAGTAGAATGCAATATGAAAGCAAGCAGCACGCATGGAAAGAACGGTGGACGTGCATATTACGTTCCTTTACAAGCATACAATTATCAACAAGAAATTATTTAAATAAATTTGGGGTAATCCTGAAGTAGCCTAAATAGCCCGTTCTTTTTTTCTAGGTAGCCTAAATGGCTACTGGTAGCCGATTGGATTTTTTGGTCGCCATTTGACCCCTCAAGGTAGCCTAAATGGCGATAATTCGCCTAATCTGGCACCGCTGTTGTGTGCTCGAAAAATTGCTCGCGGCTATGTGGGTGTCTGGATCGGCGCGGGGACCTTGCGCGGCGCGCGGGGCGTGGAGTGGCGGTCTGGAGACCGCCTCGGCCGAGGGCTGAGTCACGGTAATAGTATCTAACAGTAGTGTAACTTCATACAAACGGACGAAGCGCGAGCTATACCTACGCGCTCGGATCTCGGCATGAGCTCGGCATGCAACAGTCGCGAATGTGCCGCAGAGACCAACGGACGGTGTATTATTTTTTAAACAGAAAGCGTGCGATTTTTACACGACTGCCGAAAAAAGGAGTGTTATGTTTTTTTGATTAAAATAAGTTGAAGTACTTACTTAGTATGGCAAAGAGCAATTATAGAATATATTGTGCTGTTTTTGGTTGCATCAATTCTTCACTAACGCACTCAGAAATAACATTTTTTAGATTACCTGGAAACTCCGAAAGGTAAGCCTATAAAATGTTTTTATTTATGTACTTTCTAGTAGGTACATAATTTGTGTCTTTTTTAATGGATAAGTATTTCGTTTCTTCCTTCGAAAAAATGCCTGGATTCATAAAAATAAGTGAATAGGGCAAAGGAAAGTTATACACGAGTGAACTAGGTAGTTATAGGCGGTTCATGATACGATAGGTACGATCGTGTTAAAACCTCCGGGTTGTAGGTTTTGGGAAGCATTATTAAATTAAACGATTGATTGATTTTGAAATTATTATGAGACTAATAAATGGTGATGCTATCGAACAAGTTGGCGGAGAACAACTTTTAAGTTGAAAATCGTTTGCGATTACGCGTCATTTAACAGCGAAACTACCTACACTCCGAGTGATCAACAAGTCCAAGAACCTGGCAACCTGGTTTGAGGACTTGTGTTGTGATATCCACCAACACCTATTGGGTCAATGTGGTGGATATTGTAACCCTCTGGAGGGTAGGCCGTGCTCCTTTTCCAAGTAGCATTTTGTGTCGTACGGGAAGAATAAATAAATAATTTAAATTCAACCTACAGTGGAAACATTTAGATAGCTGCAGACGATATGTATTTTACAAGCTTTTATTTAGTTTCGAAACTCGATAAACGGCACTCGGATAAACGGCAATCGGCACTATTAAATTTAATAATAAAGCATTTCGTACGTCTCAGTCGAGGCGCAAATATTTTTCGGTCGCAAATTTATAAGGCTGATTATTATTAAGTCTTAAATCAAACATATTATAAGCATAGTTTTTTAATAAAAATAAAAAAAAAACAACATGCATTTTTATTGAACACTTCCTATTTCATTCACAACATATTTTATTTTTTTAAATAAAAAATATAATAATACAATCACAAAATCATCATTATCATTATTATCATTATCAGCTCATTTATATGTCCCCACTGCTGAGGCACGAGCCTTCCCTATGGATGGATAAGGAGAACGGAGCTCGTGATGATAAAGTTTTGGTCACCCATCCGATGACCGGCCTTTGCGAAAGTTGCTTAACCTCAGCACTCACAGACCGGGCGCGTTAGCCACTGCGAGCTCCTCTATCACAAAATACATTCACTCAATCAAAGTAAGCAGATGTAATTAAAATAGGTACTGTGTAGATGGGCAGCCCTATTGCGTGTTTACGTACCGCGCGGCTGTAGGCATTTATTTCAAAGATAGGGCCGAGTTACACTACTGTTAGATACTATTACCGTGGCTGAGTCGAGCGAGCGAGCGTCTGTGTGTGACTCTGTATTGCGCACCGCACGCACGGGCTGACTATATCAACCCTAGCGTTTACACGTTCCGATCAAGGTCACCGGCGCTCGAGCTCTCACGTACACGGAGTGTCACCGGTGTGGTTATGGCGGACTAAAGAAAATTCACATACATGAACCCTGAAAACATAACACTCCTTTTTTGGCAGTCGTGTAAAAATAGGATCCAATATAATACGAGTTAAAAATAACTTAATGTAATACTACTGATCAAAGAACATTTGACTTATGCCTGGTTCCTAAATCTAACAGATCGTCGCTCTACTTCAGTTACCATCCATTTTCTTGTTACTGATAACGAGGCGTTCTTAGCGTTCCACAACAGTTCATGCTTATAAGCGACGAGTAGTCGTAGGTAGGCCGATCCTCCTTCTTCCCTCATGCATTTCGTTTTGGATTTTTACGCTAGCTTACGCTTCGTAGCTAATACAATAGGTCGTAGGCAAAACGAATCGTTCCTTGTTTATAGGAACCGGGCATTAGACGGCGCCTAATCGACGCCTCACTAGTGTTAAACTTACATTGAACTTTATTCGTATGGCATATGGTTGAAAATTTGTTGAACAAATTTGACAGTTTTGGAAAGGTTGTGTGCAGATGTCTGTACATACTTGAAACTTGAGTGGTAGACCACAGAAGCAGTTAAAATTAGTTCCATTAGATTGGTTAAGATTATCGGACTCAGACCTACGGTTCCCGGGTTCGATTTTAGTTAGTGCCTCAATGATTGAGGATTTCGGCTTTCGTCTTTCTGCTTTATCTTCGTCTTTTAAGATCGGCTGAGATGAAAATCAAACTGCTCATCGCCGGAGGAATAAATCAAAGGAGAGACTACGACATTATTATATTAAAATATTAATAATTTCAATTTATTTTAAAAGGTTTTCTTATAACAACGTTTTATTGACAGTTAAACGACTTGTCGTATCTATCACAGACAAAATCATCTGTGGCACCCATTTCCGCGTTACACGTGACGTGCAATAATAATAATAATAATAATAATAAATAAACTTTATTGACATCAGTTTATGTTACAGCTTCCTTGACCATTGAGGTCATTGGATAATACAGAGACAATTTTAAATTTGTTAAAACAAAATTATTTTGTATGGTAAGTATTAAACTACTTTCACATTTTGTCATCTTTATAACTTATTCACAATAGCAATACTTTATTAAAAACCTAACTGATAGTTACGTACCTCAATGGGTCATTATGGCAAAAATTCATTTAATTAATAAAAATAATCATACGAGTTGTCAAAATGCAAGTCAGTCCACAAAATTTTTAATTAATGTTGGGAAAAAAAACTAAAAATTTCGAATAACTAAACTGTTATGAAAAAATATTTTTATAGCCATGTCTGAAACAAGAACGACATAACATTGCAAGTAGTTCATTAATTAATTAAAGTTGTAAAGCTATATTTCTATATACAGCTACATTTTTTTATTGCACTTTGACATAACAAGTAGCGGTTACAATATCTTCGACGTAAATCATCTTACCTAAAACTTAGTGATTACAGCTGTTTAGATTTGACTGGTCGATTCGATTTCTGCGATTACCACTTTATTTCACATACTATACTATTGTTTAACATAATACAAACATAAATTATTATTGTTATACTAGTAGTAGTGACATACTATTTTATTTAAACAAAACAATTTATCTAAAGTTAGATATTTCTATGACAAATCAAAATTCACTTTCTTTTATGTGTCTGTGTTGAAATATTATGAACAACCTGTGCTATTGAATGTATTATCCAGCAATCTCAACAGACAAATCGTATAACAAAAATATTGTAGGTACCTACATATAACAAGAAAAAGATCCATTACCTTCCGTACTAGTTTAAAACTGTGTTACGGCAAGGTAAGTTTCTCGTCTTATAGATAAGGTGCATTTTTGAGCAACAGTCAACTTCACCGTGAGTGACCGCACAAAGTCGACTGGATTCGAGTAGGAGCACGATTGGTTTTGCATAGTATACGCAAACAAGGAAGATGGTACATTTTAAGGTTTACAATTCTATTTACAAAATAAAAATAAAGTAGGAAAAAAAATACAAATTGAGTCAGAAACATATTGATTTCATAGCAATGGCAATAATATATATATTATATAAACAATAATATATAAGTATGGATAAACCAATTTAGTATGGCATGGTTTTAGTTTCAGTAAATAAAATATTATATTGGGTACCCAATACAAAATAGTATTAATATTATTATAATTTTTAAGCATATACATAAATACATACAATGTTGAATCATTTATCTATATAGTACATACAGTAATATAATTAAAATGGCAGAATTGTTTTTTTTTTTTTTTTTTTTTGTAAATTACCTTTAGTTATATGTCGTAGATAATGAAAGAAAATTATATACATAAGTACTATACTATTATATTACAAATAATTTCAGTCCTATTATAGTCGAACTCCCTTAAATACTCACGAAGCGTCTTTTCACATATAGATCTTGTTTTTGTCTCTAGTTTGACTTCCTTATTGATACGGTTATATAGAAATGGTCCCAAGAAATAAGAATATCTACGAGCAAAAGACGTTCTACGGGCTGGAACTTTGTAAACCTGATATGATCTGCGATCTGAATGGTAGTTGCGGCATATGGCATGCTGCTTTAAGACGACTATCTTGATAAAGAATTGTCTTACCGTAAGCGTTTGGAATTCACTATATAATTCAGTTGTGGGAGACGTTAGTCGCTTAAATAGCATTACTTTTAAAATAGCCCTTTGAGCTCTTTCTATTTTTATTAGTGTACTTTTGGGTACACCACCCCATACTATGATGCCATAAGATAATAATGACTGGCATAAACTATAATATATAATCCTGTTAACGGTCTCGTCTCTTAAGTGCCTTATTTTTTTGAAAATAGGTATTAATTTACGCAAGCGACACTTCAAGCTATCAATATGCTCTTTCCAGTTAAGGTTTTCATCTATTATAATGCCCAGGTATTTAATGCTACTAGTCTTGGATAAAGTGTAGCAGTCACAATTTTCAGTATCGTTACATGTGTGCACTCGTAAAGTAAAATTGGGGGGTAATTGTGAGGTTTTAGATTGAATAGAAAAATTTATGTATTTAGTTTTCGTTAAATTGAGAGTTAATAAGTCATTGTTCAGTAAGCTCATCATATGTTTAATACCTTTTTCCGCCTCAATTTTTGCTGCTTTCCAAGTTTTTCCAGTAAATATCAGAGCTGTGTCATCGGCATATGTAATGATTTTGCAATTTTTCAATCTTGCGTTACAAATACGGTTAATATAGATTAAAAAAAGTGTCGGTCCAAGCACTGAGCCTTGCGGAACACCGTAGTTTATCTCCTGTTTAGAACTATAAAATTTACCAACTCTGACTGACTGCGTCCTGTCCATCAAGTAGTCTCTGAGTAAATTTAGCGGAAGACCTCGTACACCAATCTCTTCAAGTTTGCTAATCATTAGAGGAATTGAGATAGTGTCAAAAGCCTTTGCCAAATCCAAGAAGACACCCAAGCAATTCAGTTTACCGTCTAGGCTATCAGCTACGTAATTTACCAGTTCATCGATCGCGTCGGATGTAGACTTCATTCGCCGGAAGCCAAATTGGTTTACGGACAATAAATTGTTTGATTCCAAATAATTTACCAGCCTTGCATTAATAACTTTTTCTAACACTTTGGCCAGAGTAGGAAGCAGTGCTATTGGACGATAATTAGCAATGTCATTAATGTCACCTTGCTTAAATATTGGAATAATAACAGATTCTTTTAAAAGTCGAGGAAAAAGTCCAGAACGGATACTCAGGTTACAAATATGGGCAATAGGTGTGGCAAGAAAACGGACAAATTTTTTCAAAAAAGTTGAGGATAAGCAATCCCATCCAGTGGACGAGGAATTTTTTAGCGAATGTGTAATTTTAATTATTTCTATTTCGTCGGTTTCCAGTAACATAAAAGAATTATTTGGGCCATTGTTAGTTTTGTATTGTTTCACTAAATTATTTTGGTTCGTATTTAGCTTTTGTAAGACTTTTTCGGCCAGATTTTTGCCTACATTTGCAAAATAGCTATTCATATGATTTAGTGAGTCAAGTGGAGTCTGCTTTATTTTGAGAAGGCTCGATGTGTCAGGTATCTTCTTGGTTTTGTTCAAGCAACAGACCCGTTTAATTGTTTTCCACGTTTTTTTGACATCTTTTTGATTTTGTTGAAGCTCTGTGATATTATGTTCGTTATTTAGTTTATGGATTATATTGTTGCAGTAATTTCTGTATCGTTTGTAAGTGATTTGTAAGTTTATATCATTTGGATTTTTCTTTTGTTTTTGATGCAATGCATCTCTAAATCTTACACAGCGTAGAAGACCTGGTGTCATCCAAGACCTGACAGTATACTTTCTGTTTGGCACTTTTACTTCAAAGCTACATTTATTTATCACATCATTTAATGTGTCTAAAAAGTATTTAGTAGCAGTATTTGGATCTTTGATATTTAGGAAGCTATTCCAGTCAATTTTCTTTAATAGTGTTGAGATCTTAGAGTCGTTTACTTTTCTTACAGTTAATTGTGTGGTGTTGACATTCCTATTGGTGTTAGGCGTTAATTCGATTTCGATAAGTACTGTATAATGATCTGTGATTGAAGATTCATAAATGATGGTCAAAATGTCATTGTTTGATTTTGCAAAACAGTGATCGAGACACTTAGTTTCTCGTGTAGGTGAGACATGACTTGGTAATAGACCGTGCATTGCAAGCAAATCCATGTACTCATCCGATCTATGATCTTTATTGTCTTTGCAAATATCAATGTTAATGTCGCCTAACATAAATATATTGGGAACATGCTTTATATTTTGAATTAAGCTATCTAGAGAATTTTGAAAGTTTTGGGTAGATACAAAAGATGGCGATCTATATACATAAATGAAAGAATAATTAGCACCAATTCGCACTTCCAAACAGTCAGCATCACTCAAGAGAGTTTCATTAACAGAGACATCATTTATACTTTGACGGATGTAGACCACTACTCCACTATTTTGGTTAAGATGTCTAGAGGTATTGAATGAGTTATAGCCTTCTAAACTTGGTACCAGATCACTGCTTTGAAGCCAGCATTCTGTCAGGACAATAATGTCATATTCGAGGTTACATCCAGCCAAGAAGACTTCAAAGTCATTTAAATTCCTATTTATACTCCTTATATTTTGTACAACAACCTTAAGTGAAGTTTGAAATTTGTTACTATATTGCTGAAAAGCACCCGGATCACCAACTACAAATGATTCACCGACGCTGATTTGATCAACATCGGTGGCTATTTCAATAAAATCATTTTCCATTTTCATAATTATTATCAATTAAATGATTCGAATTGTAATGCAGTCGGTGATCATTAAGCAAAAAGGAGTTGACTAGAAAGTGACTGTGTGAATAATTTTGTAAAGATAGATATAAAATATAAATATAGCGATATAATAAAGTACAAATAAATGATTGCCTGCTACCTATCTTAGTTTGACTCAATTTATGATAGTAAAAAACAAAAAATAAAAACTGATTAAAAGTATAAAAAAATAAGGAAAAAAGATTACACTGTTGTAGTCATGCCAATCGCAGTCCGTCAACTTGAGCACACGATTTCAGAACAAGAGCAGGTTCTCCATCCGTTTTACGTATCAAAATGTTTCCACGAGAGGTCCAACAGTACCTGAACAACCCCTCCTTAACAAGTTTGCGAGCAGCTCCAAAAATTTTTTTATTTATCGGCGTTAAAGCCTCTGAAACATAGACTGGTATCTGGTCTCCATAACATCCAAGATGGGTGGAGTTCAATTTAGAATTTTTGTTATTCTTGTTGAAAGTCTTAGCAGCTTTGAGTAGATTATCCTTGTCATTTAAGTTCTTGAATTCAATAATGATAGGCGAATTATCCTTTCCCTTTCTGTAGCACTGTAGCATATCAGTCACGGGGGGGAGCTTCAGACTTGTGTAAAGCGAGTTCGAATTTGGGTAGCTAATGCGCTTTATCTTATTTAATTTGGGAGTTTTCGTTTTATTTTCGCTCGCTTTTTATATAGCGATGTTTCCTTGTGGTGAATTATGTGGTGTAGATTCGGGCTCGCCTTTTTAAGATAAGCGGGGAGATAGTTACTTTATATCTTCTTTATATCTTTTTTGGAAAAAGTAAAAATATTTTTTGACGCATTTTCAGATGACTACATACATACTCGTAACTTAACCACAGAAGCGGTTAAAATTAGTTACCATTGGAGTGGTTGTGTACCGGACTCAGACCCCGGGTTCAATTTTAGCCAGTTCCTCAATTATTGAGGATTCCGAGTGCAGTGCGCATCTATCTTCGACTTTATTATCGCTAAGATCGGGTGAGATAAAGATCAAGTGCAAATCCCTGGAGGAATCAATAAAAGAAAGGACTACCACATAATGATGTTACCACATGTTTGATTAACTTCACACTCTTTGTTTGTTTCTTTTTTCTTTACTACTCTTTTTGTTTAATCTTATTTTTTTCTCTTGTGCGTAGGTATACTGTCTGCCTTTTCTTTTTGTATTTACGTGTGTTATTAATAAATGTTTTTCTATTCTATATTCTATTCTATTATATTCTACATAATTATATTAAAATGTTGATAATTTCAATATTTTTTTTTTATAACAACGTTTAAGCGACAGTTAAACGACTTGTCCTATCTACAACAGACAAAATCATCTGTGGTAACCGTTTCCGCGTTACACGTGACGTGTAATTTGGGTGACTAATGCGCTTTATCTTATTTAATTTGGGAGTTTTCGTTTTATTTTCGCGCGCTTTTTATATAGCGGATGTTTCCTTGTAGTGAGTTATGTGGTGTTGATTCAGGCTCGCCGTTAAAAATAAGGTGAGGCGGGGAGGGGGATCGTAACTTTATTGTATACTAGCTGTGCCCGGCGGTTTTACCCGCGTTAAGCTTCACTCTTATTAGTCATAGCGTGATGTAATTAGCCTATAGCCTTCCTCAATAAATGGATTATTCAACACAAAAATAATTTTTAAATTCTAACCCTTAGTTCCTGAGATTAGCGATTTCAACCAAACAAACATACAAACAAATAAACAAACTCTTCAGCTTTATATTAGTATAGATTTTAAGGAGCTCGATAGTAAACACGCTCGGTCTGCGATTACTGAAGTAATTAACTTTCGCAAGGGTCGGACATTGAGTGACCTAACATTTATAAGCTCGAGCTCCTCCGTACTCCAGAAGTCCCGGCCTCAAACACTGCACCGTACTAGGCCCGCGTGTTGGTTTATGGCCCGTTTTTCCTAGGGTTTTTCCATACATAGGGAAGGATCGTGCCCCAGCAGTGGGGACATGAAAATGAGTAAGTGATACGATGAATATCCTTACTTATATAATATGGCAGAGCAAATGGCGGAACATCGTGAGGGAAAAGTTTATAATATAATATTTCAATGTAGGTATGTTAGTCTGTATGTATTTATTTATATGGTGTATTATACCATATAAATAAATAAATAATAAAAAAAACGAGCGAGCCTTACAGTAGTCGCATATGATGTGTAACATTTGACATCTCACCTTAGTAATAAGCATTTTTAACATTATATTCTGAAAAAATGGGTCAGGTATTACATCATTTAATAACTATAAAATAAATGCAGTAAATACTCATTAGAAGACATTTGACATATCAAAATGACCTTTGATAGTCAAATGACACAATATGGCACATATAATAAATGGCGCTTGCGTGCTTCCCCGACTTCCTGTTACACTGGTTACACATACTTCCGTCCCATTTCACGAAATTACTCCCACAAATTGCTTAAATAGAAAGCGAGCGGAAAGGTGTCACACATCAAAAAACATGCTGTACCAATAAGTAAATCGAGTCACCGCTAGACTACAGAGGCCTATGTCTAAATTTACAACTGCCTAATGTGGTCTGTTGTTAATATCAGCGTTCGTAGACCCAGGGATCCCGGGTCCAATTCCCAGAGGAGGGGACATGTTTGTACTCGGTTTGGTTGGTGCTAAGGCTGGTATTAAGTATTCCTGGCCAGCTACTACCGTCTTATCTAAATGTTTCCAAAACATACGTACAATTCAGTAGCATTGTTGTGTTTCGTTAGTAAGAGATAAGATAGCCAGTGCCCCAGTAGTTGAAGATTCCGAGTGTAGTGCGCTTCCACCTTCGGCCTTATCATCTTATCTTATCTTATTGGGATCAGCTAAAATTTCCCTTGCGCAGTAGCACTTCCACGATCGATCGAAGATCCCAATATCTTTTGTGCAACCCTATCCTTACACTCTTCTTCCTCTGCAAAGATAGATGCCATAAGTTTGGCAACGTCTATAACAGCCTGAAGTCCTCTGGTTTCGGATAAGCGGATCCCATTCTATTCCTAGCCAGAGAGTCGCAGTTACACAGTAGGTGCTGCATTGACTCCGTTTCTTCTCCACATGCTCTACACAAGCTGTTCGCTAATAGACGCATTCTGTGAAGCGTTTGTTTTGTGACATAGTGCCCTGTCAAGGCACCGATGGTTAGCCGGGCCTGCCTTCTACTGCCTCCGCATATGAATTTACTCCGTCCTAAGGCGTTTTCGCATCACTTAAAATCAGGTAAGAAATCGGCCAAGTGCTTACCCAAAAGGAATCATCATCATCATCAGCTCATTTTATGTCCCCACTGCTGGGGCACGAGCCTTCCTTATGGATGGATAGGGAGAACGGGCCGTAATACCACCACGCGGGCCAGTGCGGATTGGTGGTTGTTAACAACTGCTAATGCAGCCGGGACCATCTGCTTTACATGCTTTCCGAAGCACGGAGGAGCTTGACGATAAGCTTTTGCTCACCCATCCAATGACCGGCTTTTGCGAGAGTTGCTTAACCTCAGCACTCGCAGACCGAGCACGTTAACCACTGCGCCATCGAGCTCCTCCGTAAGGAAATTTTCTTTATTTCTCGTTATATAGCGGGTGTTTCCTTATAGTGAGTTATGTGGTGTTGATTTGGGTCCGCGTTTAAGATAAGGAGCGGCAGAGATGGTTGATTTTGATAAATTCGCGTGGCTTAAAGACCGGGACTGTCGAAAAAGTACTTTATTATTAAGATCGGTTTGATTCCACGAGGCCATTAGGGGTCTCCAATTTTTGTTAGATTAGGCATGTACTGATTTATACACTCAGTCGACCAAGATTAAATTAGATTGTTGACTTCCGCTAGCCGTCTCTGTC
The DNA here is from genome assembly GCA_963082485.1 of Eudonia mercurella. Taxonomy (NCBI): domain Eukaryota; kingdom Metazoa; phylum Arthropoda; class Insecta; order Lepidoptera; family Crambidae; genus Eudonia; species Eudonia mercurella. The sequence goes on from OY720043.1 coordinate 13,529,718, forward strand.
GTCTTATAACAAGCTATGGATATATAGATATACAGATGTTTCATCTCTGACCTTAGAGTTTATTAGCTCTCTCCATTCGACTGGTTGTCTGGAAGAAATCGTTGAAAGCGATAAGACCGCCAAATTGTAACTTTGTGAATTGTTAATTTTTTGTTCATGTTTATGTTTTATAGTGTTGCAATAAAAGTATTATCTATCTATCTATATGGGATCGCAGAACATTTTGTATACTGATCTCCTAACTTCGGTATGAAGTGATGATGATGTCGTCTTGGCAGACAAGCATCTTTAGTTCAAGAAACTATCAACCTAGTTGAAGAAACTATGTAGGTATAAACTTTTTAATAAACTAAAAAACTAAATGACATAACATATTCATAGTTAAGCAAATAATCTTTTCTAATCTATGGATATGATGTTGCTTAAAATTTTACGCAAATATTGTTGCGAACAAACAAATTAAAAAAGGACAGCGTTAAAAAAAATTCACGATCGGGATTCGAACCAGCACCCCATGAGCACTGTCGCTTCAAAATACTGGAGGTTCGGGCGATAACAACTGCAACCCAGTCTATGACTGCTGCAGTTTTTATCGCACTCTTGTTAATTTTAATGTACTTACCTTGTTTTTGTTCCAAATAAATACATTTTATTATTAATTTCTATTATTATCATTATGACATGCCGGGTCAGGTGCACTACCAACTATGCTATCGTGGCTCAATCCAACTCGCCGAAATTAATCAACACTATCTACTCTTAGTCTGTAAGCCAAAGGAGCCCTATTCAATGTCGACAACTACGTCGTCAACATCCGATCTTAATATTTTTGATTTTCAACACTGTCTTTTTTCAATTTGTATTCTATGGATATTTTCTTTTTCTATTACTGATCTCCAAACTTCAGGATGAAGATACGTTATAAGAGACGCTAAACGATGATGATGATGAATCTATGGATTGATAACTTAAACACTGACTGTGTCTGGGTTATCTGTGACTGAACTGACTGAGTCAGTTTTTGGCAGTTGGGAAAAGCAGCAACTTGACATAACCAGTACGAATTAAACAATTGCTTGTTGCAGCAACTGAAAACTGTTGTCGATCATCAAACCTTGCAACTAAAGTTGCTATGTCTGCGCAGTATCTTAAGGTTCTATGTAAACAGCTAGTTGCAAGTTGCGTGTTGCCGCAACACCTTAGTGCTATCCGCCATACTCTTATTCTGCTACACAAAAAACGCTCAGTTCGATTAATAACAAAATATAACAACATCAGCTAATCCTGAACGATGCTTCCCGATGATCCTATGTTATCCTACAAACGGCGTAACATACCCAAGGGAATCGTTAATACGGTCTTACGTCCTTAAGTAAAGTTATGATTGCGGCATAGCTGGCAAGGGGCGAATACCCGAATATAAGAATATAATATATATTTTTAGAGTTCCGTACTTCGAAAGGAAAAACGGAACCCCTATAGGATCACTTTTTTGTCCGTCTGTCTGTCATGACCCTTTTTCTCGGGAAAGCGTGGAGGTATTCTAAATTCAAAATTCAAAATCATTTATTCAGTGTAGGCTACAAATAGCTCTTATGAACGTCATTATGCCATCGGTTCGTGAGTCTACTCTGGGCTGAAACCTTGTACTGAGAAGAACCGGCAAGAAACTCAGCAAGTGTCGAGCTCTTTTCTCCCTTACAGCGCAGCGTCAAAAATATTGGAAAATGCCCTATCATAATAGGAAACTTTCCATCACAAATAAAAACACAAAATATAAAGGACAATCACAACATGTTAAAAAAAAACAAATGAGAAAAAATAATAATATCTAAGTTTGCAAATTTACATCAGTATATATCAAGTTGAAATTACCATCTAATACTTATCTAATACATAATCTAATACACATCTAATACGAAATGAGACCTGAATGGCGCCAGGATATTAAAACCGGAACCAGAAAACATGACGAAGACTGGCTGGAGAAACAGGCTTTGGCGTGCCCTATCACCTCCTGCGGACTCACGTTTTGTGTGCGACCGATGTGGCAAGAAATGCCGTGCAGCTATAGAGCTTTATAGCCATCAAAAGCGATGCAGAAACCCGCAAAACCACTAGCGCCGCAACAATCATCTGCAACAGATGATGTGGCCAATGATGATGGTCTCTTGAAGCTGTAAAAAATCAAGCTTCCAAATCAACGCAATCCAAATATACGGCCGTTTGAGCCTTATTCTCTAACATTTCGCAGGAGAATCAAACCTATAGGGTACTTCCCATATACCTAGAGTCATGAAATTTGGTAAGAAAAAAGGTCTTACAGCACAAGTAAAGGAAAAAATCCGATAACGTCAATTTGTGTTTTTTTTCGATAACAAACCTATTTGCAGTTGGTTAAACTAGTCGCGACCAATGTCGATGTATGAACCATTCACATACAAGTTGGTACGGAACCCTCGGTGCGCGAGTCCGACTCGCACTTCATCATCAGCTCATTTTATGTCCCCACTGCTGGGGTACGAGCCTTCTTTATGCATGGATAGGGTGAACGGGCCATAAACCACCACGCAGGCCCAGTGCGGATTGGTTGTTAACCACTGCTAACGCAGCCGGGACCAACGGCTTTACGTGCCTTCCGAAGCACGGAGGAGCTCGAGATGATACATTTTTGGTCACCCATCCGATGACCGACCTTTGCGAAACTTGCTTAACCTCAGCACTCGTCGCAGACCGGGCGCGTTAACCACTGCACCATCGAGCTCCTCTCGGCGCCTCCTCCACCTCCTCTCGACTCGCACTTGACCGGCTTTTTTTGTCTTAACGTTTGCCCGGCGCGGCGCAAGCGGGGGCCTAAATGCGAATTGTGATATACGCCCCTTAAGTGGAGCAATAAAATCTGATATACGAGAAGAAATGCTGAAAAGAATTTGAGGGATATAGTTCATTTGGACCATCGTTATAGTGTGTAAGATAAGCCCGCTTCTAAAAGAGTCAACCGGTGATATATGTATGACTGAATCTAGCCTAATGTGTTATTGTTCGTGATTGTTCACTCGTTTGTCTCCAGGGCACAGAAAAGATGAGAGACCAGAGGGAAAGATAAGAGATAAGAGAGTAGACAAGTGGCATAATGCTAGTAGAATAGAAATGCTATAGAACGATAAACGTATCGTATAAGTTTGACATATCGTCACTTAAGTTCTAACACCGCGGAAGTCAAAAATGACAACTTTTCAGGAGAGCAAAAATATCGTGCCTTTTTTTATATCGCGATCATAATAATTATCTTTTTGTTTTCAAAATAAAACGCTTGCATTGGTTAAAATCCCTGTTTCTGATTGGTCTAGAGGTGCGTGTTTCTATTCTCTATGGAATGACATGCAAAAGTCAAAATGACAAATTTTGGACTTCCGCGGTGTTAGAACTTCAGTGTCGATATGCCAATTTAAATTTGAATAACAAATTCTCTCATAGGAGGCGCTGCTTGCCTTGCCATACAAACATAATGTTTTCGTGAAAGAATGGTAAATAACACTAGCACTAGACACTAGAAAAAACTCCAAAGAAACAATGATTTTTCTTACTATCTACAAATATAATAAAAATATTACATTTTCACCCGTTTGCACTAAACTTATAAATCGCCTAAGTCTTTGCCTAACTAACTACCCGGCCAAGTTAAGTCGGCACCTGAGTGTAAGCGACGTTTTCGAGCCAGGTGCCGAGTTAACTTGACCGGGTAATAGTTAAGCCAAGACAGGCGATCATAAGTTTAATGCAAACGGGTGTTCGTGTTTAGTTACATACTTTTTTATGTACAATTTATTAATTATTTAGTCGATAACAATACCGTATACCAGGAGGCACAGCTTCTAAACGGAGCTTATTATCTAACAATTACCATAGTCATACATCATTCCACATAACTGACCACAAATGATTTCCATATTACCGCCAGGAACCCTCGTATGCGAGTTTTTGTAAAAACACCAGTATAACGAGAGCCCCCCCTTCAAAGACAGATATAGGGGAGACTTTGCTGAATGAAGGTTCTACTCCATTTTGATAGTTGGCATAGATGCCATGTACCGTAATAAGTTTCATAATGTTGTGCTAATACCCACTCGTACATCAGTCATGTTGGTGTATCGCTGTTTCAATAGTAGGGAGGTTTTAGACTTTCCGCAGACTGAGCAATTTTAGTTCAACATATACATAATTTTAGTAGAAAAATCGACCAGCCTTAGGAAGTACGAGATCGAATCTTCTCGAAATTTCTTTTATCTTGTAACTTTAAAAGGTCACGTTTTATCAACCGCAAAAATTTGACAAAACATCTAAATAAATCAGAGAAATAACGCCTTAAAAAGGTTGGGGCATTTAAAAAAAATTCAGGCTATTTTTATTTTACTACTTACTTACTTTCCCTACCACAAAAATTGTAATATTTTTAAGAGCACCCATTGCGGCCTCTCTGTTTCGGCTCCTTTGAATTGAAACTACGGAAAGTGCGTAAGGGGTGTTTTTTAATCGAAATTTCTTTTGGCGTTTTCGAGAAAAACATACATATTTAAGGTTTTTCCATAAAAAATAGTTTATTTATGTTGTTGAATTTATCCTCAAAATATTTGCGGTTGTTAAAATGTGTCCTTATAATTTAGCATAGTGAATCCAAAAATCATAATAATAATAATATTTAAAGGAATTACGTCTATCGATTGTTAAATACTTGCAAAAGTGTTATTTCGACTGTGAGGGTAGTTACTTCACAGTGTTGTAATGCCGTTGACTTGCAGCGTAAATCACAAACTACTAGAAAAATTAAGCGAGTCTTCTAGGGCCTCGTGTGGGAGCGGGAGCCGTTGCCATTACACGCTGGCTACGACACCCACGGGAAGAGATGGGGTAATGCTATTCTGTATCCCCAGCACCACTTGTTGGAGGCTTGCCTACCCTGCGTCTTTCGGTGCGCGGACGCCATTTACAATAATTGCCACGCTTGGCAGGCGGGTTAGCGTTCGCAGTAAGGTGAGAGTAATCTCTCTTAAGGTGTTGGTCAAGACTCTTCGCTACCAGACCGTCCGCAGACACAACTATCGGCACAATGATTGTCGAGTCAATATCCCACATTGCGGTTACCTCATGAGCCAAGTCAAGGTACTTGCTGACCTTGTCCTTCTCGACCTTTACGAGGTTCTCCTCATGTGGGATGGTGACGTCGACAAGCACTGCCCGGCGTTGCGATCGATCTATCAGCACGATATCGTGCCTATTAGCTAGAATAGTCCTGTCCGTGATGACAGCTCAATTCCAATAGAGCGTGGCACGGCCGTTTTCGAGAACCGGCACAGGTGTGTACCTGTAGTACGGCACTTCAAAGTTCACAAGACCGTATAGAAAAGCAAGTTGCTGGTGAATAATCCTAGCTACCAGATTATGTCTGTGCAAATACTCGCCGTTAGCAAGATGAGAACAACCGGAGATAATGTGCCTGAGTGATTCCTCGGGACGGCGGCATGCCCGACAAATGTCGAGCGTGCCGTCCTTCAAGATATATCTCCAATAATAATAATAATAAATATTATTATTATTAAAAGCCTGTAATGTCCCGCTGCAGGGCAAAAGCCTTCCCACCCTCTTCCCGTCTTGTTCTATTTGGAGCAACAAGTGAACAACCTTTTAGATGGGAGTTAAGGTCGTCCCACCATCTCCTTTTTTGTTCAGCCGCGACTTCGTTTTCGGATTAGTGGGACCCATTCGGTAGTTACTTTGGCCCACCGTACCTCCGATTTGCGACAGACATGTCCTACCCAGTCCCACTTTAGCATTGCAGCTTTTTGTGTGACATCAGCAATTCTTGTTTTTGAGTGCAATATAATTGGAGTTGATATGTCTGCGCAAATTCTTTAAGTTATGTTGAAACAGCTAGTTGCGAGTTGCCTGTTGCCGCAACACTAAGATCAAAGTTGCTCTGTCTGCGAAGCGCCCAAGATGGATTGTTTACTCACAAGAGATTAAAATAATAGTTGGCATTCATCGCTTGTGATGACTTACTGAATTGGTATTGTGGGTACTCCGTTTACATAAGCTTAACTAAAATAACATAAAGTATTAGATAATAAAAGTGTAGGTAGGTATTATAGGTGTCAAGCATGAGAAGTTTTATTTTATTTTATTTTATTAGGGACAAAAACCGACCAAGTGCGAGTCGGACTCGCGCACGAAGGGTTCCGTACTTTACGACGTATTAAAAAAAAAACTACTTACCAGGTCTCGTTCAAACCAATTTTCGGTGGAAGTTTGCATGGTAATGTCCATCATATATTTTTTTTAGTTTTATTATTCTCTTATTTTAGAAGTTACAAGAGTCCCCCTCTTGTTCTTTACATTTTACCACTTTGAAAGTGTCTCTCGCGTAAACTATTCAGTTTAGAAAAAAAATGATATCAAAAACCTTGATATCATTTTTGAACACCTATCCATAGATACTCCACACGTATGGGTTTGATGAAAAAAATTTTTTGAGTTTCAGTTTTAAGTATGGGGTACTCCCAAAATTTATTGTTTTTTTTCTATTTTTGTGTGAAAATCTTAATGCGGTTCACAGAATACGTCTACTAACCAAGTTTCAACGGTATAGTCTTTATAGTTTCGGAAAAAAGTGGCTGTTACATACGGACGGACAGACAGACAAACAGACAGACATGACGAATCCATAAGGGTTCCGTTTTTTGCCATTTGGCTACGGAACCCTAAAAACGGTTACAATAAAAAAACTTGAGATTACTGTACTATTTAACATGACGTGCAATATATAGTAATATCGTAGCCCACAGATTTATCCGCATATTGGTAAAAAATTGGGTTAACAAACACTAAAACACGCTATATACATTAAACTTAAATTATAACAATTAGCCTATATATTTACAAATAAAGATGATAATATTATTTCTCTAAACTTATTATAGGAGTGAACAAATATATCTACATTTCCAAAGGTGCGTCACTCTTTATACATTTCAACAATATGGCATCACTGTGAGCGTTTGCATACATTATGTATGCGGCATCTGCCTGTAAAAAACAATCTACGTTGGCGCGTCTGCCAATTAATGGAATTTGGTAATTCGTTTGTCAACTGGACGCAATTAAGCCTATTATTAACTATGCTGTACATCAGCATTGCTTCCAGGAATTTTCGTCTCGAATCATATTGTACTTTTTTAATAATTCGGGATACGGAAGATAATTTTTATAACATCTGTAATGCATGGACCGTAAAAATTTACGCTTTACATTTTCGATAATATTTTTATATTTTTGATAATATGAATTCCAAACAGGTACAGCGTATTTCAATTGTGACCTGACCAGTAACCTATACAGATAAAGATAAGATTTATAATTGGCAAAATTCTTAACTGAACGCATTATAAAACCGAACATTTGAAAGGCATTGCCATAAAATGTTTATAGTATTAACATAAGCAGATGCTAAGAAAATTGAAATTGTAAGTATGATAAAATAGAATTTTATAAAAAATCTTCATACAAAGCAGCAATTTCATAGGTACGGACCTAATATGTGTGTGTCAATAAATGATTTTCCTTCTGACCTTCTTTCTATCTTTCTTCAGTACTTGCAATTTCTCCGTAAAGTAATTATAAAAGTTCTTCCTACTACAAGGTCTCCCGCTCAGAGTAGACTCACGAACCGATGGCATAATGACGTTCTAAGAGCTATTTGTAGCCAAAACTGAATAAATGATGACTGAATGAACGCAACAAAATGTGTGTTACAACTTATTTGAACATTTATAAAACAGCTTGCTTACTTCTTAACTGATCTTTAATATTTGTAAAAATATTATGATCGGATGTTAGTGACGGTAGTTGTTGACATTGAATGGGCGCCTTTGGCTTTCAAAGTAAAAAGTGTTGAATAATTTCGGCGGGCTGGTTAGAACCACGATAGCTCAATTGAAAGAGCACCTGACCCGGAATGTCAGAAGGGTGCAGGTTCAAATCCTGCTCATGGAAATATTTTCAACATTTGTGTTTTTGTAATTTGTTCGCAACAAAATTTGTGTTAAAACTTATTTGAACATTTATTATAAATGATTTAAAATATTGAATTTTGAAAGAAAAGTAAGCAAACTTTTACTAACATCTTACAGCATTTTACCAACCCTTTCGGAAAGCTGTTTAAATCATAATTAAAATAAACTCATTCGATATTGTTTCAACATAAATTGTAATTACCATTCGCAGGTCTGGTGTCACCGAAGACATGATTTATCTCCCTCCCCAAACGCTTAATTAGCTGAATTTGTCAATGGAGAGTTTACTTGTTAATCATTAATTACTGGGCTAAAAGCTTTTCCTTCGTCATTAAGTGTCGTTAAGCAAGTGTCACGTTAGGGGCATGCTGAGTTGAAAATTAAAATCAAGACATACAAGGTATTCAATTAGGCATACCTACCTACAAGAAGAGTATGAACAATCAAAAGTATCAAGTAAAAGTTTTTTTGTTTGGTCGCATCGAATTGTGCATTACATAAATAATGTGCTATAAAATTCTGGAGTGCCCTTGCAGAGTTCTTGTGTAGACTGTGTTTTAGTTTTTAAGGTTAATTATTTTACAACAAATAAGCAAATAAATAAAAAAAGAAAAATGAGATTTTCTGTTTCTCTTATTGGGTATAAAAACCATTTTTTTCTCATATTTTATTTTTAATATCCGGCTCGAAGGATCATTTTGTTGAGTGCAGGGTTTCTAATCAATTAGGGCAGCCATGCTAAATTTAGTACATAAACCGCAATCAAATCAACCTTGAGACTCGAGCCTTTCTTATGGAGGAAAACACCACTGCGAAAACGGGTCTTAGACCACCACGCGGACCCAGTGCGGTGGGTGTTAACGACTGCTAATGCAGCCGGGACCAACGGCTTTACGCGCCGTCCGAAGATCGGAGGAGCGAGAGATAATACATTTTTGGTCAGCCATTTAATGACCCACCTTTTCGAAAGTTGCTTATTAACTTCAGCAATCACTGACCGAGCGTGTTTACTATTGCGCCATAGAGCACCTCTATATTATTTTTTCCTATAATTCTCGGAGATAATGAAGCTTTCTATTAGAGAGAAGTATTAGAATCGGTTCAGTAGCTCCAGAGATTATCCCTTGCAAAATGAAGTGCGGTATTAACACAAGCGTTTGGTCAGCGCACGCTGATATATAAAGCAGCCAAGTTGCGCTTCTTTATTCTGTATTCATAGGGAAATTTTAAGATTTGGAAGTGTCAAAATCATTTATTCAGTTTAGGCTACAAATAGCTCTTATGAACGTCATTACGCCATCTATTCGTAAGTCTACTTTGGGCGGGAGACCTTGTACTGAGAAGAACCGGCAAGAAACTCGGCAAGTGTGAAGCTCTTTTCTCCTTTACAGCGTCAAAAATATTGAAAAATGCCCTATCATAAAATGACTCTTTCCGTCACAAATAAAAACACAAAATATAAAGGAAAATCACAAATGTAAAAAATAAATACAAAAAAGATAAAATAAACTAATTAAAATTAAGTTTGCAAAAACATCATTTACCAGTTAAATTTTTTTATAATATCATACAGTACTAGTAAAAGTCAAAACCTGTCTAAGAAAAAAAAAGTTGAAACTATAGTTAATAATAAGTATACTAAGTACTTGACCTGGCTCACGAGGTGACCGCTATGTGGGATGTGGATTCGACGATCATTGTCCCCATAGTCGTATCTGCAAACGGCCTTATAGCGAAGAGTCTCGACCAACATCTCAAGAGACTTTCGCTGGATGGCTGGATCAAGGGTCAGATACAGAAGGCAACACTCCTGGACACGGCACGCATTGTCAGGAGGTTTCTTTCTCTGTAGCATGGGTCCTGCTCCGTTGCTGGCGGTGTTCTAGGTTTAGGTTTTTTTAAAAGTTGTATTTTTTGTATGTATTTTGTTATATTTTACTTTTTATATATTTTTTATAAAGCCTAAATCTAAGATTAAAAATAAATAAAGAGAATAATAAGAATAAGACAAGTATACAAAACCATAAAATTCAAATAATAATAAAAAACTAAAAAAAATTGTTTAGAATAAACTACTTAATCTACCACCAGGGAGCCTAGTGTGAGTTTTGTTTACTATCCGTATTCATTCGATTACGTTTACGAAAACGAAAATTAGTATGGCGTTGAAGCAGCGCCTCCTGGCGATATCCGAGAAGAGTTAACATTGTGCCATACAAATTCTCGTTTTCGTTAACGTAATCGAATGGCGAATGAACTCGCACTTGGCACCCAGTTTGGATTTTGGGAGAGCCTTCGACCGAGAAGAGATTATATCTTTTTCTCCATCTTTTCAACCAACCAACCTTTGACTTTTTACTAGTCTTAAGAGGAAATACTAAGATAGACTGATTATATGAAAAGTAGAAAAAATCAACGTTTCGTAGTCCCCTGTTTCCTCCTCCAAAACTGGACCGATTTAATTACTTTTTTCATTAAAAATTATAGGAAGGCTTTGGCTGTGTCCCTATGTTTTGTTTTTTTTTTCATAAATTAATTATTAAAAAAGATATGAACCTTTAAAAACCTTAAAAATTGGCCAGATTTTTGCTTTTAACCGCCTCTGTGGTCTAGTGGTTAAGACCACCGGTTTAGACCCAGAGGTCCCGGGTTCGATTCCCAGCGGGGGTACATCTTTGTGTACTCGGTTTGGTTGGTGGTAGGACTTGTTTGTCCGCCTGGCTAGCTACCACCATCTTATCTAAATATGTCGCCATAATAACAATGTTTCTAGCATTGTTGTGTTCCGGCAGCTAGAGATCAGATAGCCAGTGCCTCACTAGTTGAGGATCCCGGGTGAAGTGCGCTTCCACCAAATGGCCTTATCATCACTTAACATCAGGTGAGATCAAGGCACTGTGCTTACCCGTAAATATAAAAAAAAAAAAAATCCAGCAAACAAATTTGACGAGATTATATAAAAAAAGCAAAACATAGGGACACAGCCAAAACTTTTCTTTAATTTTTAATTTATTTATAATCAGTCGGCCTTAGTGTTTTCTCTTAACTTCTCCGCATGAAACCTACAGGTGCCTACAGTAGTCACTCATCCATTCATTTCTGGGTGTCCGTAACGGGGGTCCCATTGATACCCCATCCATCACGCACGCGTGGCACTGACGCAGCTGTCCTGCGAAATTGATGTCCAAGCCTTTGTTTCTGAAGACTGAGGAAATCGTTTACTTTCGTAAACGCTGAGCGAGTTTTGATTTATTTATAATGTTTCTTCTAAAGTTTCGACGAACTTAAATTTTAACCACCTCTTAGGTCTAGTGGTTCAGATCACCGGTCTCAGACCCAGAGGTCCCGGGTTCGATTCCCAGCGGGGGTACATGTTTGTGTACTCGGTTTAGTTGTTTGTTTGTCTGCCTGTCTTGCTACTACCATCTTATGTGTTAGTAGCATTGTTGTTCCGGCAGCTAGAGATAAGATAGCCAGTGCCTCAGTAGTTGAGGATTCCGGGTGAAATGGGCTTCCACCTTCGGGCCTTATCATCATTTAACATCAGGTGAAATGCGGACACAGTGCTTACCCGTAAGAAATTAAAAAGAGACATTTTATTCTTTACTAGCTGACCGCCGGACTTGGTACCGCTTTGACAGTTTCCATGACAACAAAATAAACAAATCATTCGTCCGCTTAAGAACATCCGTATCCCATGATGGACCCCTATAGCAGCGCCACCTACCGGGTCCAATTGCAATCTAAACCATTCTCGAATCCACTTGAACACACACAGAATATTCATCCAAATCGGTCCAGCCGTTTGAAGGAGTTCAATAACATACACACGCACAGAAGATTTATATCTATACTAATATTAGAAAGAGGAAACCTTTGTATTGTATGTACATATGTATGTCTATGTTTGCAACGAATAAACTCAAAAACTACTGGACCGATTTAAAAAAATCTTTCACCATTAGAATGCTACATTAGCGCTGAGTAACATAGGCTATATTAAAAAAAAAAAAAAAGAAATGCGGTACCAAGTCCGCCGGGTCAGCTGCCTCGATAAAGATTTAAAATGTTTCAGTGGCCTTTAATAGTCGCGAATCGTGCTCAGTGGCGCGCACTTGGACAAGCCCACGTGTGCCAATGTCCAGCAGTGGATTAATATAGGCGATGATGACGATGATGATGCTAATGAAATGCCGCGTGGCAAAGCGCTCAGTCCAATATCGGAAGGTCCGTGATTAAATTCCCAGGTCGGTCAATGTGTGTTCGAACTTTCAATGTATAGTCCAGGTTTGTGTTTATCAACCTATGTTTAGCACGCATGATTGAGGCTTTCGCCCAGCTTTGGGGCAGTATATAAACTAGAAAAAACTATAAAAAAATACTATATATTTATTTGATTTCATAACTTTCAAATTCAAATTCAATATTTTATTTGCTTTTCTTGGTGTAAGTACAATAGATCTTAAAACTAAACATCAGTTTACACCAAGCGCGGATACACCGTTGTTGGCACAGGGGGCATGCCCCAAATCTTAATTGAGATCGAAGATATTTTTTTGTGATATTTGTATTTTTAAAACTGGACGAGTTTTAATGTATATGTATGTGTCCGTTTTGTATGTTGTTTTGTTATGTATTGTGCGGGTCAATAAATGTTTCTTTCTTTATCTGCGGTTAATTTCAACCCTTAAAAAAAACTAGCAATGAACCGTGTGCGAGTGTGATTCTGATCGTAGAGCAGAACACAACACATGCACACATTCACAGCTAAAACCTAACCAAATTCAGAAGTCAACATTTTGATTACGACTCGTACTTAGCCGATTTTTGGGTGGCCGTACCCACAGCCGTTTTTGTGTGCTGTATCCGCGCTTGGTTCACACAAGAATCTTGCAAAGGCACTGCAAATATCACATTTTCATTATATCTAATATTAGAATGAGAGAAGAGCTCAATGGCGCAGTGATTTACGCGCCCGGTCTGCGAGTGCTGAGGTTAAGCAACTTTTGCAAAAACCGCCCACAGAATGGGTGGCCAAACATTTATCATCTCGAGCTCCTCCGTGCTTCGGAAGGCACGTAAAGCCGTTGGTCCCGGCTGCATTAGCAGTCGTTAACAACCACCAATCCGCACTGGGCTCGAATGGTGGTTTATGGCCTATTCTCCCTATCTATCCATAGGGCAAGCTCGTGTCCCAGCAGTGGGGACATAAAAATGAGCTGATGATGTAATGATTACTGGAATGAATATTATAACAATTATTATAAGGAACTTTTCCTGAAACTAAAACTAAATGGACTTGTATTTTCACTATTGAGATTTCTTTTCAAGCTTAATTATGCCTTTGAAAGCTAGCCAGCATTCCAATTTTCTTACAAATAACAATCTTAATAGAATATCAACAAAAAGGTTACCTACCAACATTTACCTGAATTTGGCAACACTCCAAAATCTCCGAATTGATTTCTCAAAGCTTTAAGCTCTTACAAATTTCGAACCTATATAGGTATAAACTTGCTTCAACTTACGTGAAACTCGAAACTATGTTAGTGTATCGAAAATTAGTTATCAGAGTATCAGTTACCAATGTACGAGCGAGTTATAGTCGATTTAACGAAAAGTTCTCAACATGTACTCGGTTAGAGAGAGAATCGATGACCGACGTGCTTGACCAAAAGCTTTTCTTATAGGTACAAGTTAAGAGTGATTTGCGCCATCCAGGGTGTGGAGCTCGATGGCGCAGTGGTTAACGCACCCGGTTTGCGATTGCTGACGTCAAGCAACTTTTGCAAAGGCCGCTCATCGGATGGGTGACCAAAAATATAGCATCTGGAGCTCTTCCGTGCTTCGGAAGGCACGTAAAGCCGTTGGTCCCGGCTGCATTAGTAGTCGTTAACAATCGAATCCGCACTGGGCCCGCGTGGTGGTTTATGGCACGTTTCCCTATCCATCCATAGGGGAGGCTCAAGCCCCAGCAGTGGGAACGTATAATGAGCTGGTGAGGATGCACCATCCAACGTTATCGTCATATAATACGTCAATTAACGGTTTGGCAAAAAAATTATCGCACCATGTAACAATCGTTAAAATGACGATGATAGACGTCATATTATAACGTTAACCATAACTGCTCAATTTTGGCTGGTTAAGCTACGTTTATGTCAAAGTAGCGAACAATTGCCACAGATAAAACATTTCCCTTCCTTGCTTTGGGGACAAATGTATCTCATTTTGACTAGCAACTCTTTTAACTTTGACAGTAGCAAAGTATTGTATGATGTCTAGATGTCTCTATCTCTATGTCTGATTATGAAATACCTATTACAATCTGGCAATGACTCTTCCAAAACCTGAGAAGGAAATGGAATCGGTTGACTCTTTGATGCGATTTATATGTGTGTGCACGTGTGTGTCTGAGCATGAGAGTGAAGTTTAGTGTGAGTGAAAGTGAATGTGAGTAATGGGAGTGAGTGTAAGTGTTTATGTGAGTGTGAGTATGGAGTGTGATTGTGAGTTTGAGTGTGAGTGTGAGTGTGAGTTTAAGTGTGAGTGTGACTGTGACTGTGTTTTTGTGAATTCTTAGAATTATTGGCAAAACCAATGTTCAATTTATGATATCAGTACAATCGTTTCGAAAGATATCAACGAAAGTTTTATGCCGACAAAGAGAACGTTTAATTCCTTCACTTGCGCCACAGACCAAAGCTACAAATGGGCGCCCACCTGAACTAGTTAGATATTGAAGTAACTTTTAATTGAACAATTATCACGGAAGCTGCAAAAATACAATCCGGGAGTTTGCACACCTCGCCCAATCCGACCGGGGCAGACTTACTATCAAAAAAGCAACCGGGTGCCTAGTGAGAGTTTTGTTTGCTATCCGTATTCATTCGATTACGTTTACGAAAACGAAAATTAGTATGGCATTGAAGCAGTGCCTCCTGGCTACATACGAGAGGAGTTGAAATTTTGCCATACAAATTCTCGTTTTCGTTAACGTTATCGCATGGAGAATGAAACTCCCACTTAATTGTACAGACTGCACATCCTATCAACGTATTCAAAACTGTCAAATTTCTTTAATACATTTTCAACCATATGTTTTAGTCGGCTACCTATTGAAACGCATAACGTTTTTAGGCATAAAATGAAAATGCATAATGTTCATGTTCATAAGTTTTATAGCATAACTTCATAACGCATATAATATATGGCCGAAATTTGTATAGCATAATCATAGAAAGGCATAATTGCAATAATCATAATTAACAAAAGGCATAATTTAAATTTGCCATAACATTTAAAAGGCATAACTAATATTCAAAAGGCATACATTTGATAAGCATAAACTGACAAAATATTAATACATTCTATGTAGGTATCTCCTTTTTAAATTATACCCTATAATGAAATTCCGACTAGAAATGTTGTTTTATTAACTACACCTTATAATGCCTGCATGTAGCAAGCATGCAGCAAGCATGCAGCAAGCCTGCAGCAAGCATGCAGCAAGCATGCAGCAAGCATGCGGCATGCAAGCAGCAGGCAAGCAAGCTAGCAGCATGCAAGCAAGCATGAACCATGTAAGCAAGCATGCAACATGCAGCAGGCATGGTTTCTGTCACGGCTCCGGCGCTGCGGGGCTCCGGCGGTCCCACGCGAGCTTATCGTCGCAGATGGTTTTCGCTCTCCACCGCAGCTTCGGCTTCCTCCTCAGCCGCGTCGGCGAGCATTAAGACCACCTGCTCCTCAGCTCGCGGGCCGCCTCGCCCCTCCGCGCCTACGCGCTTCTCAATTATACTCCAGAGATAAGACAGACAAGACTACGTGGATTCGGATGTGCAGCGATTCGTTACTGTCACTGACTTTTGTAGCACAATATTACTAAAAACACAACGTATTAACTTTTTAAGACTATATTTTAAATCAAATTAAGGTTAAAATGCTATTTATATAAAAAAATACATAATTTAACTTAGTAAAATTATAGCAAGTGAATAATATACGTAATATTGTTATAAGAAGTGTATTTAGACCAAGTAAAAATTATATCCAATGAACGTTATATCCTTTGAAATTAGTTCATTTGTAACTGTATGAAATGAAATACAAGGGGTGTATTAAGTAGTATTAAAACAACTTAAGATTATGTCAAAACAAAATTATGAATGTTAACAGTTATGCATAGTAAAATTATGCGTTTTAAAGTATGCTTAATAAAGTTATGTCAAACAAAAATATAGATTTTAACGATTATGATTTTTTACATTATGCCTTTCAACAATTCTGCATTATTATTCATAATAAAATATAATGTCAAAAAATATTATGCTTTTTGATTTGTATGCCATATAATGTTGACAATCGAAATTATGACAATAAACAGTATGCGTTTTAAAGTGTCACCGTTTTAGTCATTAAGTTTAAAGTCTATTGAGGAAATATGATAGTTTGTGGTAGATTCAAGATTGATGCAGGCGTGTGTAAGTATAATTGCAACGCGACTGCTGCAGTTGATAAATACGGTTACGAACACAAATCGCTCAATGATCGCTTGCTTAGTGCATTTGCGATTAAAATGTATGTAATAGAGAGACTGAGGTGTTGGTCGTCTCATAATTAGTTAGTAGCTTGTATACGCTCATTTAAATTTAATCAGGTGCGTTCCGTTTTACGCAGAAAGAGCTTACAGTATCTTTTGGCAGTATGGTGTGCAAAGGTTTCAAAACGTCGGGATAAACATCAAAAAGTAATGTGTAAAATAAACGCGAGTAGATCCGTAAAAGTTTGTTCATTTCAATGTGTAGTGTTCGCGTAAACTTTAGAAAACAATATGTATGTAAGAGTTTACATACATAGAGCGATTTGTGTCCGAAATACCAGTTTATCAACCGCAACTATAGAGCAGTCGCGTTGCAATTGTACAACTAACAACTGGTTGCTGTTTTCGGTAATAAGCCTGCGGAGCTGCTTCGGATCGGAACTGAAACGGCTGGATATATATCTATTGATACTTTAATTTTGCGGAACAGTTCTGAATCCCTAATGGGAGGAACTTTTGAAAGTGCTGCGATGCGGCATATCGGCTAGAGGCGGGGTTTTGAATTGAACCGCGTTTTATGGGTTTTGTTCGCGGATTTACTAAGCTAGGTAAGTACGCGATAATAGAAACTCAGGAGTAATAACTCATATATCATGACTTCGTGCATATGAAATGTAATATTATGTAGGTGGAAAAGGTAGAGGAGCTCGATGGCGCAGTGGTTAACCCCCCCAGTCTACGACTGCTGACGTTTTGCGACTTTTGTATAGGCCGCTCACCGGATGGGTTACTAAAAATGTATCATCTCTAGTTCCTTCATGCTTCGAAAGGCACGTAAAGCCGTTGGTCCCGGCTGCATTAGCAGTCGTTAACAACCACCAATCCGCACTGGGCCCGCGTAGTGGTTTATGGCGCCTTCTCCCTACCCATCCGTAGGGAAGGCTCGTGCACCAGCAGTGGGAACATAAAATGAGCTGGTGATATGAACGGTCACCCATCCAATTACTGGCCACGCATTACGTAGCTTAACATTTGCGATCGCGCTGCGTCTTCCTTTAGTTTGTTTCCTTTTTACTGTTGGCCTCCTGTAAACGCCATGCCAACCAGATTTTAGAGGGGCGACAAACTTGATGTTTCCCAAGCCGTAGTTAACGAACACCCTCACAGGGTTCCTAAAGGGAATGGCATCACGTAATCTCGCCACTTATCTCGCTTTAGCAGAGCACAGATGAAAACCCCACCACCACCATCAACCATCCAATGACAGACCCAGCGAAACGTAGCTTAACAATCGCGATTGCGTCACTAACTCCCTCTATAACTAACTCTCTCTATAGTTTGTTCCTTCCGAACTAAACATTGTTAGCAACGACGCTTCGTCCCCGGGGCCCCATGGATAGTGTTGTAGATTTTTATTACGGCAACTACCGAAGAGAAAACGGGTTTGTAAAGTGTGTTAAAAGACAATAAAAAAAGAAGGAGAGAACACATTTATGGTACGAACTAGCTGTGACTTCAAAACTATAGAAGGACTCTTTTTGGTAAAAACAGTTTGAGAAATAAAAAATAAGAATAGTAAGTATATTTGCCAGAACACAGTAAATTCAGATGTAAATACTATTTATACAATACACATTTAAATTTATTAATTTATTAATTATCGGAAGTATATCCTGAGGGACGGTACGGCCGACATCTGTCGGGCATGCCGCCGTCCCGGTGAGTCACTCAGGCATATTATTTCCGGTTGTTCTCATCTGGCTAACGGTGAGTACTTATACAGACATAACCTTGTAGCCAGGATTATCCATCAGCAACTTGCTCTTCGATATGGTCTTGTAGAATCTGAGGTGCCGTACTATAAGTACACGCCGGTGCCAGTTCTCGAAAATGGTTATGCAACGCTCTACTGGGATCGATCTGTCATCACGGACAGGACTGTTTTTGCAAATAAGCCTGATATTGTGTTGACAGATCGATTGACGCGCCAGGCAATGCTTATCGATATCACCATTCCGCATGACGAGAACTTTGTGAAAGCCGAGAAGGGAAAGCTTACTAAGTACCTTGACCTGGCTCACGAGGTGACCGCTATGTGGGATGTGGATTCGACGATCATTGTCCCCATAGTCGTATCTGCAAACGGCCTTATAGCGAAGAGTCTCGACCAACATCTCAAGAGACTTTCGCTGGATGGCTGGATTAAGGGTCAGATACAGAAGGCAACACTCCTGGACACGGCACGTATTGTCAGGAGGTTTCTCACTCTGCAGCCCTGACCACCGGTAGCTTGGGCCCTGCCCCGCTGTTGGTGGTACTCTAGGATTAGGTTTTTATAATGTTTTATTGCTTTTATATTAAAATATTGTAAAAATCTAGTTTTAAGAAAGAAAATAAATAAAGAGAATAATAATAATAAACTTTATTTGCACACAAGAAAAAACAGATACCGACAAATTGATAAAGAGATAAAGTACAAAATAGGCGGCCTTATTGCTAACAAGCAATCTCTTCCAGGCAACCTTGGGCGAAAAATAATAAAATTAAGAAAATAAAAATGGGTGCAAGTAAAAATAAACTAAATTATAATAATAATATAAAATAAAAAAAAATAACTAATAACTAAAAAATAACTAAAAAATAAAATTACTTAAGATTAGATAAAGATTAATTTTAATTAAGTAATTTTAGGTCATCAGGAAGTTTGTTAAAATCTAAGGCAAATACATATATTATTATAAACATTTTTATATTTTATATTATTAGCACCGATCTTTTAAAACATTTTGCATCAATTGTTGGTAAGTATGTGCTATTTAATAAAATTTTTGGGCGTTAAAGAGCTTTATTGAACAAAATAACATCAGCATTGAAAAAATGATCTGCAGCATTGGTTTTAGTTAAAAAAGTGAATATGAAATTATATTTATTTCATATTTTCGCATTTTTATAAAATACGCAAAAATACCACTATTAAGCTTGGAATAGTTATTCAGAGTTTGGTGTAAATGACAGCAAAACACTGAACAAAATTATATTCCGAACATACTTGTACTCAATCTATTCGAACAAATATTCCAAACTAAACTCAATTTATTTTTGATAGGGTTAAAGTTTTTAAATGGCATTATAATTTCACTGACTCACACAAGGATACATTCATCATACTCAGTTTTTGTCAGAGGGTTAAAGTTTTAAAATGACATGACATTTTGAACGGGCCATAAACCGCCACGCGGGCCCAGTGCGGATTGGTGGTTGTTAACAACTACCACTGCAGCCGGAACCAACGGTTTAACGTGGCTTCCGAAGCATGGAAGAGCTCGAGATAATATATTTTTGGTCACCCATCCGATGGCCGGCCTTTGCGAAAGTAGCTTAAGAGGGCGTATAAACCTAGAAAAAAAACAGATTCCACCCGCGCCCCTTTCACGCCCCGCTTTCGTCCGTGCGTACGGCGTGGTGGCCAACGCAACAGATTGGCAGGTCGCTCCCTCGTGTGTACTCGTGTTTAGTGCGATCGCGCACAGTATACCTAAAATAATCAGATAAAAACCGGCTAAGTGCGAGTCGGATCACCTAGCTGTACTTCGAAACACTAAAATACTCTTTGCTGGTGGTAAATAATACGCAAAGGTAAGTAATGATATCATATATTTTTATTATATATTGCTACTTTAAATATTTAATATTGTTTTATTTTATAAAGGCGTAGGTGCCATGAAATCTTTAAGCATTTTTGTATTATGTAGATTATTTTTTGTATCATGTAGATTATATTATCCCTTTCAGTCGCACTTTGCTATCGACAGAAGTAACTGCAACAGTCAGCGGTTGCTGTCGACACGTTAAAGGTCAAAGGCCTACCATCCGACGCTACAGTTACCTCTATTGATACCAAAGTGCTGCTCGTGTGTAAGTGCTCTTACTGTTATCTCTTCTTCAAAGAGTGTCGACAATGTAAAAAAAAGAAGTCTAATTTTATTACAAAAATATCGCTTTATTTACATAGATTCATAGGTTTACATTTTTTTTTCAGAGTTCGTTCCCTGGCTTGTACCTGTACTGCAAAGAACAGACAGAAAGAAGGTAAGTTAAAACATTTTTGCATTAAATTATGTATTTAAGGTCTGTTCATTCTAACTTGTCTTAAAATGTAACAATCTTTATAGGACTTACTATTGAAATTTAATGAAAAATTTTATTGTTTTTTTAATGGTAAAAAAAACTAAAATATTGTTTACACTTAAGATAGACAGACTTTCTGTAATCAAAGTCAAAGTGTCAAATATTTTGTATTCAAATAAACTTTAGAAAAGAACTTTTGAATCGTCCAAACATTTTTTTTACCTACTACCCATTCAGGACGTCTATTTTTTAGTTGTGGAGAAGAATGGGCGCAAGAAACTCCACAGTTTTAATATAAGTAACGACATTTACAAAATTATATGCCGTTATCAAGTTATACAAGTTTAAAATTACTTAACAATATTTTAAATTAGAAATACCTGTTCGGGTGATTGAAGCATTTTTAACCCATGCTGTTTTGTCTTGAATGTAATCAGACACTTTATAATAAGCTTTTTTACAAAGCTTTTCTTTAATGACGATTTTAAATTAAATCATAAGACAAAAGAGGAATTCTCTTGCAAAATGTTTGGTAATATTTTAAATAAATGTGTAATTAATTCTAAGAAAAGCCCGTCTCAACCTACAATTATTAAAAATGTTCAGTCAATCAGTATGGTTCACCAGAACATTCAAGGAATGATGGGCAAAGATCCAGAGATTGCATTGTTCATGAACGATAATAAAGTTGATATTCTGTGTATTACTGAACACTGGCTTAAAGATCATCAGTTCATGTTCAATTTTAATAATCATTTGGTAGGTAGTTCGTTCAGTCGAGTAAATTCAATTCATGGTGGCTCCTTAATTATAGTTGATAAGAAGTTAAAATTAAAGGAAAGAAAAGACATAATGAGCCTCTCGGTTGAGCAAACAATAGAAATAGCTTGTGTGGAGCTGGAGCGACTTGTTGTTTTAAGTGTATACAGGCCTCCGTCAGCATTGTATGATTATTTTGAAAAAGTAATGGATGAAGCATTATATAAAATCCGCAATGTAGGTAAAAAGATAGTTGTTTGCGGTGATTTTAATATTAATTTGTTAGAAAAGTCTACAGGTTCTATCAAAATTAAAAATTTATTTCAATCATATAATTTGAATAATTTATTTTTGGAGCCGACTAGAATAACTGCCACTTTTGCCACTTGTATCGATAATATATACACTGATCTAGTACCTCTGTCTAAACTCATTATTAATAAACTAGACTCTGATCATTGTGGCAAAATGGTCAGCCTTCCACATCAGTGTCAGCAAGTGAAGAAACAGATTATCACTGTTGTACCAAAAACTGCAGGTCGTCTGGAACGCTTCAAAACAATCTCTATGATAATATATGTTATGTAGAAATATAATGATAACCCAAATAAATTTTATAATGATTTCTTTTATAAATATTGTTTAGAATTTAATAAAACTTTTATTCCAAAGATGATCTCGGTTAGTGGTACTGTTACTTTTAGTGAATGGGTTACAATTGGTATCCACAAAAGTAGAAAGCGACTTTATGAGCTATATGACGAACGCAACTATAACACCAGTGAAGATTTCAAATTGTATGTCAAAAAATATTCTAAGTTATTTTAAACAGTATGTCGATTAGCAAAGGCAAAATTCCTGAGTTCAAAGATTAAGCTAAGTGATAACAAAATAAAAATGACATGGAATATTATAAATAGTGAAACTGGAAATGTCAAAAGTCGTAACAATGAGTACAAATTGAGCTTCGAAAATCAAATCTTAACTTCTGATGCTGATGTTGCTGCGGCATTTGAGAAGTTTTTTACTGATATTCCAGTTTCAACTACAAAGACTTTGGACTCGTCCCCCACTGTAGCTGAAGCGGTTCTAAAGGAAAATGTCAAACCTAGTGAAAACCATTTTAGTTTTCAAAAAATTGATTTTAGAGATATAATTAAAACTTTTAACACTCTTAATAAAAAAAGACTGCTGATTTGTGGGGTAATTCCGTTGACGTCACTAAATCCGTTATTGAGACAATAGCTCCAGTTTTAGCTTGCATATTTAACGAATGTATTGACTGTGGTGTTTTACCTGACCTAATAAAGCACAGTAAAGTAATTCCATTATACAAATCAGGTAGCACATCTGACCCCACTAACTTTAGACCAATTTCTGTGCTACCCACATTTAGTAAAATATTTGAAAAGATAATTCTGGACCAAATTCAAGTTCATTTTTATAGAAATAAGCTTTTACATTAATTTTTCAGGTATCGCGAGGCATTTCATCTGCGAGCTCTTCGAGATCTACGAGATCTTCGAGCTGGATTGTACAGTCAGCAACGACAGACTTTTCATGTGTTAACATATAAAAAAATCAATATTATGTTTACATTCTATGGTTTTTATAAAAATAAATATACGAATAGCTTTAAATTAAACAACTGTAACGAACTAACAGAGTTGATGAGAGATTTTTGCGTACGAGTTTGACCGGATAGCATTCATCGGCTTGTGAGATATTACGACATTTACGAGCTGCAGCAGTTCTGAAATACAAAATAATTGTAAATCACAAGTTTGTACGGTAATATACGAAGTATGATACAATACTTCCAGAATAGCTAATTCAACTTAATTATGTATGTACTGTGAAAAAAAATTACTATACATACTGCCACCAATACGAGTGGTCAAAAGCATCGTTCTGTTTTGCATATACTATACCCGGTACCCGCGTCGCTGTCATTGCTTCAGCGCTTCTAATACATTGTATAGTGAGCTCTAAAGTTAATGCGTAAGGGTCGATATTTCAAGGTGAGACTACTCATCACCAATGAAAAGAAATAATAACAATATTATGATAATAATATCTTATTTTAACGAAATATTTTCTCGGCGCCCTGAGCACAGAAACACAGTCCTCTCGTCTCAACAGAGTGATCGCGACTAATCGATGAAACAAAACATGCCTGTTACCTCGGGTCAGGTGCGACAGACTAGAGCGTTCTGCACGGAATAAAAATGTCGTAAGCGCCGAATTAGTTTTAGTTTATTTACTCGTAAAATATACATTTTTTTTTCAAATCGCTAATACAGTCGCTCGGTAATATAATTTGATATTATGTGTTAAAATATTGGCTCAGTAATATGCGTCAAATTGAAAATAAATTGATTCTAGTTGAAAAGTAGACGTAAGTTTGTGATTTTATTTTATCGATAAAATTTTAATATATTATGTTTTCGCTTAAGCCAGTCCCTTTCAAGTATGCTGTAGTATCTATGATATTTTTTTCGGGTAAATCGTGGTTTATCTTCTAGTGTTAAAATCAAATCTACGATTGGTGATTTACCTTTATACCCCCTCTTAACGTCAGCACTCGCAGACCGGGCGCGTTAACCACTGCGCCATCGAGCTCCTGCGTATTAGATTAGCCATTCGAAACATTGTTGCCGTAACTCCGGCGAACTTAAAACGATAATTCTCGTACGAACAAACATCACTATTATGAGTTTGCAAACAACAATAAAATTTCAGTCGCCGTGCACGCAACAGCACACAAATCGGCATTTTTGTGTACAACTCACACAGTTCAGACGTTGGCAGTAGACAAGCAACCACCGTTTTAGAACCAGCCGTCTTTTGTCTTTACTGAGGAAATTCGCCGCAACATCAACTCCGCGAGGTATGCGGGAGGGGTAGCAGTTATTCTGGCCGACCCACCAAAACCTCAACACACTTTTCTACCAACGGTAGTGACGGTAGTTGTTGACATTGAATGGGCGCCTTTGGCTTTCAAAGTAAAAAGTGTTGAATAATTTCGGCGGGCTGGTTAGAACTACGATAGCTCAATTGGAAGAGCACCTGACCCGGAATGTCAGAAGGGTGCAGGTTCAAATCCTGCTCGTGGAAATTTTTCAGCATTTGTTTTTTTTTTCAGCATTTGTGTTTTTGTAACACTTTTCTACCTCTTGGTTGGGACCCTGGCGCCGCGCCGTTGTGTCCCCTTCTAACACATCTTTATGAGGCACTAAGCCCCCCCTGGTGCGGAGTGGAGCCGCCTCCACACCTTAACGAGTTTTGGTGGTATTCGCGGATAGTGTTGGTAGGATGGTGTTCCCCATGCCCGCAACACGGCTAGAAAGGGTGGAGCTGCCCGTGCACCGGTCTTACACCAGTCCACGACTTGTTTTAAATCCGCCTAGCTAGCTATCACCACCTTATCTAAGCAACGCCTTACATCAATGTTAGCATTGTTGTGTTCCCACAGTAAGAGATCAGATTGCCAGTTTATCAGTAGCTGTTCTTTGTGGGTGAAGTGCGCTTCCACCTTAGGCTTTATCTTTACTTAAGATCAGGTAAGGTAAAGACCAAGTGCTTAGCTGTAAGGAATATAATAATAATAAAAAAATATGAAAATCTTTATTGTTCAATAAACATTTACAAAGCATAAACAAATTTCACACTTAAGTACCTTAACCAGGTCTAACCTGTGGGCCGACCGCCTAACTCTCTCGCTTTCGATCGCTTTGAAGGCGAGGCGAGGAGGAAGCGTCATCTTGTCATTTCGAAAGGAATATGAAAGCAATATCGAAAGCTATAGGCTATAGCTTTCGATATTATTCGATATTATATAAGAAAGCGAGGCGAGGCCCTCGCCTTCAAAGCGATCGAAAGCGAGAGAGTTAGGCGGTTGGGGGGCTGTTCTTATAGGCACATTATGTGTACTAATTACAATTTTGTTTAGTGTGCCCAATGTATTTATGAGAGTGAAAGTTGCAGTCTGTGTATGTAAAACTGTTTTATAATATTAGTTGTGTGACCCTCCACTCTTTAAAATGTCCCCACGGCTAGTTAAAATGGATGACATGGCTATTTCACCATGCTAAAAGCGATACTGTTTTAGCTATTTTATAGCCGCATTTCCACGCAGAGGCAATGTTTCGGAAACAATGTCGGCTCACAACAGTCGTATATATGTAACGTGACCATACGTCCCGTTGTGAACGGGACCGTCCCTTTTTGAGGTTCTCCGTCCCGGTGTCCCCGAAAAAAGTTTCGGGACGCAAAAATGTCCCGTTTTCCAAAATCTTAATGTTTCGACGGAAATTAGTTGGGTGGAAGTATTCAAACACTTTCTTTACACCAACAATCTTAAACATGAAAACTTTTGTATTTTAATGGAATATATTTTATGCCTGCCTGGCACAAATGCACCAGTAGAAAGAGTATTTTCTTTGATGAACAAATTGTGAACATCTGATAAAACACAGTTACAGGTTCCGGTCCTTAATTTTATTCTTATTTAAAATCATCCCCAGCTGCATTAAAAGAATTTGTTCATCTGAAAAATATATGAACAACTGAGCATTTGCCTAATTACTTTTTAATTTGTAATAAATACCTACCATTTAGATAAATAAAATAAAATTTAACAAGAAATTAGTTTGTTTTTCACTGTAAACCTACCAATTGACGTACTTAAACCGAAGTCCCGTTTTGAGTAAAAAAATAAATGGTCACGTTATATATATGTGACGTGGCCCTGTGACGTGATGGTGTACTTTGAACTTTTTTTTTTACGAGCGGAATCTGCACCCAGGCCGACTCGGCCGAGCTGTAGCAAACCCGGGAGATGTGTGGGGTTGGTCACGTAATGGGCTGTGAGTGACCCACTAAACCGCCCGACAACCGTCTACCGCTTTTGGGGAACCCCGAGCACTCGATGGAGTCATTCGCAGTCTGCACTGAAGGCGCTATACCTCCCGGATGTGAGAGGGTTTATTGAATGAGATTTTATTTAAATCTGGTAAGGCAGTCTGTGGTACCAATACTCGACACTTTTAGCCCAGAGTCGACAAAGTTTGTGGTGCCAAAAAAAATTACTTACTAGCTAGCTATATAGGAAGCAGGAAACATTATTCTAAGTTTGATAAATATTTTACCTTCTATTTTGAGAAACGAGCTGAACAAGAAAAACATAAAAAATGTCCTAAAAAAATATTTCATCTTAAAATTAGCAAAGGCCGTTTTTTTTTCTAAAATTATCTCTTCGAAAATAAAAGTGCATTACATTTTTCTTTACATTGTAATTTGTAACATACTGTATACTCGCTTTTGTGAGGGTGACGTAACCTACGGCTTATCTATTTGTATGTGATCGCACGACGGGCGGCTCGGACACTGTCGGCAATGTTCGTCTAGCTAGCTAGATGCGCGTGAGATTTCGGTTATTGTACATATGCCTAGTTGTTTTTTTGATTTTTCTGTGCTTACTACCTTCAAGACAATACTGTACCTACTTACCTACCAATTAAGTTTTTGCGTACGAAATGTGTAAAGACGATCTTTGTGTACGAGTATTCCTTTCTGGGTTCTGTTGCACTAATAATTTGTAATGTTGTGATATGTTTTGTTTAATAAATAAATTTAAAAAAAATTAAAAAATTGTTGATAAACGCCTACTTTTAATAATAAAAGAAAAAAAATCGATCACTGGTTCCTGTCGAAGACTGGTGCTATTACCCTAATACAAACATTATGAAATTGATAGTAACACGTCTATAGAATTGTGTAGCATTCGTTCAGCATCTAAATAAACATGGCCTCGGTTAGCGCGGTGGGTCAAGGCGCGCGCATTGGCGATGCGTCATGCAATCTAGATTGCATTCCTATTAGTAAAATATATTAAATCTTTGCATAAAATTCTGACAATGGGATTGTAATATGATGTATTATTTTTATAGACATTTAGTACAAAGATCTTAGGCGCCCGGGTTCGATACAAAGTATTTATTTGAATTAATGAAAGCAATTTAGGGGAACCGATTATTGAGTGAAATATTTTAAACAAGTAAATTAAATCATACTGTTCTCGACGACCCGCTAGCGAAATAACACCAAACTTAATCATTCGAAGTTCGTAAGAATGAAGAGACCTGCCTAAATGAAAGCGATAAGATAGAAATCTTACTATCCGTCCGGATAGATCGACTGATCCGATCTGGTCCGGTCCGATCCGGACTATTAGTCGCGATCGACCAGTCGATCGCGACTAATAGTCCAGTCGATCGTGGCAAGGCAAACAATATAATCAAAGTCAAACAGCGTCTATGACAGTTGACATCGAAAAGAAAATATTTCAACATGTTCAAATAATTTATAACGCAAATTTTGTTGCGATAAAATTACAAAAACACAAATGTTGAAAAAATTTCCACGAGAAGGATTTGAACCTGCACCCTTCTGGCATTCCGGGTCAGGTGCTCTTCCAATTGAGCTATCGTGGTTCTAACCAGCCGCCGAAATTATTCAACACTTTTTACTTTGAAAGCCAAAGGCGCCCATTCAATGTCAACAACTACCGTCACTAACATTCGATCATAATATGTTTACAAATATTAAAGATCAGTTAAGAAGTAGGCAAGCTATTTATAAAATGTTCAAATAATTTTTAACGCAAATTAATTAATTGCTCATGGAAATTTTTTCAACATTTGTTTTTGTAAAATTTTAACAATTTGTAAACATCAAGGACCATAATATGGAAAAACATACTACCACCTACAATTTCATTCCTGACAAGTACCTTACTGCCGTGTAGTAATTAAGACAGTGGTCTCAAACTTCGAAATTCGCTTTAAAGATTTTAAGACAAAAAAAATGAGAAGTTGGTGGAATTCATCAGTTATCCGTTTATAAAAATAAATAGTTACTAAGAATAATTTTCAGTTTTATAAAAATAAACTACATATTTGTGTACTGAACTATGCTGTTTCATTTAAGATTTCAAGAAGTATGTAATTGGTATATCGCACAGGGTGTCGTCAGTGAACATTAGATCTTGGGTCTAACCAAGTTGGCCACCCCTGGTAAAGACCACACAGGCAAAGTCACGGGCAACAGCTAGTAAGCAAACACAAAGAGCCCCTGAGTGGTTTCGCGCCGTGAATCACCAATACCATCTCTGTTACAATAGGTATAGTGGCTGAATTACAACGATATAGTTTGTGGATGAACAACCTCAGCGACGCTGATGTCAAACAAATTCAGGTCATCTTGTTACTAGCATGCCTGAAATTCGGTTAGCGTAGTTACGCGTGCTGTAATAGTAGTGGTATTTGCTACATCTAGCGGTTAAGTATAGTGGTAACCGCTACATCAAGCTATATCTTAAATTAATCCGACTCATAAGGAAAGGAAAAAAATTACCTTATGCAGCTTGTTGGATCGAGCAGCGCGTAGGTATCTGCAATAAAAGATATAATTAAATTATATATAATTATAAATGTTTTAAATAATTTTTAATGTAAATTTGTTAGGTAGTTGTTGACATTGAATGGGCACCTTTGGCTTTCAAAGTAAAAAGTGTTGAATAATTTCGGCGGGCTGGTTAAAACCACGATAGCTCAATTGGAAGAGCACCTGACCCGGAATGTCAGAAAGGTGCAGGTTCAAATCCTGCTCGTGGAAACTTTTTCAACATTTGTCTTTTTTTATATATAATTTTTAATGATTCACAAAAAAATATTAAGTTATTTAGTATCTAAGTTACTAATCATCACGATCATGATTTAGAGAACGTTTTGTATCCTTAAACGTTGTTCCAAAGCTGGTAAAAATGGCATAGGGAAACATTACAGAGAAACGAAATAATATCAACTTAAACGATAATTTACAAGCTTTCAAGGGCAAAGTTTTAAAAATGTTAAAATGTTAAAGCCCTTTTATTTAAGTACATTTTATTTTTGTAATTTATCATGGTCTCTCTAGAGGACCTCCAGCTGCGAAGAGACATACGGAGAGTGTTCTGAAGAACTTTTTGATCTAATCCCGCCCTCTCCTTCCCTCTCGGACTACACGTGCTGGTCTTAGGAACCACCATCATACTGTACAGACAATCAGTACTCGTACCAAAAAATTTGGCAAGTCGTTCCTCTGTAAGACCATTCGGCTTTGGAATTCTTTGCCGGCGCATGTGTTTCCCAGCTCCCGGGTCTTTTAAGCGGGGCGTGAAACGGCATTTATGCAGGCCGTCATGAATGGGTGCGCTTGTTACCGTGCTTGTTCCACGGTAAGGAGCGCTCTCATTATTTTGGACTGCATCGGCTGCTTACCATCAGGCAGGATGTGGTCACTATGAAGTGTCAATATTTAAAAAAATATATATATTTAGTACCTAATTAGTGTTTGAGGATGGAACCGAAGGTTGTGGACGGTATTTTACTGTTTGTATGGCGTGGCAGAAAAGTTTTGATGTCAATATAAATAAAAAGGAGCCCAATTATAGCAAAGGGCTTTTAATACTTCTTTACATAAAGACCGCTGGAGCGGAAGAGAGCGACTGTTGCCAGTCTACAAAAATATTATAATTTTAATTTTGGGGTTGCCAACAATTAATTAGGTTCAAAACATGGCATAGAAACAGCTGTTTTATTTAGATGTGTATGTATTTATTATGTTAATAAATTAGTATTAGGTGCAAGGTGAGGCCGTCTATAATTAGAGTTATATGTATCTAATAACTTTAAAGTTTGTATTGTTTCGTGTAACTCAGTATATTATGGTTCATCATTAAAAATAAGTTTTTATAACGTTTACTATAGCGAACACTACACATTTAAATAAACAACTTTAACGGGTCTACTCACGTTTAATTTACACATTAATATTATATTAAAAGGGTTAAAACGTCAAGATATAAAATAATATAAAATCAATGTGTAAAATAATAATAATAATATATTTTAATTTAATGATAAGTACCGTAATTTTATATGATGTATCTACTTGCTGTGCCCTTGCAGGGTCATGTTTGTTTCTTTATTATATTTTAATATCTGTATATGTACAACATGAATACAATAAAGAACTTTAAAGTTTGAACTTAAACGCGAGTAGATACGTAATTTTTTTTTTATTTAAACTAAATAACAAAGTGACCTTCATTCGTCCTACCAAATACCTATAAAGAATAAACAAACGATTTTTTTTTCCTCCTGAACTATTTCTCTCTACCCTTCACAATAACTGCTGTGGAAACCGCTCGCGTCCGACAAAGCTTTAAGTAGCTTACTTCCCTCCGCACGTGTGAGTTAACTTGAGGAAAATCCATTTATTCTCTGTTTCCCGATACCATACATTGTAGAGCATTTATTCCGATGCTGGTCTGGGAAACGAATGTATCAGTTGACTGACTTCCCGTGCATGTCATAGGAGCCCGCTAAGGGAGAAGGGTTCCAAGATGCTCGCACATTTGGCGGTCGGCTAGCAACCTGTCACTGATGTTATATCTATTTTACAAATTATCTTGTAAATATTTTTTTTCAAAAATTTACGCGAACACTACACATTGGAAAGAAACAAATTTTACGGATCTACTCGTGTTTATTGTACACATTAGTTTTAATTAATACTTATCCTGACGTTTCGAACCCTTTGCAGGGTCCGTGGTCACGGGGAGGCTGCCTGTGTAAACGCGAGTTGATCCGTAAAAGTTGTCTCTTTTCAATTATTAAAAAAAAAATCTATTAGTTTTCGTTTTAGTAAATTTTTTTATTTCGCAATATAAGCTTGTTTTTAATTATTTATTTTTGTTTTCTTAATTGCTTTTTAGCGAGCGCGGATCATCTTAACCTTTTCATTTCATTAAGCGTGTCATTAATGCAAGGTTTCTGTCCGGTTAGTTTTGAACAATCCAGCTCCTCAATTTGAAGTCCGTCGAGAAATTTGACACGGCTTTGAATTCAAAATATTAGGTCGATACTATTGACCGTTGAGGAGTTCTTTCGAGGGGAGACGAGCCTGGTTGCAGCATCAGATCATGATTGAATTGTGTTTAGTTGTTAATATGTAACATGTATTTAAATTATTAAGTCGATACTGTTAACCGTCAATGAGTTCCCTTCCCCGTGAAAAGACGATCCTGGCTGCAGCATCAGTTAATGGTTTAAATTGTGTTAAGTTGTAAATATGTAACCTGTGCCTATTCAAAATATCAAGTCGATACTGTAAATCGCGGAGGAGTTCCCTCGTGAGAAGACGATCCTGGCTGCAGCATCAGTTCATGGTTGAAATTGTGTTAAGTTGTAAATATTTAACCTGTATTGAAAATATCAAGTCAATACTGTAAATCGCTGAGGAGTTCCTTCGTGAGGAGACCATCCTGATTGCACCATCAGTTCATGGTTGAAACTATGTTAAGTCGTAAATATGTAAACTGTATTCAAAATATCAAGCCGATACTGTAAATCGCTGAGGAGGTCCCTCGTGAGGAGACGATCCTGGCTTCACCATCAGTTCACATCACTCAAAAAACTGTATATTGTCTGTCACCCAAACTAAATGAGTGTACCAAATTTCAACTTCGCACGTCAAGCGGAAGTGGTCAAAAAATTGCTTTTGAGTTTTGTTTGTTTGTAGTTCGAGAGTCGATTCGATACTAAAACATTCTAACAAAATGAAGGTAAAAAAAACTTTTATAATGAAAAATAATTATTTTAAATCAAAATGCGTAATTTTTACCTAAGACGAAGGGTAAGGCACACTAGCGCCGCTAATGGATTTAATTTGATAACTGCTAAAAAAGTGGCCATTGTTTGTGAATAAATGCGAGATAGCCCGTTTTGTGAATAAACCACGCAACAAAATTAGTGCACAATTATTAAATAAATACTATGGATGGATGCTTTCTTGTAGAGGACGGTACGCAATGTTTAAATAAAGATCCGGTCCGTTAGTAATTGTCAAATTATCAATTGGTGGCGCTAGTGTGCCTTATCCTTCGCCTGAAATCATCGATACTGTAATAAAACACTTACAATAGCCACTGTTGTTAAGTCCTTATTAGGCTTAGACTTTGGTTAAATGGTCTAAGTTATTAGGACATCAAAAATTGAAGAATAAAATTTTTATAGGTACCCATTTTACAAATAAAATCATCGAATAATCGTACACCAACAAGCTAAGTAACTTTGACGAAAAATTTCGATAGCGCGATGTAGAAATGTTCAGTACAGCGCCATCTATCGTTGGTACACAGTAAACAGGTTCAAGCAAGACTCAGGACTGTATACAACAAGATCCACAGATACAAGAGAATAAGATTTAGAATTTGCATCAGACATTTAAGTGGGGATTACTGGGTGCCTAGTGTGAATTTTATTTAACATCCATTCGTTAAACAAAACGAAAATGTATAGCATTGAAGCAGCGCCTCCTGGTGTCGAGCGAAGAGAGTTAAATTTTGCCACACAAATGTCGTTTTCGTTAACCTAATCGAATTGAGAATATGACTAGCACTAGGTATCCAGGGAGGCAAGTTTTCTTGGTTATGAAAAATATTGCGAGTGTGTGCAATATTTGCCACTCGATCACGTTATCCAAAACGAGAATTTGTTTCGCAAAATTTTAACTCTTCTCGTGATTTGTTAGATGAATTTCGCGAACGCATTATTCAGTTGCAGCGAATTTTAGAATCGCATATTTTATCAAATAAATTTTTCACGTTAGATATATTTTGCGAACGCCTTATTTAGTTGCAGCGCATTTCAGTAGCGCATTTTTTAGCGAATCAATATTTAATGTTGGATATAATTTGCGAACGCCTTATTTAGTTGCACCGCTTCCCCCATTCCGTGACTGGCCCTCGCTACGCTGCGCTTCGCTCGGGAAAAAAAAATAACTTAACCTAACCAACGGTAAAGATTTCTTATGCTGACCGATTGAAGTGAAGTAAAATGGCGTTACTCTGAAATTTACTGCAACTAAAAAAGGAGATCGCGAAATTCATCTAATAATAAATTATAGGAACATAAATAAAGCTTTCGCTAAAAAATGCTACTCTGAAATTTACTGCAACTAAATAAGGAGCTCGCGAAATTCATCTAATAATAAATTATGGAAACATAAATACAGCTTTCGCTAAAAAATGCTACTCTGAAATTTACTGCAACTAAATAAGGAGCTCGCGAAATTCATCTAATAATAAATTATGGAAACATAATTAAAGCTTTCGCTAAAAAATGCTACTCTGAAATTTACTGCAACTAAAAAAGGAGATCGCGAAATTAATCTAATAATAAATTATAGGAACATAAATAATAAATTTTTCGCTAAAAAATGCGACCCTAAAATTAGCTGCTACTGAATAATGCGTTCACGAAATTCATCTAACAAAAAAATTAAACACACTAGGCCCGTAAACTGTTGTGTTAATCTACTTAACGTCGGGGATAGTTTAAAACCGCGCATTAGCATTGGTGGATTCCGCACAAACATTCTCAAATATGAATAAAGCAAAACAGCGTAAGTGCTTTTATCTCAAAGGGGTGCAGCGCGGAATTTGAAAATTTACCTGTTTTTAAGTCACTAGTGCTAGGCGCTGAATAGGTCTTATACATTAAAAGGACTAGTGTAGGTTAGCTTGATCCTTTCACAAGGTCATGGTTGTCTTGGAATTTGAAACAAATACCCAGAAACTGCATAAACAATACGTAAAAAAATGATATCTAAAAACTTATTTCTTCAGAAACTTTGTAAATATAGCACAAATGAAACAATGATCCGACATCAAAATGTTTGTATTGATATTCCGCAGGTAACTGTTGTCTTATTTTTCAATTAAAAAACATTAATATGAAAATATTAAGACTTTTATTATTTTTTACCCAAACGCCTATGATTTTACGAAAGTAAACATTGCTCTAATTAAATCACCAGCCTACTCTGTACAGATATTAGTGGGCGAGCGTATTCGTAGTCGTGCGCCGTTGTCACATCACTGCCACGCGCCGGTCGCGCGCTATCATAAAGAAGCTTGAAACTCGCAGTTTTGCGTCCGCGCTGCACCCCCTTAAGATTTAAAAAGTTTTAAAGAAATAACTGCACCATTACTTATAGGAGCCAAAACAATTGCTATGTTTTAATTGGTACGTAAAACCACCAAGTAGGTAAATAATTATATACTCAGATGTCCATCCTCTCCATTCTCTTAAAAAAATACGTTACGACCTTGGGATTTTCAAGAAACGAGCCTATTCCTTCATTAAAGGCCAGCAACGCGTCTGCGATTCCTCTGGTTTTGCGGGTGTCCACGGGCGGCGGTGATTACTTTCCATCAGATGACCCGCCTGCTCGTTTGCCTCCTTTAATAAAAAAAATAATAAAAAAAATTTGGTGTTTGACGCTTACTCGGTATTTACCAAATACTACTTACGCGCTTTTGAAATATCCTCGACGTTACGTTATTTTTTGGCGAACTCTAGTTTCTTGAACCTATGTACAATTTGTGCTAACGCTTTGTGTGTCTTGAAAATATACCTTTTTCAAGTTAATATCATTTCTCTTACAGTCACAAACAAAAAACACCAAGTACCTAACATTTCTGAAGTGAAACGTCAAGTAGTAAGACGGATTGCTTGCGGGAAACCGGCCCTTATTACGTGTGGCCAAAGAGATTTATTGCTATGCAACAATGCGGAATGGATTCACGCAACCGTTTGTATTGGAATAACTTGCGTGTCGATCTTGAACGTTATTGGGCGTGGTCTATAAGACAGCCATGTTGGTTTTCAATTGTTTTAAACCCTTTTTTCCCTGCCTGCCTGCACATTTAGCCAGTGTTAGAGTTATATGCATGTATTACATAACAATATATAATTTCTTTTTGTTGGTTAATAAATGATAATCAATAATGATAATAGATCCTTGGGCGAGGCCTTTGGAGGGCGTCCGGGGAGCGTCCGGGCGGCGGAAATATATATAATACATACATACATACATACATACATACATACACACACCGTTTATGTCTAATTAATCTAGTGACTCTTTCACGCCATAGTGTTGCTTTTTATAAGGACTAGACTTAAGCACAGAAGAAACTTAAGCGTAATTATAACTTTCGATCACCGACAATGTGTATTTATCTTATCTTATCTTATCTTTACCATTAAACAGCGCCATCTAGCTCGTCAAATAAAAAGCTTAACCAATTAATACTATACCTACCCAGCAACTAAGCAAGCGGCGATTCATAACACGATCCCATTGACTGATACGAAAATAAAGATGGTATGAAATGTATTTTCGGGTATCCTTATACCATAGGATGATGAATGGCGGAACGTAGGCTCTTATTAAGTGTCGATGGGTGAATGCGATTTACCGTTGTGCCAGTGATGGTTTATTTGAATAAATAACCTGTAAATCTTGCGGTATGAATAATTGAATTTGCGCCGCTGAAATGTTGGCGGTAGATGCTATTTTGGATTGCGTGATGCCGGTGAAACGGAACTAGTAAACCTTTGGAAGTGAGAAGGTCTGTGCTAGACAGCTAGAGAAAAAGACTGAAGAAAGATAAGCTCATACTAACGCGCTCGAGCACATATCTATACGCGGAATCTCGCAACAGCTGCCTGCGCTCGGACCGTTCCGAGCTGTTCGTATGAAGCTTACCTTCTGGGTCTGCTTATTTTGTGCCTGAAATGGTTTTATATAAAGTAGTGGTCGTCCAGAGGTCGAAATTCGACCGTAATTTTATTAAGGCTGCACGGATTGTATCCTAAGCAATGAAAAATTAAAAAAGATAGAATGGGAGTTTGGATTGGCATTGACAGATTACGGCCGCTCCTCTTCCATTTTTGAAATTTTTGAAAAGAGTATAATACGCGTGTGTGTCAAATACATGGTAGTGTGTGTAATGTTTGTTTTATTGATTTAATGTATTTTTTATGTATAATTAAAAAAAAATATTAACATTCTGCAATCCTTCTCTATATAAATTATAAGTGTGCGACATTTCATACTCCCCCGTCCGCGCAATTTTCGTAAAAAGGGGTACAAAGGTTTTGCTTTACGTATTAATATATTGATTTGTGGTAGCGTTACTGTATGTGTGTGCGTGTGCGTGTGCGTCTGCGTATGTGTTAGCAGTTTGTTTTTGGGATCGTGAACCAT
The DNA here is from genome assembly GCA_963082485.1 of Eudonia mercurella. Classification (NCBI taxonomy): domain Eukaryota; kingdom Metazoa; phylum Arthropoda; class Insecta; order Lepidoptera; family Crambidae; genus Eudonia; species Eudonia mercurella. Next base: position 13,566,375 of record OY720043.1, read on the forward strand.
TTGATATTTCTAATCATATTTATCGTTTTGGACCGGCCAACATAACTCGTAGTCCGCAGTCCCGTAGTTGCAGTTTCGTAGTCCGTAGTCCCGTGGTTGTAGTTTCGTAGTCCGTAGTACCGTAGTCCTACAACCATGTTTGCTACGTTCATTCCATTGAAGCCTATGTCACCAAATATGACAATATTAAATGTCACGGCGTATTATTACTAGTCTAAACAAATCGGTGGGCGTAATGTATATCACGAGTCACTATGTAAGTACGTACACACGGCGGCAGATCAACTTACCCAAATCTGTCAAATTTCTCCAATGAATATTGATCCTTATAACTAAACAATAAAGTTCAAAACTGATTGTAGAAATTTTACAGTTTTGGATAGGTTGATCTGCCGCCGTGTGTACGTACAACGTTAAAGCGATAGCGTACTCCATTCAAAGAGATTCCTCGTAACACGTAATGGAGCTTGCACAATCGAGCTTGATAAATGTAACAAATCTCGTATCGTGCCGCCACCGACCCCGGGTAATGGAGGCACGTGATATTTGTAGCGTATCAGTTCCGGCGCTACTGGGACTTAGTACTTATCAAGTTAATCAGTGGTAATTTACGGTGATTTGTTAGGTAAGTTCTTATTGAAAAAGTTTAAATATCCCTTAGTAAATTTTTGTTAATACGCATGATGATCTGGGACGTAAAAATAATGTCACCATCATCAGCTCATTTTATTTTCACGAGCCTTCCCTATGGATGGATAGGGAGAACGGGCCATAAACCAGCACGCGGGCCCAGTGCGGATTTGTGGTTGTAACGACTGCTACCAACGGCTTTACGTGCCTTCCGAAGCACGGAGGAGCTCGAGATGACAAATTTTTGGTCACCAGTTATTATTATTTCAATTTTTAATGTTCATCAATGTTCGTATACCTTAAGGTGAATCATAGCTGTACCTTTCTTTTCTTTATATGTGACATCTTGTAATACCCATGCTTATGAACTAATAAATGATTGATTGATTGATTGATTGATTGACCAATCCGATGACCGGCCTTTGCGAAATTTGATTAGGTAACATCAGCACTCGCAGACCGGGCGCGTTAAACACTGCACCATGGAGCTCCTGTTAAAAATAATGTATCAGCTGTCTAACTTTGTAGTAAGAGCTGTCTAAGGGACAGGGTTCCAAGATACCCCCAGAACATCAGGCGATCGGGCAGCAACCTGTCACTGGTGTTATCTATACCAATTCGGCCTTACCATTTGAAATGATGAATGAAATTAATCCTCATTCAAGTAAACTTTTAAGATAAGCGCTTTGGAATCGTAAAAAAATATTTTACCTAGTATTTAGTCATTTCCTCATCCTCATCAGCTCATTTTTATGTCCCCACTGCTGGGGCACGAGCCTTCCCTATGAAGGGAATAGGGAGAACGGGCCATAAACCACCACGCGGGCCCAGTGCGGATTGGTGGTTGTTAACGACTGCTAATGCAGCCGGGACCAACGGCTTTACGTGCCTTCCGAAGCACGGAGGAGCTCGAGATGATACATTTTTACCCATCCGATGACCGGCCTTTGCGAAAGTTGATTAACCTCAGCACTTGCAGACCGGGCGCGTTAAACACTGCGCCATCGAACTCCTCATTTAGTCATTTGATTATGCAAAATGTGGCGTCGAGGTTACCAACGGCGGGTTTTTCTCAATATTGATGATTTTGATGCTTTGTCTATCTAACTCTTTTTGGGAGAAGGATGCATGTAAAATAAAATGAGAAATGTTGTAGTCGACATTTTGCGTACTACACTGTCGCATTGCAGTGCATTTATTTGTGCAGTGCGGCGATTTGCAACAGATTTCGATGTATCTTACTGTGTTTAACATAAACATTAAAACAAAACGCATTGGGCCAGTGCAGTGGGTTGTGGCCCAATTGCCCCATGTACTTTCTTTTTCGAGGAAAGGTCTGAGTGGGATATGATGATGACGATGATTTAATACAACCACTATAGTGATCCTACGCGGACCATAGACGATGGTTGTTAATGACCCTCAACTTCCATCCTCATCATCCATCGTCATCATCATCTCAGCCAAAAGACGTCCACTGCTGGACAAAGGCCGTGGACCCAGTGAGAGTTGGTAGTTGTTACTGACTGCTAGCTAACATCCTCAAACCTCCCTTTACCCGGTCGGGATATTTTAAGGATTCTTTTACTGTCCAAGCTACTTGTCTTTGGAATAAACTACCGTCTGAAACCCGACACTCCAAGACCCTTTCCGCCTTTAATTCTAAACTGCACAGTTATCTATTAAATCAGTCACGTGCTAGTAACATGTTTTAGGTTTTTATTGTTGGTTTTATATGTATGTATGTATGTGATCTCAGCCAAAAGACGTCCACTGCTGGACAAAGGCCTCCCCCAAGAACATGAGGGGTATTTGCCGTAATCGCCACGCTTGGCAGGCGGGTTGGCGATCGCAGTTGGTTGAGGGTAAACTCGGAGAGATACTGCTGCCCATCCTCTGGAATGGTCCCTTAGTAGGCTTTTACGACTCCCACGGGAAGAGATGGGGTGGTGCAATTCTTTATCCCCGGCACCACACAGGGTCATCATCCATCGATGGCACCTAAAGCTAAAAAAAACGCGCTATCGCCTATGAAAATACCGTTTTTGGTCAATGTTTAAAAAATAAAAATGTGGTCTTAAAACCTTTTCCTGTCCCGTGAATCACATGTGAACAATAACAATCAATATTCAGTTGTTATGTTTTGTCGATAGCAAAAGCAAACCTAATAAAATACAAAAAAAAATTAACAAAAAAATTTTTGTAAAAATAATAGACCATTTTCCGGGTTAACACGAACATCAATAAGAAATGGAATATTTTCCTGGCATGAAAAATAGTTCATTGCACATAAATTTAGGCCGTCCAACCACCTTTGTGCAAAAAATCACGTTGATCCGTTGTTGCTCCATTTAAACGTTACTTAAGTTAGTTACTTCTCGCGCAATGCCCGAAAGTCCTGGCTTCAATTCCCAGTTCGGGCAAAGTGTGTTTCGGATTTAATTTATATTATTTTTTATAGCCCGGGTTCGTGATCACTACTGATCACCAAGATCATCATGCCACTCATTGACATGCCACTAAGAAAATAATAGGTGGAGATTTATTATTTTTTGTACAAGAATGGTATCTAACTTTTAATTTAATTAAAATTTAATTTGAGCACTTTTAAATTTTAACTTAAATTTTTTTCCTTTTTTTCTTATAGTTGTTCAACCATTTTAGAATTGCGCACAGGCATGTACTTTAATTTTTTTGTCAATGTTATTTTTGTAAGTTTTCTGTTTGATGTAAAAAAAATAAAAAAAATCACCGCATAGCAAGCGTAGTGAATAAGCCATTACCCATCAATTGTAGTGATGACTTGATTTCGATGATGGAGGCCTTTGCCCAGCAGTGGGACAGTTAGATGATAGTTAAAGTAGGACAAACTAACTACTACTACCTACTAACGATTCATCTTGACTGCCTTTAGGGAGGGGCGTCCTATGTTTTTGTTCAACACAATTTTCTGGAATAACATTGACTCTAGAAAGAACCATAACACTTAGAATAACTAATTACGCACTTAGTATTCGAAGCGGGAAGTCATTTTCGTGGTCTATAAGAAAGTCTTTGTCAGGGTGTACACTTTTAAGCGGAACGCAGGATAAGTCCTAATTTTTACATTTCTTTTTTCACTTTATATATTCTTTATCGCACAGAAACACACAAACAGAAAACAATGTACCTACAAACAATGGTCAGCTAAGGTGAACTTATCTCTAAAAGAGAGCACTTCCAGCCAATCTAAGACGGAATGGGAGCTTTATGTATAAGTGGAAGAAACAACAGCGTAAAAAAATAGGAAAATAACTAATCAAGATACTGCTAGGCTGGTTTATTTTAAATACTTCCATAGTATTATGTTATGAGGATTATTGTTATGGGGATCAGCAGCAGACATAGGACGAATATTCATTCTCCAGAAAAGGGCAGTCCGGTTTATATATCAGTATATAAACCGGACTGCCCTAACTAATTAAAGCCACGTGATTCCTTAAAAAATATATTTAAAGATATAGATATTTTAACTTTACCGTCATTATATATATTTGTAAATATTATGTATGCGCGTAAAAACTACACCTTTATACCAAGAAAATAATATATATTTCATCAAAAATTAAATTCATTCTTAAATAGTATCAAAATGTTCAGAAAGTATTGGCTTGCTTCTTACTATGATATAAGACTGTGAAATAAGAATGATACTTTTAAATCTTTTTTCCCCCTCTTTATTTTAATAAATTTAAATTGAATGTTATGCTCGGTTGTTACTGAAATGCAAATTTAAAAATAGCTATGTAAAAAATTGCATGTTTTGATTTGTATTTTGTTACCGTGCCAAAAATAAATAAATAAATAAAATAAAAACGAGGGTCACGGATGTAATACAAGAAATCAGAATAAAATTTGTATATTATATTACATGATTATAATTTGGTTGAAAAGGTAGAGAAAAAGAAATAAGAAATTCTCGGTCGAAGGCTCTCTCAAAATCCGAACTGATGACTTTTGTTTTGTTTTTTGATTTATAGTTTTGATGTCAATAAGAGCCTGTGAAGGCTTATGTTGAATAAAATGATTTGACTTTGACTTTGACTTTGATCGATATTAGAGATTTTACCGTGATCTAATAACAGTATGGTTTAATCTCAAATACCAGTATATTTTAAGTTACCAACAGTATTGTATTGGTAGTGCGATATATGATATTGTTTTCTAAAGTTTACGCGAACTCAATTTGTTTCAATGTGCAATACATTGGGGGATAGACCTTTGTTCAATAGCGAGATTTGAGGGTTTGTCGAATTTTATATAAATATTAGATCTCTCGAGATTCTTTACTTAAAAATACTTTTTAACTTTCTATGACGATTACTGAGCACATTATACTGTTTTATAAAGAATATATTAATATAACTTTTTCTACAGGTGATTTTAGCCTGGCATTTAACGCTTCACTTAGCGTATTCATGTGGAGTCTAAAGTATCCCTCAGCAAGCGTCTTGAGTTTATCCGCATTGATAAAGTGTATTATTTCAAAAGTGGCACAGTCAGAACCTAGCACCACTTAACTAAAGTAACTAATGACGAGCTGAGGGCTTACCTCAAGTGCCAAATATAATTTTATCAAACTGCTTTACATAGCTGTTGGTGTAGCCATTAATATTATAAAATTAAAATAGATTAAAAAAAATCTTTTTTTTTTGATATATGAGTCCTTAGATTGTTAGTACACAAAAATGTGTAACATGCAAAGCAGTGAAACGGGCAAAAAAAGGAGTATCTAGCCTCTCCGATATCATTTTCAAAACACTGCCAGGCCCCCTTCTGAATGCGACGGTGAAGGGATTAGGACTTCTTCTGCATTAATGTATAGAAGTCATCAGTCTTCATCATCAGCCTATACTAGTCCACTGCTGGACATAGGCCTCTCCAAGTGCACGCCACCGAGCACAATCCGCGGCTACTCTCATCCAGCTCTTGCCAGCCACCTTGCGAAGATCGTCGCTCCACCTAGTCTGAGGGCGTCCCACACTACGTTTTCATCAGTCTTAGCATCGGCAAATAATAGTTAATCAAATCACAAATACAAAAGTGTATATGTTACACTTACAAGAATATTTATGAATTATTATTAATATTTTATGTGTTTGTACCAAATAAAGATTTTTTTATATCTATTTCTATTTATTTAATAATCGACCGTTAGTACTTAAAAAATAAGATTGCAAATTGAGAGATATTTGAAATTGATAGAGACAGGATAGAGCCTTGCACAATATTTAAACATTATCTTGATATCAGATTTCAGAGATCTATCTAACGAAGACACTGTCCTATCCTGTCCTATCTCTAGTATACCACCATTGTCTTCCTACCCGAAGGGTCAGTACATAATGAAAGGTCTTGTGGGCCTCAGGTGTGGAAATAAGTTCACCATTTTCATACAAAAGCCTCCAAATTACCTCCCCCTTGCAAGTTATTGTAGGTACCAGGAAAATTATTACGCGAAGTCGAGACGGATTGAGTGAAAACACAAAAGTCAGAAGGGAAATAGCCTCTTTAGGGTAGCCTGGCTTAAACCTGAGAAATGGTTCTAACGTCAACTTGTTACGTATGAGACTGTTTGTTTTAGCGCTTTGTCATAATAATTTAACTGCCTCTGTGGTCTAGTGGTTAAGACTACCGGTTTAGATTTCGGATTCGATTCCCAGCGGGGGATACATGTTTGTGTACTCCGATTGGTTGGTGGTAAAGCTTGTTTGTCCACCTGGCTAGCGACCACCATCTTATTATATGTCACCATAACATCAATGTTTGTAGCATTTTGTTGTGTTGCGTGTTGTTTAATAAATGGCATCAAAAGCCTTGTAATCGCTACACTTACTTACTAATACAAAAAAAGATTATATCCGATTTGAGATTACAACTTAGATAGTAGTAATTTATTTATTTAATAGAAATACCAACTTAGAATATTTTATAAAAAAAGTATTTTTTTTAATTTAATTTTTAGGTAGGTACTTAAGGCGAAGGGTAAGGCACACTAGCGCCACCAATTGATAATTTGACAATTACTAACGGACCGGATCTTTTTTTAAACATTGCGTATCGTCCGACAACAGGAAAGCATCCATAGTATTTATTTAATAATTGTGCACTACTCTTTGTTGCGTGGTTTATTTACAAAACGGGCTATCGCATTTATTCACAAACAATAGCAACTTTTGGTGTTAGCGAATGAATACAAAAACAAACCTAAAAGTAGTGCACAATTACTTATGAAATAATAGATGTTTGCCTAGTGTCGGAAGGTCCGCAATGTTTGAAAAAAAATCCAGTTTAGCAGTTATCAAATTAAATCCATTAGCGGCGCTAGTTGGCCTTACCCTTCGCCTTAAATAAATGATCCTATTTTCTTTGCTATTTTTATTAAGGTGATATCCTTGAAAATTGTGCGTCATTACCTAGGGCTAGTGATGTGTGTGAACCCTACACCAATTTCGACAAAACGAGTCTCTATCAATTAACGATTAACGAAGCAGCTCAACCAAAGTTACTTTAATTCGTTAACTCAACTCAACTCAACCCCACATGAAAGTTGAGTTAGACAAGTGTGAAAATTCCAATTCAATTGTCAACGGCATAAAGTCAGTTTTGCGTCGTTCGTTTATCTATTTTGAACTTCCTCGACGTAATTGAATATTTATGACGTAACCACCGAAACCCGGGACAAGTTTGCCAAGTCAATAAGGGTCAAAGTGGCTTGGAGTCTTCAGATGTAAGTTTAAAATTGGATATCTCGGTAAATAGGTTAGTTGTTCCGCCATCAGTAGATATAAGTCCGTATAAAGTAATAAAAAATGATAAAGATTGTGTTTTGAGGAGCTCGTCTAAGGCGCAGTGGTTGACGTTCGGTCTGCGTTTGCTGAGGTTAAGCAACTTTCGCAAAGGCCGGTCATTGGATGGGTGACCAAAAATGTATCATCTCGAGCTCCTTCTTGCTTCGGAAGACACGTAAAACCATTTTGGTAATAAATATGAATACTTAGAAAGAAGTATTCAAAAGTTCTAAATTCTTTAAGAAGTGTAATAGTGCTTCATCCAACTTATCTTTAACCGCCTCTGTATTGTAGTGGTTAGAACACCGCACTTAGACGCAGTCTCGGGTTCGATTCTCAGCGAGGGGTACAAACACGTTTGCCAGCAGGATTTCGTGCCCCCCTAGACAAGTGGCATAACGCTAATAGAATAGAAATTAAATATCTATTATTACTATATATTAATATACTTAATATAATAATATAATTAAGCAAATACTATGTACCTACCCCTTTTTACGAAGGAGTACGAGGAGTATGAAATTACGCACACTTATAGTTTATATAAAGAAGGCAATCATTCTATATATTCTGCAATGAGAATGTTAATATTTTTTAAAATTATACATAAAAAATACATTAAATCAATAAAACAACATTACACACACGCATATGTATTTGACACACACGCATTTAATAACACTCTTTTCAAAAATTTCAAAAATGGAAGAGGAGCGGCCGAAATCTGTCAATGCCAATCCAAACTCACATTCTATCTTTTTTTATTTTTCATTGCTTAGGATACAATCCGTGCAGCCTTAACAAAATTACGGTCGAATTTCGACCATTGGGCGACCACTAGTAATTATTATTGTATGGGATTGACATAAACGTCATTTATACGTATCGTTGACTTATGTCAATCCCGTATAACAATAATTTTATTTGGTTTCTATTTTATGAGCGTTTTGCCATTCGTCTAGGGACGCTGGTCTGCAGTGGCCTTTTTGGAAAACACTCAACCGTCTTCGCACGTGTTTAGGTTGCTGCAAATTAAACATGGATTAGTGGGGGCTGGCTACGACTTCGATTCAAGGCATAACCCACCTTCTCTCCTGCCCCTTGTGTTCAACCATCTGCTCACGTGCAGACCTAATGAAGGCCACTGATGCTGCCATGCGCTCTTTCTAGAGACTTTGCTGATGGCCACTAGGCATTTCCAGCGTCACTGGACTTTATTGAGGGCGGCGCGGCAGCGAGAAACTTAAAGAGTTCCTCATGTCGTGAGAAACGAAGCACCGTCAGATGTTTTCTAGAGGGAATGGCATCACAGACTAATGCGTGTCCTCGTGCCCTAATAGAAGCTCCGAGGGGTTTAAATTCAAAAAATTATTTATTCAGTTTAGGCTACAAATAGCTCTTATGAACGTCATTATGCCATTGTACTGAGAAGAACCGGCAAGAAACTCAGCAAGTGTCAAGCTGCCTGTCCGCCTGTTCGGATCGGATCAACTGCTTAGGCGTGTTGGCTACTGGGTTGGGAAGATATATCGCCATTGACCATAAGAAGAAGCGTTTACCCGGCCCCTACTCGATTCTAACCGCCTATTAGATTTTAACCGCCTCTGTAGCCTAGTGGTTAAGACCACTGGTTTAGTCCCAGAAGGCCCGGGTGCAATTCCCAGCGGGGGGTAAATGTTTGTGCACTCGGTTTAGTTGGTGGTAGGGCTGTTTGTCCGCCTGGCTAGCTACCACCAACTTATCTAAATATGTCGCCATAACATCAATGTTTGTAACACTGTTGTTCCGGCAGCTAGAGATAAGATAGCCAGTGCCTCACTAGTTGAGGATCCCGGGTGAAGTGCGCTTCCATCATTGGCCTTATCATCACTCAACATCAGGTGAGATTAAGGCACTGTGCTTATCCGTAAAATATTAAAAAAATATATCTCATAGGAATTCGGCCGCTGTGCGTGAGGTGGCACCATCTCAATCCCAATCACTGAGACGGTACCATTTCATGTGACTAATGGAGCTATTAAGTGATATATATCTATCACTTACCACGGCTGCGTGCTTAGTGGCATACAATGTGGAATAATTTATCATTTGTAACACAAATTGGGTGGTTTTCATATAGAATGTGAGTACCTACTCATTACCAATTCAGTTGTAGGCCGACGAATTGGAATATTTTGAATATTAATATTATGTGTATTGTTTTAATGCTCAATACTTTATTGCATTTCATAAGTAATGTTTATAATAGCTGCGCTAAAATTTATTTGTTTGGCGAAATCCTGTTATTTAGTATTTATTGATATCTATATATTAATACGTGAAGCAAAAACTTGTACCCGTTTTTACGAGAATTACGCGCACGGAGGAGTATAAAATTTCGCACCCTTATAGTTTATACAGAGAAGGTTATTCGAATGTTAATTTTTTTTTAAATTATACATAAAAAATACATTAAATCAACAAAAACAACATTACACACACTATTTCTATTTTTGACACACACGTATTGTTTATCTTTAATGCGGCTGACATCTGTCAATGCCAATCCAAACCATGAAGCTGTAGAATCCAAACTCACATTCTACCTTTTTTAATATTTTATTGCTTAGGATACAATCCGTGCAGCCTTAATATAAAAATTACGGTCGAATTTCGACCACTGGGCGACCACTAGTTTAATTAAATATTTGAAATGTATTGTTTTCTAAAGTTTACGCGAACACTACACATTGAAATGAAACTACTTTTACGGATCTACTCGCGTTCATTGTATAGTTTCAATTAATGTATATTCTGACGTTTCGAACCTCTGCAGGGTCCGTGGTCACAAGGATTTAAAATGTATTCTTGTGATTATTTACATATAATTTTACGTAAATATTGTTGCGAACACGATAGCATACTAGCAGTGCACCTGACCCGGCATGTCATGGGGTGCGGATTCGAATCCCGCTCGTGGATTTTTTTCAACACCATGTCTTTTTTCAAAATGTATTCTTGTGTTAAATTGTGCGATATTAACGTAATCATATGTATTTATTTGATATGTAATTTTAGTAAATACACACAAAGAGATTATTGGTATTTTGCGTTGCTTTTGCGTACTGTGCTGTCACGCTAAGGTGTAGGCACAGGTGTAGGTACGTGGTTAGATGGTAGGTAGGTAGTAGTTTCAGTACTAACTATTGAATAATATATATTGAGGAGCTTGATGGCGCTCGGACATTGGATGGTTGACGACAAATTTATCATCTCGAGCTCCTCCTCGCTTCGGAAGACACGTAAGGCCGCTGGTCCCGGCTGCATTAGCAATCGTTAACAACCACGGCGGTGCGGTGGCGGGCGTGGTGGGTTACGGCCCGTTCCACCTATTCATCCATAGGGAAGGCTCGTGCCCCAACAGTGAGGTCATAAAATAAACCGGTGATGATCTATGTATATTTGTTACATATAAACATTTATAATGATTACATATATGTTCAGTCATCAAATATAAAAAGGGAGACTTTGGAGAATTCATTTTGTATTTATTATAATTAGGTAGATAAATTAAGTTAGATAAATTAAATAATTGATTACTACATTAGTAATTATTTAACAGAGTCATAAAAAATATTATAATCATTTCAATCATACATAAAACAGTCATATGTTGTCAATTATGAACATGAATTTAAATTTGAATTTGAAAATGTAAAAAAAAACATATTATGAATGTTAATCTCTAACTGTCGTAACATCTTCATTATCCTCATCAGCCGGGACCAACGGCTTTACGTGACGTCCGAAGCATGGACGGTCGAAACATAACAATATAATTTAAGTTAAAAATATCAAATTAAAAACGTAAAATAAAAATTAAGTTAAAAATATCAAATTAAAATGATTAGCCAACAAATTCATTCAAGCTGTAGTAGCATCTCTCCAACAAGAAGTCCTTTAACTATCTTCGAAATATATTGGGGTCAACAATAGACTTTAACGTGGTTGGCAGGCAGTTAAACATTTTGACAGCTTGATATCTTACGCTGTGTTTTACAATATCAAGTTTTGGTTCAATCAACTGTGGCAGATCCTTTCTGCGAGTTTGCAATCGGTGGTTTCTATTCGCAGGTGTTTCAAACTTTTCAGGTTTTTTTATTAGATTACATAAAATTACAAAAATGAAAAGACAAGGGACGATTAAAATTTAATTTTTTAAAGTATTCTCTACATGATTGCCATTGTGGAACACGTACTATAGTTCTGATAGCTGTTTTTTGTAACACAAAAGCTTTATCTATGTTATATTTATAAGAATTGCCCCAGAACCCGATACTATACCGCAGATGAGACTCAACTATCGCGTAATTCACTATTTTTAGTTGCTCTATTGTGATGTCATCGCGTAGACTTCTCAAACAATAACAAGCAGAACTAATCTTTTTCTCAATCTTACCCAACTCATATTTCCAATTGAGATAAGCGTCAATATAAATTCCTAAAAACTTTTCTGACTCAACCTGTCTAATATTCTTGCCATTTAAGGTTACATCTAAATTCTCTTTATTTCTTGCCGTAGTTCTAAACAACATAATATTGGTTTCGTCATAATTTAAGACAAGATCATTTACACTGAACCAAGAACAAGAAGCTGAAAGAGCGTGCATGGTTTTACAATGTAATCCATCGCTAGTGTTAGCTGAGATAACAGCATTAGTGTCAATCGCAAAAAGTGTAACTTTAATATCAGTTACAGTATTATATATTATGTAATCATTAATAAACACAATGAATAAAATTGGTCCCAAAATGGAGACCTGCGGCACACCTTTCTTTATTTTACTAATTTTGATTTACAATAATAGACCGTTCCCTCATCCATACTTCTCATCTCAACAAATTGTAGCCTGTTTTCCAAATAAGATTAAAATAATTTTATGATTAACTAAGTCAAACGCAGAACTAAGATCCAAAAATACTCCAAGGACTTTCTTTTTGATGTAAAGATTTACTGCCGCATCATTTAAGAGAGTTTCTATAGCCTCTTTTTTCCCTATATTCTTTTGGTAACCAAATTGTCGTTTATTTATATCATTGCCAACAAGATGTTCAACAAGTCAGTTTTTAAGGATTTTTCAAATATTTTTGATAAAGTTGGCAATAGTGATATTGGTCTATAATTTTGCGGAGTCGTTTTAACACCCTTTTTGTAAACCGGAATCACCTTCGCTATCTTCAGTTGATCCGGAAACACTCCTGAATCATACCACGCGTTGAAAAATGGAGATAACGGTTCCGCTAAAATATCAATATTATTCTTGATCACCAAAATAGGTAAGCCATCGTATCCGCATGATATTTAATTCAACATCTACTAACAAATTTACGTATTTCGCTTGGTGTAGTCTTCTCCCAAGTCAAAGCTATTTTGTATATGTGGTACCTTGAAACCACCCGAATCAAATCTCTGACAAAATATTAACTACTTCTTCCGGTTTATCCACTAGCTCAGGGGTCTCCAAACTTTGAAGCCTTAGTTAGGGCCATAGTATTTATTTTCGGTATATTCCAAGAGGGCCAAAACAATTTAAATATTTCTGCCCACCTAAGCAAACAACAACAGTAAAACATTGGCTGTCGCGGGCCTGATTGATGGCATTGGCAGGCCGGATTTGGGCCGCGGGCCGTAGTTTGGAGAACCCTGCACTAGCTTATCATTTAACACGCTTTAACACGTTGACTGCCTTTAAACCAGACACAATAGAAATTTAATTGTCGCCCCGCATAATATGTGCGGGGTCCGGCATTGAATGGGTTAAGACCCAATTTTTCCTGTCCACAACATTTCGTTTTGTTCCTATGCCTATTCACTACTTTCCAAATAACCTTTGAGCAGTTGTTGGCCTTATTGATTTCATATTGTACCGACAATAAAAAAAATGCAAAGTTTTTCAAACTGTAATTTAGTCGCAACAAAACTTGCGTAAAATTATATATAACTATATATACATATACGTGAAACAAAAACTTTGTACCCGTTTTTAAGAAAATTGCGCGGACGGAGGAGTATGAAATTTCGCACACTTATAGTTTATATAAAGAAGGTTATCCGAATGTTAATTTTTTTTAAATTATGCGTAGAAAAAACATTAAATCAACAAAAATAACATTACACACACTACCATGTATTTGACACACACGCATAGTATGTATTTGACACACACGTATTGTTTGTCTTTAATGCGGCCGACATCTGTCAATGCCAATCCAAACTCACATTCGATCTTTTTGAATTTTTCATTGCTTAAGTAAAATACAATCCGTGCAGCTTTAATAAAATTACGGTCGAATGTCGACCACTGGGCGACCACTAGTAATCATAAATATAGCTGAACAAATTCTTAACTGATATTTCAATATTTGTGACGACATTGAATAGGGCTCCTTTGGCTTACAGGGTAAGAGTAGACAGTGTTGATTAATTTCGGCGAGTTGGATTGAGCCACGATAGCATAGTTGGTAGTGCACCTGACCCGGCGTATCATGGGGTGCGGGCTCGAATCCCGCTCGTGGAACTTTTTCAACATTTTGTCTTTTTTCAAATCGAAAAGTTCCTTTTCGACACTGACCCGAGAAGGAATCGTAACCGGGACTTCAGAGTTAACGCCGCGCCAAAGTCCGGCGTACGAGCCACTCAGCTACGGAGGTCGACAATTCTACCACCATTGATTGATGTTATGGCGACACATTTAGAAAATAAGATGGTGGTACTTCAAACACGACTTACTATCAACCAAAGCGAATACAAACAGAATTCTGGACCTATGGCTCTGACCACTTCCTGCTACTTAGCCACAGCAGGAACCAACTGCTTTATGTGCCCAAGATGAGATCGACGAGCTCGAGATGATACTATTTTGGTCACCCATCCGATGACCGGCCGACCTGCCAAACCTGGTAATATCTATCAATGCTCACATTACAAACACGTTAATTACTTATATCCTTAGGAAATTGTTTTCGACGCATTTAATTTCGTTAGCAACTATCTCGCTATGCCCTTCAAAGGTCGCCTTTTGTTTTCTCGGAATACACCTTAAAGAGTTTGCATTCGGTCCATCCGAGGTCAAATTGAGCTCTTCAAGTGAAGTGCGTCCATCTAGCTAGCAGGTCTCGCAAAAAGGGGCATTTTAAAGGGTCTCTCTTTCTAAGGGCCTATGAATAAATAAACGGAGGATAAGCGTAGGTCTTCCTTACAAAAGGAGCTTGATTAAGCTATACGTCGAATGCATTGTTGTGTGTGTGGGTATTGTTAATTTGGAAGCCGGAATTTATCGATATAAATAATTATGGACGTTATTCTCATACCTTACCATATATTTAAAAACGAGGATATAAGTAAAGTAAAAGTAAACAGCCTATAACTGTCCCACTGCTGGGCAAAGGCCTCCATCATTGAAATAAAGTCATCGCTACAATTGACGAGTAATGGCTTAATCACCACGCTTGCCAAATGCGGGCTGGTGATCACAAACCCGGGCTATGCATCGAAAAATCCGAAATACGTTTTGCCCGACCTGGGAATCGAACCTGGGACCTTCGGGAATCGGGCCGAGCGCTCTGCCACTAGGCCACCGAGGCGTTACCATGACAAATCGAGGATACATTTTGATTTTTTATATTTTAAATGTGAAAGTGTGACCAGTGTGGTCTAGTAGTTAGATTTAAATATACTAGTGGTCGCCCAGTGATCGAAATTCGACCGTAATTTTATTAAGGCTGCACGAATTGTATCCTAAGCATTGAAAAATTAAAAATGATAGAATGTGATCTGTCGGCCGCATTAAAAACAAACAATACGTGTGTCAAATACATGCGTGTGTGTAATGTTGTTTTTGTAGATTTAATGTATTTTTTATGCATAATTAAAAAAAATATTAACATTCGGATAACCTTCTCTATATAAACTATAAGTGTGCGAAATTTCATACTCCTCCGTCCACGCAATTTTTGTAACAACAGTACAAAGTTTTTGCTTCACGTATTAATATATAGATAACTACCACGTGTGTAACCTGTAAAGTGTAAAGACAATATAATCAGTGAAACACAGACTTAGTTATTAATTAATTCTTTTTTTTCCGACCTTTATGCACCGATAAGTGAACACGTATAAAACGGGCTTACATAATTACAAACCCAACACTGGGATAGACATTTCCCACAGGTTCCTAGACTTAAAGGTCTTGAATCGATTCCCAGGAAGGGAATGGGTGTTCCTAATACAATACTTTTTCTGTACTTGGTAAGATGTTTAACGATTGATGAAAGCTTCTTTAATTAAAGTTTTCGAAGTAAATTAACAAACTAACATCTCACACTTTAAACTGTAAAACATCCTCTGAATACCTTAACATTTCAAAATGTACTTAAAGCTGACAATACAAAAAAGAACTTATTTCGTTTTCAGGAAGGTTCAAATTTCATTGTGCGCTATCCCATCTCGTTGGTAACTGATTCTATTGTCTTTATAACATACTAAGATACGAGGATCGATGCTCAGCCTTTGAGGTTTGTTTAATATTGTAATTTAAAAAACGCTCTTTTGTTTTTCAAAGATTACGCGAACACTACAATATGTATATTGATAGAAGATGGATCTACGCACTCTGAGAACAGTTGATGGAAAATGAATTAAGAACATTTTGGTGGGTTTTTTTTTATAGATAACAGCTTGGCAAGATGACTCCATCCCACCTGATGTTAAGTGGAAATGGAGTCCAGACGCGAAGTTAACTGGTGCAGCGTGAAAACAAACGTAGCATCAGTTAACCTCACTCTGCTGGCCACTCTTTTTGACCACTCTATGCTTGTTTGAAACGTACCACAACCACAATCACACCATAAAGACAACACGTGGGCGGGCGTGAGTTAATATGAGATAATTCTCATACTAACTAAAGCCCGCATGTAATATAGTTGAATTCACAAGGGCCACATTTCGCCGTCATTATTGACCGCGTGTTTGATACCGACTGATTCATATGTCATACTCGTGAACGGGTGCCTCCTGTGGAGGCAAGTCTGCTCATGCTTACTTATCTTATTTTTATTATTATTATACTCGTATACTTTAACTTTGTTTTTCTTAGACATTTTTTGACTTCTATTAGTACTTACTGCATGACATTGTGAAAATTGAAATTAGTAGGTACCTGATGTAGTTTTTGCAAACTTAGATTTTTTTTTTTTGTTGTATTTTTGGGTCTTGTGATTGTCCTTTTTTTGTGTGTTTGTTTGTGATGGAAAGTGTCCTTTTATGATAGGTCATTTTCCAATATTTATGACGCTGTAAGTGAGAAAAGAGCTTGACACTTGCTGAGTTTCTTGCCGGTTCTTCTCAGTATAAGGTCTCTCGCCCAGAGTAGACTTACGAACCGATGGCATAATGACGTTCATAAGAGCTTTTTGTAGCCTAAACTGAATAAATAATTTTGAATTTTTGAATTTTGACTACATCGCAGCTACCCACGTCGCAACCACAACGCAACCAACAGCGACACCGCGAACTAGCGGCTTGCCACATCGCAAACATAATGTTGCGTTGACGCGACGACACTGCCACCCTGCCGACCACTAGCCACAACGCAACCACAACGCAACCGCAAGAAGCCGCAGCGACACTATTCACACGTAACACACAGGTGGGTTACTCTTGAAACACAATTGCAATAATCAATTTCCAATCCCAAATCTAAAAAATTCAAATGGCACTCTTAAAAGCGATAATAGCGCTACGTTGGAATTAAATTGCGTGGAAATTGAGTGAACAAATTATTATCGAGATGGGGCGTTCCGAAATTGCGAAACTTATCCCGATATCGATACATAATAATCGCATTGGAATTGTATTGAGATTGAGTTTGCGTCAAGAGTAGCCTACCAGCTTGGCCACCTTTCGTCGCGACGCGAACGGTGTGGTGTGGTTGTGGTACGTGTGTAACAAGCCTTAGTCATGTCTTGTCGGCAACTTTAGGTTTTTTAGGTACTTATGCGATCTTTAAATGACAGTCGCAACAATTTACAATTTATCGCTACCGAAACCCATATTCGTATTACGGAAAGTAGAACTCTACCATAGTAGAATAAAACAAGTATGGTGACTCGGCCCCCGAGCGAGCGATAATCACCTAAACTTGTAGGGCTGTCGCTTTTAATTAAAGACCCCCCGCCCGATCCTCTAAATGTCACTACACATTTACAGAATACACTAAACATGCACACTAGCTTAGGTCCAAGACACCGTACTCGTAGAAAAGGGTACGAAGAACCGGTTCACACGCGCTCTATACCAGGTACAGACATGTACCTGGGCGCTTCTCCCCCCACCACCACGGCCCGGTCAACCCGAGCCGAGGTCCGAGCCTTTAGAGGCGCCCTCGGGTAGTTCCGCCCCTCGATCAGATCCGAACCCTTCGGAAAATCTAGTAGGGCACGGGGACGCGCACTAGTGCGCGATGCCGTTCATTCAAGAAAACCTCCGAAGGTGATTCGTTTCACACGGCTTGAGGACCCTTTACGTTCCTCGCCGCCCTCAAAAAAGCCCGGTGAAGCTAAAAATGCCGTCTGAGGCAATTAGCAAACTCTCTCAAAAAAAATAAATAATTAGAATGAGGTATCTACATATAAAATAAGAACATACTTAGAAATATGAATTCATGGATTCCAGAGAACCCTCGATCTACCTAAACGTAGTTTGTCAACTGTACAGTCGCGAACTTTAATTTAGGACCCATCCAAGGTCGAATATCGTCTGGCAACAGAAACCTTTAAGAGCTACTAAGATATGATATCATGTCAGTTGGTAATGTTGGTAATCGCGTTGTTGTTTATGTATTACTAGGGGCAACTGCTCTTGCTATGAAAATCCGACGTAACGGGGAGGAACGATCATTTCCGATTTTATCCGACTGTTTGATAGAAGTAGAGAGCGGGAACAGGTTTTGACAGATGTCTTCTTAACTTCTCAATTTGTGGCATTTGGTATAAGATTTGAAAAGATTGTGTGCACTAAGTAGGGTATTCAATTAATATAAAAACCAGTAGGTTTCAAGCACTCGGCATTAAAAAAAATTACAACAATTTTTGCAATCAATATCTTTATTACATAAAATACCATTAAAACGAAAAAAAAACAAGTTCTTTTCGACAAAATAATCTACGAGTAAAATAAATAAATAAAGTAACATTCCAAATAAACGAGTTTTCAAGTTTTAGTATCGCGTGTATCCACCGTTATTTTCGATGACAGCCAAGAGACGTTTATGCACAGATCCAACCAGTCGCTCGCATATGTCAGTCCCACGGAAACCTTCCCAAATCGAATGGCAGTGCTCTACGAGTGCTGCCCTGTTCCTTTCATTTCGATTGCTCCACCTTTGCACCATCAAGGCCCATAAGTTCTCTATGGGATTTAAATCTGCAGACTTGGCCGGGAAGGGGATGACCATTAATTGAGGGTGTTCAGAGAACCAGCTCCTAACAATCCGTGCCGAACAATTCACAAATTGGAGCATTATCTTGCACAAAATTTATTATTAGTGTTTCATGCTCAGGGTAATAAATTCTCAAGGTGGGCAGCACACTTTCATTTAAGAGATCGACATAAGATTGAGCAGTCGCTTTGGGAGGCAAGTTGACCAGTTCTCCCACACCATCTGAACACATCCAGCCCGAAATGTTGGCAGTGATATGACCGGACGCATGGTTAGCAATAACGTGGTCTTGCGTATAACGCATGTTGTTAATTCGCCACAGATGTAACCTGCCTGTTTGCGAAGACTTAAACGTTTTTTCATCTGTAAAGGCAGTCGAGCCCCAGTCAAAGTCTAAATAATCACATGCAAAGTTAAGACGGGCTGTCTTGTGATTTTCTGTTAATGCGATCTTTTGTGCCGGTCGCCTGTGATGCAGTTCCGTACTATGTAGGTGTCTTCTAATTATTAAAGGGTGGACGTCAAACATCTCTGCAAAATTCCTTGTAGGCGTGAAACCATCTATTTCATACTGATTTCGCATGAGGTGCCGTTGTTCTTCCGATACGGCATGAGGGCGAGATGGTTGTTTTGCCGCCGGTCATCGATATTCCCTTCCGTTTCATACCTTCGAGCCCATCGACGAACCGTCGCTCTGGTTACGTTACATTGTCGTGCTATTTCACGTATCCCTAACCCTTCCTCGCGTAATTGGATTATTTGAACTCTTAACTGTTCCCGATTTACTGCAAGCATATTTATTCAAAGATATATTTAAAGTTATATTAATTTTTTTCAAATTATTTTCTTTGACACTGACACATGTCATTAGATATAATAAGTCAGAGATTATTCGATGTGATAACCTTTTTGAATAGCCATTTAATAAATTAGATCATAATAATGCCTTATCTGTCTTTCGAATAGCGAAGCTATTGATTTAGCGTTTTCGCCCTTAATGCGGATAAGTGATTAAACAAATGTTCCGGGAAGTGGGTCTTAAATTAAAGTTCGCGACTGTACATACAACACAACAACTTACAATAGGTAAGTAGGTACGGTCAACAGCACATCACGGTAAACACTTGCAGTTCAAATAATTTTTAACGCAAATTTTGTTGCGAACAAATTACAAAAACACGTGCACTTGCAGTTCGATATTAGTACTAATGCCCACAACATAAGAGCGGTACAAAGTCCAAAGTGACTGTACAGCTAATTAGTCCCTTGTTTTTGCGGTAGGGTGTACCGTGTAATCTAATAAATTAAACTTACAAATCCGTAGGTACATGTAAAAAGGGCATGACGGCTATAGAATAAATCGACCGATTGTAGCAGTCGCTACTAGTAGCAGTCGCGTTGCCATCGTGCAATTAGCAACTGGTTGCTCTTTTCGCTAATAAGCCTGGCGATCGCTGATTATAAAAGATAGCGAAACGCGGCGGCAATTCTCAAAATGAAAACAAAAAAAAACCTACTTACCTATCTAAAAAAAATAGTAAAACATACCTATCTATATTAAACGGTTATTTGGTGCGTGCGGCCGTGCCAAAACCAACTATCACTAATTGACGGGCCGTAGACGCTCCGAATAGTGTTATGTCTGCTTTTTAGGCCATTGCCACGCGTTCCACAGTTAAATCAACATACAGACGCCCACGCGTCAACCTATACAGAACTGTCAAATTACTTCAACAAAAGTTCAACCATATTCCATATACATAGAGTTGAAAGTCTATTGAGAAAATTTGACAGTTTGTGGTAATCAATGGGCGGGTGTTTGTACAAGCCTTTGATTTTACCCACTCCCACGCCAGCGCTGGAATCACAAATGCTCACTCATATAACGAAGTGATCGCTGTCAAATGAAACAGTATTTTTCTCGCTAATAGCTCTATTTTTGAAGACGTATAGTCGGTAACATAAACTGCTAAACAAATAAGGGTACATGGTAAGGGAGGTCTTTTTCGTATCAAGCCAAAACACTGTAACTTCAGCTACAGTATTTTTGAAATGAAATGTTGAAATGACATGTTTAAAGTGTTTTGCATTCTAACTTTTATTGTGTGCGCAATAAAAGTTATAAAGCAATAACACTGTATCTTTATTTGGGTAGTTGACTGGTTAGTCAATCAATATATAAACTTTTTAGTAACTGTCAGAACGATTTTTTTCAATAAAAAATGTATGGGAGTGGAAATTATGGCGTCACTATTTTTTCCGTCAATGGGGCGTTAGTAATAACTTTTAGATTGCAGAATTTCATGCTTAAGTCAAATTGGTTCATATTTCAAAGAACTGTTACATGATTAGTCTTATACGTTTCATGTTATTATCTATAATGTCACATTTTATCAATCGCAAATATTTTGAGGATAAATTGAACAACATAAATAAACTATTTTTATGAAAACACCTTAAATTTCTATACGCTATATTTCAAGAAAAACGCCAAAAGACATTTCGATTAAAAACACACCTTACACACTTTCGGTAGTTTCATTCAAAGGAGCCGACAGAGAGGCCGCAATGGGTGCTCTTAAAAATATTACAATTTTTGTGTTAGGAACAGTAAAAATAAAAATTAGCCTGAATTATTTTATAATTCATAATTCATAATTTTATTGTCTCATAAATGCTAGGGCCTTATTTCTCTGATATAATTAGATGTTTTGTCAAAATATTTGCGGTTAATAAAATGTGACCTTATATATTACCGTGTTTTGGCATGGCAAGATAGTCTTATAGCAGTACTATGCTGTTGTGAAAGTAAGACGCGTGTATCGACGTATGTACATTTTTTTCCTTTTCACTTTCTCCGGAATTTGGGACGAGAAGTGATCGTAACCCCGTCAGAGGATCTCTAGAATAGAATAGATTTATTTATTTAAGGCAACAAACAATGTACAGGATGTTAAAATACAGTGAGGCCTATAGAATAGACACCTAGATAGGGAATAGTATCAAGCAAGCGTGTCGCATTTTCCTACTAGTCTCGTTTTCACGATTATTATTTTTACATAGATAAGTAAAAGGTCACATCCAAAAATACATCACAACAATTAATATCGAAAATATTGAACTGGGATGCAACCCCAAACAATGGACACAATTTGACCAAATTCGACAATTAAGTAAATAAAGAAAAAAATAACATTAATTAAATATTATACATTACATTACATCACAAAAAAGGAGACACTACATGGGAGTAAAATTTAAAACTCAATATAATTAATTATAATTAAATTAGATTTATCAAAATTTAATACTCAGAGCAAGTAGTCACTTGCAGCACAAAATATTAAAACTAATAAATCTTTTATACAGCTGCAATAATACTGCTTTAAAAGCTTGTAAAGTAAGACCTTATTGTTTAGTTACTTTGACAAAGTACTAAAGTGTTAAGTTACTTTATTTGATGACTGGACCTAAAATCCCTTATAGTCGAAACTAGACAGTTCTTAGAATCGTAAATATTCGTTAATGACGGCTTAGTGCCTATAATATCTGTAATAATGATGAGCTAAGCATTTCTTTAGAATTTATTTATTTTTTACATAGTAATTAATATAGTGTGTGTGTGTACGTACATTTTTAAATAGATTCTAAGATACAAGCATTCACAAATTAAGTTGCAAACAATTATAAAATAAAGTTAAAATTTTAACATTGCATCCGTCAAAGGTTAATAAAAAATAATAGCAAGATGCGTTTATCAAAATTGTAAAAAAAAACTTTATTACATAAAAAATTACACAATCCTAAAAAAAACCAAAACAGCCAAAAGGCGAATAGAAGAGACAGACTCGGCCCACTTACGCTCAAGTAATAAATAGCCTCATATTTCACGGAGTACAGACGAATACAAAAGTGCTTATCGCTAATAAAAATAATATTCTTGCGTCTTACGGGCGTAACGACAGCGGCCGACAAAGGAGTGGCAGCTCGGCCACAAAATAAGGACTAACGAAATAAGGGCTGCAGAAGGTAAGCTTCATTCCAACGCACTCGAGCAACGCATTCATAGACTACCTCTCACGGACACGGAACCTTCATCATCATCAGCATCATCAGCTCATTTCATGTCCCCGCTGCTGGGGCACGAAGCCTTCCCAATGGATGGATAGGGAGAACGGTCCATAAACCACCACGCGGGCCCAGTGCGGGTTGGTGGTTGTTAACGATTGCTAATGCAACCGGGACCAACGGCTTTATGTGCCTTCCGAAGCACGGAGGAGCTCAAGATGATTTATTTTTGGTCGCCCATCCGATTACCGGCCTTTGCGAAAGTTGCTTAACCTCAGCACTTGCATACCGGGCGTGTTAACCACTGCGCCATCGAGCTTTGGCCCATCTCAAACCAGTCCGAGGGAAGATGTTGCGAGATTCCGTGTCCGTGATAGGTTGTCTATGCGTGCGTTGCTCGAGTGCGTGTGTATGAAGCTTACCTTCTGCAGTCTCCTTAGTTTGTGGCTCGGCTGTACGACGCAAACGTAATCGGCTATATTTTCGTCTCGAGTGGCTCGTTAACTAGTCTGGATATGCCGCTTTGTGCGCGACTGTACATGTTTGGCGCCTCTTTCGACGCACGATGTTATTTTGTTTTTTTTAAACCTTTTCGGGGTACTTGGCGCTGATGATAAGTGACGAAAGGCCGAAAAGCGAACTTCACTTGGAACCCTCAACTACTGTGGGACTGACTATTTTATAAGAATAAGAATAAGAAACAAAAACATAAAAACGAGATATACAATAAATGAGTTAATGAAAAAACATTACAATAAAAAGGAAAATTAAAACACATTAATTGTGTTCCTACTTATGTGAAGATCATCTAGGACTTTAAACGGAACACAATTTGTTAAGTTTTTGTATCAGTTTAGATATAATGGTGGTATCTAGCTAGGCGAAATTCTAACAAGCACTATTACCTACGAACCAACCAACAACTAAAAATATACCCCAGCTGGGAATCGAATCCGAGACCTTTAGTTTGAGACGGATAGTCTGCCCGCTAGACTACAGAGGCTTTACACTTACGTTTAAAAATAAATAACTGTAAAACAGATGATAAAATTCAAGTACAAATTATGTTAGTAACAGTTTTAAAGCGTCTACATTTTTTGGTAGCGAACTATTACTGTGAATGTGCATGGTAAATTGCGCCTTACCGCTCCGCAGTGAGAGTAGTTATTGCCCTGCAACGCTTATAAAAGCTTTGCAGGGCCATATGGCTGGTGTATACCTAAAAATACATGACATCTTGTTTTTGCCTTTTAGTTCTTTTTTTGCCTTTTTTGTCATGTCAATCGTGTTTTTTTTTAATTATTTTTTTTTGTACCTTTTAGTGATAAGTTTAATTTTAATAAAATATGTCATACTAGGTATTTTAATTTGTAATAATGCATTTTTATACATGAAGAAACAAAAATTAACATCTACAGATATCATGCTAAATCAAGTTCTAGTCTCTAACTCCAATAATGACGAATTTTCATCATACAAAATTTCATCCCCTATTTTACCTACATAGGGGTTGAATTGAGGAGCTCGATGGCGCAGTAGTTAACCCGCCCAGTCTGCGAGTGCTGAGGTTAAGCAACTTTCGCAAAGGCCGGTCATTGGATGGGTGACCAAAAATGTATCATCTACACGTAATGCCGTTGGTCTCGGCTGCATTAGCAGTCGTTAACAACCACCAATCCGCACTGGGCCTGCGTAGTGGTTTATGGCCCGTTCTCCCTATCCATCCATAGGGAAGGCTTCGTGCCCCAGCAGCGGGGACATAAAATGAGCTGATGATAATGATGATGATGAGGGGTTGTATTTCCAAATTTTTACTAGCCTATGTTAGTCGGAACGATGCAAGGATTGTAAGATACCTGGAAATGGTGGTGAAATAAAAAACCATCACATACATACATACATGAACCCTGAAAACATAACACTCCTTTTTTTGGCAGTCCTATAATTATGTTAGAAACAGTTTTAAAGCGTCTACATTTTTTGGTAGCGAACTATTACTGTGAATGTGCATGGTAAATTGCACCTAATCGCTCCGCACTGAGAGTAGTTATTGCCCTGCAACACTTTTATGGCCGGTGCATACCTAAAAATTTAAGAAATAAACGCGAAACTAGTGGCTAGCATGCAGCCACGGGGCAAAGAAGTGAAATAGCTGCATTTTTGATTAAACATTGTAAAGGTAAAAGTAAAGTAAGAAGCAGCCCACTGCTGGGCAAAGGGTTTAGTTGGTAACTAACTAATAGCTCTACGCGATTGGCTAAATTGCGTTAAGTAACGAAAAAAGTAACGATATACTTTTCTTTAACCGCCTCTGTGGTCTAGTGGTTTAGACCCAGAGGTTCCGGGTTCGATTCCCAGCGGGGGGTACATGTTTGTGTACTCGGTTTGATTGGTGGTAGGGCTTGTTTGTCCGCCTGGCTAGCAACCACCATCTTATCTAAATATGTCGCCATAACATTAATGTTTGTAGCATTGTTGGGTTCCGGCAGCTAGAGATAAGATAGCCAGTGCCTCACTAGTTGAGGATCCCGGGTGAAGTGCGCTTCCATCTAAGCAATTTGATAACAGCTAAACTGGATTTTTTTTTCAAACATTCCCGACACTAGGCAAACATCAATTATTTAATATTTGTGCACTATTTTTAGGTTTCTTTTTGTATTAATTCGCTAACACCAAAAGAGGCCATTGTTTGTGAATAAATGCGGTAGCCCGTTTTGTGAATAAACCACGCAACAAAAAGTAGTGCACAATTATTAAATAAATACTATGGATGCTTTCCTGTTGTCGGACAGTACGCAATGTTTAAAAAAAATATCCGGTCCGTTAGTAATTGTCAAATTATCAATTGGTGGCGCTAGTGTGCCTTACCCTTCGCTTTAACATCAAGCGAGATCAATGATGATCAATGATCTGATGCAAATTTGTTAACGTATATTTGTTATTTTGTGTTTTTTTTACATGTTGTGGTTGTCTTCTATATTTTTTGTGTTTATTGTAATGGAAAGTGTCCTGCTATGATAGGGCATTTTCCAATATTTTTGACGCTGTAAGGGAGAAAAGAGCTGGACACTTGCTGAGTTTCTTGCCGGTTCTTCTCAGTACAAGATCTCCCGCCCAGAGTAGACTTACGAACCGATGGCATAGTGACATTCATAAGAGCTATTAGTAGCCTAAACTGAATAAATGATTTTGAATTTTGAATTTTGAATTTTCAAGGCACTGTGTTTACCCGTCAATATATAAAAATAAAAAAAAATTAAGATCGGACACACTTTGGATCTTTTCATTTTGACCACACCTTTTTGTTACACGTTGTATAAAGATAAGTCAGCGTCGTTTTCATCTTATCCAAAACTGTCATATTTCTTCAATAAATGTTCAACCATATGCCATACACATAACGTTCAAAGTCTATTGAGGAAAGGAGATGTTTAATTTTTTGCCAAGACCATGTACACCTACTCAAAAAATAGTATAAAATATATGTATTTAGCTGATATAAGTAATATTCCGATATGCTTTACCATTTTTACGTAAGAATAAATAAATTAAACAAAATTTTCAATAACCTGGCAATATGAGATGTCATTCTGAGATTAAAATCAAGTGTCCAAAGCTGTAAAGAACGTAATTAAAAGTGTAAACTGTCACCATGATTTTTAAAAAAGGCCGTTGTTTTTTTTCATTCCGTTTTTTACGTGGATTCTGAGTCGTTGTGGTTTTGTGCTGTGCTGTTTTTATATCCTGATTTGGACCGATTACCTGCTTCCCGTTTACTGCCTCGCTTGTTGACTTAAGTTTTAACAGCTTAAGTTTAATTCCACCTACATTTTATGAAACTAATAGCCAGGAGTAAGTAAATTTAAAAATAACATTAACAATTTTCATGCGTAAGTACTTTTGTTGTGTCAGCTACTTGACATGACATGACATTGACAGAATATACCAATACCACCAATACCACCATTGCCACACCACCTGCGATCACGAAACTTGCCATATTTTGTTATTTATAATACTTTTTACGTAAAAACTATTCATTTATTTGAAGAAAAATTCATTTTGAATAAACTTATTCCATGCATTAGCTGCGTTTTGATATTATGTACAAGGTGTTGGCAATTTCTCCATACAAAATTAAACAACTCCTTTGACAGATTGTTGTGGTAGTCTAACGTGCGTGCAGGCACCTACTAATTCATAAATTATCGTATGGCAGAGACAAAAGTTCTATAAAGGTTCTCAGCCACTATTCAGCTGTATTTTTCTTGTTATATTGAAAAGCAGAAAACGCGAAATGTAAAAGATAACGATATATCCGGGACTCCATTAATTCCGCCTCGGTTTTACATACGTTCCGTTTAACGCAATGATTGCGATCTTAAGCCTGAAAAGGTTGGATGGAGGAAACAAAACGGAAATTTGAATGCTGCTTAATCGCATCTGACGGCGCGGCGCGGTGCGGTGTGCCCAGAAAAATGTTGGCATATACCCCTTATCAAAAAAAATACGAACAGTGTACTGAGTGCCTATACAATGTCGCTCGGGCGCAAGTGACCGCCTGAAATATTTTAAATATACATGAAAAGTTATCGAGAATAAACCTTAAAAGGGGGTCTATCTTTGTTACTGCACCTGCACTGATTGAAGGTAACTAAAATAAACATTAAGTAAAATTGTCACGCACGTCGCATCCCTTCAAAAGCGCTGAGATATTCGAGAAAAGTCTTTTTTTCTATTTTCAAAGACGTAGGTAGCTCTTGAAGAGCATTCCAAATTGAGGGTTTCAGGTAAAGTTACAGGACTCACAAGATACTCTTTTCAAAGGAAAACATGCTAATTTGGAAGAAGTGGAATCAATACAAACATTTTGATGTCGGATCATTGTTTCATTTGTGCTATATTTACAAAGTTTCTGAAGAAATAAGTTTTTTGATATTGTTTATGCAGTTTCTGGGTATTTGTTTCAAATTCCTAGACAACCATGGCCATGTGAAAGGATCAAGCTAACCTACACTAGTTCTACTAGTTCTTTTAATGTATATGACCTATTCAGCGTCTAGCACCAGTGACTTAAAAACATGTAAATTTTCGAAATTCCTGCCCCCCAATTCTGCTATTTATTTTGATCTGAAACGAATCTGGAACGCTATAGTTTCACCGTTTATTATTCTGCTTACTACGAAACTATAGAGTTAATTTCGTAGTTAGCAGAATACGAGTACGCTATAGTTTCAACTTTCATATTCTGCTAACTACTAAAGTATAGAGTTGATTTCGTAGTTAGCAGAATAGCAAAAACGTTGAAATTATAGCGTATCAGATCTGTTTCAGATCTAAATAAATAGCAGAATTGGGGGGCAGTCCGAGCGCAGCTGTTCTATGAGAAGTCGTCTATATGCGCGTTGCTCAAGCGCGTTTGTATGAAGATTACTGTCTGCATAGTCTTCTTATTTTTTGGTTTAAGTCACCCCTTCTTAAGGAGGATATCAGTGAAAAATCACTGGTCCCCGCCCCGATTGTAAAAAAGGGAACGGCCCATTCATATTCGTCGCTTGTAACGACTCCGCACGTTTGTTGGCCACGCTTGCGACAGACGTGCTAAAACCGGCGCTGACTCATCGCCGAAATGCTTGAGAATAATACATTTGTCTGCAGTGTCACGGTTCTGGGAATCTTCGTGTAATAAAAATGACTAACACCGCATAACTAGTGGTTAGATTGGTGATATGCTTTAAAGAGCTCGATGGTGTGTTAACGCGCCCGGTATGCGAGTGCTGAGGTTAAGAAACTTTCGTAAAGGTCGGTCATCGGATGGGTGACCAAAAATTTATCATCTCGACCTCCTCCGTGCTTTGGAATGTACGTAAAGCCGTTGGTCCCGGCTGCATTAGAAGTCGTTAACAACCACCAATCCATACTGGGCCCGCGTGGTGTTTTATGGCCAGTTCTCCCTATCCATCCATAGGGAAGACTCGTGCCCCAACAGTGTGAACATAAAATGAGCTGATGATGTTTATGACGATGATGCTTTAATTTAAGTCTTCGGGAACTCGGTGCTTGCTTCTCGTGATTCCATTTATTCTATCTTATCGTCTACTCATCTCCGTGGCAGAGAAGGGATGGGACTAGGACTTTTGGTGGGTATACCTCCCCTCTCCTCGTCAAGGTTTAAGTAGCTGGACGAGGGAAAAGGTGAGTTCCACATAACCCGGGGTCGCCCGTAGACTCAGTGTAGGCGCAGACCATTAATACCTAGTTTAAAATAGAAGTTCTTTAATGGCTACTCAGTGCTTGCCGTTCCTGATAAAACAATGAAGAAGCCAATATAAGAAGTAGTACAAATAGCGGCCT
This sequence comes from Eudonia mercurella, assembly GCA_963082485.1. Lineage (NCBI taxonomy): Eukaryota > Metazoa > Arthropoda > Insecta > Lepidoptera > Crambidae > Eudonia > Eudonia mercurella. The sequence continues at coordinate 13,595,734 of OY720043.1, forward strand.
TAAACAAACATAACACAAATAATTACAATAAGAGGACACAGATAATTCAACGAGTCTTCTGGGGTCTCAGTAGCTCAGCGGTCAGAGCATTGAACGGTAGTCTACATTATTTATAGCACTGTGAAATCGAAAATTCAAATAAAAAAATTAGAATAGATAATATTGTGGTTAAGTTTGTAACGAAGGATGACTAACTGAAGTTACTGTGTTTTCAATTACGAGGGCAGGATAGGGCTCCGCAGAATATTAGCGTTGCTGTTATGTGCTGCGTGGGATCTTCTTCGGTTTAACTTCATATTATTTTGTGGTCAGGACTACTGGATCCTTAATCATCTATGTCTTTGTTTTTTTTTCGCCTCTTTACATCTTACTCATGTTGCTATTAGTTATATTCTGTTTGTGTCCGCGAGGGGGGTTCTGGTGACCTGTATTTGCAGGTTTCTGACGAAACCTACTTCAGGCACCAGTCTCTCACAAATGATAGGATGCAATGTATCTTAATAGTATATTTTAAGCCTTTTGTAACTCCTTATTGTGAAGAAAAAATAAACGCTTTTTATTATTATTTTTATTTTATTATATGTTTTTTGTTTATTGTTTTCATTTATGTTTTATAATATAATTTATTTATTATTATTATTTTTTTTATTATTATTTTTTTTTCTCATCATCATTAACATGTCCGCCAAAAGTCATCCGCTGCTGGACAAAGGCCTCCCCCAAGGATCTCGGATTACGGTTTAGTGCCGCTCACACACTATCCGCAACCTTCACCAGATCGTCGGTCCACCTTGTTGGAGGCCTGCCCACACTACGTATTAACCATATACCGTATAAAAACTAATATGTTCTTCGATTTGTGTTTGAAACTGTTCTTCCTTGTTACTGAATTGCCCATTTACATTTGAAACTAAATAATTAATTTTGATTTGATTTTTATAATACGATTAATAATAAACGTTTTAGCTCAGAGGTTCCCAAACTTATTACGTCTAACGCCCACTTTGAAAATCAGTTATTTTGTAGCGCCTTCAATTTTTTTCACCTTGAAAATCTCATTAACGTATTAGTCTCGCCTGGAGTTTAATTAAACTATATTCTAAACACGAATATTTCTCAGTGTTTGATACCTATTACATGTTGATGATGATGCTTCCGACTGGTTTCAGCCATGGCGACCACATCGACTCCTAGTCAGTTTGGCGCTGGCGCGCTCGAAGATGGCTAACGTAGCCAATCTTTGCGGTGAACTCGCGAGTGCCTATTATATACTAAATATCTTAAAATATAAATAGCGTTGTGAACGCATTAAAAATAACAAATATTTAATATACGAGTATTTTTAGTTTATATTTATACAATAAAATAAGATATAAATATGAACTAATAAATTAATGTTTTGTAGTAGGAGGATTTTAATTTCAGTGAATTTTAAAATGAGAAGTAGCTGAAGTTATAAATCACCCATCGCCGCCTTAAATCACATCAGCGCCCCCCTCCGCGCCCACAAGGGGGCGTTATCGCACACTTTGAGAAAGACTGTTTAGCTTATCCATCTATATACAAAATCGTGATTTTTCGCTAATCATTCACTGAACCAAATTCCATCGTCTCTAATTCGATTTGCCTCGGCCACTTCCAAGTGACATTTACAGGAAGATAATTAAACTTGAACCAGCTCTAGGGTTGGAGAGCAAATTTATGTGATTGAATTACTTTACCTTTGTGGGGCATCGCTGTCCTGCCAGGAATGGGGGCAACCGGCATGTATATCTTATGGCGCTTACCCTATTTCAAATAACCGCACTATTCTGTGCTACGACTTACCTGGATTTGATTAATTCAATTAATTATTGCGGTAATTTAGACCTCTTCTGCAGTGGTCTGACTTAACAAAAAACAATGCATGCGAAAGCAGAATTAAGTACATTAATGTACTAGTGGACTATTTTAGTGTAAGATTGAGATGATTTACTATGATTATAATAAAACGTTTTTTTTTTTAGTGTAAGACGAGATGATTTACGCTGTTTATTCTAAAACTGTGTCTTTTTAAGTCCAGTCCAAAGACAGTCTGATACAATAAAAACTCCTTGTTTTATCTATTCACTGTCTTTTATTTTATAATAAATATAATGTTTATCTTTTTATAACCCAGCTTTCGATGCTGATTGTACCAAACATTCTCATGGACCCGCTGGGAAAGAAAATGTATTTTTATTTTTAATGTCGTGGACCCGTTGGGAATCAAAGTAAAAACTAAATTTTTTTTGAAAACAATAGAGTCGTGGACCTTTGGGAATAAGCCGACCCGGCGGACTTCGTACCGCTTTGACAGTTTCAAAAGTCTGTCAAAATTTCAATAAAAAAGTATAAAAAACTACCAAATAGATTCTATTCCCAACATCAAATCCAAGACCTAAGTAGTAAATTTGACTTCTTGGCGGGAAAGTGAAGAGTTATGTCTGCGGTTTTGTTTTATTTTCTAAAATTTGTGTTAAGTCGAATATTAATGTGAAATAATGGTGGATTATTAACCGTTAAGTTTTCGTGAGTGTGCATGAGTGTTGGCAAATGAAACAAAACAGTGCAACGTCACTTTTTAAATTCTCTCAAGATGTCCGCCCGAGGACTTAGTGAAGCCCCACATCTTTACTGAGATACTCGAGGGGTTGGGGGGGTATATCATTTCTCACTTCTCATTTCTATTATCATTCATTATGATCATACAAGAAAGAGATATTGTTTATTTATGTATTACTTGTAAAAAAAGTTACTCTGACACTGGCTAAATGTGCTAAGCGCACAAAGCCATCAACTAAATAAAAAAAAACAATTCAAAACTTATTCTTTGTTTATTTGTAAGGCACAATGAGTACCTACAATATAAAAAATAATAAAAATAGCAGTCTTCTTCCTAAAGAGCAATTTCGTCAATGCAACCATGTGCTAAGCTGGACAAAAATAATAGGGAAATGGCCAGTAGGCATAAAGGTAAAACAGCGTAAGTAAAGAATTTAAGGAAACTAAGTTAAGACGACTGAACTGAGGTATTCGTACCGTGGCCTCTTTAGGCGCAAAAACTTTTCATATTATCCGAACAAGTAACAATATCAAAGTTTAAGTAAAAAGTCGTGGAGCTCCATTGAATTTTTTATGTAATTCAGTTATTACAGCCTTCCTACACCAGTCACGGATCGTGTCAAGGCCGCTTTCGAGGAGAGAATCTGATTAGATTTGGGGAACTCTCCTCCAGTATACCAGAGAAAGTTACTGATTTTCTCAAAAAAAAACTTGAAATTTTTTTTTTTTGGTTTCTAAGTATCGCTTGGCCTTCATCAAGCCTAAATCATTAAGGAACTGGCTATATCATCTCTAACTGACGGATCACAGCAAATTTTTTTTTTTAAGAGAGAGATTGCTTTATTAAACGTAATAATATGTATATTTCATTTCTTATAAATGTATGTAAGTACTTAGTATGTGTTTCATTTACATTCTTTGTCGCACCGCTTACAAATTTTTCTGTCTAGCCTATTTAGGTAGAGAATGCCATTTGGCATTAAGTCCGCCTTTTGTACTTTATTTTATTTTATTGTGCATTAAAAAATAAATAAATAAATTGCTGTAAGTCGAATATGGCCTTTACAGCGTAACCGGAGGTTTTGCGGGTGGCGTGAAACTCAAAGGGTTCCTCTCAAGATGTGTGATCGAAACATCTTCAAGGGGGCTTCCAGCTATTCACATAGAGGGTAAGAGTATTATTGTGCTCAGTCTGTTAGTCTCGGGTAGGACCGAGATCTTGGTATTTCGAGATCCCGCGTCATTTTTCAGTCCCGCGGGTTGTGGGATAACGGGTGCGGGATCCCGCGTTATTTGCGGGACTGGAATTTTTATGTTTTCTTATAGAATGCTGACAAAATGACCAAGCTAAATAATTAGTTCTGTCAACATTCAGAAAATGTTTTTTTTTTAAATTGTATTAGGTACTTACCTACATATATTGATTTTTTCTTTTTTTATATTAATTATAGAGATCAAATACAGAAAAAAAATGAGATGCTAATAGTAAAACTTAAATAAAAGTGTAGGTAGGTGTAAGTGATTTTTTATTGTTTTATTTACCTTATATACTATAATTATTTAGTACATGGATGACCGAGCTTTGCTCGGTATTTTTTTACGGATAAAACGACGTTTTCTAAAAATGAAGCCTAGCTAGATCAATTTGTCGCCCCTGAAACCCCCTGGATACTAAATTTCATTAAAATCGTTGGAGCCGTTTCCGAGATTCAGATTATGTATATGCATATATACAAGAATTGCTCGTTAAAAGGTATTAATTAAAAAGATAAATTTTATATGACCTACTCCCGTAGGTCATATAAAATTTATCTATCTAATACCGAGATTGAATATAGGCTATCCAAAAGGAGACTGCAGCAGGCCAGCTTCATACAAACGCGCTCAAACAAGGCACACATAGACAATCTCTCACATAGACAATCTCTGACATAGACAATCTCTCACACAGACAATCACTCACATAGACAATCTCTCACCTAGACAGTCTCTCACATAGACAATCTCTCACATAGACAATCACTCACACAGACAATCTCTCACACAGACAATCTCTCACATAGACAATCTCTCACATAGACAATCTCTCACACAGACAATCTCTCACACAGACAATCTCTTACATAGACAATCTCTCACACAGACAATCTCTCACATAGACAATCTCTCACACAGACAATCTCTCACACAGACAATCTCTCACACAGACAATCTCTTACATAGACAATCTCTCACACAGACAATCTCTTACATAGACAATCTCTCACACAGACAATCTCTCACACAGACAATCTCTTACATAGACAATCTCTCACACAGACAATCTCTCACACAGACAATCTCTCACACAGACAATCTCTCACACAGACAATCTCTCACACAGACAATCTCTTACATAGACAATCTCTCACACAGACAATCTCTCACATAGACAATCTCTCACACAGACAATCTCTCACACAGACAATCTCTCACACAGACAATCTCTTACATAGACAATCTCTCACACAGACAATCTCTTACATAGACAATCTCTCACACAGACAATCTCTCACATAGACAATCTCTCACACAGACAATCTCTCACATAGACAATCTCTCACACAGACAATCTCTCACACAGACAATCTCTCACACAGACAATCTCTTACATAGACAATCTCTCACACAGACAATCTCTTACATAGACAATCTCTCACACAGACAATCTCTCACACAGACAATCTCTTACATAGACAATCTCTCACACAGACAATCTCTCACATAGACAATCTCTCACACAGACAATCTCTCACATAGACAATCTCTCACACAGACAATCTCTCACACAGACAATCTCTCACACAGACAATCTCTCACACAGACAATCTCTCACACAGACAATCTCTCACACAGACAATCTCTCACACAGACAATCTCTTACATAGACAATCTCTCACACAGACAATCTCTCACACAGACAATCTCTCACATAGACACTCTCTCACATAGACAATCTCTCACAGGCACGGAATCTCGCAACAGCTGGACCGTTCCGTGATCCGTGTCGGTCGCAGGGATCTGTATGTGAGTTGCAAAAGCGCAGTATGTATTAAAGGGTCCTTCTGGGTCTCTTTATTTTGGTCTAGCCAACTACCACCATCTAAGAAGGAGAAAGGAGAAGAAAGAAGAAGAAGGCAAGATGAAGGCAAAGCGCCGCAAGCTTTCAGAAAACCAGACAGATAGAAAGTACTAACACTTATTTCACAGTCACAAACACTTCTTGAAATTACCAAAATGTAATTTCCAGCTAAAGTTTAAAAGTTTCTCTTGCTGACAAATATCGTGCCATTACGGCCATGTTGCGACGCCATTTTGACAACTTATTTATGACAACTCATTATATGAGTACATTTAAATTAATGATTCTTTGTAATTTTTTATCTCTTACGGGAATGCAATTGCCTTTATCTCACCTGATGTTAAGTGATGATAAAGCTGAATATGACAGTGCACTTCACCCGGAATAATCGACTATTGAGGCACCGACTATCTTATCTCTGGCTGCCGGAACACAAAAAATGCTACAAACATTGATGTTATGGTGACATATTAAGATGAGACTGTGTTAGAAAAAAATAATCATAATAAAACCTTAATCATAAAAAAAGCTATTTAAGCATTATTTAGTTAAATATTATTTTGTCAACGTCACACAAACGTCATTTTGAATTTCAGAAAAAGAGATAAAACAATGGTTAACTAAATAATGCTTAAATAGTTTTTTTATGAATATGGGAATTAATGTATACATGACATAAATAATTGGTTGAATGCTAATAATTTAATTATAAGATTCTGGAGCGGAGTGCCGACTTTCGCACTTTGCCAACTTTTGGAATATTCAGTATAGGTAATAGCGGAGTGCCGACTTTTGAAAATTCCCATGCAATTAATCGCTTATTGACGACTTTTTATAAAAACACAAATGTTGAAAAAATTTCCACGAGCAGGATTTGAACCTGCACCCTTCTGACATTCCGGGTCAGGTGCTCTTCCAATTGAGCTATCGTGGTTTTAACCAGCCCGCCGAAATTATTCAACACTTTTTACGTTGAAAGCCAAAGGCGCCTATTCAATGTCAACAATTTTTATAAATTTACGTATTTTATGAGTACTTTGCCGACTATGGTGAATTCCGTTACTTCTGAAAGCACGATGCCGACTATGGTACAGTTGTGTTCAAATACTATCGATCGATATAAAGACTTGTCTAATGAGACTAAGCAAAGTCCGATTCGTAAAACTTTGTGTAACTAATTAAAATTACCCGACTAATGTCCTCGGCGGTGGCACTTGTGTACTTTGTAAACAAATCTTAAAACTAATATTTCTTTATGATTGTTCACAATACGTCATGAAATATGAGTTTTATTTATTATATGGCGGTTTGTTTACATAGCGCTCAAGTTCCACTGCCGAAGAAATTATGAACTATTATTAATAATATTTGTTCGTTGTATTACTTGTTTCTTTCTTTTACTTTTCTTAAATAATCTGTGGCCACCTGTATCTCGAGAATGGGAAATGAACATACATATATGTGCAGTAGAAACAACTGACTTTTAGGCATTACAATTAACCAACACTGTAAGTGGAAGGCGCATATTGACAAAATGTGTTCTAAACTAAATAGGTTTGTATATGCACTCAGGCGCTTAAGGCAAACAGTGTCTATGGAAGCAGTTATTAGTGCATACTATGGATATGTCTCGTCAGTATTATTTATTTATTTATTTATTTATTTATTTATGAACGGTACACTGACAGATTAATGTCATTACAAAAACATACAAACATATTCCACTTATTAAGACAAGACAATAATCTAAATGTAGTGTACACAGCATGCAATCAATTAAACTTACAGAACACTTTTGTTTATGACTTAACTTATACAATATATATTAACAATTTTTATTTTTATTTATACGAATATTTATGTAATAAGTGGGGTTGAGGATGTTTCGTTATTAAATATGGCTGAAATTACCCTCTTGTACTGTGAGAATTTATTGTTAAATACATCTATATTGTCATGAACACGAATTAATTCGTTATACATAGGTACGGCACATTCTTACAATAGGATTATAAAAAGACTAAGTACTATGCTACGGATTACTACTTTGGGGTAACTCCGTCAACATTTTACTAGCTTTTAGGTTTCAAAAAAATGCATAAGGGCTAATGTAATGTTTGGAGTACTGAATATTGTAAACTTCTATTTCAAGAATTAAAAGTACTGGAACTCTTCTGCATGTATATTAAAGTTATATGGATATTTGTAAGGCAGAACGCAGGTTACTTTTCTAAACAATTTGATGTGTTAATGCGACACACGAGACATAAGGATAGATTAATTCTCCCGAAATGTAAGCTCGAGATGTTTAGACGAAATGCTTATGTTCAAGCGATTATAATATTTAATAAGCTGCCTGATGAGATAAAACAAAATTGCCGTTTGATATGTTTAAAAATAAATTAACAGATTGGCTATTAGCGCATTGTTTCTATACAGTTAAAGAATATTTATATCATAAATTGACTTAATAAACTTCCTGATGGACATAATGTTAATAGACTAGGTATTCATGTGTAGTAATTGTATATTAATATATTAATTTTCATAAAAAAACTTTGTTAATGGAATTAAGATGACATTTTTGACATTTATTTGTATTACCTACTTATGATTTTTTTTTCTACTTATAATTAATTAATTAACCATAATGACATATTTAGCTGTTTTTGATATGCATGCTGTTTTATAATGGCAAAACTTTTGCGCATTGTAAATTTTATACCACCCGTAAATTACCATGATTTTTGGCAAATACTTAAATGATTATCTTAACTTATCTTATCTAGCAGGTGGACAAACAAGCCTTACCACCAACCAAACCGAGTACACAAACATGTATTCTTCGCTTGGAATCAAACTCGGGACTTCTGGATCTGAGATCGGTGTTCTTGACCGCTGGACCACAGAGGCGGTTAACCCCCAGGAGATGTTCCTAGAAACAGGCGATTAAGCTTTTTCAGTTGGTTGTTTCAAAGATTTCCAAGTTGACATCACCATCACCGCAAACAAGTATACGCTGACAAAGTCGCTGGCCGCTAGTAAATAAATTTATAAACTACTAATTAACACATCTTAAAATAGCCTAAAAGTTATTCAAGCTGATGTTTCAAAGTTTCTCTTGCTGATAAATAGCGCGCCATTACAGCGTGCCATCTCGGCGGCCATGTTGCGACGCCCGCCATTTTGACAACTTATTTATGACGCGCGCGCCATGAAGGTTTAGTATTACTTTTAACGAATATTAGCCTGTTAAATTTTGATGATTAATGAGTTACGGCGGTTATGAAATAGACGAAATGAGAATATGAATGCAAATGTGCCAATTGTGTTGGAATGTTTAAATTAAAAATCCTACTTCCTACCCACCTATTTTTGGCGCAAAACGTTTTGGTGTGAATAGTTTAAAAAAAACTTTCGATGTAGGTACAGAATGATTCATCATCGTCATCATCATCTCAGCCAAAACACGTCCTCTACTGGACAAAGGCCTCCCCCCTCATCATCGCCCTCTATGATGTATATTTATTTTCTCTTATCTAATATATAAAATTCTCGCGTCACAGTTTTCGTTGCCATACTCCTCCGAAACGGCTTGACCGATTTTGATGAAATTTTTTGTGCTTATCCGGTATCTATGAGAATCGGCCAACATCTATTTTTCATCCCCCTAAATGTTAGGGGTAGTCCACCCCTAATTTTTTTTTTATTTTTTATGGCAAAACAACGTTTGCCGGGTCATCCGGTATCTATGAGAATCGGCCAACATCTATTTTTCATCCCCCTAAATGTTAGGGGTAGTCCACCCCTAAATTTTTTTTTATTTTTTATGGCAAAACGACTTTTGCCGGGTCAGCTAGTATATTTATATATATTTCTCTTTAATCATTCTGTACGCACTGGAACATGCAGTGTGGGCAGGCCTCCAACAAGGTGGACCGACGACGTCTGGTAAAGGTCGCGGGAAGCCGCTGGATGCGAGCAGCACAAAACCGGTCGTTGTAGAGATACTTGGGGGAGACCTTTGTCCAGAAGAGGACGTGATTTGGCTGAGATGATGATGATGATGATGAATCATTCTGTACCTACATCGAAAGTTTTTTTAAACTTTTCACACCAAAACGTTTTGCGCAAAAATAGGTGGGTAATATTAATAATAATCATTACTTTCCAATCGCCTTCCCCATAATTTTAGGTATAAACAAACTGTCTTGGGATTAATAATAGTCTACTAGTTACTTCAATGTCTATATAACCAGAACATTCTGGTTTCAGATTCAAATTCTTAGCGTAATGAATACATCAAAGACAAAGCTTCTAACTTCATATGAATTTGTATCAGCTCATATTTACTATGTTAATAATATCAGCTCTGAAGGAATATATTATATCTTAAATGTAGAGACTTCAATTCGAAGTACAGTTTCTAGAATTTTCATAGGTCATTGATTTGAGTCTAACTTGAGATAGTCTTTTATGTAATTTTCTGTAAAGATATCAAATTCACGCTTTTTTCATATGACAAAGTAACTTACTTATATAGTTAAGATGGTGGTAAAAAAGAGAATATTTATGTTGCTGGTGTTGCTTTTGCATACTTTTTCCGAACGACAAGAATGCTTAGACAAATCTCTGATTAACTATGACGATTCAAATAACTTCACTTTATTTGAGCTATCGTTTAAGTTATTAGATTTAATTAGAACTGGTCGTCGCCCGTGGTCGAAATTCGAATCGAATTTTATTAAGTCTGCACGGATTGTATCCTAAACAATGAAAAATTAAAAAAGATAGAATGTGAGTTTGGATTGGCATTGACAGATTTCAGTCGCTCCTCTTCCATTTTTGAAATTTTTGAAAAGAGTAATTATGCGTTGTTTCAAATACATATGCTGTGTGTCAAATACATGGTGGTGTGTGTAATGTTTGTTTTATTGATTTAATGTATTTTTATGCATAATTAAAAAAAATATATTAACCTTCTGCAATTCTTCTCTATATAAACTAAGTATAAGTGTGCGAAATTTCATACTCTTCCATCCGCGCTAATTTTCGTAAAAAGGGGTAAATATAAAGTTTTTGCTTCACGTATTAATATATAGATTAATAGTAGTTATAATGAATAGATTAGTATGAGTATTTATAATTTGATCAAGGTGGCTGAAACTATTTGTTATTTAAAAAATAAATACTATCAACATCTATGAAATTGATATATAGCCTATAGCCTTCCTCAATAAATGTACTATTCAACACAAAAATATTTATTCAATTCCAACCAGTAGTTCCTGAGATTAGCGCGTTCAACCAAACAAACAAACTCTTTAGCTTTATAATATTAAGTATGATTTATAAATGCAGTTACACGTTTCACCGGTCCCCGATAGATGGCGCTGCAGTTCGTATTAAAATATTGAAGGAACATTAATTAAACATAGACATTTTTAAAATTACAGTAAAATACATAACAGCGTATTATATGTTATACTTAAAGCAAAATTTGACTAGCAACGTCAACTTTAGCAACGTTTATAACGGTAACAAAATTTAGAGCTTCGGGGCTTGCCATAATCTCAAGCCCTAAGTGCAACAGTGCCACAATAAAAAAATAAAAATAAAAATTAATTCTCCGAAAAGTTTGTATAAGGTTTTAGTAAAGAACACACCACAATTTTACTGATACTCAATAGGGTTGCGGGTAATATAATTTATCATTCCATTTCATTATCAAAGAAAATAATAAAACATCTACAAAACTTTGACACTGGCTAAATATGCAAAACGCGCCACCATTAAGAAAAAAAGCATTAAAACACCAAGTATTTCAAATTAAAACCGACCCCAAAACGGCCCATCTACAAGCTTATTAAGCCAAATTGGCTCACACGGCAAAGCAAATAAAAGGAATTGGATTGGAAACTCCATTAAAATGAAAGGGTGACAAATAAAATCTTCAACTGCGCGGGATTACACCGCAAAATTAGGAGATTTCAGAAGGTCAGCCTCATACATGACGCGCTCGAGGAACGCACGCAAGACACGCTGTTGTTATTTGAACAACAGTGTTTTTTTGTGGTGTTTTCGAAAATAATTATGATCGAGTCGAAATTATACAATCATGTATTTAAACAAGCAAATTCAAGATAAAGACGTGAATTTACCTATATCAACATTTCAGATTCGTGAGTCATATTCTTAAACTATTCGCCGAAGTCGAAATTATACAATCATGTACTTTTACAAGCAAATTCAAGATAAAGACATGAAATTACCTATATCAACATTTCAGATTCGTGAGTCATATTATAGTCTTAAACTATTCGCCGAAAGTTGGTGCATTTTTTCAGTGTGTCGCCCTAAGCTTACTTTCTGGCAAGCTGGCAACTCTATCTGGCTGCAAATAAATAAAAATACCAGATGAATAAATCTAGAGTTTTGCTTATCTTCTCCTTTTGCCTGTTTTACTAAAATCTAGCGTAACATAAAGACCCCATTATCCGTAAGTGCCCAGGGCCTCCAATAGGTTAAAGACGGCCCTGTCTGCGGTGTATATGTGCGCGTTGCTCGAGCGCAGCAACAACAGCGCAGGAATAGCTCACAACAGTCCGAGCACAGCTGCTTCGTGAATCTGTGTTCATGAGAGGAGCCTGGTATTACCAATCTTTCTGTATGGAGCCGCAACCTGGTCGCTAAGACTCCAAGACCGCCGAAAAATCGATGCATCGATGATGTGGAGATGTGGTGTTGAAGACGTTTATTAAAAATTCCCTGGATGGCGTTCTGGACCAATATATCCATCGTCAAGAAGCTTCATATACGACATAGGCTATCCACGATTGTGCAGTTACCAATACTGAAGTTCTTATCTCCAGAAATGCAGACTCAATGGAGAGGCTTGTAGTACAAGGCTACAAAGAAGAAAAGAGACCACGAGGCTCTTTCCGACTCATTGGATCGACCTTATTAGAAAGACTACGCATTCGACCGTAATGTAGTTTACTCGCAAAGCTGTAAGTCGACCGATGTGGAGGGAGGGACATCGCGCGACGAGCGGCCGCCCTAGAAGCGAGTGGCGCTGGCGAGCCGCAACCATTGTCCATCGACGGCCACGACCTCTGCCAAGCGTGTCTGATTATGAAGAAGAAGAGAGGTGTCATGTGTGAAGCTTACCTTTTGCAATCGTCTTTTTTTGTGCTAACAGGCAAGGCGAGCTACCGAAACTGTTGATTATGCTAAACAATGCCAAGTTGGGAGCGGCATTTACGCAGCTCCCTTTCATGTATGGTCCAAAGTGTAGGCGATAGCGGTTGGCTAATTAAATAAGCGCTTAGAAAACTTGCATGTCCAGTCCAGTTAATTTTGTGTTTTTTTCTTACGGCCTTAACGCTTTGCAACATCAAGTGTGTTGACACATTTGTTAACAGCCTTTCTGTTCTGTGTTTTTACTGGATCTTGTAATTCAAGTTCAAAAAAAACAGAAAAGAAAAGTCTACACTCACAGAAGTAAAAGTGAAAACATTGAACACAACCAATATTAATAGTAATAATACGATTACAATGGTTATAAAAAGTCCCTAAGTATGTGCCTCAGCTCCGACTTTTCCATCTACTTCCCCGCTAGCTGCTCACACTTGCACCACACAAACCGCGTAATCACATAATGCTAAAACGCGCCCGCAATTACTGCGCTAATACCTTTTCCATACACCCTATCCGCGCACCAAATACAAGCTGTTTTGTTAGCTAGTAATAAGTCTCTCTACGCCAACTACCACCATTTTATCTAAATCTGACGATATCTGTTGTGTTACGGCAATTAAAAAATAAGATAGCCAGTTCCTCGGTTGTTGAAGACTCCAGGTAAATTGTACCTTCCCACATTTAGTTATCATCTCTTAACATCAGGTGGGATGAAGGCCAAGTGATACCCTAAGATCAGAGAAAATATTTTTTTTCCGCTGCCGTTCACACTTGCACCACACAAACCGCGTAATCTCACTACCTACGCTTCATCAAGCCGCCTCACGCACCTCTCGCTACTATGCTTATACCTTTTCCATATACACTATGACACTAACCGCGCACCGAATGTTTCGTGAGCTAATAATAAGTCTGTCTAGCCAACTACCACCATTTCATCTAAATCTGACGCTTTAAGAACAGCGTTGAGCACTGTTGTGTTTCTCAGTTTTTGAGGATTCCAGGTAAAGTGTGCCTCCCCACCTTCACTTATCATCACTTAACATCAGGTGAGATGAAGGCATAGTGCTCGTTTACACCTTACAAGGATTAGAGACAGAAAAAATCTTCCCCGCTGCCGCTCACACTTGCACCACACAACCCGCGAAGTCCCATTACGCTTCAACGCGCCCGCCGCACGCACCTCTCGCTACTATGAGCATACCTTTTTCCATACACCCTATGACACTAACCGCGCTCCGAATACAGGCGGTTTCGTGAATTTGCATTTACTGAAACAGCTCCCGCGCTCTGCACAGTAACGAAATACAGGGTGTTATTGCGACGTTCCACTTATGGGATTCTTATGTTCTGCAGTGTTTGCTAGTGAGTACAAACATTGGGCCAATCACAATTGTGTTCAATGTCGATATTAGTTTTTGAAATATGATAAGGAATGCAGCCACAATACCTCTTTATAGCTAACTAGCTGACCCGAAGGACTTCGTACCGCATTTCTATATATATATTTTTTTAATATAGTCTATGTTATACTCGGCGCTAATATAGCATTCTAATGATGAAAGATTTTTTAAATCGGTCCAGTAGTTTTTGAGTTTATTCGTTGCATACATACATACAAAAATACAAAACTTCCCTCTTTATAATATTAGTATAGATAATACATCTGCCCAGTATATTTTGTTTTTTATATATTAAAAGGAGGCAAACGAGCAGGCGGGTCACCTGATGGAAAGTAATCGCCGCCGCCCATGAACACCCGCAAAACCAAAGTAATCGCAGATGCGTTGCCGGCCTTGAGGAAGGAGTTGTATCTTGAGGAGGAAGTAGGAATCGGGAGGGGGGAGGGGTGAGAGAGGCCTTAATCTAAATCTTTCTTTTTAGTCTGTCTCTTCTCGTGTGATAGACTCGTCAGTTCATGGTCACCGATCAGAGCTCTTCTTATTCTGCCGTTACTTCGACCTAAAAATAACCAATAAATAGCCTGCACATTACAGCGTCTGTCCTCCATCGTTCAAGCTCAAATTCTGAGGGCATGTGCTGGACAGGTGTCGTGGTAAAATGACTTATTATGTGGCCTATTTTTTGTTTTAGAGCAAAATTGAAGGCACGAGAGCACGCGGCCGATCCAAATATGCTGGACCGACCAAATAGGCAGGGAAAAGCTTCGATCGATAATAGTACAATAGTTTGTTATTTTTTTTTCCTTTAGTTGATGGCTTCGTGCGATTAGCACATTTAGCCAGTGTCAAAGTAATTTTTCTAACATAAATAAACAATATTTCTACAATAGAAATGAGAAGTGAGAAATGATATACCAACCAACCCCTCGAGTATCTCAGTAAAGATGTGGGGCTTTACTAAGTCCTCGGGCGGACTTCTTGAGAGAATTTGAAAAGTGACGTTGCACTGTTGGGTTTCATTTGTCAACACTCATGCACACTCACGAACACTTAACGGTTAATTAATATTCCACCATTATCTCACATTAATATTAAACATAATACTTTAGAAAATAAAACAAAACCGCAGACATGACTCTTCAACTTTCCCGCCAAGAAGCAGTTTGTTCATTATAGCTTGATAACTGTGACAGAAGTCATCAAAGTAGAAGACGTGACTTTGTAAAAACGTATGAATTTATTTGACTATATTAAAATAAAATTATTTTTTTATAATTCATCACATAATGTGCTACAATTACTTTTGTGATTCTATTTTATACGTTAGATTAGGTTTATCCAAAAAAACTCTCGCAAAATACATATTTATCTCAATTTTAAAACAAAACAATACAATAAAATAAATGTACTCCTTTAAAAGGTCTAAAAAATACTAGTAGTGTTAGGAAAGGAAGCCAAGTGAAGTTCAATTGATGTTCAATTACCTATCGATTAAACATAACTTCCTTTTTTTCATTATACTTAGTTGTATTCATAAATTTGTTAGTATTTATTTATTTTTCTTGAGTATATGACGTTTATATAGAACTTTAAGGAGCTCGATAGTGCAGTGGTTAACGCGCCCGGTCTGCGAGTGCTGAGGTTAAGCAACTTTCGCAAAGGCCGGTCATCGGATGGGTGACCAAAAATTTATCATATCGAGCTCCTCCGTGCTTCTCAAGGCACGTTAAGCCGTTGGTCCCGGCTGCATTAGCAGTCGTTAACAACCACCAATCCGCACTGGGCCCGCGTGGTGGTTCACGGCCCGTTCTCCCTATCCATCCATAGGGAAGGCTCGTGCCCCAGCAGTGGGGACATAAATGAGCTGATGATGATGATGATGATACAGAACTTTAAAAAATTTGAAAAGAAAATCAATGGGCGCATTAGATAGGAACTAACTTCATTAGGATAATGATATTAAATTAATAATTTAAATTATCATTTGATGCAATTACGTCAGTATTGTCTCAACTAGGTATGACAATTTGACATCTGTCAAGGGTACCAAGCTATAATGGACCGACTAATAGATTCCCGATATTGTCCTTGTTCTAAGCTTTGCAAAACGCAAAATTATAATTTATTCCATACGAATCCTTCCGTGTATTGGCTACCTACGTGATATTAGCGGAATAGTGTTCGGCAGTAGACACAAAACATGCCATAAATAATTTTAAAAAAAGATAGAAAAGAAAATTCCCGGCACTACAAAAACGGTCTGAGAAATAAGACAGTATTAAATTTAAATATTTTACAATCTTAATTGACTTTTATGTTCGAAGTCCATAATTCGGTTCATAAAAGCTGGTAGATGCCATAATTTATTTTTACGTTGTATAATAAGATATTTTTTAATTATGCATAAAAACTACATTAAATCAACAAAAACAACATTGCACACACTACCATGTATTTGACACACACGTATTGTTTGTCTTTAATGCGGCCGACATCTGTCAATGCCAATCCAAACTCACATTCTATCTTTTTTAATTTTCATTGCTTAGGATACAATCCGTGCAGCCTTAATAAAATTACGGTCGAATTTCGACCACTGGGCGACTACTAGTATTAAGAGTTACATGAAGAAAGGTACAAGAAGATCGGGCTCAGTGCCATGCATCGGGAGAGGTCTATGTTCAGCAGCATGATGTGGTCTGATTATGATGATGATGAAGAGTTAGTTATATTGGTGATTCTGGTGACTGTACTTCAAGTATTACTGATCAAAGCAGCAGAGAGAGAAAGATGTTATTTCATGTTACCTTAATGACCCGATCCGATCCGAACCCTCGGAGAATCTAGTAGGGCACGGGGACACGCACTAGTGCGTGATGTCGTTCCCTCTAGAAAACCTCCGAAGGTGCTTCGTTTCACTCGGCTTGTTTTTGTTGACTGTCCAAATAATAAATAAATAAATAAATAAATAAATAAATAAACCCTTTAAGTTTCTCGCCGCCCCCAAAAAAGCCCGATGAAGCTGAAAATGCCGTCTGAGACAATCAATAAACTCTCTCCAAAAAAAAGTCTTCATGACGTCATGACCTACGATTTGATTACACAGGAGGTTCAAACGGCCATTCTTGGAAGAATTAATTAAAGCAGAAATTAGTCTGTGGAATCTGACATCAGGGTCAAACAAAGTGTGTTTCGGATGTTTCGATACATAGCCCGGGTTTGTACTCACCAACCCGCATTTGGCAAGCGTGGTGATTAAACTATTCATTACCCATCCATTATAGCGATGACTTGATTATATTTTTCAAATTAATTTTATCTGCATATCCGCATCCTTGTGTATTTTAAAACAGTTCTCGATAAATGTTGTATTCAATAAAATACATACAAAAACACAAATGTTGAAAAAAATTCCACGAGCAGGATTTGAACCTGCACCCTTCTGACATTCCGGGTCAGGTGCTCTTCCAATAGAGCTATCGTGGTTCTAACCAGCCCGCCGAAATTATTCAACACTTTTTACTTTGAAAGCCAAAGGCGCCCATTCAATATCGACAACTACCGTCACTAACACCCGCAACAAAATTTGCGTTAAAAATTATTTAAACATTTAAAATACATACAGTTGATAATAGTTGTGTATAACCGATTTTTTCCGTTAAAAAAACCGATATTTTCACTGTTTTCAGAGCAAGCGAGTAGCACAGTCCCAGCACTAACAAAAATAGAAAGAGAAAGATATGACCGTCTGACATGGCCAGTTTAATTTGGTTTTCTATAACGGATTGAAATCGTCCGCATGGGTTACCCGCTAATGGTATTCTGTCATCATATTGGAAACGTTCTCTCTATTTACCGGTTTATCTGGAACGATATTTTGACGGTAGATACGTAGCCCGTATTTATCGTTATTGAAACCTGTTCGAAACCTGCCAGTTTTATGAGGCGGAATGAAGATATCTTCACATTCTCAAGCTTTAAGTATATACAGACTAAACAACATTTATAGGTTAATTGAGATATTCAATCCTCGAATAAAATAACTCATAAATATTTGGTATATTGTAAATTACTCGAAAAATAAATAATACACTGTGCAGTGCAGTTAGCTGGTATAAAATATATTCAAAGTCAAAGTATTTTTTTTCTAAAGTTTACGCGAACACTACACATTTAAATGAAACAACTTTTAGGCTCGAAAATAAGTCTGCAGTATGCGAACATTTCCTAGAGGGGCCCAACTATTACATCAGATTTGATAAACCACAAATGTTCGCTAGAGAACAACGATTCATCCCTAGGATGATACGCGAGGCTATTGCAATTAAAAAAACATCCTAATTTTAATAGAGAAGATGGTTGGAGTCTACCACCAGCCTGGGACCCTATCATACAAAATATTAAATCCCAGCCCCAACACCATACTGCCAGACCAAAAGATACTGTAAGCTCTTTCTGCGTAAAACGGAACGTACCTGATTAAATTTAAATGAGTTAACTAATTATGAGATGACCAACACCTCAGTCTCCCTGTGACCAGTAGTCAGGATAAACATTAATTAAAAATAATGTGTAAAGTAAAATAAAAGCGAGTAGATTCATAAATTGAGGTGCTCGATGGCGCAGTGGTTAACGCGCCCGGTCTGCGATTGCTAAGGTTAAGCAACTTTCGCAAAGGCCGGTCATCGGATGGGTGACCAAAAATTTATCATCTCGAGCTTCTCCGTGCTTCGGAAGGCACGTAAAGCCGTTGATCCCGGCTGCATTAGCAGTCGTTATTTACCACCAATGGGCACTGGGTCCGCGTGGTGGTTTATGGCCCGTTCTCCCTATCCATCCATAAGGGAAGGCTCGTGCCCCAGCAGTGGGGACATAATATGAGCTGATGATGATGATGATGATGAGATTCATAAAATTTGTTTCATTTTTTTTTTATTTAAATAAATTTAAGAAAACTGCTTTTAAATCGTCCATACAGTTTTTTACCTACTACCCATTCGAACGTTTAATTTTTAAGTATTTTATTATTTTTACTGACATTTAATGTGTAAAAATATTCAGATCGGATGTTGATGACGCAGTTGTCGTCATTGAATAAGGCTCCTTTGGCTTACAGAGTAAGAGTGATAGTGGTGATTAATTTCGGCGGGTTGGACAGAGCCACGTCAGCATAGTTGGTAGTGCACCTGTTACCTGTGTCAGCAATATCATGGGGTGCGGGTTTGAATCCCGCTTGTGGATTTTTTTCAACACTTCAACATTCTCAATATTTCGGTATCTAACGTCGTGTTAGTGACATTTTTTCGAAAACTAGCGATATTACCGATTCTTATATGAATAGGGATGCTGAGTGCGAGTTTTATTTGCCTTTCAAACATGTTAACGAAAACGAGTTTGTATGGCACTGAAGCAGCGCCTCCTGGTGACAAACGGGTTGAGTTTCTATTTTGCCATACTTGTTCTCGTTTTCAATAACGTGCACGAAAATTCGCACTATGCACCCTGGCTGAGGTATTACTCGCGCGTTTGTTCGTGATCAAATCTATACTACTATAGTATAAGTCTGTAGTCTCTGTCTGCACATGCGACTTTTCTGACAAATTTTGGAATAAATATTCGTTTTATGACTCACTGAAACCAATTCTATGATTTTTTAAATTTTTGTCTGTCTGTCTGTCTGTCTGTCTTTCTGTCTGTATGTATGTCCTCTTATAACTCAAGAACGGCTTCACCGATCTTGATGAAAATTTGTATGTAGTAAAAACATGAGATTACGAGTATGTCAATGATAGGCTATGTATTATGATGTTGATAAACCTAATAATTATTTTATTTAGCATTCATTGAGCACAGCAAAGCAGGCGGGTGACGGCTAGTAATGAATAAAAGTTTGCAATAATCAACGGTCATCCATCACTTTCACTATTACTTGCTATCTATAGCAAGTAATGCCTTCATCTCACTAGATAGCTATAGATAATCAATGTGCTTAGTATGAGTTTGTGCACGCTAACGAAAACGAGAACTGTATGGCAAAATAAATAACTCTCTCTCGGACCAAGAAAGATAAATTACATACTTACTCTTTTAAAAGTTTTTTGGTCAAATATTTTATAATAATTTCAATACAATTCAAACATTTATTTCAGACATAGTAGTCCATACCTCAGCGTTGTAATAAAATATTATAAAATTACAAATAAAATTACAAATAAAATTACACATAAAGTTACGAATAAAATTACAAATAAAATTACAATAATGATATCTTTAAAAAATGTTCAAAATATTTTTTTACGCAAATGTTGTTGCGAACAAATTACAAAAACACAAATGTTGAAAAAATCAGAAATCAGAAGGGTGCAGCAGGTTCAAATCCTGCTCTTGGAATTTTTTTTAACATTTGTATTTTTTTAATAATCTTTAACATTAAACAAAATAGGTATTTAAAAGCATCAACAACACTTCTATTATTATACTAGCTGTGCAACGCGGTTTCACCCGCGCCGCGTTAATTAGCGAACAATGCGCGCGTGGTGTTTGACCATTATTTTGTTGCATAGTTATTTTAAAACTATGATAACTCCTTACATATTCGTTGAAATCAAAGGCTGTCAAGGGCAATTTTGTTCAAAATTAAGTGCCTGTTATAAATAACTTATTTATTTGGATAAGGATTAATATCATGTTTATTAAAACACCTTCGCACATAATGTATTATTTTAGAACTAATTTGATTACTTACCATAAAAAAAGTTATAGTGAGTCAACCTTAAAAGCTAGACATATGCTGTTGCAGATTTTTTTTAGAACTTTTAAAGGGGAAAAATTTCGTAATACATGATTTTTGCGTAACTTTCACCGTTTACGCAGCGCACGCAAGGAAAGTTCTCAAAAAAATATTTTTCCGTTTTTGCAACATTTTTCATTGCTGCGCCACTCCTATATATTAGTCATAGCGTGATGTAATATAGCCTATAGCCTTCCTCAATAAATGGACTATTAAACACAAAAAAAAAATTTAATTCAAACCAGCAGTTCCTGAGATTAGCGCGTTCAACCAAACAAACAAACAAACAAACTCTTTAGCTGTATAATATTTTTATAGTATAGATAAAAAAGTTTTTTAGAACAACCTGTATCACAATACAAATTAGCACACAGCTTTGAAATCTCAACATGGGTTGTAGGAATGCGTGGCAACGGAGAACGGGTTGTTGTCTCACTTCATCACTGTCTAACAACTCTAAATATTACTTTAGCCTTTACGGTATTTATCAACATGTCGGCTTCTGGCGTTAAGAGGCTTTACACACGACACGACATGCAAAGTTCACTTACAGCCTTCCATTGCTATTGGGAGACAATAAATATATATCTACAGTCATTTACATATATACATCTTTGACTATAATTAATAATAATTAATTAATAGTAATAATTGTATTGAGGAGCTCGATGGCGCAGTGGTTAACGCGCCCGGTCCGCGAGTGCTGAGGTTAAGCAACTTTCGTAAAGGCCGGCCATCGGATGGGTGACCAAACATTTATCATCTCGAGCTTCTCCGTGTTTCGGAAGGCACGTAAAGCCTGGGTCCCGGCTGCATTAAAAGTCGTTAACAACCACCAATCCGCATTGGGCCCGCGTGGTGGTTTATGGCCCATTTTTCCTATCCATCCATAGGGAAGGCTCGTGCCCCAGCAGTGGGGATATAAAATGAGCTGATGATGATGATGATTTATAGTTTTGTCTCTTAGGTACCTATTCCATTGTATTAAGTGTAACATTGTTTATGAGAAATAATAAATTGATCCACAAAAAAATAGTAGGCTTACACCTAAAATGCTAAGTTAGCATCTAAATAGTAGTTTAGGTGGTAACTTTGTATTTTTAGGTGCTAACTTAGTATTTTTGTGGGTTAGGTTAGGTTAGTTTGGTGATCGATTAAATACAACCCATTGTTTATATGTTAATGCCCGTGACTATACCTACATACTATAATATGGATCTTGATAGCACAGCGGTAAACGCGGTCAGTCTGCGATTGCTGAAATTAAGCAACTTTCGTAAAAGCCTGTCATCGGGTGGGTGACCAAGAATTTATCATTTTGAGCTCGCCCCTGCTTCAGATAACACGTAAAGCCGTTGATCGCGGCTGCATTAGCAGCTGTTAGCAACCACCGCCCCGTTCTGTTTTCATTTGTACATCAACTCATTTTATGTCCTGGGGGTGATGAGTGAATAGAAACACCACAGAGTAAGGCACTAACGCTAACGCTATAGTATATTATTCTGTGATAACGCGCCTGGTCTGCGAGTGCTGAAGTTAAGCAACTTTCGCAAAGGCCGGTCATCGGATGGGTGACCAAAAATGTATCATCTCGAGCTCCTCCGTGCTTCAGAAGACACGTAAAGCCGTTGGCCCCGGCTGCATTAGCAGTCGTTAACAACCACCGCATCGCACTGGGCCCGCGTGGTGGTTTATGGCCTTTTCTCCCTATCCATCCATAGGGAAGGCTCGTGCCCCAGCAGTGGAGACACAAAATGTGCTGATGATGATGATGATGATGATGACCACAATGTAAATGCCATAAACCACTACGCGAACCTAATGCTGTGCGGTTGTTGTTTACGAATTACCTGGTTAACGGTTTTACGCGCCCTCCGAAGCACGGAGGAGCTCAAGATCACAAAATTTAGGTTACCTACGCACCCGAAGACCGGCCTTTAGCGAAAGTTGTTTTTTTTATATCTTACGGTGAACGGCCTTCATCTCACCTAATGTTAAGTGATGATAAGACCGAAGATGGAAGCGCACTTCACCCGGAATCCTTTACTGCTGAGGAACTAGCTTTCTTATCTCTCTAGCGGAACACAACAATGCTACAAACATTGATGTTATGGCGACATATTAAGATAAGATGGTGGTAGCTAGCCAGGCGGACAAACAAGCCCTACCACCAACCAAACCGAGTACACAAATATGATACCCGGCTGGGAGTTGAACACAGGAGCTCTGTCTAAATATGTGGTCTTAACCAAACTTAAACTTAACTTCAACAAACGGTTGAAACCAGACCAATCGCGTTATCTACTGCGCCATCAAGCTCCTCATCAATCTTATCTTTATCTAATGTTCCGATTTGTGCGTGGTTACGGTGTTGATTTTAGTGTTAAATAATAAAATATGTTATATATTACGACTTTATTGTATAAGTCTACAAATAATGTTTAAGAGAGTTCTAGTTAAAGTTAAATGAATGCACCCGGCGCGTTTGATACCAAAATATGCACTGGAGTACAGCGCGCGTGTCAACCTAATTACCTATTTTTTCTATGTAATACATATGAATGACCCGCGTGCAGTAACGTTTTCCCCGTTTATTGTCGATTATTTCGAAATTACGACCCGCCGATGATGAAGGACCTTCACCCGACATTGTAAGGGATGAACTAATAGTTATTTTTTATCAGTTGCACTTGCACATGGCTACAAGGTCAACATGAATCGCCTACGAACGAGTGCAAGAGAGACATCATTATATTCTATGCATGTGTGAAAGAGACAGAGACTATCTATTTATATTACGTTGTATTGTTCCTATTGTAAACGCATTATAAACAAACACTGAGGCTTAGGATCATAAATATTTGTATCTGTCTATCTCGCTCGCACTCACAGGTCTTATCGAAGTGCATATCAATACAATAATTTTTAACTATAAAAATTATAATTAATAGAAGCTTAGAAAAAAGATCACGCTCTTTCTTACTTCATCATAGTAATCATCATATCACCCGAAAGACGACCACTGACTTTCTTACATGACTGTTCTTAATTCTAAAATTCGGGGGGAATCGGAAATGAAATTAAACAATATTTTTATAAAATCGTTCCGGGGGGAATCAGCAACGGGGGGAATCAGCAGAAACCCGCCCGTGCGCGTACGTCATAGGTGTTCGATTCCATTGGATCGAACATCTTATCTTATCTTATCTTATCTTGATACTAATTAGCACGACAAAGACACGCCGCCGCCGGAGCGGCACATTGCGCCACGCTAATGTCGGGCTCAGCC
This sequence comes from Eudonia mercurella, assembly GCA_963082485.1. Taxonomy (NCBI): domain Eukaryota; kingdom Metazoa; phylum Arthropoda; class Insecta; order Lepidoptera; family Crambidae; genus Eudonia; species Eudonia mercurella. The sequence continues at coordinate 13,620,120 of OY720043.1, forward strand.
AGGCCAGCTGAGTGACAAAGCCTTAATGTTAAAGAAATGTAATTCAATTAGACCTTTTAAGCTGTTTTAGAGTGAAGCATACCTGAAACAAAAGAAAACATAAAATTTCAAGTTTTTTACGAAACGTTTTTCGAAAAAGAAAATAATTGTAATTTGATTCGAAACAAATTCGAAAAAGATAAAACCATACTTCAAACAAATGATAATTGGACAACCAAAACAGATGCGGCCTTTGTATTGTCACATCATAGTAGAAATAGTTATTTATAATAAAATTATGATGGATTTAGAAAAATCAAAGCCAGGATTTATCGGAATCGACTATAACAAAAAGTTAGTACACTTGCTCCAAATATTCACATGTTTTCTATAAGTACCTTATTCCTTTTTCTATTGCATAGCATTTTTAGATATGTATTATGTACGTTTATTATTACATGATATGATATGGGGTCCTTCAAACGAGACGTGAAGAGGCACCTTGTGGGCCGGCAAAGTGAGGATAACTGATGCTGCGCTGTTTTCACGCTGCACCAGTTGTCGTCGCATCTGGAATCCATATTCACTTAACATCAGGTGAATTGGAGTCATTTGCCGTGCTACGTATAAAGAAAAAAAAAACATACATACTCGTATAAGAATCAAAGAATTAGTCCCGTTGACTTTTTTTCATTCCACTGTGACAGGATTAGCTGAAAAAAAGCTAAGCCTTTCTAACTAACTAATCTTAAATTTATAACGTATGTTCAATACTTACGTCCTATAACAATAAAAAAAATAGTTCTAACAATACTAATGGAAATCAATTAATTTAAAATTAAATAATAATAATAACCTAGTTAATACATATTTTTCTCTATATCTAATCTCTAAACCAGAGATAACAGTCGTGACACTACTGACCACCACCGGTCACAGACTCAGAGATCCCATGTTCAATTCAAGGGATACATATTTGTACTCAGTTTGGTTGGTGGAAGGGCTTGTTTTAAATCCACCTTGGGTAGCTATCACCATTTTATCTTAATGTCGACAATCGCCATGTCATCAATGTTAGTTAACATTGTTGTGTTCCAACAGGTAGAGATAAGATAGCCAGTGCCTCAGTAGTTGAGAATTCCGGGTGAAATTCTCCTTTAGCCTTATCATCACTTAAGATCAGATGCAATGAAGGCCAAGAGTTCAACCAACTACTAGAGTAAAGTAAAAAAAAACCTTGAAGTTGATAGTTTAAACTTTCTTCCATCGTAAAACCTTTTATCACAAGTACTTAAAATGCTGTTTACACATTAAATAGGATAATAAAAACCATTTTTAATTCCATGCCATTAGCTTTTCCGGTTTAAACCAAATAAAACAGGTTTGTGGGTTTCGAAATGACGATTTAAAATGGCGGATAAATTTAAAATGGCGTCTCTAAAGCTGGCCACGCGTGAACGCGATAGCGGGGACGACGTTCGTGTAATTTAATTCTACAATGTTGCTAGTTGTAAGTAATAGTAGGGTTATGGCGCGAAAAGAGATCTTAAAAAAGTTTAGATTGAAATATTTTTCTTCTTTGCTTTTTTCAGTTAACAATAAACTTAAAAAGTGTAGGTATAAAATTATAAAACTTTCAAAAAAACAAGTAAAACAAGCCGCTTAAAAACTCAAAATATGTGGTTTGTTTTAAAACGAAATATTCATAACATTTTTTTTTTAAGTTTCGGCAGATTATTATTTTTAACTAGAATTTGCAATGAAGCGGCACCTTCTGGTGACAAACAAGGTGAGTTGCCATACATCGCATAGTATCATTAACGTTATTGAACAAAACTCGTACTCAACAGTGTGAGCTAGTTTCGTAAACATATGTATAAAAATAACGAGAATTAAATAAATGAAATGAATGAATGAAACGAAAATAAATTTATTTGGGACAGAACAGTTCAAACATACAGGATAAAAATGGAAAAAGCACAGGAGAGTCCCAAAACGGTCCCGACTCAGCAAAATGCTAGCCTTGAGGTTAGCGCTGATCTTCCGTTGGAGCCGGTTTAGGTGATGCTGCGATAGCGTAACACACAAAAAGTAGAAAACATAAAAACAAAAGATATCAAAAATAGAAATTTTACTAAAAAAAGAAAAATATATATAATAGGCTATATAGCCTTGATTATAAATACGTGTAAGGGGGCCCACTCGCGATGCCGTAAAACAGTAACGACTAGTGATTAGTGATAGGAGCTATGTCAGTAACAGGACCTGAGTTTATTAAAATACACTAACGTAAACAGTCGTATGTGACTTATTCGTCAACTGGCATGTGTGGAAGTGGCGAGTGCGCACGAGTTGGCACCTTCCGATTTTACCTATTTTTTTGTCGTCAACTCGCTCAATCGTGAAAATCTGACGTATTATGTACTATCAGCTACAAAAACGTTTCAATAAATTTAATATATGTAACTTCTTTTAATGTGTCAGTCACTTTATAAGACTTGAATTAAAAAAAAAACAAAATAAAAATTTGAGATAGATAGGTAATAACAATCAACATGACAAAAATATTAAACTATTTCCAACAATAACACAAATAAATAATATCACAATGACCTAAAAATTTGGCTTATTATCTAATTTGTAGACTTGCTCTAGGCTGCGTTTCCAATGAGGTGGAGGGGAGCTGAGTAGGGCGGATTTGTGTGAAAATTAATCAACAAAATTTTGTAACGGAGACGAGATGTTAAAAAAAGGTTAATTTTCCCACAGCTCCAATCAGCTCCCTTCAGTCTACATGGAGTGTAAGCCTAAGGGTGTGTTTCTAATGAGGCGGAGATGTGTGGAGCGGAGAATAGACGTACTCATGAATCGACCAATCGAGAACTTGTTTGTAATCCATAGTCATGTCGTCTCCACTACGCTTCGATGGTGTTTCAATGACGGAGACGAGTACAGTAGTAGAAAATGATTTAAAGGAGCATGGGATCTTAATTATAGATTCGGACATATTAGGTATGGGAATTTTATATATTTTTTCAATAATTTATGACTATGATATTTAAATTCTAATTAAAGAGCCGGACAAAATGGGGTGGTGCAATTCTTTATCCCCGGCACCACAAAGGCAATCAGGCGGCGCGCAATGGTTCTGCTTTCCTCAGGTGATGCGTCTCAGTTTCGGCGGCTAAATAGGCAGATCTCAAAGTCATGACTCGCGACCCGCGCCGATTTAATACTAACTGTATTAAAGAAGCCATTGAGCGGAACAAAGGCTCAAAAGTGTTCGCAAAAGATCAGCGTATTGGGCACTGCCAACTGACGACGCTGAAAACCGATGACGGCAGAACTGTCACGACCAGGTCCGATGTTATGAGGGAGGTCGAAAAGTTCTATGGACAGCTTTACACATCCACACGGCCACTAGGCTTAGCTAAAGACATCCCGGACATCAGCCTGTACGACATTAGTTTGGCTCTCAAACAGCTCAAGAACGGCAGGGCACCAGGAGCTGACGGAATTACGGCCGAACTTCTGAAAGCAGGCGGAAGACCGGTACTCGTAGCTCTTCAGAAGCTATTTAATTCCGTCGTACTAGAGGGCAGAACGCCAGAGACGTGGCACGAAGGTATGGTGGTACTGTTCTTCAAAAAGGGTGAAAAAACCCAGCTGAAGAACTACAGGCCCATCTCACTTGCAATGTGGGGACCGGGAGAAGCGTTGAGTGAAACGACTGTAGTGCCTTAAGTATGATTTAATACTGGTTCATCAATTAGCTATGACATGTAATGCAAAGGTGCGGTGAGTCATACACTACACCTCCACCGTTTTTTAGAAAAAAAATATATAAGTAAATATATATATATTTTTTTTTATAAATACCTCACTCACAGTTTAAAATTAAAAGTAATTTTCATGTTTATTACAATACAATACTATTTACTTTCTTTGACTAAAGTTTCCATATCAACATAATAATAATTTGCATTAAAAGAAACAATAGAAAACTACATAGTTTAACAAACCAAAATATACGCTTAATATGATAACCAAAAATATATATTAAAACCATAAAGAATATAATCTAAATCTTTAGGTAAAGTTGTTATAGGTATGATTTACCATAAAATATACTTATATCTCCGGATGCCAACAATTTACATTTAAAATAAACCCAAGTACTTATAAAATTATAAAACGAATCGAATACAGTTCCTACCAAACCTGTTTTTATCTATATAATTAAATACATTTTGATACTAATTAATTTTAAAATTTTTTTTGAATCAACATTAAAATTATATATTATAAGTAATTAAGTAGGTACTTATATTACAATGAGACATAATGTCCAAAAAATTTTTCACAGAACATACATAACAAACATATAAAATAACTAAAAATATGAAACAAAACTGAAGTCTATCTTGTTCTTTCTATTTTTCGGCTTACTATTTCTTTACATTGCTACTAAACTAACTAACTACTAAACTACTACAAACTATTCTTTATTTTTAACAACCTAATATTTTCTTAAATTAAAAGTTAACCAATTGTCTTAATAATATAATAGAAAAAATATCATTGTTTATTTAATAATAATTAGTAAACAAAAAATAATAAATTTCTTTATTGCTCAATATTAATACTGAAAAACGTAAATTCTATTATTGGCTACACTAGGAGACCTGAATTGTAGACAGTTTTATTTTTTACCCAGTTGTTGACGATTTTCAAAACACTTAATAAAAACTCCTATTCCGACGTCTTTCATTTTCTAATATAAATAACACGGAGCTTTATAATTCTCCTAGCATTTCACCTAATAAGTAATGTGTTTAAAAAAAAACCCCTTAATATTTCACAATAGTCCTTTACTTTTTATTAATTTATTTTAATGTCATACCTACATAATGCTTCTACTTGACGTACTTGTGTATTTTAGAGAACTCTCATTTTACTCGTAGTTTTCATTTTCGTAATTTTATAGTTTGGTAAGGTACCTTACATTTTGCACTCATATTATTCTCTTTACATTACATCGTGTGCACACTTTTATTCATCTCGTAGGTACTATATTTTATTTCTTTCATAGATCACATTATCATTCATCGGTACACCTTTTCATAATTATAATATAATATATATTATTTATTAGGTACTTTTTATTATTATTTGGGGCGGCCGCTCCCTTTTATTTATTTATTTTGGTACATTTACATAAAGTCGACTTTTATTTTATTATTTATTAATATTTTAAAACAGTGCATCTTAGTGCCTGTTTGGGTTGTGCGCACAACTCATTTATTTTGGGGGTCATGGTTTAAGCCTCTATTGGACTCCAACTTATCTCACAGAGAAATTTTATTTACACCATGATCGAATGGAAGGATCTGAACCTCCATGTACCATTTTTATAGGGTCATAAATTAAGACATCTTTTGGTCTCCAACAGTTTTCAAAGAGGAATCTCGTTCACATCTAGATAAACCTGAAGGACCTGATCCCTATAGTACCTTTTAATGTGTACCGTATCATCTTTCATTTATCTCTTTCATTTATTTATATGTCCATTTCTTTCATAACCATTTACATAACAACAATCCAAAATAAGAAAAATTAGGTAAATAAGATTTTTCAATGCTTTTGGGTGATCAGTCCAATCGCATTTCATCCTCAAGAACCTAATTAATCACAAACTCTTTTATCCTTAAAACATTCCATACCTTACTTATACATTCCAAAACTGTCCTATCTGTACCTAATTGTCAACATATTGTTACAAAAAGATTTTTAATACAGATTGTGTAGGCAATACACCTACTTCCTATCTTTATCTTATTTTTCTCGTCCTTGTATCTTCTGAATACTAGCCTAGATACTTATTTTACTCTAAATTGGTCTACTTCCTCCTAATATTCCAATAATTTATTCTCTTATAATCCGTTTTAGATAAACAACTTATTTGTCTTTGCCTTAAAACTCATAACAATCGGGGGCAACCCGGGTGGCATTGTTTATGAAATCACTCCGAGTTAGTATAGACACCTCTCTCGCTACATCCATATTTAGCGATGATACCTTTATCTATCGTCTTGCGCGGTCATACCGCCGTTGGTACAGGAATGTGATAACAATCCTTATTTATTAGTCGTGTAAATTAATAACTGATGGCATCCAAACATAATCTATAATAATCCGAAATATTTAGCACTCTGTTTGAACCACGGAGCAAAAGTTTTTTTTAAGTGTTTTCAAAAGTTTTTTTTTTTTTTTTTTTTTTTGAACCAATGACCAGAAACCAGAATCAATCAAATCAATGTTTATAAACTATGTCTCATATTTATAATTTAAATCAAACTAATTTTGACCTAAGTACGTCATGTTCTGTTTAAATGTCAAAAAAATTAAAACGATTATCTTTCTCGATAGTCTACATAAACAAATACTAAAAAAAACCTTTTTATTTATTAATATAATTTAAATACAAGACAAGCTAACTAATCAATGCAATGTACCTAATTAACCTAATTGAATTGTATAGATCACCTCAAATAATTAAAAGTTTTTTAATGCAGAGCAGTGAATGAAACTCTACCTTTTTCCATCAGAAATTGCTAGCAAAATATTGTATTTATTAATTTATTTTATTTAAGTACTTAGTTTTTAATAAATTTATCGGATAAGTACTATTTAATCTAGTTGATACCTTTACTACTAAAATGTAATGCTATGTGCGCTTGCATTAACGTGTACAAATACTTTTTATTAAGTATTACTATTTAAAACACAAATCTAAATAAAATTTCTTATAAAAGTTACGTATGAAATAGTCGTCTATTGTTGTTTTACAATAATGTGTTTACAGCATAAGAACCAATAATTCTCATGGTCTTCTGCAATAATTTTACTATAAATGCGTACAACATTTTAAATTTAACTTGGTTTTCAATTGCTATCTTGTGATTCGGCTTAAGCTTATGCTTCCGAAGTATTAAAATGAAATGTTTACTAATGATTACCTGGAACAAGATTGTTATATTTTTGTTGTAACATTGTTATTGTAACGTTCTGCAGCATTTGCAACGTGTAAAGTTCGAGCGCGTTACGCTGACTTGACTGAACACAAAACCAACTTACAACATTGTGTGGTCTTTGTCTGAATACTAAGAACTCGTGCATGATTTGAATGATTTAGAATTACTAAAATTTTTACTAACACTTCTTTTTATATTTTACAAAAAATATCCCAATTATGCAACAAACTTCTTTTACCAATATTCAACACTATAACAAAACATGAATGTTTAATCTTTTAACAAATTACTACGTAAATTAAGCCAAAAATAACGAAAGTTCAAGCAGTAATTTAACTACACTTAATTTTTACTTTACTTTCGATTTAAATAATTTAGAATAAACTGTTTATTACAATATGACATGAAGCGAGAAATGCTAATTAATAAACTTTTATAATTACTAAGTAGATACGGCCATTGTCAACTTTTGATTAAAAAGAAAAATGTATTACTGGATGAACTGGATAACTGTAACATCTTTTCGATTAACAGAAATAAGTTAAAACAAAATACGTTATGTAATTGAAAACTATTTGTAACAGTAATTTTCGTTTTTAAATTATACTTGTACAATTCACATTATTGGTACTTACTTAGTTCTGAAGACGTGGCTAAAAAAATATTATCAGCAACATAATTACACTGTAAATAAGATAGGTTACAACAATAAAGAACTTTTGCTTCTAAGTAAATAAATAACTAAGTCAATTATACTCTCTTAATCTCTCACAGTTAAATTAATACTATGTGTAGCAATAGCAAACAATTAAAATCTTTAGGTACCTAATCTTGAAATACAAAGCAATAAAAAAAAATCTCAAGAAATAAAATCAATAAAAGTACAATTATTTTCTCTGACCTTTTTAATTAAAGTTATTCTCTATAATATTACTTTCTTTATCATTCTGAATGATTTAACCTTCGTTAGTTTACATTTGGTATTTTAGAACCTTTTATACCAATTTAAAACATTCAAATTGAAATCTTTTAATGTGCTTATAGTGCCACCATTATTTAAAGTCACAAAATATCAATTTATCGTCATATCGTCAACAAGTGTTAAACATATAGGGTGTTTAGTATTCTATCGATTACATTTTATTTTATTTGATAGCTAATATCAAAAACGCACAACACAAAACTTCCAATGTAAAACATACAATAAGATAATTAGATTGATATATTTAGAAGTTAAATACTAGAGACAGATACGTGTCTGCGAAACTATATAGTAATAAAAGGAAAATAAGTCACATTAAAATTTAATAAATTTAGCATTAGAGATCTCTAATAATCATTATAAAAAATAATCTAATAATCATAAAAACATTATCGTGAGCTGTAAGTACTAAATAAATTCTTCTACAACCAAATTGTTAAGTGCTTTTACTCAATTAATTCAATTAAACAATACTTAATTTGAAAAAAAAAACATTTACAAATAAAATGTTACTTTATTATTCGTGTTATAAAAAAACTTACAACATTACCAATGAATTTAAATAAGTACATTTTGGAATAGTTACTTTTATATTATTCAAGTTATAAAACTGTTACGCAAAATAATATGTGGAATTAAATTTTTAAATAGAAATATTTTCGGAAAACTGGCCTGATTCACGCGGCTGGTCCACATCAGACTCCTGCTTCACCCAGCACCCAGCAATTTCTTTCACCATCTCGTCTGACATCTCTCGGCAGTCATCTCTCGACAGCAGCAGCACCAAATCGTTCTCTTTGTTTTCAATCAATTTACAGGAACTTAGTATTGTAGTCTTCTTATACTTTTACTAGTTTACCTCTTCATTATAATATTTAGAAAATCTTGATATTTCCGAAGCAGTCCGAAGCACTCACATAGATAATTTTTAAATAGATAATTTATTTAGTCAGCTTCCACATAGCTCATCGTTCATTATTATTATTATTATATAAAAAAAAATATTGTCTTTTATTTTATTTTGTCACCATTGTCTCTTTTTTTTTACCATATTACATTGTTCTTATTAATTTAACTAGTCACATTTTAACTTTAGAATTTTAAAAAACCATCTGGCCCAGCGCCGCCAATAGGCAGCACTGGCAGGGTCGCCATGCAATGTGGGGACCGGGAGAAGCGTTGAGTGAAACGACTGTAGTGCCTTAAGTATGATTTAATACTGGTTCATCAATTAGCTATGACATGTAATGCAAAGGTGCGGTGAGTCATACACTACACACTTCTAAGCCACGTCTACAAGCTGTTTTCGAGAGTCATAACGAATCGTCTCGCACGCAGGTTTGATGACTTCCAGTCTATCGAACAAGCTGGTTTCCGAAAAGGCTTTAGAACCATAGACCACATACATACGCTGCGGCAGGTAATACAAATGACAGAAGAGTATAACCAGCCTCTTTGCTTAGCGTGTGTGGACTATGAAAAAGCCTTGGATTCGATTGAAACATGGGCCGTGCTACAGTCTCTTCAGCGGTGCCAAATTGACTACCGATACATCGAAGTGTTGAAGTGTTTGTATGAAAGCGCCACAATGTCAGTCCGTCTTCAGGACCAGAGCTCGAAACCTATCCAGTTACAGCGAGGACTGAGACGGGGAGATGATACTGTTGCACTGTAAGATGTTTTCAAGCTTCTGGACTGGAAAGAACTCGGCATCAACGTCAACGGCGTATACATCACTCACCTTCGATTTGCTGATGATATAGTGGCCATGGCTGAGACTCTGGAAGATCTTGGCACAATGCTCGGTGACCACAACAGTCTCTCAACAAGTGGGTCTTAAAATGAACATGGAGAAGACGAAAGTTATGTCGAACTCACGTATCGTACCCACTCCTCTGAAGGTTGAGGACTCTGTCCTTGAAGTTGTGGACGATTATGTTTACCTGAGACAAACAAGATCCGCAAAAGAATAAAGGTAACCGACATAGCCCGAAGAGTTGCTAAGCTCAAGTGGCAGTGGACAAGGCACATTGCTCGCAGGACTGACGGCCGCTAGGGCGGAACAATCCTCGAGTGGCGACCGCGTGCCGGAAAGCACAGTGTGGGCAGGCCTCCAACAACAAGGTGGACCGACGATCTGGTGAAGGTCGCGGGAAGTCGCTGGATGCGAGCAGCACAAAACCGGTCGTTGTGGAGATCCTTGGGGGAGGCCTTTGTCCAGCAGTGGACGTATTTTGTCTGAGATGATGATGATGATGATGATGATGATGATGCAACTTAAATAATCGCTACTCTACTCATGCTGTGGCCACAGTGGGACTGAAATGCCATTGCGCTGCTATTCTATGGGACCAACCACAATAGCAAAATCGAAATGTAACCAATTAGAAGAAACTAATATTGTATGGCATGTGGAGAAGTGTAGCGTGAATCGAAACAGACTATAGCATTGCGATCGTGTCCGCTTTACAGATCCACTCATCTCCGTAATTAGTGGCAACACCTACCTACTTCTTTTCACAGTTCCGCTCTGCTCATCTGTCTACACTCTGCTCAACTCCGATCATCTCCGCCTCGGCAGAATCGTACCTTACTTATATTTTACAATATGCGTGCTTGTCTCAATACTACCACTTAGAACGCACATTGTCTAACCACACTAAAACTGACATGACTCTTTAGCAATAGAGTTCACAATAGCATAGCGACTGCGACTTCTGATGTTTCGTCAACTGTCCAACGGGGGTTAGGGGAATTGAAGCATCTCCGTCTGATTCCAGAGATACCTTTTGAAATCCATTCTCGTTTACTTTGAAGGCGCGCTGCGAAATTGTACTGTCGCGAAATGCCTTGAAATTATTAAGTAGGACGTCCTCATCTCATTGGCGGGGTACACAACACTTCGTATCAAATATTCAAGCTGTATATGAATTTAATTTGTATACAAGTTGAATATTTTAGATAGGGAAGTCTTACCACGACTTGAAGTTGTGAGGAGTAGAGAAATGTTTTTGTAAAAAGTCGTAACCTTGATTTTAGTGAAAAACCAAAGACCAATTTAAGAATTAACATAGATTTTAAGTACAACTTTCGCAAAGGCATGGTTACCAAACGTATATCATCTCGAGCGCCTCCGTGCTTCGGAAGGCACGTAAAGCCGTTGGTCCCGGCTGCATTAGCAGTCGTTAACAATCATCACACCGCACCGGGCCCGCGTGGTGGTTCAAGGCCCGTTCTCCCTATCCATCGACAGGGAAGGCTCATATCAAACAGTGGGGACATAAAATGAGCTGCTGATGATGGGATCATGTAGATTTTAGATCCTATGTAGTTATCAAAAACACTCAAAATTGTAAGACTGTGGGGATTTAAAACATCAGTCCGTAGCCGAACGGATAGAACATCATCATCAGCTCATTTTATGTCCCCACTGCTGGGGCACGAGCCTTCCCTATGGATGGATAGGGAGAACGGGCCATTAACCACCACGCGGGCCCAGTGCGGAATGGCGGTTGTTAACGGCTGCTAATGCAGCCGGGACCAACGGCTTTACGTGCCTTTCGAAGCACGGAGAAGCTCGAGATGATACATTTTTGGTCACCCATCCGATGACCGGCCTTTGCGAAAGTTGCTTAACCTCAGCACTCGCAGACCGGGCGCGTTAACCACTGCGCCATCGAGCTCCTCGGAGAACGGAGAGATGCTCGGGTTGAATGTGAGAACCAAGAGCTCCGTAAGACACTGACGTGAACCCATGTCTATCACAGGCTCATTAGCTTTCTGGATAGGTTAAAAGTACTAATGTTATAATTAATCTCATCATCTCATCTCCTGATATGTATTGTGATGTGACATATTATAAATAATTTTTCACAATTTTTTTAATAAATTCAAAAACCCTAATTTTAATTCTTATTTTACTATATGATATTTTTCTGTAAATTTTTTTATTTAATTGTTATGACAACAAGCTAAAATATATTTTAATATTGTTTTGTTGACGTAATCAATAATGCTTTAAATGTTGGTGATCATTTTAATAAAATAAAAAAATAAAATATATATATATATATATATTTTAAAAAATGCCATTAGACCTTCGCAACACTCTTTTTGACTACTGACGCATTTTTTCCTACTTTCATTATGAATTAAAAAAATACAATTTGCTCTGCCTCCAAGGTTACCAACTAACCCATTCGTATTCCGGCACACGGAACCGTACAACCGCCTGAGTGGAGGGAATTTAAAAAGAGCACGCGGAATGTCTCCGCTCGTAACGACAACCCTTTCCAAACGCGCCCAGATCGCGTATTCTGATGAAATTTTGGCGCGAACGTAAAGGTCGGTGCACAAAGAAAGAACGATTTTTTGTTTTACTTTTATTGTTTATGTGTGCACACATGTGTTAAATTTGGCAATAGTTAGCTTCCACTGATTGTGAAATAAAATACTCTATAAATGAGCATGCGTTATTTGCTGTATGATTTGTACAATAAAATATTTTTTTAAACTCAAGATTTTGATTATACAATAAAATGTTATAAAAAATATGTATATTTTTACCAATCCCGAATCATTTAATGCGACATAGCCTGATTTACACTACACTACACCACACTACACTACACAATTTTATAAGTACTACTACTATTTATTTATAAGGACATCTCATTATTATAAAAGCAAGCCTACATTGATAGCATTCAATTTAAAGGCCAATTATGACTATCCTATATCTCATATATGATACTATATGTAAATATATCTAAAAATATATAAAACCTATGAAGTTTAAATAAAAATACACGCAACTATAAGAACATCAAACGAAATTAATTAATACTAATTATAGCATTGCTTGATACTATTTACAATATACATACATGTACACAAACTTTACAATTGCCTTTGACTCAATGGGTAAGCATGGGACATGCATACAGTTTAGTTGGTGGTGTAAACCTTATAATTCACCTAGCTGGCCATCTCTACAATCAAAAGTGTGTAGCTAGGTCTAAAAAAATACTTGCGTTCAATGTACACCCGCCCTTACATCCGGGGTTGTACCCAGTTTTATTGGCGACACTGCCGGTCGGTTCCTCTGGCGGAACTGTAAACCCTTTTTTATGTGCCGCACACAGCCTTCGGACGAAACAGGAAAAGATAAGGGCATGTGCTGTTTAAAAAACAAAAGCTTGTGAATGGACCCTTATGTGAAAACATACATGCGAGTGGGAATTAGCCGAAAAGCAATTACAGTGAAGAGCTCGATAGCGAAAAACGCGTTCGTTCTGCGATTGTTGAGGTTAAGCCACGTTCGCAAAGGCCTGCCATGGGATGGGTGACCAAAATTTATCAACTTGAGCTCCTCTGTCTTTCGAAAGGCACGTAAAGCTGCCGGTCTTGGCTGCATTAGTCGTTGTTAACAACCGCCGATACGCACTGAGCCCACGTGCTGGACTATGACCCGTTCTCCCTGAGTTTCCATCCATAGGGAAGGGTCGTCCTCCCCGTCCCTACTTCGCACGAATGGACATTTTTTTAAATATAGCTTATATTACTTAGCGCTAATGTAGCATTCTAATGGTGAAAGAATTTTTTAAATCGGTCCAGTAGTTTTTGAGTTTATTTGTTGCAAACATACATATATACAAAAATACAAAGGTTTCCTCTTTATAATATTAGTATAGATGTGTAACATCTTTCCGCTCGCTTTCTATATTTAAGCAATTTGTGGCAGTGATTTCGTGAAATGGGACGGAGGTATGTGTAACAGTGTAACAGGAAGTCGGAGAAGCGCGCAAGCGCGCGCCATTTTGTAAATTTAAAATCGATGCTATGAACATGACATATTATTATTATATGTGACATATTGTGTCATTTGACTATCAAAGGTCATTTTGATATGTCAAATGTCTACTTATACATTTACTGCATTTATTTTACAGTTATAAAATGATGTAATACCTGACCCATTTTTTTCAGAATATATTTTTTTAATTTGACGGGTAAGCACAGTGCCTTGATCTCACCTGATGTTAAGTGACGATAAGGCTAATGATGGGAGTGCACTTCACCCGGGATCCTCAACTAGTGAGGCACTGGATATCTTATCTCTAGCTGCCGGAACACAACAATGCTACAAACGTTGATGTTATGGCGACATATTTAGATAAGATGGTGGTACCTTCCAAAAAAAAACTTATGTTCTAATCCGCGTCCTCTAAATTAGAAAAAGTACCTAATAGCAAAGAATCGGAACAGACAGAAGTACTGTCGTTAATAACTATTAAGTGGACTAATTAATTAATCAGTGAACACGCACAAACTGCTCGCGTCGCTCAGTCTCACGGGGATTCGGAGAGGATGGATGGATCTTACTGAGTTCTTAGAACAAAATAGAGAGACTTTTTAGGGTTCCGTAGCCAAATGGCAAAAAACGAAACCCTTATGGATTCGTCATGTCTGTCTGTCTGTCTGTCCGGCCGTATGTCACAGTCACTTTTTTCCTAAACTATAAGAACTATACTGTTGATACTTGGTAAGTAGATGTATTCTGTGAACCGCATTAAAGAAAGAAAGAAAGAAAGCTTGGAAGGTAAGCTGAGGAGCTCGATGGCGCAGTGGTTAACGCGCCCGGCCTGCGATTGCTGAGGTTAAGCAACTTTCGCAAAGGCCGGTCATTGGATGGGTGGCCAAAAATGTATCATCTCGAGCACCTCCGTGCTTCGGAAGGCACTTAAAGCCGTTGGTCCCGGCTGCATTAGCCGTCGTTAACCAAGGTTTACGGCACGTTCTCCCTATCCATCCGTAGGGAAGGCTCGTGCCCCAGCAGTGGGGACATAAAATGAGCTGATGATGATGATGATGATGAGAAGGTAAGCTTCATAAAACGCGTTAAAGCAACACGCACATAGACAACCTCTCAGGGACACGGAAGCTCGCAACAGACCGAGCGCAGCTGTTGTGATCTTGGTCCGTTTGTATTGCTTACAACTTTGTTGTCTAGTCGCCATACATCCATTCTTCGGATGTCAAGTCGCCATACGTCTATTCCCTGAATGTCTAATAGCCGCAAGTCTACTTTCCCCGAATGTCAAGTTGCCATACGTCCATTCCCTGAATGTCTAGTCGCAAAGACACAGTGGTGTTTAGTTTGAATTTTATTCATACGTAAAATACGAGTACCGTCAGCATCAGAAATAGCTACCCAAAATAACATGTTCAAAATTATCTACACAAGCTTTATTCTCTTGAGAGTAGAATCGTGTGTAGATCATTTTGAGCCTTTCGTTTCCGTAGCTACTTCTGCTGCTGACTGTAACTTTTTAACAAAAGAAGAATATGCTTTAAATATTTTTTATAGTGGCTTATGTCGACATTCGGGTTAAAAATCATACAGCCGACGAGAAGCATGCGAGACATTTTTTTGCATCTTGGTTGGAAAGAGAGATTGGGATGACACTTTTAAAGTTAACTGTTTAATTTAATCCATTATATTTTAAAACAATTAAAATTTAATAATATAAAGATATATGTTATCATAAATACAATTCAATTGATTTTTCACGTCTACCGATACATATTATTATTATTGCTGGTTTGTCATTTTATTAATAAGTACTTTTTTCTGATACGTTCCGCCAGTGTGGAGACCTATAATTAAAACAGTATTTAGATTTAGCAGTATTTTAAATACGGCTCAA
This sequence comes from Eudonia mercurella, assembly GCA_963082485.1. Classification (NCBI taxonomy): domain Eukaryota; kingdom Metazoa; phylum Arthropoda; class Insecta; order Lepidoptera; family Crambidae; genus Eudonia; species Eudonia mercurella. The sequence goes on from OY720043.1 coordinate 13,635,824, forward strand.
TAGCTGTCGCTAACTAGACAGAGATAAAACAACCAATGTACCCAACTGGGAACCGAACCCGGGACGTCTTAATATGAGCCCAGTAGTTTACCACTACACCATTAGAGGCGTTGTTCCCTCAATACGTAGTAGTTCTCCTCTTCCTTTACACATTGAATAATTTGCGTATTTTAAACATACGTATGAATAAAACATGAATATTCTTTTATTGGATCGGCCATCGACAATAGACTTCGATGTGATTGGTTTCACAGCCGGCAACAATGGAGGCTTTTGTTCGAACAGTGTTTATCGACGATGAAAAGATTTCTCGATCATTCGACGCTCGATTATTCGATTATTCGATGACTCGATTAAAAATTGCTCGACGTCCCATCAGGAGCCTTCAAATATTTTTATTGTGGTTTTCGATTTTATTGCAGAAGTGAACAAAAGCAACTTTCTTCTCTTTACTATAAGTTTTTAAAGCTTCCTTTTTAGGGTTCCGTAGCCAAATGGCAAAAAACGGAACCCTTATGTATTCGGCATGTCTGTCTGTCTGTCCGTCCGTATGTCACAACCACTTTTTTCCGAAACTATAAGAACTATACTGTTGAAACTTGGTTAGTAGATGTATTCTGTGAAGCGCATTAAGATTTTCACACAAAAATAGAAAAAAAACAATAAATTTTGGGGGTTCCCCATACTTAGAACTGAAACTCAAAAATCTTTTTTCATCAAACCCATACATGTGGGGTATCTATGGATAGGTCTTCAAAAATGATATTGAGGTTTTTAATTTAATTTTAATGTTTTTCTTAACTGAATAGTTTACGCGAGAGACACTTCCAAAGTGGTAAAATGTGTGTCCCCCCCCTGTAACTTCTAAAATAAGAGCATGATAGAACTAAAAAAAAATATATGATATACATCACCATGCAAACTTCCACCGAAAATTGGTTTTAACGAGATCTAGTAAGTAGTTCTTTTTTAATACGTCATAAAGTACGGAACCCTTCGTGCGCGAGTCCGACTCTCACTTGGCCGGTTTTTTATTTTTCTAAAGTTTACGCGAACACTGCAAATAAAACTACTTTTACGGATCTACTCGCGTTTATTTTAGGGTGGAGGTGGAGGTGGTTTTGAGGTGGAATTGATCAGTGATAGGTTGCTAGCCGATCGCCTGATCTGCGAGCATCTTGGAACCCTTGTCCCTTAAGACAGCTCTTACGGCATACACGGAAAGTTAGACACGTATACATTATTTTCACGTCCCAGATCAGGAGATCTATTTTTGAATCGCACGTATGACATTGTGTTGTCGCATGCGACTTAAATCACACTCGTCTTCCAAGTCGCGTGACGCCGATTTTCCGTATTTTTGAATCGTTCGTTTCCGGTGCTGCAAACATAAAACGAAATGTTGGATGTTATCCGTTCCACGCAGAATTTAGAGAAAACCGGTAACAACCGCAATAAAAACGGAACGTAATATCCATGTTTCTATTGGCTGTTAAAAAAAAACCTTTGCTTTTTGATAGAAAATACTATCAATGACACAAACAAACGCGTGACATGACATTGACACAACGCATTGATTATGACGGTTATTCTATCAATCGCTTTGTATCGCTCGACTGCAACGAGTGGGTGAGGGCATTAGTTGAGGTCGAGCGATTCAAAAATATGAAAAGTCAAATGTCGAATGAAAATCAGTAGAAACCAAGCGCTCGACTCTGGGCGAAGGAATCAAAAATAGGACCCCAGCATGGGAACATGTCTGACATTTCGATCTTAACTAACATTATAAATGCGAAAGTGAGTTTGTTTGTTTGATTGTTTGTTCGTTGTTTGATATGTTTTCACGCGTAAACTATTCAGCCGATCATCATGAAAGTGTGAACACAAATTCTCAAGAGTATAAATCAAAGACATAAAATACTTTGGTATTATTAAAAAAGGTGAGTTTGTTTGTTTGTTTGATACGCTTTCACGCGTAAACTATTTAGCGATTTGTTTGTTTGTTGGCATAGAAACTGTCAAAGCGTACAAAGTCCGTCAGGTCAGCTACTTCTTAAAAAAACACTTTCAGGGTATTGATTTATTAAGTTACATTACAACATATTGTATATAGATAAGATAGATAGATAAAACATTTATTACAGAAACCACAGACACACACACATAAAACAATGATATTATGGATATAAGCAAACATATTTTTCCAAATATGCCTTCATTATGTGACATGTGTGTGTGCTGCAGCAGTGCAAAAAGGTCGTACGTAGGTCAGAGATACAATAGTGTTATTGTATCTCTGACGTGTATCGGACCTTCCGACACTATGCAAACATCTATTATTTAATAATTGTGCACTACTTTTAGGTTTGTTTTTGTATTCATTCGCTAACACCAACAGTGGTCATTGTTAGTGAATAAATGCGATAGCCCGTTTTTTGAATAAACCACGCAACAAAAAGTAGTGCACAATTATTAAATAAATACTATGGATGCTTTCCTGTTGTCGGACGGTACGCAATTTAAAAAAAAAGATCCGGTCCGTTAGTAATTGTCAAACTATCAATTGGTGGGTTAGTTCCGCTATGGTATGGTTCCGCTATGGCATCATCACAAAATGCCTACCAAAAAGTCCCGCTTTGGTACCCTTCAGTTTCTGGGACTGACGAAAAGAAAAGTCTTACGATGTTTTATGAAAATACACACCACATACTCATTAAAAGCAGAAAATTTTGATAACCTGCACATAACTATATAATCTGTGACCTGAAGTTATCAATATTTAATCATAACTCTTTTAATTAATGTTATCGCAAAGTTGCAACTGCAATTCGGACACTAAATCGGCAATCATACTGCCTCTCTCTATTTACATAAAAACAAAAGAAAAGGACTAGATAAGAATTTGAGGAAGTGCTTGTTCCTATTGTTTTCCCGAAAAAACCGGTTGGTCAGATTGTGTTAATAGAAGAAATAATATTAAATGCAGTGGATATGTAACTCTTCACAATATAAATCATATAATATTTAAAAAAAATAAACACGGTCATCAACACGTGCCAAATTTTGAAGACAATAAAGTTCAAATAACCATAAGTGAGTGCAAAAAAGAAGTTAGTTCAAATTACACATCTGTACAGAAGATTTTTGAAAAACATATGCGAAGCATAAAAGACAAAGGCCTTACAGGAAATGTTCCTGACTACAAAACATTAAAAACAATATTATACAGACATATCAAAATTAACTTATCATTCCGACCTTTAAAAAAAATAGGTTTAATGTTTAGTTTTACTTGTAGTTTTAATTTGCAGTTCTTAACACTTTTTCTCGGTTGTTGATTTTGTAATTGATATTTTTTTTCCAGTTGTTGATTATTTATATTGGTAATTAATAAGTTTACATTGTAATTATTATTTCTTTCCAATTGTTGATTATTTATATTGGTAATTAATAATGTTGATTTGTTTTTTTTAAAGTTTACATTGTAATTAATATTTCTTTCCAGTTGTTGATTATTTATATTGGTAATTAATATTTTTGATTTGTTTTTTTAAAGTTTACATTGTAATTAATATTTCTTTCCAGTTATTGATTATTTGTAATAAATATTTTGAATGAATACAAGACTGATTCAATATTGCAAACAGACTTTATTTATTTACACTCCTAAAAGACTGTCCGGTAAAGACTAAAAAGTTATACTTTTCTTTTCAATTGTACCTTCTATTGTTTGACGTAGATCTAATAGATGAGTACTATAGTGGGACTTTTTGGTAGGCATTTTGCGAGGGTGCCATAGCGGAACCATACCATAGCGGAACTAACCCCAATTGGTTGCGCTAGTGTGCCTTACCCTTCGTCTTAATTGTCTGGAATAATATTTTTTGGCACGTGTGTGCCCGGGAGCAAAACGCTGATTTTCAGCCACAACCACTAGGACAGTGCGGAGACAGTAAACCAGCTCCACCATCAGCTTAAAACTTTACAGCAATGAAAAATTAAAAACGATAGAATGTGAGTTTGGATTGGCATTGACAGATGTCGGCCGCATTATAGACAAACAATACGTGTGTGTCAAATACTGCGTGTGTGTGAAATACATGGTAGTGTGTGTAATGTTGTTTTTGTAAATTTAATGTATTTTTATGCATAATTTAGAAAAATATTAACATTCGGATAACCTTCTCTATTTAAACTATAAGTGTGCGAAATTTCATACTTCGGACGGAGGAGTACCTCCGTCCGCGCAATTTTCGTAAAAGCGGGTACAAAGTTTTTGCTTCACGTATTAATATATATAGATACTAGCTTTTGATCGCGGCTTTGGTCACATGGGCTACACGACTTGTAATTATTTTAATAAAAGCCAACTTATTAAAGGTAAGTATCTGCAAGAATAATTTCCATACAAACTTTCCACCCCTATTTCAACTATATAAGGGACGGTTTATGAAAATGATAAAACACGCCATTCTTTACTTTTATTAAAAATCTAAAGATCGATTAAACTATTCATTTTTATAGTTCTTACCTTAAAAATTACGATTTTTCCCAAAAAAAACCTTTTTTACTCCTTTAAAGGCAAACAAACAAAATTCCTGCGACATGTCATTCTTTATTTCTTTTCAAAAAGCCAAATACCAATTTTCATGTATTTTACTTCAAACTGACGGACTTTCATACAAACTTTAAACCCCTATTTGACCCCCTTAGGGTATGATTTCCGTAAAATCCTTTCTTAGTGGCTGGTAATGACACTCAATTAACCTACAGTTCAAATTTCATTTTATTAGCTTGAGCAATTTCAGCTCGGCGATGATGAATCAGTCAGTCAGGACAAGTCATTATATGTACATAGATTACAATATGTTGTACCTATATATCATTCCCATTTATTAAAAATAAGCAAATAACTATATCCGACAACCAATAGAGCGCGGAATCAAATTATCCGGTCGAATAGTTTCGGGATAATTCGGCCGGCGGCGCCCGGCTACACCGACGAAGTGTTAAAATTGAAACATTTAATTGGGATTTAGTGCTCCGATGTGTTTGCGGTTTGTTGGTAGCAAAATCTGTCGCCAAATTGTCATACTTAGATTTCAGTTTGGTGATTGTTTTATATAAATTTATTTTTAATTTTTTATTCCTTACTTATAAGCAGTGGGCCTTCTTCGCACCTGATGTTAATGATGATAGGTGGAAGAGCACTTCATCCGGAATCTTCAACTACTGAGGCACTGGCTATCTCTAAACAATAATCGTCCTAACATACTAAATAGAAAAAAAAAAATTGAAATTTGACTGCATTGGATCTCCATCATCACATAAATCCTTTAGATCCATCCATTTAGACTGCTCACCCTGAAGATTAGAAGTGTACATATCCATACTGAGACTGAGGCACGTTCACAACGCGCAATTACACGCGCCAAACATTTTAAAGTTAACCGTAGGGTAAAGCCATCAAAGAGTGCGCATTACTAAATTGTATCTATAGGACACAAGTATGAGATAAGATTGCCTGACACGCATCATGGGCTCTCCTCGGTAGATTGCAAAGATATTTATAAATATTTATAAGTGGAGAAGACAAGAGCTATTGTATTACCTATAAATTTTAATAGTTTGGTAGGTTCAGAGTCCAAACTGTATCTACAATTTAGCCATTACAGCGAAAACAATTTATCCCGCATAATATTTATTTATTTATGTTTATTACACATATATATATTTATTCGTCACAAGGTGGCTGGCAAGAGCTGGATGAGAGTAGCCGCGGATCGTGCTCAGTGGCGTGCACTCGGAGAGGCCTATGTCTAGCAGTGGACGTATGTAGGCTGATGATGATGACACATATATTACATATTACTTTCTGTGTTATTATAATTTAAACATAACATAAATCAGCGACTCCGAATACAAACATGAATATCCAGACACGCTAGCTCAAGCTAAATTCGAGTCTGCTAATGTTATAATGTCCCAATAGTATGTCAATAACTTGATTTTGATATTAGAAATAGTTAGTCCTTTATAAAAAATTTCTAAACCAAGGCACTCACATTATTATGGACGTTTTAAATTAGCAGAATCGAGGCTATGTAACACGATGAGTTTCTTGCTGATTCCTCTCAGTACTCTCCTGCTTTATGTAGACTTACGAACCGATGGCATCGTGACGTTCATCAGAGCTAATTTTGTAGCCTAAATAGATTTTTTTTTAACAATTTTAAGTAGTGTGAGCTCTCTGGTGGCTTCACCCTAACGGCCCTGATGACCGGCCCGCCCGGTTCAAATTCGTTTTTATGGGCGCAGCCGGTTGCAATGAAAAATAATAATTAACGGGGACATTTAAAACATTTGCCGCGCAACTGTGCAATTAGCAAACTTGTTTTTTTATTTGTTTTGTACATTTATTTAGGGTAGTGGCGTCAGGAACGAGTTATCGACACTTTTATCTTTAATCATCAATAATAGGGGTCAGCAAGTGAGCCTTGACTTTGGTAAAGATTAAAATATACTGACACCAGCTTCCTTGCTGTTATCAAGTAATATATTTCCTGTGTTTTTTTTTGGCACCAATATCTTGTGTCGAACACCGGTACTACTACCCTATTCATTTATTTTATAACACAAAAAAAACTTACATTTTTTTCATAACTGAAACTTGAATTATCCTAGTAAGACGTACCTGAAACAAATACAATAAAATTACGAAAAATTACTTGAAAAAAGCTATTTTAATTAGCATCTTTAAATTTTATTCCAGACAATTAAGACGAAGGGTAAGGCACACTAGCGCAACCAATTGATAGTTTGACAATTACTAACGGACCGGATCTTTTTTTAAACATAGCGTACCGTCCGACAAAAGGAAAGCATCCATAGTATTTATTTAATAATTGTGCACTACTTTTTGTTGCGTGGTTTATTCAAAAAACGGGCTATCGCATTTATTCACAAACAATGGCCACTGTTGGTGTTAGCGAATGAATATAAAAACAAACTTAAAAGTAGTGCACAATTAATAAATAATAGATGTTTGCCTAGTGTCGGAAGGTCTGCAATGTTTGAAAAAAAATCCAGTTTAACAGTTATCAAACTAAATCCATTAGCAGCGCTAATGTGCCTTACCCTTCGCCTTAAAAAGAAGCGTGAGTCGCTTTGCAAATTCCGTGGTCACTGTTGTCAACTCCAAATAAATTATTGACATTCACCATTTATATTTTATATGATTGCGTTCCGGTTATCTCACTTCATGCAAAAACGATCACAATTTAATTGTGTATTTTAATTTTAATTACAATACCAAGGAGTTTTTGAATTCGCACTTTCGTACCTCGATTATACTATTTTTTGACATATTTCGCACATTGAAAAAAGACAGTGTTAAAGAAAAAAAAATTATGTCAACACTTTGTCTTTTTTCAATTTGTAATTTGTTCGCAACAATATTTGCGTAAAATTATATGAAACTAGTGGTCGCCCAATGGTCGAAATTCGACCGTAATTTTATTAAGGCTGCACGGGTTGTATCTTAAGATACCTAAGCAATAAAAAAATTAAAAAGATAGAATGTAAGTTTGGATTGGCATTGATTTGCCGCGAGCACTGATCAGTGCCATAAACAATTTAAATTCTATTGTCTGTATTCACGGTAGAATGTAGATAACAGATTAAAGACAAGCAATACGTGTGTGTCAAATACATGGTAATGTGTGTGTAATGTTGTTTTTTTTGATTTAATGTATTTTTTGTGCATAATTTAAAAAATATATTAACCTTAATTTTTTTAAATGTTAACATTTGGATAACCTTCTCTATATAAACTATAAGTGTGCAAAATTTCATACTCCTCCGTCCGCGTAATTTTCGTAAAAACGGTTACAAAGTTTTTGCTTCACGTATTATATTCACGTATTATATTTATACGTAATATATTTACTAATGGTCGCCCAGTGGTATAAAAAACTACCAAATAGGTTTTATTCCCAACATCAAATCCAAGACCTAAGTAGTAAATTGTGGAACCAAATATATAGAAAAGGTATGAGTTTCAGTTCCGTGGGAATATCGGGATAAAAACTATCCTATGTGTTAGTCCTGGTTATAAACTATCTGTATGCCGAATTTCATTCAAATCCATCCATCCGTTGCAGCGTGAGGAAGCAACAAATATACACACACAAACTTTCGCATTTATAATATTAGTGTGATGGATGTTAAAATGTCAGAATAAGACTTCAGAAACAAGATTGTAATAAATATTGTAATGAATAAAAATATTGATTTATTTTTATCTATCTTGATCTCAAGACTTCACTCACCTACGATCCCCCGGAAAATAATTCCGTTTAATCTTCCGGATTAATAAAACCAGAAGCCTGTTTCTATACTCCTGTTTAGATAGGACTGAGGCAATATTTACCTCTACAAACAAGGTTAGCCTTCTTGCGTAACAACGACAGTCTTACAAGGTTTGGAAACTGAGTAAGAAGGTGATAATAATGCTCTATTTTTATCTTGCAAATTTCAAGTTTTTTTTCAAAACGCAAAGGGTTTTGAGTAATTTTGTATGGAGGGGTAGGTTTTTTAATTTTTATTAATTCATTACCGACATAAAATATCATCATCATCTTCATCATCAGCTCATTTAATGTCCCCACTGCTGGGGCACGAGCCTTCCCTATGGATGGATAGGGAGAACGGGCCATAAACCACCACGCGGGCCCAATTGGTGATTGTTAACGACTGCTAATGCAGCCGGGACCAACGGCTATACGTGCCTTCCGATGCACGGAGGAGCTCGAGATGATACATTTTTGGGCACCCATCCGATGACCGGCCTCTGCGAAAGTGGCTTAACCTCAGACCGGGCGCGTTAACCACTGCGCCATCGAGCTCCTCCTGCGCCATCGAGCTCCTCACACACATAAACACATATGTACATAAAATATACTTCAAATAAAAATAAACGCAAAGTCGGAAACTTCATAGTTTGTGAAAAATTGATCATATAAAATACGAAAATTTATGAAAAAAATTTTGCTTTTCGCGCCTCAATTTTTATTTTATTAGTTTTTGAGATATCGCCTCTTGTTTGCTTTCCGTAAACCTGTTTATGTGTAAATGTGGAATTGGAATTTCAATATATTTTATTCAGTTTTTTAGGGAATCAAGATAGTTAGAAAAGAACAAATGAGCAGATTATGTTACAAGAGCAACATACATACTGAATTAATTTGTTTTTTTAATAAGAAATAGCTCAAAATCTGCCATGATAGACTTACTCTGTTTAATAATTTTTTGCTTATCTTTAGCAGATATTTAACATGAAATTTTTTTTTGAAGCGACATCGCCAAAAAATAAATACCCCCAAATTACTCATTCCCCATTTCCGGAAAAAAAATTCAACTTAGAAAGTGTTGAAAAAAAATCATTTGCGAAATTTAAACACAAAGCGTGCTAATTGTGCTATCAATTAAGCTATCGTGCCACTAAAGGGGTACGAATCCCGCTCACGGATTTTTTAACACATATCCGAATAGCCATTAAACATTAGCCGCAATAAAATATAACTGTGTAAAAACATATATAAACCTACCAAAAACGATTAGCTCTTATTGTAATTAAAAAAAATATCTTTTTTTTAAATATTTAGGCCTATTAAGTGCGCGTGAGGAGCTCAATGGCGCAGTGGTTAAAGCGCCCGGTCTGTGAGTGCTGAGGTTAAGCAACTTTCGCAAAGGCCGGTCATCGGATGGGTGACCAAAACTTTATCATCTCGAGCTCCTCCGTGTTTCGGAAGACACGTAAAGCCATTGGTCCCGGCTGCATTAACAGTCGTTAACCACCATTTAACGCGACCAGCCTTCTAGAAATCGATTAAAATATTCTAGGTCTATGAACTGTCTAGACCACAAGCTATCACCTAAGTGACAAATATTTCTACACCACACAGCCGAATTCAAACTCAGCCAGTCTAGTAACGAGGCCCTTTTAACAAGTTAAACCTTCCCAGTACACCAAAGAGATCTACAACCAAACAATTAGTCCGTGGCACGCTCATATTTCTACAACAACTGTGGACACGTCACCCTGGATAATTGCCACATCGCCGACTCTGGCAAGACTGCGCTGTTCCTGACACAAGTAATAATTGTAGATCCGGAGCGCGATAGCAGATGCTCTCATTAAATTGAAAAATTAAAAAATATAGAATGTGAGTTTGGATTGGCATTGACAGATGTCGGCCCCGTTAATGACAAACAATACGTGTGTGTCAAATATATGGTAGTGTGTGTAATGTTGTTTTTGTTGATTCAATGTATTTTTTATGCTAAATTTAAAAAAATATTTACATTCGGATAACGTTCTCTATATAAACTATAAGTGTGCAAAATTTCATACTCCTCCGTCCGCGCAATATTCGTAAAAACGGGTACAAAGTTTTTGCTTCACGTATTAATGTATAGATTATTATTTTTGCTTCATTTATGAAATACATACTATTCTTGTACGTTTTTAATAGTTTCACCTCTGATCTTACAGTTTATTAGCTCTCTCCATCCGACTGGTGTCTGGAAATAATCGCTTAAAAGCGATAAGACCGCCAACTTGTAACTTTGTAAATTATTTCTATTTTTCGCTCATGTTTATGTTTCATTGCAATAAAAGTATTAAGTATCTATCTATCTACATTTCTGCTCACCCATCCGATGTATTACCGTGTACTGACCGAATTGGACAGATTCTAATGCGAGGCAATAATATCAACCCATTAATAATACAACTTTATATTTGCCTCACTTTAATATTCCGCACGAGTTAACCCAAAGATTCGGTCATTTGAATTTCGGAGCTACACTTTATTATGAACCTTGTCCCTATTAAATATAAGAGCTATCCGCAAAGATATCTTAATGGTGATTCTTTGCATTAACTTAGGGTTCTATGTATTTATAATGAGTTTTTACAAATTGTATTTTTTATGTTAGATTTCATTTTTCTTAAAAGGTAAAGAACTTTTTGAAAAAAAGTTCGAAGGAAAGTAATTATAACCTAAAAAGATATTTTTTTAATTCTGTATCGGGAAATCGCTAACTTTTTATTTCACCAAAGTGCCTATAGTAAGTTCTTTACCCTATTTCTTTACCCTAGGGCGCAGGCGACACATATCGGGCGACGGGCGCGGACATGGCACGGGCGGCGTCCACTTCCATTCAAATTTCATACTAAGTGCATGGAAATAAAGCGCAATTTAGGACACACGGTATGTCGTAGCTCTGATGTGGTTATTTTCTGAGCCTGATGGATTCTTCCATCATCTTTTTATCACAGAACAGCCAGACAAACAACGCGACGCCATAGTTATACCGTAGAGATTCCACCCATGCGTACGAAGCGTTACACACGCTTACATACACACAAAAACTATATCCGAGTTCTTGGCGACGACTCCTTAAAAAGTTAAGAGTCACATCTGCGGTTTTGTTTAATTTTCTAAAATTTGTGTTACTACTTACTCTCATGAAGTCCGCGTGAGGTTTTAGTAAAGCCCTAAATCTTAACTGAGATACTCGAGGGGTAGGGGAGTATATCATTTCTCACTTCTCGTTTCTATTATCATTCATCATCGTCATATATTAACCAGAGATATTTAAGTAACTTGTAAGAAAATTACTTTGACACTGGCTAAATGTGCTAACAGCGCGAAGCCATCAACTAAAAGAAAAAAAACTAACTACTATATCCGTCCAAAGAATCCTATCATACAAATTCCTCACAAATGTGATAGTCCTTCTTCGAAAAGACAATGGTACAATTGAGTGAATTCTGTGGCATGGAAAAAATGCTCGCAAACAGAAGTCGTAAACCTGTCGGGCGTTGCAGACATAACTCGGTTAAGCCCTAAATCAGGCCGGTAGCCAACAGAGGGTTGCTCTTCCCTGCTTTCTGTCTTCTTGTTTATTTTTAAAGTTCTTCAGTTTGACTTGCCTCTCCGCGATGGCAAAGTGGTAAATTATGGTGGTTGATTCCCAGGTCGGACAAACTGTGTTTCGGATTGTTCGATGCAAAGCCCAGGTTTGTAATCAACAACTAGAAATCAAACGACTTTCTACACAAGTTTATAGATTTCCGAGCATTCATTTAGTCTAATTTTAAAGTGAGTGAAGCTTTTTGTCTCTTAACGCAAACACCAAATAGTACCAAAAATTTTAAATGAATCTAATCATCATTGTCTTACATTATCATAGTCTTATAAGAATGATGATGAGCTCGATGGCGCAGTGGTTAACGCGCCCGGTCTCCGAGTGTTGGGGTAAAGCAAATTTCGCATAGGCCGGTCATCGGATGGGTGACCAAAAATTTTTCATCTCTAGCTCCTCCGTGCGTAAATTCGTTGGTCCCGCAGGCTTATTACCGTTCTATAGCAACTGGTTGCTAATTGTACAATAGCAACGCGATTACTACCAGTTGCGATTGTTAAACTGGTATTATGGATGTGAATCGCAAACTGATTGCTCGCTTGGTGCATTCGCGACTAAAATGTATGGCAACTAGCGCCACTCGCGATAGAACGGCAACCAATCGTAAACGCAAACGTCAAAAAATTTATCCAACAAGATTTTAATTCTAATGTAGAAGGATTTTGTTTGCTCGTCGCAAGTCGCACGCAGCGCAACAAGAAACGTATTTCACGTGTGTCTAAGTGGTCTCAAATAAGAAACTTAAGTGTTTCGCGTTTTTTGTTTACTCAAAAGTCCACGACATAAACTTTGGAACATTTGCCTAGATAACCTATAGTGCGATCTGAATTCAAAGTCAGAAATCTCAAATGCGCTGCTGATAGCATTATTTCTGATTCTCCTCCGAATACTAGTAGTGCTCCTCCTTCTACGATTTGCTTCTTCATTGAAATAATCCAACAACATGAGAGCTCGCGCCATCGCAGTTAAGAACACACTACTACAAGTAAAACATGACTGAATATCAATAACGAATCACTGAATAATAATCTTATAACGTTTTTAAAGTAATATCAATAGTCACTTACAATTAATGAGACGAAATAACAGTTTAATTTGACAAAGCAACTAATAAGAAACACCAAACAATTACTATAGCACTAGTTGTTAAATCCAAGTCGCTATCGCTCTCACGTCGCTGTCAAATTTCGTTCCGTAATACGAATAAACAATCGGTCGCTTTGTTTCAAAGTGTTTGTCATGCAGTTTTAGTTAATTGATTGTTCGCTAGAGGCGCTGTTGGCGCTTGATCGCAGTTGTACGTTCCGTAATACGAATTTGCGTTTTGACAGCAATAATCGTACAATTTCGCGATAACGACTGATCGCAAAAGATCGGTAATAAGCCTGCCGGTTGCAAAAGCAGTCGTTAACAACCACCAATCCGCACTGGGCCCGCGTGGTGGTTTACGGCCCGTTCTCCTTATCCATCCATAGGGAAGGCTCGTGCCCCAACAGTGGGGATATAGAATGATCTGATGATGATGATAATGAATCTTAGACAATATTTATACCATTATGTTCGGATAGCCGCCTTTGTGGTCTAGTGGTTAAGACCACCGGTTTAGACCCAGAGGTCCCGGGTTCAATTCCCAGCGGGGGGTACATCTTTGTGTACTCGGTTTGGTTGGTGGTAGGGCTTGTTTGTTCGCCTGGCTAGCTACCACCATCTTATCTAAATATGACGCCATAACAACAATGTTTGTAGCATTGTTGTGTTCCGGCAGCTAGAGATAAGATAGCCAGTGCCTCAGTTGAGGATCCCGGGTGAAGTGCGCTTCCACCAAATGGCGTTATCATCACTTAACATCAGGTGAGATCAAGGCACACGTACACGTAATTAGGCTTACACGTAAATATATAAAATTAAAAAAAAATTGCGATAAGATTGAACCAATGCTTCAATGTGCAAAGTGCGCTTCCATCATCGACCATTATCATCATCGATATAGGTGGTCTACCTTCAGGTGAAATAACGAACAATCACTTCCCTGTTGTTGCGCATAAAATATATTAAAACAACAATAACAATCATTAACACACATTAATTCAATTCTAGCAATGTACAGTCAGCCACAAAATTCGCTGACGGATAAGCACTTAAACAAGAAATATATAAATAAACAAAACACTATTTTTACAATTTACAATAACATTTTTATAAGTTATTTATTTACAAACAAAGACTAAAACAAGATTATAATAAAACTACTTAAAATTAAACTTACAAAAAACTATAAACTAAAACTACTGTTTTTTTTTATAAGTTAGCAATGTACAACATTAATCTATTTACTGAAACATGTAAAACGCAAATAAATGATTTGATTTGCGCACCGTATTCACAAAAAAAATGGGTTGTATTTAATCGATCACCAAAGTAACCTAACGTAACCTACAAAAATACTAAGTTAGCACCTAAAAATACAAAGTTAGCACCTAAACTACATTTAGATGAACTTACCATTTTAGGTGCTAGCCTACTATTTATTTGTGGATCAATTTATTATTCCTCAATAAAAATTGTTAACTTAACTTATTTAGTAACTGGTAAATTATAAATCCGCATGACATGGTACAAAAGCAATCAGATACTTCCGACATTGATCGCCCAAACCTGTTGGTATAATTCAATCGGAAGTGAAATATTCCCCACAAAACAAAGCGGTAACCCTCTCCGTTCGGTGTTCGGTTGAATCATAAATTCAGAGCGTAATTCCAAACCACTACTTGCTATCTCTTCATGTTTATTTTTTCTTCTATTAACCTAAGATTAAACTCGTTTTAATTGGAAAATGATTGTGATTTCTTTTGTATACAATAGATACAAATGGATGCGTGGATCCAAAAACTATTTGTCCTTTACTAACTGTAGGTAATTGTAATTTTATCTTGTAATTATTTATCCCATGCTGGTCAAGAATGTATCAGCTACCAAACTTTCTGTGCATGTCGTAAGAGCCGCCTAAGGGGTCCAAGTACGGGTTCCACGTAATTAAGCTTTTATACCTTCAATTTTGTAAATGTTTTTTGTTATTATCTATACTAATATTATAAAGAGGAAACCTTTGTATTTTTGTATGTACGTATGTATGTTTGCAACGAATAAACTCAAAAACTACTGGACCTTTTAAAAAATTATTTCACCATTAAAATGCTACATTAGCTAATAGTTTTTTTTAAATGTCTACACGTGCAAAGCAGGGACGGGCCACTATATGTAAGTTAGCTTGAATTATCAAATCTAACATAAATATCATAATATTTTGAATATAGAGAAAATTCTAACACATAAATCCTATATCAAAATGTATTATATTTTGACAGCGCAAAAGGTATGGCTTACACATACAGTAATGCTATAATCTTATAAAGCATACGAAATTGACTTGAAAAGGTTTCTTGGTACAGTCAACATCAAAATGCAGGAATATATGGAATACGTGGAAAAAAATACCTGCGCATTTACAGTAAGAGAAAATAGTTATATTTATGAAATGTATACATCTGAAGCAAGTAGGTTTCAGATATATACATTTCATAAATATAACCTTAATATATAATTTATCTTCTAATATATAAAATTCTCGTGTCACTGTGTTACTGGCAATACTCCTCCGAAACGGCTTGACCGATTTTGATAAAATTTTATATGTATATTCGGTAGGTCTGAGAATAGGTTTATAACTATTTGTTATACCCCTAAGTAATAAAGGTAGTCCACCCCAATTTTTTGTTTAATTTTCCAATACAAAATATTTTTAACTGTGAAACATACGATTTGTTTGTTTTGTTGTCATAGAAACGATTAGTTTGTATTGTTGACATAGAAACTGCCAAAGCGATACGAAGTCCGCCGGGTCAGCCAGTAATATATAATATATCATAAGTATACACCTACTTCTTTCAGATGTAAGTATACATTTCACAAATATAGTTTTATTTTAAATAATCAAAACAATGTCGTTAAAAACATGCTTCTCGTCTATTTTTGCATAGTCAAATCAAACAAAGCGAATAAATTGATTTAATTTGATTTGATTTCACAGTTTGACAGTGTTATTCAATAAATACACTGTTTTTTTATTGCTCAAATTTATTTGAGGCGATATAATAATGTCAACTTCGATGCTGTTTGTACATTCATGTACAAAAATAGCTGACCTCTTTATTACCACATAACATATTAGATAAATAGCTTTACTAGAAGCTAACAAGCGCCTGTTACATTATAGAGTTGGTTTGACAAAGTAATTAAGTGTTCAGCGACTCTTTCCTTTGACTGTACCATGTTTTAATAGTTTTACTAGAAGTTTAAAAGCGCTTTACGTTTTCTAGTGGCTTTGTCGGAGCACGAAAGAAAGCATATACAAGTTCCGGCACATCGGACTTCTTAGCCGCAATTCACTCTTTTTTTTAAGTATCTTACGGGTAAGAATTTGGCCTTCATCTCATCTGATGTTAAGTGATGATAAGGGCGAAGGTGGTAGAGCACTTCATCCGGGATCCTCAACTACTGAGGCACTGGCTATATTATCTCTAGCTGCCGGAACACAACAATGCTACAAACATTGATGTTATAGCGACATATTTTGTTAAGATGGTGGTAGCTAGCCATGCGGACAAACAAGCCGAGTACACAAACATGTACTGAATCGAACCCGGGACCTCTGGGTCTAATCCGGTGGTCATAACCACTAGACCACAGAGGCGGTGTTCACATTATCTTTATTCTCTTTTTAAATTATTTTATTTTATTTATAGAATTCTAATTCTTATGTATTGTTTTAATGACAAAAATATAAAAAAAATATTTTATTTATGAAAAACAAAACAATCTTTACAATAATTACCTACATAAAAATTTACAAAATTTCAAGACAAAAAGTACCTACTTAGATACTTACTGAAAAGTTATTGTTATTTGATAATCATTTGATTTAAATTCGATTTAAAAAATCTTTAACCACTTTTGTCGTCTTTTGTTGTTGGTACACCAAGAAACCTTTTTAAGCCAATTTTTGAATAAACATTTCCCATGCTTTGTTACGACAAATCAGAGCGGCGGCGGGTAGAGGCAACACTTGCTTCATTTATGCGATTTCTTTTTGTTCGTCTCCCCTGCCTTGTTATCTGCTAAGCCATATTTTTCCCGCTTTTTACACCGAACAAAACGCTGAGTAACAAATGCTTAGCTTAATTGCAAATTTTCTTTGATTTCGAAAATGAATACCTGCTGTTTTCTTTTTAAGTAAATTACGATAAAGGTTGTGTTGTTGAATTGTTGATGAAAAATAAAAGTATTATGTAATCATTATTAAACATTAAAACAATTGATATCTAGCTAAAAGCAGCCTCCTGAGTTCTTGCCAGCTCTTCTTGGTCGAAGGCTCTCCCAAAATCCGAACTGGTGGTAGATTCGGTAAACTATTTTTTTTTTTTGCATTATGAGAAACGTACAGCACGTAATAGTTCAAATTACAGTACACAAAATATAATAAAAAGGCCAATTAAGTTTCTTCCAAAAATTTTACATAAGTACTGAGTTTACACAACTGTTAAGAAAAAATATACACTACACTACAATACAATTTTAAAAAACTTTGACAATAAAATTTATGTTATATAATATGCAGTTAACCAAATAAAAAAAATAAAAAATAATAATGACAAAAGAAATTAACAAAAAATATTTTCATTATGTATTAAAAACTTTATTGAGTTTTTATAACTCAACAATGACGTATTAAAAATATCCAAATCTACATAATTTTTGTTGTAGCAATCACACGAGCGGACTAAGAATCTACTTTTTGAATATTGGGTCCTACACAGTGGCGGTGAGAACAAATTCTTGCCTCTTGATCTGACATTTGGACATCTAAAGTTTATTCTATGCAAAACAAAATCTTTCCTCCAAAATTTATACTTTAGTACTTTTGAATTCGCTCGACGGTGTCGATAATATCGACACCCCATAGTGTGGGTTCCACACCGTCGATGCATACTCGAGCAACGGGCGAACCAAAGATAAATTATAATTTATCATTATTTGTATTTTTTTAACATTATTGTTTTAACGTCAATAAGTACCTGTAAAGGTCTATATTGAATAAACGATTTGACGTTGTCTTTGACTTTGAATATCTATCATTGGTAAGTTGTGACCAATAAAAAAAATTTTTTTCAGCATTTTTTCCCCGTTTTTTGTAGCAAGCCAATGCGCTTTCCTCCATGAATAATGTACAAAATGCACACATATTTTCGGCGCATATACGGCGCTTCGGCCGAACGAGTTGCCCAATAGTCTGTATTCGTATCGGCCAAATCACTATTCGTCGCATCTCTAGTTTTTTCTAAAGCCCAACAGTAGAGTATTTCCACAACAAAGACGACCATCACTAAATCACCAAGCTCTTATCTTTTTTTCGGATCGAAAACTGACTCTTACCGCTTACAACTTAAGGTACAATTCGCCTCTTTCAAACTTCACAGGCGAAAACACGAGTTAATAAATTAAAATTCAAACCAGTGACTGGAAACCTATTACTATTAGGCAGAGATAACGCACAGACTTATCTTAATCCATGGAAGCCAGTATTATCCAAATTCGCGTTCAAACGAATCCAGAGTAAGAAGACATCTGATTACCCTACGAACTGTTTGCTACAACAGCTCGTATTCCACTGGTGGTAACGTAATTCTTCCAGAAAAGAGAGACCTTTTCTCCCATATAGTATTTAAGGTGTTGCGTGTCTAGTGATAGTGGTCACGCTTGATCTAAGTCAAAATTTAAGATTTCTAAGCACGTTCGGGGAAACAGATTTCCCCTGGTGTAAATCTAAATTATTCCCATGGTTTTAGATGAATTATGGATTGGCGGCTACTATAGGATTCTTAGTTATATCCCTTTATTAAATAATCGGGTCTATGACGGGCAAATTGGGGGCCTATTTTTAAATTGTACTTAGTACTAATAGTATATTTATTTATAGAAACCAACAGCTTATTACAATGTATATTTATTCTACTGACAATTACAATAAGTAAAACCAATTACAGGTTTCTGCATTTACAATATTATAGTACCTTCTCGATGCTTTGGACAGATTGCAGCGTCGCGCTGTACGCATTATCGGCAACGCAGAAGTCACAAATACTCTCGAAACTCTGCAATTGCGTAGAGATATTGCGTCACTCAGCGTGTTTTACCGTTTATACCATGGCGAGTGCTCTGAAGAACTCTTTGACCTCATCCCTCCTTCTCCCTTCCTCCATAGGAGTACGCGTGCTGCTCTCCGGAGTCACCGCTTCACTGTCTCAAATATTCCATCACGCACTAAGAAATTTGGTGACTCATTTTTTTGTCGCACTTCCAAAACATGGAATAGTTTGCCTGCACACGTTTTCCCTCCTTCCTATGATATGGGGTCCTTCAAACGAGGCGTGAAGAGGCACCTTGTGGGCCGGCAGAGTGAGGGTAACTGATGCTGCGTTATTTTCACGCTGCACCAGTTGTCATCGCATCTGGATTCCATATTCACTTAACATCAGGTGAAATGGAGTCATTTGCCGTGCTATGTATAAAGAAAAAAAAAAAAAATTATTTTTATCTTTTTTTGAAGATCACAAAATCTTTATATACAGTGTGTAACAAAAGCTCTGTCAGATCCGTAAAAGTTTTTGTAATGAAATTGCTCAAATTACCCCAAAATTATGCAAATTTTATAAATGTGACCACACTTTCCATAAATGACAGCGCCGCCAAAGGTCCTACCTACCGAAGTGCCGACAAAAGTATTGCCATGTAAGTTTTGTCATTAAAAAAAACATCTCTTATTACTTTAAATAAATTACGTAAATAAAACTGAATCTCGATAACTAATAACACCTTTACGAAATTGAACTCCTTCTAAACGGCTGGACCGATTTGGATGAAATTTTTTGTGTGTCTTGTAACGTTGCACGTACATATTTATAAAAAAAAAAAGAAAAAAAACAAAAATGAAATAAAATAAAACAGATTCAAATGTTTAACTATTTACATTTTTTAATAATAATAAAAAGAAAACAAATTATAACTTTAATATTTATTACATATTAAGAATAAAACAAAGAATCTATTTACAACCTTAAACTAAATAATAATAAAATTGCTTATGTTAACATTAGAACTATGGTACTAAAACTACGCATTTACTTAAATATTAATAACTTACACAATAATTACTTCATAAAAAAAAATACATAAAAGTAACCAAATTAAATAAATTGAATATAAAGTGTCATCTGTGATGTGTGACTACTTGTACCTTAAATGGTTCTTTTGTTTCGCTATCGCGACCGGCCGGGCGGCGTTGGTCTCGAAGCGACATTCTGAGGTCCGCTGCGCGAGACATCACACTAAAGTGGCTTAGAGAGAGAACGTTCTACGTAATAGACTTTATATCGTCTCGTTTCCAATTCATATAATAATTAAATATCTTCAGTATCGTAATAAACTGTTTCTAAAAGTGTTATCAACCCCAATTGGGTAAGTGTTGAACAGATTATTTGTGTTAGCTTACAACAGTAGTAGTAAACTAGTGACCTATTTGATATTATTTCTATTACAAGCATGTTAATTACAAGACGCTCCTTATTTTCTGGTAGTTAATGTTAATCATTGTTTAGAAACATTCACTATAATAATGATTTCAGTCAGCCGTTGCGGCTCATAAAATGTTGTATTGATAATTATATTTTTTCTACCCTCAACAAAATAAAATTAATAAAGTTACGAAATAACTTTCAGTATTTTGTTGCATTTATCATATTGATTAATTAGTTGACTAGTGGGCAAAATTTCGTATTAATAAGTGTAAATTCCTATCTGTCTTTATTTTTATTCGAGCCACTACACCACTATTATCGGTCACTCCTTGTAGCCTTCTGCTTATCATGACCGGATAGCTTGATGCGGTGGACGTTGCCTAATGCACACGATGGTGGATTCCAGGGTTTTACGGCTGGAGTTTTGTCGCCTGGACTGCTGCGGCTGCTGTACGCCCCGATTGGGCACGCGCGTACCTACCAATCTACTCGTGGCTCACTAACATCCGTCGCCGACCAAGCTGGATTCCCGAGCACCGCAGACACAGGGAAGTGCCGGACAGCTAAGCACAAATTAAGGGGCTTCACCCCACGACCCTAATAAATATTTTTGTTCACTGTCTGCCTTTGTTTCATTTAAACGGCTGACCCGTGACAGTCTTCAAGTGGATTTGAGAATGGTTAAGATTTACAATTGGACCCGGTAGGGGCGCTGCTATGGGGGTCCATAATGGGATACGGGTGTTCTTAAGCGGACGAATGATTTGTTTGTTTTGTTGTCATGGAAACTGTCAAAGCGGTATGAAGTCCACCGGTCAGCTAGTAGAGAAATAAACGCCATAGACGGATCACTAACCAACTTCTTACAGACTATTTGTGTAACAGAAATAAAATCTTACAAAAATGAGCGCCTTGCCTCTCGGCCACCGAGCCGTTTATTTATTTAATTATTTATTTTTACTTTAATTAAAACGGTGTTTAAAAAAAACCAATTGCATTAATTAAAGATTACACATTCTACAATCTAACATTATAATAACAATTATTAAATACAATTAAAATAAGGATAACTTAGCAATCTATATTTATAAAAATTCATTGCTGTTTGTTTGAGTCGCTAAAATTCGAGAATGGCTGGACCGATTTGGCTAATTTAAATTTTGAAATATTTGTGGAAGTTCAGGGAAGGTTTAAACAGTGAGAAACATAAATAATAAGCAACGGAAAATACTAAAAACGACAATTTAATTTTCCAATACAAAATGTACCCAGCTGTGAAAAATTTGCTGTCTTTTGTCTTTTTAAAAATAAAAAATTGTCACTTGATTGTCAAATATTTACAGGAAAATTCGTCTGTTTCATAGCTGTAGTATGAGGTCTGATCTCTTTGGTCCGTTTTGTTGGAATACAAAACACTTCTATTTTAGAAATAAAAAAAGTGTAAAAAGTGTCAGTTGGTTGTATGCAGATAAAAATTTTGTATTAAGTTTTGACCATATCACAAATATATGTAGATGATACGAAGTTCACCAAGTCATCTAGTAATAAAATAATGATCAATTACATAAATATTCGCATAAAATAAACAGTAATAGACAAAAGTTACAAAAAACTTACACACACATTCACCGTTAATGGTATAAAACCTTTAAAAAAAGTAATCAAACGCGGCCATTTTGTTGCACTTTTGTTCTGGATCCTTATAACTAGTATTATTATTGATCGAATGGGAATATTGGACATAAAGCATCCCGTACACCGGCACCGTATGGATGGCAAGCCAAGCTGCCATTGTAGGCCCTTAAATTACGGGTCTAACACAACATTAATAACGACCCGTTAGCAATATGGAGAGGATCCGAGGGTAGTAAGTACAGACAACGACAGAAGTCGATGATCAAAACCTACTATTATGTATGCAACAATTTGTTATGTGCTTATTTAGTGTTTATTTGATATTATATCCTAGCATATAAGCTTGTTGGCTATTTATATAGCTGTAAGTTTGTATTGTCTTTTTATACAAATAAATAAATAAATAAATATATAATCAAATTGTTATTTAATTCAATTGATTTTAATTGTAATTGTATTGAATTGATTTTATTTTAATTTAGTTTGAATTGGAACTCTCTCCGTAAAAAAAACACCACATAGCCGAGATATTGAGGTTGTTTGGTACCTAGTAAAATTGCAAAGGGATAACCCTAGGTCCAGCTGACGCATTATTCTCGGTCGTCGATCTCATAGTCCAACATAAACAGAAGTCAAAACATGACATGGTTGAACAAAAAATATTAACAAAAAAAATTGTTTTTGCAGGGAAAAGTAAATCTACGTTAATATGATTTTGCGTATTATCACGGTGTTTTGTATAAGTACTTGGGTTATTATACACCTATTAGTTGTTCCTTGCCGGTTCTTCTAAGCTTAAGGTCTCCCGCCCAGAGTAGCGATGGCATAATGACGTTCATAACAGCTATTTGTAGCCTAACCTAACACCCTGTAGAAATAAAAAAAAAACACGAGGCCACCCCCCCTAGGCAAGTTGCATTACGCTAATATAATAGAAATGAAATAGAATGATTATTGTATGGCCATAACCATCATTTATACGTATCGTTGACTTATGTCAATCTCATACAATAATGATTCTATGTAATTTCTATTCTATCAGCTATATGCCACTTGTCTAGGGGGGTTGGGCACTAACCACATAATGGCCGATATAAAAGAGGGGCCTCACTACGTCTCAGCTATTCGGACCGGTCTTGCCCGGTCCAGGCACTTGGAACACCTTACCCGGGTCATTAGACGCCGGGCCGGGCGTCCGGTCAGGATATTGCAACGGACTGACACGGCTGATTCAAGGAAATGGATCTGTAGGGCGTCTGCGACGGACCGGGGTCGGAAGATGGCGGAGTTTGTTCGTGTTTTTAAATAGATTTTTTAGATGGTCATTAACAAGCAAGCGTGGCGATTATGGCAAATTCCCCTCAAAATTATTGATCCTTGAGGGAGGCCTTTGTCCAGCAGTGGACGTCTTATTGGCTGATGATGATGATGATGGTCATTAACATTACGATCTTATTTTATGTTACCGTTGGTGGGGTACGAACCTTCCCTATGGATAAGAAGAACGGACCATTTAAACCACCTTTGTGGTTTAGTGGTTAAGACCACCGGCTTAGTCCCAGAGGTCCGAATCCGAATCCTAGGGAGGGTACATGTTTGTGTACTCGGTTTGGTTGGCGGTAGGGCTTGTTTGTCCGCCTGGCTAGTGGCTGCCTACCACCACCTTATCTAAATATTTGACCATATCATCAGTGTTTGTAGCTGTGAAGCACAGTGCCCTCATCTTATTGTTCTTATTGTCTGGAAGAGATCGCTTTGAGCGATAAGACCGCCTTTGCCCACCCTATTATAAAAATTTAGTTGTTTGTCTTTACTTATCTGTGTGTGTGTGTGTGCAATAAAGAGTTTTATCTATCTTTATCTATCTCATCTGATGTTATGTGATATAAGGCCAATGGTGGAAGCGCACTTCACCCAGGATACCGTACCATCCCTAAAAATCGAACAACGGTCCTCTAGTTTGAGCTCGCTGATCGTAACCACTAGACCACGGAGGCGGTTAAATTTTTTAATTTTTTTTAATGGAACTAGTAAAACAAACATATTATTTATAAAGATACATTTTGTACTGACGACGAAGTTGGATGCAACGCGAGGCAGATACGAGGCGAAAATTAATTTAAATGTGTGACTTTCATGTCACAAGGGTAGCAGACCCACATTTTAATAAAGCGAACTTCTCTTTAGCCACTTAATTTAACTTGTTATTTTATGAACAATAATTTTCATCGAACGTTCGCAAGCCGAAGTTTTGTATTTGCCTTTGGAAGTAAACACGTGGAAGAAAGGAGCGGATCAAAGATTCCTTGGGATCAATTAGTTCGAAAACAAATGGAGTACAAAGAACTTTTACTCGCAGTCGAAATTGCGTTACATCGACGACGACGGTGCGCGCCTTTGTGTACTAATAAAATAAAAATACATACTTAATGTAGAGTTTGCATTGATGTTTTATAATTAAAATACTTTACTTGAAGCGTTGAGCTCGATGGCGCAGTGGTTAACGCGCCCGGTCTGCGAGTGCCTAGGTTAAGCAACTTTCACAAAGGCCGGTCATCGGATGGGTAGCAAAAAAATTTATCAACTCGAGCTTCTCCATGTTTCGGCACGTAAAACCGTTGGTCACAGTTGCATTAGCAGTCGTTAATAACCACCAATCCGCACTGGGCCCGCGTGGTGGTGACATAAATGACTACTGACGTGAATCCATTCCTAGCACAAGCGTATTGTAGCTTTCTGGATTTGAAAAAACACATAGTGTTGAATAAAATCCACGAGTGGGGTTCGAACCCGCACCCCATGACATGCCGGGTCAGGTGCATTACCAACTAGGCTCAATCCAACTCGCCTAAATAAATCAACACCATCTACATGGATCCATTCAAAATTTGCGTAAAATTATACATATACAACGTGTAACAGAAAGATGAAGTCAAAATTAAAAAATCTAAAGTGTATCCGATCTTGTATGCAGAGTTACTAAGGCATAATTATTAACTTTAACTTGCTATGACTAGATTTAACATTTTTCTGTCAGTGAAGAGCAATCTAGGTTACCATTCTACATTAAATAGGATCCAAAGACAATATAACATCCTGTCGCGGCCAAATAATTTAGAATTATTATAAAATGTTCAAAATGATTTTTAAAGCAAATTTTGTTGCGAACAAATTACAAAAACACAAATGTTGAAAAAATTTCCACGAGCAGGATTTGAACCTGCACCCTTCTGACATTCCGGGTCAGGTGCTCTTCCAATTGAGCTATCGTGGTTCTAACCAGCCCGCCGAAATTATTCAACACTTTTTACTTTGTAAGCCAAAGGCGCCCATTCAATGTCAACAACTACCGTCATTAACATCCGATCATAATATTTTAACAAATATTAAAGATCAGTTAAGAAATAAGCAAGCTATTTTATAAAATGTTAAAAATGATTTTAAAAGCAAATTTTGTTGCGAACAAATTACAAAAACACAAATGTTGAAAAAATTTCCACGAGCAGGATTTGAACCTGCACCCTTCTGACATTCCGGGTCAGGTGCTCTTCCAATTGAGCTATCGTGGTTCTAACCAGCCCGCCGAAATTATTCAACACTTTTTACTTTGTAAGCCAAAGGCGCCCATTCAATGTCAACAACTACCGTCATTAACATCCGATCATAATATTTTTACAAATATTAAAGATCAGTTAAGAAATAAGCAAGCTATTTTATAAAATGTTCAAAATGATTTTTAAAGCAAATTTTGTTGCGAACAAATTACAAAAACACAAATGTTGAATAAATTTCCACGAGCAGGATTTGAACCTGCACCCTTCTGACATTCCGGGTCAGGTGCTCTTCCAATTGAGCTATCGTGGTTCTAACCAGCCCGCCGAAATTATTCAACACTTTTTACTTTGTAAGCCAAAGGCGCCCATACAAAGTAAAAAGTGTTGAAAAATAAATAAATAAATAAATTAATTAATAAATTAATTAATAAATAAATAAATAAATAAATAAATATATAAATAAATATGAATTTTTTTATTAAACAGTTCTATTGTTCTATTCACATCAAAATAAACAAGTCACAGCCCTAGTGGTTTAGTAAACTCTGTGTACTTTACATTTATGATCACTGCTGCTTGCTTGCGCACCTGACGCGTATGACTTCACAAATATAAATATTTAATTTAAAATTGCATGACAAACTACAGTTAATAGTTGTGTCTCAGTAACAACACATACAAGATCTAGATCGGATACACTTTGGATCTTTTCATTTTGACCACACCTTTCTGTTACACGTTGTATAATCATAATCATAGCTTTCTGAATGTCAACAGAACTGATATTTTTGTTGAAGGTAAACGTCTCTGTGGTCTAGTGGTTAAGATTTTTGTCATAGACCCAAATCTGGGTTCGATTCCAGTGGGGTAGTCCGCGTGGCTAGTTACCTTGATATATTTCTAGTATATGTAAAAAGATTAAGCGTTGAAAAATTCTACGCGATCGGGATTCGTAGTTGTCGACATTGAATGGTGCCCACCTTTGGCTTACAGAGTAAGAGTAGATAGTGTCGATTAATTTCGGCGGGCTGGTTAGAGACACGATAGCATAGATGGTAGTGCATCTGACCCGGCATGTCGTGGGGTGCGGGTTCGAATCCCACTTGTAGTTTTTTTTTCTAACACTGCCTTTTTTCAAATTTATGTGCAGCGGAGTTGTCCCCCGTGTTAACGCGCCTTTACCGTCTCTCGCTCTCTTCTGGTTGTGTGCTGGAATCTTGGAGAGAAGCTAATGTGCAACCGGTCCCCAAAAAAGGAGATCGGTCAGACCCATCTAATTACCGCCCCATAGCCGTTACTTCATTTTGTGCAAAATCATGGAACGTATTTTAAACAAACAATTAGTGCACTACCTGGAAGAACACTCCATAATTCATGATCGCCAATATGGGTTTCGGCCGAAACGATCAACGGGTGATCTTCTAGCGTACGTTGCACATCTCTGAGGTGAGGCTATTGACAAGCGTGGTGAGTCGATGGCTGTTAGCCTTGACATAGCCAAGGCTTTTGATCGGGTCTGGCACAAAGCTCTTTTCTCCAACCTCCCGGCATACGGTCTGCCTGTTCAGTTCTGCAACTGGGTCGCTGGCTTCCTACATGAGCGGAGAATCCGTGTCCTGTCTGATGGATGCGCTTCGCGGTTCATGTCAGTGAACGCTGGTGTCCCTCAAGGTTCCGTTCTGTCCCCCACGCTGTTCCTTCTGCATATCAATGATATGCTTCCACTTGGAAATATTCATTGCTATGCAGATGATAGCACAGTGCATGGGGAATATAACGGTCACCCAGCGGCCGGGCGGGTCGAAACCGAAGTTAACCGAGTGAATCTTGTCATTGAGCTCAATCGGGTATTGGACCTCATGTCTAAATGGGGCTCCAATAATCTTGTTGAGTTCAATGCCAAGAAAACACAGGTGTGTGCGTTCACGGCAAAAAAAGTCACCATTCTTTCCCCTTCCAACTCTTCAGGGTACATCTCTAAGCCTGCAGAGCAGTATCAACATGCTCGGTATGACGATTCGCTGCGATCTAAACCAAAGGGACTACATCGAAGCCGTGATCAAAACAGCCTCACGAAAACTCAGTATTCAGAACAGGGTGCGGCGATTCTTTACGCCTGACCAGTTGTGCCTTTTGTACAAGACACAGGTGCGGTCTTGCGTGGAGTATTGCTCGCACATCTGGGACGGTTCCGCAAAGTACCTTCTCGATGCTTTGGACAGATTGCAGCGTCGCGCTGTCCGCATTATCGGCAACGCAGAAGTCACAAATACTCTCGAAACTCTGCAATTGCGTAGAGATATTGCGTCACTCAGCGTGTTTTACCGCTTACACCATGGCGAGTGCTCTGAAGAACTCTTTGACCTCATCCCACCTTCTCCCTTCCACCATAGGAGTACACGTGCTGCTCTCCGGAGTCACCGCTTCACTGTCTCAAATATTCCATCGCGCACTAGAAAATTTGGTGACTCATTTTTTTGTCGCACTTCCAAAACATGGAATAGTTTGCCTGCACACGTTTTCCCTCCTTCCTATGATATGGGGTCCTTCAAACGAGGCGGAAAGAGGCACCTTGTGGGCCGGCAGACTGAGGGTAACTGATGCTGCGTTGTTTTCACGCTGCACCAGTTGTCGTCGCATCTGGATTCCATATTCACTTAACATCAGGTGAAATGGAAACATTTGCCGTGCTACGTACAAAAAAAATATTGTAATTTGTTCACAACTAAATTTGCGTAAAATTATATATAACCATAATTATTCTAGTATGCTTAAATGGCAATACACCTCCAATTTTAGAGTGTATAGTTCTCTCCATCCGAAGAGATCGCTTTGAAGCGATAAGACCGTCAAATTGTGACTATTTTAATTATACTATGTTCAATGTTGATGTTATAGAGTTGCTATGAAAGTATTACATATCTTATCTTTCTACAATGATAGTGCATTGTTGTATGTTTGAATAGTTCCTGCGTAGTTACCTAAGCATTTCAATTGCAGTGAGCTTCAATCTTCGTTTATTATATTACCACTCACCATCTAAGTGATATAAATGCAAACTTATGGAGCCCACAAAAAGATAGAGAAAGACTCTTTTAAAAATTCCCATCCACTTGCGCGAGATATTAAAAACTTGGTGCCAATCTCGTTTGAACGCTGACATTATAACAGTCAAAAAACAACTATGCCTCCAACCGGAAACGACCCCATCTCGCAGCAATTTGCGGCAGGAAATGACGACAAGGTATTCAGCAAAGTGCAGAACGGAATTAATTTGGCCTAAAATGGCAGCAGAATTGCTTGGACTAGGTAAAAGGTAAAAGAAAACCATCTTTGGTACATTCTCAATTATCTTTACTTTCAGCTACATTGTATTTTAACCGCCTCTGTGGTCTAGTGGTTAAGACCACCGGTTTAGACCCAGAGGTCCCGGGTTCGATTCCCAGCGGGGGGTACATGTTTGTGTACTCGGTTTTGTTGGTGGTAGGGCTTGTTTACCACCGTCTTATCTAAATATGTCGCCATAACATTAGTGTTTGTAGCATTGTTGTGTTCCGGCAGCTAGAGATAAGATAGCCAGTGCCTCACTAGTTGAAGATTCCACTTGAAGTGCGCTTTCACTTTCAACCTTATCATCACTTATCATCAGCTGAGATGAAGGCCGAGTGCTTACGCGATGTTATATATAGGAAAGCTATGACGTCACAAGAAGAAAAGCTGACGCCGCACTACCATAGAGCTGTACGGCGTCACTAGAAAGCAAAAAAATTAAATATTCTTTTTAAGGGGGTGCAGCGCGGAATTTGAAAATTTACGTGTTTTTAAGTCACTGGTGCTAGGCGCTGAATAGGTCTTATACATTAAAAGGACTAGTGTAGGTTAGCTTGATCCTTTCACAAGGTCCTGGTTGTCTTGGAATTTGAAATAAATACCCAGAAACTGCATAAACAATACGTAAAATAATGATATCTAAAAACTTATTTCTTCAGAAACTTTGTAAATATAGCACAAATGAAACAATGATCCGACATCAAAATGTTTGTATTGATATTCCGCAGGTCACTGTTGTCTTATTTTTCGATAAAAAAACATGAATATGGAAATATTAAGACTTTTTTTTTTTTACCCAAACGCCTATGATTTTACGAAAGTAAACATTGCTCTAATTAAATCACCAGCCTACTCTGTACAGATATTAGTGTGCGTGCGTATTCGTAGTCGTGCGCCGTTGTCACACTACTGCCACGCGCCGCTCGCTCGCTATCATAAAGAAACTTGAAACTCGCAGTTTTGCGTCCGCGCTGCACCCCCTTAATTATTCATTTAAAAAGTATAATTCGCGTAAGGTATGTTGAGGATAGGGCACGAGCAATGTGACCACTTTTTCCCGTTATTGATGTTTATTGTCAAATTTGAAAGGCATACCAAAGAGTGATCCAAAGAGGTTGTAACGTTGCTGGTCGGTAACATGGCCCCAACAAAAATAACTCGGTAACTGACAGTTAATGAGTTAGTTAATATAGCCAGTTCTCTGGTGTGGTATTCCGCGTGAAGTACGCTTCCACCTCTTGCCTTATCATCACTTAACATCAAACATCAGGTGAGAAGAGAGTCAAGTGCTTACATAGGTATACGATATATGTAGCTGTGCCCCGCGGTTTCACCCGCGTTAAGCTTCACTCCTATTAGTCATAGCGTGATGTAATATAGCCTATACTTAGCCTTCCTCAATAAACGGACTATTCAACACAAAAATAATTTTTCAATTCGAACCAGTAGTTCCTGAGATTAGCGCGTTCAACCAAACAAACAAACAAACATTAGTGTAGATTTTTTTTTCAATTAGTCGCTTTCTTCTCACGGACACAGCAACAGCTGCGCTCGAACTGTTCCGAGCTGTTCCGAGATTCGTGACCATAAGAAGGTCTATGTGTGCGTTGGTCCAGCGTGGTTAACGCGCCCGGTCTGCGAGTGCTGAGTCATCGGATGGGTGACCAAAAATGTATCATCTCGAGCTCCTCCGTGCTTCGGAAGGATACTGTGGGTATCCTTATATACAGCGTTTTTACGTATATAAAACTAGCTGACTAAAGAAACGTATATAAAACTAACTGACCGGCGGACTTCGTACCGCTTTGACAGTTTCCATGACAACAAAACAAACAAATCATTCGTCCGCTTAAGAACACCCGTATCTCATGATGGACCCCTATAGCAGCGCCACCTACCGGGTCCAATTGTAAATCTAAACCATTCTCAAATCCACTTGAACACACACAGAAAATTTCATCCAAATCGATCAAGCCGTTTGGAAGGAGTTCAATAACATACACACGCACAGAAGATTTGATATACATAAGTCTGCCACATTTAGTATTCGGTATGTTTCGTAAAGCTAACCTTTAAGTAAAGCAACGCATAAAACATGGCAACATATGACTGCGACATATACTTATTTAGTATTTACACCAAAACCGCTGACCGAAACCGTTCACCCTCACAAATCCAAACCAATCGAGCAATACTCATTGAATACTACGGTGACTTAATCGAATCACTGGCTTGGTAATATGTGACTGCTCCTCAGAGGGCTGTTAATCGGATCGTCCTCATTTGAGGACAGCGAAGTAATACAGACCCAATAAAGGCCGGCCTAATGGCGCGGTGTATACGTTCTATCGCTCCTACGCTCTTGTGTTACATTACTAGCGTCAAGTTTCGGCGTGCGATCTTCCGAGTAAGCGGTCGTGTGCGTCCTAATTTGAATTTATTTAAATAATATATTTAATTTGAGTTGGAGCCCCGGATTTCGCCCTAAGCAGCGTCAAGACCGATGCGAAGCTCCCAGCGTCGTAAAGAAAAAACATTTTTTGTTTTGAGGCGCAGCGGGGTTTGATCGCCGGACCTTTGGCGTAAGTAGTCAGCCCTCAACCACTCGACCACGGTCACTAGGCCCAGCGCCGTTGAAATTACCGATTACTATCTACGGGTCTACGCATTGCTACGACACATCTACGGAACTACAAGTGTGCTACGACCTGCTACGGCAACATAACATTGAACTAATAGTGTTATTTACGCCTGCTGCCTACAAATACATACGTAAACAAACGGATCGGCCTGAGAGATGCCGCCGCCGCCGCCACTTACTTACAAGACGACATGCAACGCATGTAGAGGAGAGATACGGTCTCTTTATTATTTTGAGTGCAAGAAATGTAATGCACTTTACGACATAAAATGTCTAATGATTAATGAAAAGGCATTTGACTCCTTTACACAGGAAGATAAAGAAGAGTGGATCTGTCCAGAATGCTGTAGTGCTAAACCAAAATGTGGAAACGTTAATACACCATTGCGTGGGGGAAGCGTCAATACAACTTACACTTCTAGTGATAATATCACCAGGTGGGAACACAGCAATGCTTCGACTACGGCAAACCAGTCGGTACAATTTGTGAACATAAATCCAAGGAAGGCGAACACATGCAATCCCTTACAGGATGACAGAACTCAAACCGATTTAAATAAGAATGACAGAATCACTTTGTCAAATCTATATATGGAAATTATGGCCATTAAAAGTCAGAACGAAGTAATAATCCCGCTAAAAGAGGAAATACTTAACTTAAAGCAAACTGTTTTACAACTCCAAGATACGATAAGAGAGCTGAAAACTGACTTATCCGGCAAATATCAGCAAAGTAATAGTGCGGAGGTACAAGCCAAAGCTAACCCGGAAAAGAGTCAGAAATCAATTGTCTCCGTGGTGGCTACAGCGAGTGAAGTTTCCATGGCTGGCGAAAACACTCTAAAGGAGACAATTGTGGGGGATCTAGCAGGGACGGGAGATCTAGAGATGAGGACAGTGCGTAACCCATATTTAATATCGTCCACTCCAGCAGCACTAGAGGCACGATCAGTCCGCAGAGGTAGAATAGTAAAGAAATCGCAGCAACCAGACGCACCTGTAGATTCACTTTCCACGACTAGGAACACCCAGCAAAAGACTGATGATCCCAACGACGACAACATAAGAGGAGAGTTGATCGTGGTCTCGAATAAGCAGCCGCCAAAGACTTTGAGAAAACGCCCTATAGTGGTTGGAACTGGAGTAGAAGACGACCAAATAAAAACAGCGATGAGATTTAGATACTTACAGGCTTGGTCGTTTAGACCAGACACTGCCGCTGAAGCAGTTAAAAAGTACCTTTTGAAAATAGCGGACGACGAAAATATTTCAGTGGAAAGACGAGAGATTAAAACTGATAGGCATGCGGCGTTTGTTGTAGGAGTACCAGAGAAATTGTTCGCTGTATTCAATAGTCCCTCAGCGTGGCCACCCGGGGTCAGGGTAACGGAATGGTTTCTTGCGCGCCCACGCTCGCAACGGCGAGCCCAACTTGCAACAGGCGCCACACCAACATTACAGTGATAACAGAACACGTGAAATCTATATTTTGTACCAGAATGTGAGGGGCTTACGAACCAAAACAAAACAATTTCTATCCTTGACAGAGTCTTCAGGAGCCGATCTACTTGCCATTACAGAAACGGGGTGCAACCAATCGATCAGCAATGGCGAGCTAGTTCCAATTGGATATCATATACTACGATGTGATAGGACAGACGGACGAAAGCAAGGTGGCACATTGTTGGTGGCTGCACACCGGTTTGATCTGCGGCAAGTACCTATGGATATTGATATACACAGTTGTGAATTTGAACTTGTTTGTGCTGCCGTTTATCTGGGAAACCGATTTTTATTTGCATGTTGTGTAGTTTATATACCACCACGTACAAATGATAATCAATATATGCTAATGTTTGACTGCTTGGGAAAGTTATTTGTTAAGTATAAAGGAAATGTTATTATATTAGGAGATTTCAATCTGTATTCATGTAATAGTAATATTGTCTGTTATTATGAGTATTTTGTGTCCTATTGCGTGCTGGTCCAGAGTAACTCGGTGCCTAATTGCTGTGGTAGACAATTAGATCTAGTACTCAGCGAGGTGGAGAGGTCTTTAATTAGTGTATCTAAGGCAGATGAGGGAATGCACCCGGTGGATCCCTATCACCCCCCGCTCGCCATCTGTGTGAGACTCTCTGGAGCGGTGACTTCACGGGCCCCTATCTTATCTCGTGAAACTGGCAATAACATTCGGGGTGCTTTTGGTACCCAGCAGTGGAATTTTTACAAAGCCGACATTCAGGATCTCTATTTCCGTATAGAATGTATAGATTGGTCACATCTATATACCATCAGTGATGCGGAGTCAGCTGTTAATTACTTTTACGACAATATCAATGGTGTATTGAATGACTCTGTACCATTAAAGAAGCCCCAGTGTGTACATTCAAGAGATCGTTACCCCGAATGGTATACCATAGATATAATACGTAGTATTAAACTAAAATATATTCTGCACAAGCGTTACAAAATGACAAAGTTAAAAAGTGATTATGATGCATTTTCTCGATGTCGTGCGCAAGTGAAGAAAGAGACTGAACTCGCTCATAACCGATACCGCGACCGAGTGCAGAGCAATTTGGCAAGAGACCCTAAATGTTTCTGGAATTATGTTAGATCTAAGCAGGGAAATAGGTGTAGGTATAGATTAGTTAAGGATGGTCGTGCATTATCAGAACAAGAATGTGCTAATGAGTTTGCACAGTATTTCTACTCTGTATATGATACTGATAGTCCGACCTTAGACCCGGCTCTGGCAGCTGCAAGCGAGCGAGGTGCGCCGACTGCGGCGCGCGTGCACATTGAAAGCCTGACTGACGCAGAGATAATGCGCGCTTTGAAAGCTTTGAAGCCCAAGTACTCCGTAGGACCGGACGGTTTGCCACCATTCATATTCAAAGATTGCCGTGATGTTTTGTTTGCTCCACTTCGGCACATATTTAATACCTGTTTGAGCTCCAAAACCTTTCCAAAAGATTGGAAGCTTACAAGGGTGGTTCCTGTACCAAAGGGCGGAGGTGGCGCGTCCAGTGGTGATTACCGACCCGTAGCTGTCCTATGTACACCTTCAAAGATCTTTGAAAGTGCAATACACCAGTCTTTGTACGTGCAGGTCAGTTCGCAACTGTCGGACGCGCAGCATGGATTCCGGCCTGCTCGGAGTACTACGGGTAATCTTCTGCACATGATGGCGCAATTGGTACCTGCTGTGGATGCTGGTGACCAGGTGGACGTGGCGTATTTTGATTTCAGGAAAGCCTTCGATACGGTTAACAATGATATATTACTCCAGAAGTTGGCACGTATGGGATGTACGCCCCACACACTTTCGTTTTTTGCTGACTACATGAAAGACAGAAGCCAGTATGTCGACTGTGGAGGTTACAAATCGGAGCCATACCTCACGCGTTCGGGTGTCAGTCAGGGCAGTAACCTTGGCCCTCTCGAATTTTTAATCATGATTAATGATTTGCCTGACGTGGTTAATTATTCAACTTGCTTACTGTTCGCTGATGACTTAAAATTACTGCTAAATATTAAGAATGGCTCCGATTGTGGCCGGATGCAGAGTGACATAAATCAGGTAGTTAAATGGAGTAAAGATAACCTCCTGAAATTTAACGTATCGAAGTGCTCTGTTATCTCCTTTAGTCGAGCTCGTATGCCACTACATCACCAGTATACAGTAGACGGTGCTCCCATTCAACGTGTCTCAGAAGTTAAAGACCTTGGCGTTAAATTCAGGAAGGACCTGACATTTAAAGATCATGTTGTCGGTGTATGCAAAAAAGCTTACCGAAGCTTGGGCTTTACTCTACGACAGGCGCATGAATTCACTAACCTAGGGGCATTACGTGCACTGTATGATGCTAATGTCAGGACACACCTGGAGTATAATGCTATGGTGTGGGCTCCGCATGAAGCCAAATATAAAAGTATGTTGGAGAAAATACAAAATAAATTTACACGCTTTCTTTATCTGAAGCTGTACGGGGTATATCCATTTTACCCATTAATGTATCCGACTCTCTTTGTGCTCGGCATGGTAGGGTACAATCAACTAGAAGTTAGGAGAGATCTTGCTCTTGCGACTTACATTTTGAAATTATTGCGTGGCAAGTTGTTGAATGCAGAAATACTTAAGTCAATAGAGTTCTGTGTCCCTGACTTGTACGTAATGCGCCGGCGACGGCCCAGGTTGTTCCGTGTGCCCGCCGCACGAACAGCATTAATGCAGAGGGCGCCACTGACACGCACCCTGCACACACTTAACAGTGTTGCAGAAAGAGTCGATCTTTTTGTTTGCCACATGCCTGAATTTACTAGAGTTACATTATCTGTATTGTGCTATAGGTCATAATTACATAATTACATAATATCATACAATTATTTTTTAATCTCTACATTTACAATAAATTATAATGGTTTGTTTGTGTTATTTAATTTATATATTGAATGTATAAAAGCAGATTGTTTTTGTTACACTGAATGTTTATAAGTATTATAAGTTATTTTCACTGTATTTTATAATTTTCTACTTTACTATCGAATTGGGAACTACTGTAATGATAGTATTAAGTTAAATAAATAAATAAATAAATAAATAAATAAATAAAAAGTTAGCAAGAGTACTACGTCAAAAAATTGTGTATAAATAGTGATAAATAGTGATACTATGGTTCAAAAGATATTTGAGTATCTTGGTCACCAAGATACTCAGACTAACATATACAAATAATATATATATACAAATAATATATATAAATTAACAACTATACTATCTTAATTAATGGTTTAACATTTAGCCAAATATTTCAAGTATTGTTTATTATTAGTGGTAAGGGTACAATTGTACGGTAGATAGAAATTAAAATGGAGTCTCACAACACATGTTATTACGGGAAGAACTCGGATGAAACTCGCTAACTAACTATCTTGCCGATTCTGTCTGTGCTGTCAAACTGTGTCAAACAAATGTCATCCATAGTGCAAATTTTTGTTTTTTTTTATTTTTAACCGATATTTAGGTATACCGATTTAGGCCCCTCCAGAATACCAGCGTTGCAG
Source organism: Eudonia mercurella (assembly GCA_963082485.1). NCBI lineage: Eukaryota > Metazoa > Arthropoda > Insecta > Lepidoptera > Crambidae > Eudonia > Eudonia mercurella. Next base: position 13,672,678 of record OY720043.1, read on the forward strand.
CGGCTTTATATCGCTGTAGCACGTGCTGAGGCTGGGACCTAGTTGACCACACTTTGTCTTGTCTTTGCTTTGTATTGTTATTGTAAGTATCGTGTAATTTTGTAGTGTTCCAATAAATGTATTTTCATTTCACTTCATTTTATTTCATTTCATTTCATTTCATTTCTACACGTAAAGACGACCGGCGACGTGCGACGCAGCGTCAAGCGTGTGTTCGGTAGCCGGCCTCGCAACCGTCGAAACATGACAGCACCTTTCGGCCAATAGTCTCTTACATGAAGGTCGACAGAGGGTCGGTCGGTACTCTCACTACACTAGGTTGCAGTCCAAATAACTCCACTCCACCTGATGTTAAGTGGAAATGGAGTCCAGACGCGAATACAACTGGTGCAATGTGAAAACAACGTAGTATCAATCACCCTCGCCTTGCCGGCCCACAAGGTGCCTTTCACACCTCTTTTGAAGGACCTCATGTCATAAGGAAGGAAAGCGTGCGCTGGTAGACTGTTGCATCTTTTGGAAGTGCGACAAAGAAACGAGTCTTCATTGGCATGGAATACAGTATTGTCAGCTGTAGCACTCGACAAGTAATTAATTACTTTCGTTTTCTAAGACTTGTTGGCAGCTCTCGTTGCGAATGTCATTGTTCGCATGTGGTCATCGCTAGATCATTCGCCAGGCGTCATGTTAGTAGAACAATGTTTAATTGGTAAGGTGGCATGCCGCTTCATTTGTAATCCTTACTATGAGGAACTGCCTATCTTATACCCCGATTTTCAGAATTCTGAATAAATAAAATTTTGAATCTTTAATTACATAGATCAGAAATTTATTTTCATTTTAAACTTCACTGATTATCCAAGGTAATTTATAGGGTATTCCGGCGACCTACACAATCTTGAAATCTGACGGGAGGTATTTAGGCAGAAGCTAAGATAAAAATCTGTAAGTCATAAATTTCAAGTTCCACGTGGAGAGACAGACAAATATATTTTTGGTTAATTTCCATATGACATTACGAATCTTAAAATAAGATTCGTAATGTTATTTTAACTCCAGCTGTCGGTTAAGTTAGACTTGTGAGTCGTGTGACCACCCGTGACAAAGTGAGCAAAGCGTTATTATTTATTTCGAAATTTCAGATTTGATTTTTAAATTCGTGACAAAAATATTTGGAATCAAATAGGTGCGTGCGTCCGTATTCATTAGATTACGAAAACGAAAATTAGTATGGCACTGAAGCAGCGCCTCCTAGCGGCATACAAGAAGACAACCCAACTCCACACGACTAAAGTTTATCCTGACACCCCCTACCAACCATAAAGTTATAAAGCTAAAGGTGTTAGACATCCTTGCGCAAGCGACCATCTACGTCAGGTCATAACGCCAGATTAGAACCCGCCGAAGCGCTTTCTTCATCCGGTACTTTTAAGACTAGTGTCTCAAGCTACACATACAAGAAGAGTTTAAATTTTGTCATACAAATTCTCTTTTTCGTTCATCATCATCTCAGCCAAAAAGACGTCCACTGCTGGACAAGGGCCTCCCTCAAGGATAAATCATTTTGAGGGGAATATGCCATAATCGCCACGCTCGGCAGGCGGGTTGGCGTCTGTGAGAATAATCACAGAGAGACGCTGCTGCTCATCCTCTGGAATGGTCCCATAGTCGCCTTCTACGACACCATGGGAAGAGATGAGGTGGTGCAATTCTTTACCCCTGGCACCACACGGGGGTAAAGAAATGCGAAAACGAAGGTCTTTTTCGTTAACGTGATCGAATGGCGAATGAAACTCGCACTTGGCACCCTGATGACACATTCATCGAGCGAGAATAGACAAGTGGCATAACGCATATAGAATAGAATGATCGTATGGAATTGACTTGTGACAACAATTATCATCATCATCATCATCATCTCAGCCTAAAGACGTCCACTGCTGGACAAAAGCCTCCCCCACGGATCTCCATGAGGGGTATTTGCCGTAATCGCCACGCTTGGCAGGCGGATTGGCGATCGCAGTTGATTAAGAGTAACCTCAGAGAGATGCTGCTGCCCATCCTCCGGAATGATTCCTTAGACGGCTTTTACGACACCCTCGGGAAGATATGGGGTGGTGCAATTCTTTATCCCCGGCACCACACAGGGGGACAACATAGCTTTAGTTATTGTTCTGAGGGTATAAATGACGTTCGATTGACTTAATGTAAATCCGATACGGTAATCTTTCTATTTTATTATCTTTATGTCACTTGTATAGGGGGGCTAATCGATTTATATCAGGTAAGATGACGGCGACCGATTTTTTATCAGTGAAAATACTCCAAAAAGTCGGTCAAAAAATAGAATTAAAACCTCGGCAAAAAATAATAATAATCATCATCAGATTCCTCTCTGGAAATTTCTGCGCCAGACGACCTGACCGACATCGAATCTAACCGACCTACGGTTCGCGTTGAACTTCCTAGCGATACGATGAAATGCTAGAACCATCGAATCCGCAACCCTCTCATAAACTTCGCGAAGCGCACGAAGATTAGAAGCGTGCTCGTCCCGGCTGCGTCCCACGAGGGTTCACAACCTGGCCATCCACACGTTGTCGAATCATCGTTAACTCGCATCCATACATTAGAAAGTTCGTAGTATAGGAAGTAGCCAAATTAATGCATGAATTCAGATACAGGGCGACCCGGCGTAAATTATTCCCATTATCGGACCTACAAAAAGTTTGTCATGGGCGGGCAGCGGAAGGCTTATCCAATGGGTAATACCCATATAGAAATATAAAGATCTCGCAAAGCTCACACTAGGCACCCTATATAGCCTAGTTGCTGCAACCGATGAAAAGTCGTAAACTAATGATGCAAACTAAAACTTTTTAAAGTTTATATTTTCTGCAACTAAAGTAATTGTCTGCGGAGCGTCTAATATAGTGTAGACACTGCTAGCATTACGTTATAAATGTTCTTACACAGAGGCAGCTTTCATAAAGTCTTTTATTCTAAGCCTGTTGTGTTTTGCTAATTCGATAAGTTAGTGAGTGGTCTGGTAACAATGCTTTTGTTAGGTGATGTTATCATCAGTTCGAAGTTAGGCAATTTTAGCGAAAGCCTTTTAGAATGACTAAGCTCGTTTTAACTTCGAAAGGAAGCAATGCAATTTATGCTGAGCGGTTTTTAAATGAAGATATCTAATAAAAATTAATTAACCACCTATGTGGTGTAGTGGTTAAGACTACCGGTTTAGACCTGGAGGAGAGAAAATGTTGGTAAGACTTTTTTTTTACCAAAAGAAGTTATTATTCAATTTGTTTTTAAACTGGTTCAAAGACGAGTTAAACAAATCCAGGTTCATATCCTTATCAACACTATTATACAGTTTGGACACTAATGGCAAAGGATTTGCTTCGATAATTAGTTCGAGAAAGCGGTACCTGCAGTATATTAGTATTAATATATTAGTTATAGAGTTACTATTACTTAATCTGTGGTTATGGTTCCGATTACCATAAACCCATAACGATGAATTAAGTCATAGTCTCGCTTTCAAAAATGCCATCTATCTATCTATATATATAAAAATAAAAACAAAAAAAAATAAAAAAAATATTGTTACAGAAAATAAACATATTTTTATTTTTATTTTATTTTTTATTTTTTTATATTATAAAGCTAAAGAGGGGAAGTCTGTACATGGAAGATATTCGAATAAAAATTGGCTGGGGATACTTAGAATCGATAACAGAACACGTTCCAACAGTTTTTAGAATTTTTGTCTGTTTGTCTGTTTATTTGACCGCGCATCCCTTGAAAATGGCTAAACTGATTTGGATGAAACTTTGCACATAAACAGACCATGACCCGGACTAGAATATAGGATACTTTTTATCCCGGTCACAGGTTCCTGTGGGATAGTGTAGTCATCGCGAACAAAGTCAAGTCAATGTTAATTACTGTTATTTGTTACATAAATAAGTTGTAATTAAAACAATGCACTTTTCGACACTCCGACGTTCTTACGGCACTTAGCGTAAATACAATTAATGCGCCAATAAATTGGTATATCGCACCGGACCGGTTTAATGGCGGCCATGCGCGGCTGCATTTAAACTACCAATATTATTGTGACACTCGCTATGTACAAGATTCGTAACTGGGTAACAATAACGGCAATGGTAAAGTTTTACTAGAAAAACCGGCTAAGTGCGAGTCGGACTCGCGCACGAAGAGTTCCGTACCATTATCTATAAAAAGGATAAAAAGGAGGAGGGAAAGGAGGAGCTCGATGGCGCAGTGGTTAACGCGCCCGGTCTGCGAGTGCTGAGGTTAAGCAACTTTCGCAGAAGCCGGTCTTCGGATGGGTGACCAAAAATTTATCATCTCGAGCTCCTCCGTGCTTCGGAAGGCACGTAAAGCCGTTGGTCCCGGCTGCATTAGCAGTCGTTAACAATCACCAATCCGCATTGGGCCCGCGTGGTGGTTTATGGCCCGTTCTCCTTATCCATCCATAGGGATGGCTCGTGCCCCAGCAGTGGGGACATTAAATGAGCTGATGATGATGATGATGATGATGATGATCTATAAAAATATTTCAAGTTTCTACCTGTTATCGTTATTGAGACCGAGATAAAAATTGGACAAAATCACGTTTGTTGTATGGGAGCCCCTTAAATATTTATTTTATTCTGTTTTTTTAGTTTTGTTATTCGTTGTCATAGCGACAACAGAAATACATCATCTGTGAAAATGTCAACTGTCTAACTATCACGGTTCATGAGATACAGCCTGGTGACGGACGGACACACAGACAGACAGACAGACGGACCCGTTTAACCTTTTGAGTACGAAACCCTAAAAAGATAAAATTTTATTAGAAAAATTTTAACTACTCTCAGGAAGCTCTTATCTAAAACTTAAAACAATAATGGCAATGCTCTATTCGTTAGTAACTAATTTATATATCTACTAGAATGAATATTATTAACGGGATTATTACCATGTTTTTTGTTGTGTGAATTTATATACTGTTCCACTGCTGGACCTCCATCATTGAAATCATGTCCACTACAATTGATGGGTTAATGGCTAATCAGAATCAGGGCTTGATACCGGTACCAATAATACCGGTAAATAACGGTAAATACCGGTCAAACACCGGTATTCGTTTAGGTACCGATACCGAGGTATTGTAATGAAAAATACCGGCATTTACCGTTATTTACTGTTATTTACCGGTATTTACCGGTATTTACCGGTATTTTTGGTACCGGGATCAAGCCCTAGCGCGATACCGGTACCAACTCGAGTATCGGTACTGTATCAAGCTAATTGGAACCGGTATCTGTAAAGTACCGGTATAATAATACAGGTACCAACTAAAGTACCGATACTATATCAAGGTCTGTATTACCGGTATCTGAAAATACCGGTAATCCAAGTACTGATCAGAATGCTTGCCAAATGCGAGGTGGTGGTCAATGATAAGTTAGCGTAAAAAGCTTAGGCCTGAGACGAAGGCTTTATTTGTTTGTTCCATTGTTTGTTGATTGTTTATTCCATAGTAAAATTCTTAGAAATTCTATAAACTTGTTAGATTTCAAATTCCAACACACCTCGCTTTGTGAACATTCAAAAAGGCTGATTCTTACTGGCGCTGTCATAAGGTCGAAAATACGTAACGTCTGCGACAATTGAGCCCGCAAATTAAAAAAAATCTAAAAAATCTTTTTTTTTTTATTATTGGTTTTAGTTATTAAAGCAACGAATATTGATGTTAACAATATATGTATTAGGTCACGTTTTATCAACTGCAAATATTTTGAGGATATATTCAACAAATTTCAAAAAACCCTTAAATTTTTATACGCTAGTTTTCAAGAAAAACGCCAAAAGACATTTCGATTAAAAAGAAAAATAAAGCACTTTCGGTAGTTTCAATTCAGAGGAGCCGAAACAGAGAGGCCTCAATGACTTCACCGCTTACACGTGCCCCTAGTTTCATTCAAAAGAGCCGACAGGGAGGCCCCTCTTAAAAATATTACAATTTTTGTGTCAGGAAAAGTTAAAAAAAACTAGTCAGAATTTTTTTTAAATGCTAGGGCCTTTTTTCTCTGATATAATTAGATGTTTTGTCAAAATATTTGCAGTTGATAAAATGTGACCTTATATAACTGGTTTCCAAGCATATCAATGAAGTAACTCTGTTGTAATTTGAACAATAGTGTTTTTTTTGTGGTGCTTCCGAAAATAACTATGATCGAGTCAAAATTATACAATCGTATATTTGAGCAAGCAAATCGACATGAATTTGCCTATATCAACATTTCAGATTCGTGAGTCATATTATTATAGTCTTAAACTATTCGCCTAAAGTTGGTGCATTTTTTCAGTGTGTCGCCTTAAACCTTTAACCTAATTTGTATTTCAGACTTGACTTTTTTTCCAGGCTTTTTCAATATTTTTGACGCTGTAAGGGAGATTCTTGCCGATTCTTGCTAAGTTTCTTGCCGGTTCTTCTCAGTACAAGATCTCCCGCCCAGAATGAGTAGACTTACGAACCGATGGCATAATGACGTTCATAAGAGCTATTTGTAGTCTAAACTGAATGAATGATTTTGAATTTGAATTTTGAATTTGACACTGTGGATAGAGTAATACTAATTCTAAATACAAGTTGGTCCTTCGATCCGGTTACTATGGTATTCAGATAACAGTGGTTGCAAATCGCACTGCGCAAAACTTGATCACAATTAATTGGATTCATCAATAAGCTATAGTGCCAATGCTCCCAGGTCATCCTGCTGTTAAGGGGATAGTTATGTTAGTATCGCTGTATTAAGATTGTTTGGACGTTTTAGTTATTTGAACCGCCTCTGTGGTCTAGTGGTTAAGACCACCGATCTCTAACCAGAGGTCCCGGGTTTGATTTGTTGGGTTAAATTCATTCCCTACCAGGGTTAAAAAGGGGTAGAAACTTATTTTGGCGGTGATTTGCTTCGAAATTGATGAATAATAATAATAATCCCTACAGCAGTTAATATATAATGGCACCAGGTGTTCGATGGGTATATCGAACACCTGGTGCCATTATATATTTTCAAGTAGGTAAGTAATATTGTTTTCGCAATTTTATCAATACGGTAGAGAAGAAAAGAAAAAATGTATTTTTTATTTTTTTTTCATATGATACAACCTCTTGTTTATTTTTTTTTTATTTCATGTACCTATGTACATTGTTTTTACATCTGCATGTTTAGCTGCCTACATGTTTTTCGGTTACGGCTTCGTACTGTTACTATTAGAATATAAATAAAATAAATAAATTCAAAAAATATACACACTCAAGACTGTTTTGCATAAACAAGCATACTTTCCTACGTGGATACCTAGCGCGAGCTATATTCTCAACTAGCTGTGCCCCGCGATTTCACCCGCGTTAATTAGTCATAGCGTGATGTAATATAGCCTATAGCCTTCCTCAATAAATGGACTATTCAACACAAAGATAATTTTTAAATTCGAACCAGTAGTTTCTGAGATTAGCGCGTTCAACCAAACAAACAAACTTCAGCTTTATAATATTAAGTATGAAATGATTCATTTTGTGTTTCAACTTTCTTCGCTCGACACCAGGAGGCGCTGCTTCAATGCTATACTTTTTCGTTTTCTTCAACGAATGGATGTCAAATAAAACTCGCATTAGACACCCAGTAATCCCCACTTAAATGTCTAATGCAAATCCTAAATCAGCTTATAAAACAATCAATCTTGCTTGAAACTGTTTACTGTGTATCAACGGTAGATGGCGCTGAAATGGACATTTCTACATCGCGCTATCGAAGTTTTTCGTCAAAGTTACTTAGCTTGTTGGTGTGTACGATACTTTTACACACACACACGTGATATAATTGAAAATCAATTATACGCGCCTATTTTTGATGTCCTCCTAGTAAGGGAGGATCTAATTTCATTTAATAATAGTATTTTTGGTGATTGTGGTTAAAGGTGAAAGTGATAATGTAAATTGTTAATTATATATCGATGTTTTTAAACAGTATAGATTTTTATTGAGAAAAAATATCGATATTTGATATATCGATATTTTTGGTCAAGCCGTGGATGTGGAAACATTCCCAAGATATTTAAAATTCAAAAACCACATTTAGTCATGAAAATAGTTTAATCAATCACTTATTGTATTATATTGTATTTTATTCAGCTGTCATGTACACAAAATTAAGGTATTATATAAATTGTTAGTAAGTTACATGAGCCCTGTAAGGGCATAGCAAAATTAGAACTCGAATAAAATTTACTTAAATCTAGGTAGGTATTACAATTATTACAATTAAACCAGTATTCGTCGGAGCACTCTTTGTTTTGACGTGCTCGCCTATCAACCTGCTTCGGTTATCAGGCACTGCATCTAATATAGTTTAATATATCATTGGATAGATGTTTCGTAGGGATATGTTAAAAGAAATATCGAAATTGATACGAATTTGATAATTAAAAATAAATATCGAGTATCGATATAACGAGATTAAAAATATCGATTATTTTATTTTAAAATATCAATATTTTGATATATCGATTTTTCACACCCGTTTTCCCTCCTTCCTATGATATGGGGTCCTTCAAAAGAGGCGTGAAGAAGCACCTTGTGGGCCGGCAGAGTGAGGTTAATGGTTCGCGCACATTATGACGGGCCGCAGCAGAGCGGGCCGCATCGCAAAAATCCGCTTAAATCGCTCGTATGTAGTTTATATTATTATGAACTAACGCACACTATGCCAGGGCGCAGCAGGCCGCATATTCCCCCGCGGATATGGTTGCGTGCGATGCGATGCGGCCCGCCCCGCCCCGCTGCGGCCCGGCATAATGTGCGCGAACCTTATCTGATGCTACGTTTGTTTTCACGCTGCACCAGTTATCTTCGCGTGTGGACTCCATTTCCACTTAACATCAGGTGGGATGGAGTCATTTGCCGAGCTATCTATGAAAAAAAAATTGTCACACAATTGTTGTCACCGAAGTTGTTAAAAAATTGCAGCCCCAAGCATTTCAAAGATCGTTTAACTTCACGATCGTATTCGTTACATAAACGCCACTTCGCTATCAACCTGCCTCACAATAAAATAACAATGCGTTCCCCTCGAAGATGTCGTAAGGAGCTATTATGAGGCGTAGTATGTGCAAATAACGTCGAGGAGGCGATGAACTCATGATCATGGTACGAGTACTAGCCGAGCCTAGTACGAGTTTTGATTGCCATTCGTTCCCGTTAACGAAAACGAGAATTAGTATGGCAACATTTTGACTCTCCTCGCTTGAAATCAGGAGGCGTAAATTCAATGGCATCAAAATTTTCTTGATTTAATAGCGAATGAAACTTAGATTAGGTTTTCAGGGTGCAAAACGAATCATGTTTACCATTTAATCACGTTGACGAAAATAATTTTTTTAATTATTTATTTTTATTTTGTACCTTTTAGTGATAATAAGTTTAATTTTAATAAAATATGTCATACTAGGTAATTTAATTTGTAAGCTTTTTTATACAAGAAGAAACAAAAATTAACCTCAAGAGATATCACGCTAAACATCAAGTTCTAGTCTCTAACTCCAATTGACGAATTTTTATCATACAAAATTTCATCCCCTATTTTACCCACATAGGGGTTGAATTTCCAAATTTTTACTAGCCTATGTTAGTCGGAACGATGCAAGGATTGTAACGATACCTCATATATGTAAATCGGTATAAGCGTTTAGAAGTTATGGTGGAATAAAGAAACATCACATACATACATATGAACCCTGAAACATATCACTCCTTTTATTGGCAGTCGTGTAAAATTAATTTAATAATTTAATGTAATAATATGTAACTGTGATAATATGTAACTGTGAATATGAACCATGGTCTGAATTAAAAAATATTTAATTTTTTTTTTTTTTATATTTATTTATTTATTTATTTATTGTAGCAGGCAGCGTATAATGAGTGCTTACTGTTAGTATTATTTACTATCTGTCTTCATTCGATCAAGTTTACAAAAACAAAAATGTATATGGCAAAATTTTAACGCTTCGTGTATGTCGCCAGGAAGAGCTGTTTCTATGTCATACTAATTCTCGAATAACATGTACACCTACTAAAACTGCATGACCGACTAGGGTAAATTGTTTGTTCCCATTATTATCTAAGACCTATACTTTCAGGGGGTTTCGGGGGCGATAAATCAATCTAGCTAGATTTCATTATTAGAAAACGTTGTTTTATCAGTAAAAAGATACTGAGCAAAGCTCGGTCATCCAGGTATTATGCTTGTATCTTATCTTATCTCGTTTTTTTCTCGTTTAACGTGATCGAATGTCAAAAATAAGTAAACCTAGGCCTGGTGACTTTCGGGGAGAGTTAACATTGTGCCATAGACATTTTCGTTTAAATACGAATTTTAACTAATCCTTACTAATGTTATAAATGTGAATGTGAGTTTGTCTGTTACGCTTCCACGCGGAAACTACTCAACCAATCATCATGAAACTTTGTACACATATTCTCAAAGGTATTGGGAAGGATATAGGATACTTTTTATTAAAAAAGTACATATATAAAAAACTAAAAACGACAATTAAATTTTTCAATACAAAATAATTTGTTTGTTTTGTTGTCATGGAAACTGTCAAAACGGTACGAAGAGTCAGCTCTCAGAATAATATAGTTATTGTTCTGAGGGTCAGCTAGTATAAATATAAATGCGAAAGTGAGTCTGTTGTTTATTACGCTTTCGCTTTCGCTTTCACGCGTAAACTATTCAACCGATCATCGTGAAATTTTGTATACATATTCTCAAGTAAGAGCATAATCAAAGACAGGATACTTAATATTAAAAAGGTGTGTTTGTTTGTTTGTTTGATACGCTGTCAGGCGAAAACTATTTAACGATTTGTTTGTTATGTTGTCAAACTGTGGTACGAATTACGGGTTAGATATCAGTCAGCTAGTACTAAATAAAACTATAATAGATTATCATACTATAAGTAGATACTTTTAAAGATAGAAATAAGGCAAAGGCGGTCTTATATCTACCTGTCACGGTCACTTTTTTTTGTACATTCCCTGTGGCGTTTGTGGATCGATTGTAGCGTGAATACTATAGTTATCCCGCTCAAATTTACACAGATTGTAGTTAGTAGAACAAGGATGGCAAATAATATCACTTGCGTCTCCAGAAACACCATTCAATGACTTTTTTTTTGACAAAGTCTTGACAAAGGCGTGCGCTTTCACACGTCCTCGTGTGTGTGTTGTGTTGTGCAGTTATATAATCATGAAAGTAGTTTAAGAGGTAGTAAATAAAGTAAAATTTGTTTAAATAAAGTCATCTATTTATAATTATTTGTACAATAAACTGAAAAAAAATTCGCTTATCCTACTTTTACCTACTTTCACCTACTTTCACCTTTGAATTATTGATTTAGTGAAGATAAAACTGTAAGTACATGTGTAAATTCGTTCGGAAAAATCAAGATTTATTTAAAAATAATAAAAAAGCAGATATACACCAAGAACAAACAATAAAAATAAATTTGCGATACCTGGCAGTAGAATGGCAATGCATGGCTCGAGCCCTTATGTCTCAGCAATAAAAATATTTAATAATCAACCAAATGAGCTACGAGGCGAACAGAATACCAATAAATTTAACAAACAATTAAAAGAATTGTTATTGATTAAAACATATTACAATTTATCTGAATTCTACAATGACACATTCATTCACAAATTTTCCTACATCTATAATAATAATAATAATAATTTCATTTTTTTGTCGCACTTCCAAAACATGGAATAGTTTGCCAGCACACGTTTTTCCTCCTTCCTATGATATGGGGTCCTTCAAACGAGGCGTGAAGAGACACCTTGTGGGCCGGCAGAGTGAGGGTGACTGATGCTGCGTTGTTTTCACGCTGCACCAGTTGTCGTCGCATCTGGATTCCATATTCACTTAACATCAGGTGAAATGGAGTCATTTGCCGTGCTACGTATAAAAAAAAAATAAAAAAATAATAATGCCGCCGTCCAGGTGAATCACTCCGACATATTATTTCTGGTTGTTCTCATCTTGCTAACGGAGAGTATTTGCACAGACACAGCCAAGTAGCCAGAATAATTCACCAGCAACTTGATCTTGGATATGGCCTTGTTGAATCGGAGGTACCGTACTATAAGTACGCACCTGCGCCAGTACTCGAAAATGGTCATGCAACGCTCTACTGGGATCGCTCTATCATTACGGACAGGACTATTGTCGCCAATAAGCCTGATATCGTGGTGGTCGACCGATCCCAGCGCCGGGCAATACTGGTAGATATCACCATACCTCACGATGAGAACCTTGTGAAAGCCGAGAAGGACAAGCTCAGTAAGTACCTTGACTTGGCTCACGAGGTTACCGCCATGTGGGATGTGTATTCAACCATTATTGTACCGATAGTCGTTTCGGCAAACGGTCTGATAGCGAAGAGCTTCGATCAACACCTAGAGAGGCTCTCGCTGAAAGGTTGGGTCAAGGGTCAGATGCAAAAGGCAGTACTCCTTGACACGGCACGTATTGTCAGGAGGTTCCTCACTCTGCAGCCATGACCACCGGTAGCTTGGGCCCTGCCCCGCTGCTGGTGGTACTCTAGGATTAGGTTTTTATAATGTTTTATTGTTTTTATATTAAAATATTTTAAAATTCTAGTTCTAAGAAAGAAAATAAATAAAGGAGATAATAATAACATATACTTACTAATAATAATAATAATGAAATCATTTATTTGTCTTATAAAATTATTAACAATATTATCTATCATACAATAACATTCTATAATAATAATATTAAAATACAATTTATAATAAAAATTCTAAATGCATTGTAAAAACATTGTAACATTATAAGCTTTGCTATACCCTAATGGGTGTCATGTCTGCACTACTTTGTTATATATAAGAACCACCTGTAACTTACTTTACATGAATGCAATAAACAACTTGAACTTGAACTTGAACTTTTCTTTATTTTTTTATTTCATGTACCTATGTACAGTTGCCAATTGTTTTCGCATCTGCATGTTTAGCTGCCTACACGTTTTTCGGTTTCGGCTTCGTACTGTTACTATTAGAATATTATTATTATTATTATTATATCAGCCATAGCTGTCCCACTCCTGGGCAAAGGCCTCCCCACACTTTTTTCACACCTTCCGGTCCCCCGCAACATCACGCCATTTCTTTATGAACCCATCAAGGTCGTCCCGCCATCTTCGTCTTGGTCTACCTGGTCGCCTTTTCGCATTTTGTGGGGTCCACTCCGTTGTGATCCGCGCCCACCTCTCATTCGGCATGCGGTAGACATGACCAGCCCAGTCCCACTTCAGCCCGGCGGCCCTTCGAGTTACGTCAGCAATTTTCGTGCGAGAGCGCAGCTCTGTGTTTCGAATGCGGTCTTGTCGCTTTACTCCTAAAATGCTGCGCTCTATCGCTCGCTGGCACACCCTGAGCCTAGACTTCGAAGATTCTGTCAAAGACCAAGTCAATAGAAAAATTTGAATATAAATAAAATAAATAAATTCAAAAAATATACACACTCAGACTGATTTGCATAAACAGGCATACTTTCCTGCCTGGATTCCTAGCGCGAGCTATATTCTCAACTAGCTGTACCCCGCGGTTTCACCCGCGTTAATTAGTCATGATGTAATATAGCCTATAGCCTTCCTCAATAAATGGACTATTCAACACAAAGATAATTTTTCAATTCGAACCAGTAGTTCCTGAGATTAGCGCGTTCAACCAAACAAACAAACTTCAGCTTTATAATATTAAGTATAGATGAAATGATTCATTTTGTGTTTTAACTTTCTTCGCTCGACACCAGGAGGCGCTACTTCAATGCTATAGGTACATTTTTTCTTCAACGAATGAATGTCAAGTAAAACTCGCATTAGACACCCAGTAATACCCACTTAAATGCCTAATGCAAATCCTAAATCAGCTCCTACAAACAGTCAATCTTGCTTGTACCTGTTTACTGTGTATCAACGGTAGATGGCGCTGAATTGGACATTTCTACATCGCGCTATCAAAGTGTTTCGTCAAAGTTACTTAGCTTGTTGGTTTACAATTACAATTACCAATTACAGCTAAATCAACCGTCCACTACGATTTGATAAAAATTTTTGATGTCCTCCTAGTTAGGCAGGACTCAAGTCAGAGAAGGTTACGTGGAGTCGGTTTACAGAAATTCGTTTCAGTGGCTTCATAAGTAGATAAAAATACAGAAATAGATAAATTATTTATTGCTCACACAAAGATGGAAGAAAGAGAAAACAAGTTACACAAAAACTTAAAGCTAGTATATGGGCCAAGGCGGTCTTATCGCTACAAGCGATCTCTTCATCGAAGTGTCACTACACTAATTTCATGATTTTAAAGAAAACTTAACTAAAACTGTTGTTTAGTAATGTTTAATAAGTTTGTTTTTCAAATTCGTTTACAAAATAAATATTGTTTTAAGCTTTTTTATATTAAAAACCGTTTAAGGCAAAATTTGGATGATAATGCCATTTCAATTGTACAAAAGTTTTGTGACACAAATCTGTTTAAATTGTTTGGAAAGAGATTTTGTGTAATTTCCAAAGTAATTTTTTTTATCCAAATAAACTTAAGTACCTAAAGTGCTTTTGAATCGTCCATACATGTTTTACCGACTAATACCCATTCAGGACGTCTATTTTTTAGCTGTGGAGAAGAATGGGCGCAAGAAACTCCACAGCAATAATAAAAGTAACGACATAAAATTACAAAAATAAAGTATGTTGTTACCAAATCATACAATATTTAATTTAATACATTTACAATTAAAAACTTTCAAGAGGCCGGAATTAAAAAATTACCACCAAAAAATAAAATTACCGCCTAGCTGGGATCCATTATTTTTATTAATTCCCAGTCCCACACACAGCAACACCAAATCTCCTCCTCCACGGCCCGGTCTACCCGAGCCGAGGTCCGAGCCTTTAGAGGCGCCCTCGGGTGGTTCCGCCCCCCGATCCGATCCGAACCCTTCGGAGAATCTAGTAGGGCACGGGGACTAGTGCGCGATGCCGTTGCCTCTAGAAAACCTCCGAAGGTGATTCGTTTCACACGGCTTGAGGGACCCTTTACGTTCCTCGCCGCCCCCAAAAAAGCCCGGTGAAGCTGAAAATGCCGTCTAAGGCAATCAGCACACCCCCTTAAAAAAAACAACACCAAAACATACAGTAAGCACATTTCTGTGAAACGGAACGTACTATCCCAAACTTAGTTTTCCACGACAACATTTCGTCTACATAATACCACAAAATAAGGAGACCCAGAATGCCAGCTTCATACAAACCGCTCATGGACACGGAATCTCACAACAGCTTACCGTTACTAAATTCCCACTATTAGTACCGGTAAATAACGTTATTTTTATTTATTTATTTATTTTGCTAGCTACTTCAAATGGAATTACAGCGTTTACATGGTCATTTTCAGCTTGTACAAACATTGGTAGACTGCACTTCCAAGGTATGTGCAGACAGCACGCATAAAACACATCGAGATCGAAGAGAATCAAGTATAAAACATTATTTAAAAATTAATTACATAAATTTCTATAATGGTAATTTGGTACCGGTAATACAGATATATCTAGAAAATTAGCGCTATTTTTTTCGTTGCCTAATACGCTTAAGCCAATCTGCGTAGAGCGGTTAGTTAATTTACCGCTAAAAATGCCACCCAGGTAACGATATCAAGCATACCGATATTTTTGATTTCGTGAAATGGGACGGAAGTATGTGTAACATTGTAATAGGAAGTCTAGGAAGCGGGCAAGCGCGCGCCGTTTTGTGAATTTAAAATCTATATTATGAACATGACATATTATTATTAATTATGTGACATATTGTGTCATTTGACTATCAAGGGTCATTTTGATATGTCAAATGTCTTCCAATTAGTATTTACTGCATTTATTTTATAGTTATAAAATGATGTAATACTTGACCCATTTTTTTCAGAATATAATGTTAAAATTGATTATTAGGTACTAAGGTGAGATGTCATATGCGACCACTGTAAGGCTCGCTCGTTTTTTTTACCAGTATCTTTGTTTGGCAGAAGTATCGATACCAATTTTTACCCGACTGCAAAGGAAGGGTATTGTTTTTGCGCGTATCTTGTAAAATTCTTGATCACTTCATATATCCAGAACCGCTGAACGGATTTACATAATTGAGGTATTGTTAGATTCATCTTAGTTGTCCAAGTGTTCTTAGATAGGTGACGTTAAAAAAAACATGGCGGCTGTGCGACGCCATTGGACTTGGTAAAAAGCAATTTTTTTTTCGAATACTACATTATGGGTACCAAATTAGAGGGCTCAACACAAGGAATTCAAAAAGGTACGTCATGTTTGTCTAACTAAAAAGACATAAATAAAATTAAAATTAAAAAAAAAAACAAGAAACCCGCCTGCGTAAAAAATAATAAGTAACTAAATAGAAAATCAACTGAAAAGGCCGGAACAAGATAAAAATAGAATTTATGCAACATCATACATAACATGTAGTCGGAGGCATAAAATTTAATGATAAGTCAAATCATTCTCACTTTGTGCGTGCCTCCGACTGTGTTATGTATGATGTTGCATAAATTGAATTTTTATCTTGTTCCGGCCTTTTCCGTTGATTTTCTATTAAGTTACTTATTACTTTTTACGCAGGCGGGTTTTTTTTACGGTATTCAAAGCCATGGTCTGAGCGCAGCGGTTACGAGATTGCGTGTCCGTGAACGGTTGCCTATATCTGCATTGCTCGAGTGTGTTTGAAATAAATAAGCTTTCAAAAAAAAAATTCAAAATCAAAATTCAAAATCATTAATTTATTCAGTTTAGGCTACAAATAGCTCTTATGAATGTCATTATGCCATCGGTTCGTAAGTCTACTCTGGGCGGGAGACCTTGTACTGAGAAGAACCGGCAAGAAACTCAGCAAGTGTCAAGCTCTTTTCTCCCTTACAGCGTCAAAAATATTGGAAAATGCCCTATCATAAAAGGACACTTTCCATCACAAACAAACACAAAAAAGGACAATCACAACACCCAAAAATACAAAAAAATTAAGTTTGCAAAAATTACATCAGGTACCTATCAATTTCAATTTTCACAATGTCATACAGTAAAAGTCAAAAATTATCTAAGAAAACAAAGTTAAAGTATACGAGTACAATAATAATAAAATAAGATAAGTAAGCAAGAGCAGACCTGCCTCCACAGGAGGCACCCGTTCACGAGTATGACATATGAATCAGCCATCGCTTTCCTTCTGCCATCTCCTTATTTTGTAGTTATACTGACATAACAACATTTCCTGCATGCTCCTCTGTCCTTGCGAAGCCCTACAAATTAGGTTAAAGTAAACGGAAATATATTATTGAGTTTACCTTTTAGTCATGCTTGTTTTTGGTGTCCCTTTGTTACTGGAACAACAACACAAGGAATGGTGAGTACATAAATACGTGTTTGGCTATTATAGGGCATCTTCTTTCCGTTGTCGAAATGTTTTAGTTTTGTTGTGGCAGTGATGTTTTATTTTGCGTGAAACGGATTGCAGACTTTTAAATTTAATGTAAGTGCAGCAAACTTTTTTACCGACTTCGCGAGAACATTTTTTTTGTGAAGTGTTTGTTTCTTTTATGGAGGAAGCGTTTAGCTTTTATCTCACTCCTGGCTAGCTACCACCGTATTATCTAAACATGTCGCCATAACATCAATGTTTGTAGCATTTTTCTAGCAGATAAATATAAGATAGCCAGTGCCTCAGTAGTTGAGGATGGAGGAAGTGCGCTTCTTCCATTGGCGTTATCGTCACTTAACAACAGGTGAGATAAAGGCACAGTGCTTACCAGTAAGATATTTTTTAAAGACACCTCGTAACAAGGCAGACATTGGACTGTTACGTGCACGTCTTGAGTATGTGTACGTACATATTACAACCCTACACATAACAGGCAATATTAAAATACCAGCGCTAACCCGCAGGCCGCGACGAATAATTCAAAAATGGTCGTAAAGACACACCGACACTTCAAGCCTTTATTTCACGAAGCGAAATAAAGGGTCGTTCTAATCAAAGGAACAAATAAGCCTGAACAGAGCATACCGCAAAAACTCGTAAACATACCAAAGTTACAGGCGCGATCGGTGGCCCGCGACGGTCTCATTTCAATGCTTGTAAAAACAAATTTCGAATGTTTACGTCTTAAAGGCTATGACACAACATTAGCAGGTCAGAAGCGGCGCGTGGCAAACGCAGTGCGAGATACGGCGCGTGAAAAGTGAGCCGGCGAGCGGCTGCTCGCCAAACTCTTCGGTGTTCGACAGGGCGAGACAGGGCCGGACACTCGCAACATAACCAGCGTTGTAATTAAGCATCGGTAGTAACGCTACTGACGTGAACACATACATTTATTAATAAGCGTAAACTTTTTGGTTAACAGGACTAATTTTAATGTGCTAATAGCGCATTCAATAATCTTTAAAAAACCAGCGAACCGCTGGTAGCCTTATAAAGGATTTCCCTACGAAAAAAGGAAACAAAAACGACTAGAGTAGCGCAGACTTGAATTTATTTTGAACAACCAACAAGATCAAACACTAAACATACTAGTTACTTACATTTAACATTTCCAAAGCTAGCCTTCATTATAGGTTGCCACGGCCTGCATAATAAGCAGTATCTTCCCGAGCTTAAATTAGATGTGTTGTGCTTCACATATCGTTCTTTTTATTACAACACGCGTTCAACCCGCTCTGCGTTTGTTCTGCTTTAAGTGTGTGGGAGCCTTCAAACCGCACCCGGAAGCTTCAAAAGGTTTTTATAAGGATTTCAGGAGACGAGCGCTTTCGTGTTACGATCGGTAATAATTACACTACTTTACAAGGTTTCTTACCCAGAGATGAAACTGATATGTATCGGTAGAGTTATAAACCCTTATTTAAAAACTGAAGTTGGAAAAAAATTTGGACGTCCAATTATGTAAATATTGATTATATTCATTTTTTATCATTTTTATACATTTATCTCAAAAGCAAATCAAAAATGGGTCGTGTTACTCCTTTTTTATACTGATTAGTATCAGTTTCCCATATTATAAACCAGCAGTAATCCGCTAACATATTTTTATCCCAAAATCCTTGGTATCTTTCCTCAAAAGCCTTCAAATCCTGGTGAAAACGTTCGCCATGCTCAGATTTGATTTTTGAAAGCTGTAAGTCTCTTATAAGGTCGTTTAATTCACCCTGTGATATTAAATGTAGTTCACAATTCGATTCTAACCCGGGAAGAGCTTCGAAATCAATGTCTTGGCTCGAAACCGCCTCATCTACTTCCAACTCCATGAGCTGTGGTTCATTTCCCTTACTGGAACTGCTGGGTAATGATGAATAAGAAACTCCTTCAGAATGTAGCACAGGTTTTGTGACTGATGCAACATCAGGATATTGTATGTGCTTTCGGTTTTTGTTGTTAAAACCTGTAGTTTTAGTGAGGCAGAAGTAACAGTCAGTAGTATGATTTGTTGGTTCTCTCCATATCATTGGGATGCCGAATCGGGAATGTTTTCTTTTTCCTGCAGCCCATTTCAATAATATACTTCTGCAATTTTCACACATTACACCAGGAACCCATTTTTTATCAAGGTCTGTTACCGAGATTTGAAAGTAATGGAAATAGGCTCATTTTACGGCCTCAGTGATTGGTCACTTCTTTTTAACAAAATAATTTGACCACAAACATAGCAAAAGTTATTTGGTTTTAATTTACACTGCCTTGATGACATTTTAAAACAAATGAAAATGTTTAAATAATACTTAAACGCAATAAAAACAACTATAACTCAAACACGGCTAACAAGATAGCTTACTTAGGTTAATGTGGGTATATCAAAAACTTGACGTGATAAAAATATGAGACATATATTTTTATAGTCAGGGGGTAGGTAGAAAACACATCCAACATGAATTATCTTTGGGTAAAAGTAAAACTTTTTTTTTGTAAAGTAGTGTTATCAATAGATTTTTCGGAATCCATCTTGAACTGTGGTGAGGTTTCAGTAACGAGTCCAATTAATGGCATACTATTATATCAGCGTAGCAGGCGTGTCCGTTAGGCTGTGTATCTGTTTGTGAGTCCATCATCATCATTATCATCATCGTCAGCACTTTACCTAAATAGCTCTTAGAGGCTATCTAAACTCTTCAATCGGATCAACAAAGCTACAAACAATATTGTTATGGTAAAGGTTTAGATAAGATAATAGTAGCTTATATCTTTTAACTTCCAAACCGAGTACGTGTACCCTCGATGCGCATCAACCCGGGATCTCGCTTTTTAATACGCATACGCAATAGGAAAATACGTTACGTATACCACTGCGCCCAAAGAAAACCCGAGATCCTTAGGTCTTAGATTTTTTGCGTAACCAAAAGACCACAGAGAGATAGTTATCCAACGACAAAAATGCCCCATTGCCAACGCAAATTCAACTCTATCACTTTAATGAAACGCTTTAGAAAAGGTTAGTATTCCATTAAAACCAACAGCGCGCAGAATGCAAATAACTTCGCGCTTAAGCATATTGTCCTCAAAACATTTAGTCCTCATACGATTTATGTACTTCACTTAGGACTAAGTTATTCGCTCCGTTAACTTGGTGTTTCGCGCAAGAGACCTTGATGGCATAGTGAACGTGATGGCAGAAAACATCTCAAAGTATATCGTATCGTTTATCTTTATTTATAAAACAAACAATTACCTACGTACATCTTACAAAAAATACTATTAAGAATTACTAGATAAGTGAAGTTTTCACACAACCCAAAAATAACAACTATGAACTACACAAGATATTATTATAATATTACGAGTAAGCCGAAAGAATTTCTCCTTATCGTTGTAAGTTGTACACGCTCGATACAAAAACTTATTCGTTCTGGTAAAAAGGACACAAAACAAGTCGTTGTTTGCAAATCTAGTGGACGATGGACGAAGTGTGTAAAATTTACTTTAAATTAATAAAAAATAGAATAAAAAATACTTTTAAAACAATCAATTCCTTAGTTTTCCACAGTATGCATGACGTCTCGAAAACCAAAGTTAATAGAACATTTTGTTTTCCTTGAATAAATGCAATAGGTTTATTATTTTAAGGTGGAATCATAATGCGACAGTACTAGTCTAGCATTATTTGAACAAACCTTACAAGTAGTATGAAGAGCAGTTTAATGTCAATGTCATAAAAATACCATTATATTTTTGTATTTTGTTTCGTGTACGAGGTACGGTAAAGACGAAAGGTATGCGAAGTAAGGTATACCTCGTATCGTACCTATAGGTATCTATAGGAAATAGGTAGATAGATAGATACATAAAAGGATAGATAGATAATATATTTATAGCAACACTATGAAACATATGAAGTAACCCCCTTGTTCGTAAAAACTATTTAAGCATTATTTAGTTAATTTTGTTTTGTCAAAGTCACACAAACGACATTTTGAATTTGAGGAAAAGAGACAAACAATGATTAACAACATTTTGTTTAAATAGTTTTTATGAATATGGGGGTAAGATCAGAGGTGAAACTATTAAAACATACTAGAATAGTGTGTATTTTAGGTATAAATTAAGCAAAAATAATAATAACGATAAATATACCATAATAATATAAATAAACAAACTTACATAAACATAATAGTAGTCTCAGGTAGGAAAATAGCGGATATGGCAGCTTTGTAGCAGGACAGGATTACATGGAAAGGTAGAAGTTTTTCACGAGCTCCTTAAATGTGTGAATAGATTTCGCACGCCTGATCGCAACTGGAAGTGAATTCCAGAGACGAACAGCTTGGACGGTAAAGAATAATCATAAATGGTGGTGCTGTGTGGGGGGGGGGTTTTAAGGCTCAAGTTTAGGTAGATATAGGTAGGTAAAAAAAAAAAGAGTTTTTCTTTAATGAATGAACGCTTGCTTTGCTTATGTTAGGACTAATTGATTTTGCAACGGATTTTAAAGTCGCCTGCACATGGCCCGTTCTCCTTATCCATAGGGAAGGCTCGTGCCTCAGCAGTGGGGACATAAAATGGGCTGATGATGATGATGATATTGTTGACATTTATTGAAGAAAATTTACAGATTTCAATAGTTGTATGTGCAGGCCTGTATCTGTACCAAACCAATGGAAAAACTTTACTCTACTGACCAAAGTGACTACACTAGCCCCCTTGTACTATGCCCCACTATTTGAACAGTTGTGCTCACGGTAAGAGTACTTAATGTATTAAGTTTCGATGGCGATTCTTCTTCTAACAACTTTAAGGTAGTAACTCGCGCCGGAGGGAACAACGGTAGGTGAAGGTTGTTACAGCAACTGAACGGTTCTACTTGCTATTACACATAATAACATGGTATAGAATCCTTCGATCAATTATGTAATAGATTCCCGATGAGCGCTTGACAAACGGTAGGCGACTTTGGAATCACGAAGCCGCAATAACGTTTGTGGTGTGACAGTAAAGCTGTAGGTTCGGGCCTAGCGCCTCTAATGGATTTAATTTGATAACTGCTAAACTGGATTTTTTTTCAAACATTGCGGACCTTCCGACACTAGGCAAACATCTGTTATTTAATAATTGTGCACTACTTTTAGGTTTATTTTTGTATTCATTCGCTAACACCAAAAGTGGCCATTGTTTGTGAATAAATGCGATAGCCCGTTTTGTGAATACACCACGCAACAAAAAGTAGTGCACAATTATTAAATAAATACTATGGATGCTTTCCTGTTGTCGGACGGTACGCAATGTTTAAAAAAAGATGCGGTCTGTTAGTAATTGTCAAATTATCAATTGGTGGCGCTAGTGTGCCTTACCCTTCGCCTTAAAGGACTGCAACCCAATCTATGCTTACTGCAGTTTTTATCGTATTCGTAAATTTTGATGTACTTGTACGAAATAAATAAATTTTATTATTATTATTTTTTTATTAAGCACAAATATATTGCAACCTTAATTTAATCGTTATTTTTAAAACTAAGTAAGCTGAATTTGTTGATTCTATCCAATGTTTTTCCAGATTTTGTTATTCGAAATTTAAGAGCGTTTATGCCGCACACTAGCGCCGCCAATGAAAAAAAAACAAATCTAGTAATTAGAGTCATTTAAAACACTTTTCGAAAAAGGGTGTAATAGTGTGTTTTGGATTTTTCGATGCATAGCCTGGCTTTGTGATCACCACCCGCATTTGGCAAGCGTGGTGATTAAGCCATTACCCATCAATTGTAGCGATGATGATTTCAATGATAGAGGTTTTTGCCCAACAGTGGGACAGTTATAGGCTATCTTACTTTACTCTTAGGTTGGTGGTAGTTAACCAGGCGGGGAGTAAAACAACCACCGATATCCCCAACTGGGAATCAAACCCGACCTCTTAGTCTGAGCCCTGTAGTTACCACCACACCACTTACTTTAATTACTTACCAACTTCTAATAATAAAAAATAAAAACTGCATATCTAATTCAAATGGTAGTAGGTGCTTTTCCTTATTGTACAAACTTGGGAACGAAAAAAGCATAAATAAATAAGGCGACGCAAATTTTGTTGCGAACAAATTATATAGTTCGGAAAGAGTGTCGACAAAAAAAAAACAAAACTTTTAAAACTTCCACGTTCCATTGTAAGCAAAGTTGCAAACGGCTTAGATAGTATTTTAGATAGAATTCGTGTGACTAGGCATCTTTACCAACGAGACCGTCATTCAGTGACAGTGACAGCACAAAGCAAGGGGACCCCAGAAAGTAAGCTTAATACTAATAGAATAGAAGAATAGATAACATTTATTTGCCTTAAAAACACGTTTTGTTAAAATGTTAAAATATTTATTAACGAAAATTTTGTTGCGAACAAATTACAAAAACTTCTTAATTGATCTTTAATATTTGTAAAAATATTATGATCGGATGTTAGTGACGGCAGTTGTTGACATTGAATGGGCGCCTTTGGCTTTCAAAGTGAAAAGTGTTGAATAATTTCGGCGGGCTGGTTAGAACCACGATAGCTCAATTGGAAGAGCACCTGATTCGGTATGTCAGAAGGGTGCAGGTTCAAGTTCTGCTCGTGGAAATTTTTTCACACAACTTGTTAAAGGTACAAAGTCATAGGAACAAAAGTAAGTTATGTGTGTATAAAATGTATGTTACAATGTAATATAAAAGGTGTTTTAAATTTAAGTGAACAATTATTGTATGTATGTAAATATTATTTTACTTGTTACCTAAACAATGTTTGGTTCAAGTTACTATTTTTTCATTTGATTTGTCATCATAGTGATCCTTTTCCTCAATATGGCTGGAACACGTGAAATAAAGATTTTTTTAGAGAGAGATTGCTGATGTCCTCAGACGGCATTTTCAGCTTCACCGGGCTTTTTTGGGGGCGGCGAGAAACTTAAAGGGTTTCTCAAGCCATGTGAAACGAATCACCTTCAGAGGTTTTCCGGAGAGAACGGCATCACGCACTAGCGCGTGTCCCCGTGCCCTACTAGATTCTCCGAGCGGCTCGGATCGGGATATTAGCAGTAAGTAGGGGTGTTGTCATCAAACAGCTAGAGATAAAATAACATCTTCAGCCTTACCATCACTTCATCATCATCATCATCATCATCAGCTCGTTTTATGTCCCCACCGCTGGAGCACGAGCCTTCCCTATGGATGGATAGGGAGAACGGGTCATAAACCACCAGTGGTGTATGGCCCGTTGCGGGCCCAGTGCGGATTGGTAATTGTTAACGATTGCTATGCACCCGGGACCAATGGCTTTACGTGCCTTCTGAAGCACGGAGGAGCTCGAGATGATACATTTTTGGTCACCCATCCGATGACCGGCCTTTGCGAAAATTGCTTAACCTTAGCACTCGCAGACCTGGCGCGTTAACTACTGCGCTATCGAGCTCTTCTACCATCGCTTATCTACCATCAATTTCTATGTTACAGTTACCCTATATTATCCCAATGTTAGGCAAATGCCTCCCCCCATATACCAGTAAATTGTTGTATATTTAAATAAAATTATTATAAATGATGCGGGAATCGAACTCGCTACATCGAACGCGCCAAATGACTCGTATAAAATGATTAATGCTGATGATTCCTGTGATACAGCAATTTTTTTGATTCAACCGACCTGCCAAACGAACCCCGTCTAACCGATAGCACAAAATAAGGAGGCTACAGAGAAGGTTTTAAAATTACGTTGGTCACCCATCCTAAATGTAGCAGAATGCGCAAGCTTCAGCTCAATCGACTTCACTAAAACGATTAGCCATGTATGGTCTAGTGCAGTAGTGACCAATCGGTAGCTCGCGAGCCCCTGGTAGCTCGCGACCTGTTTTCTAGGCGCTCGGCGCGAATAAAATCGAATTTATTTATTTATTTATATATTAGGTACACACAACAGATAACAATTAAAAAATAACAAAAAAGCATGATAAATTGTATAAGAGCTAAATTTCTATCTAAAACATGTGTACACATCACGATTAATAATTAGCGTCTATGTTAAAGTTTACCTAATCTAAAACTATATTAATAATAGACTAAGGAATAAGTATCTATACCATTTACTAAACCTGAACATCTAAGTCTCGCATCCACTTTTTGCTGTTGTGGTCTAAACATTTTGAAGTGTCATCATCATCATCATCTCAGCCAAAAGACGTCCACTGCTGGACAAAGGCCTCCCCCAAGGATCTCCACAACGACCGGTTTTGTGTTACTCGCATCCAGCGGCTTCCCGCGACCTTCACCAGATCGTCGGTCCACGTTGTTGGAGGCCTGCCCACACTGCGCTTTCCGGTACGCGGTCGCCACTCGAGGACTGCTCCGCCCCAGCGGCCATCAGTCCTGCGATTCAGTTGTGTCCTGCTCGTAAGTAGTGGTTTGCTTATAATCAGCAGGCAGTTTACAGTCGTCTAATATCTCTTGGAATGTTATTCCAGCAGGAAGGCTGTGTCCCTCGCGTGCGGATTCTTTGGCATTTACCTCTGCTTTGGTAACGGGTGATTCTTCAACTTCAGGAAGAACTGTAGTAGTTTTTGATTTGGAAGAGTATCTGCTCGGTTGCTCTTTATATTGCGAAGGGATATCTTCAGAGTGTGTCTTGAAACTATCTAAATCTACTAACTCTGAACTGGGGCGTCTTATGTGGGCCCGTGTTCTACTCCTAGTCTGACCGCTGGATTCATCAGCGACGTTGTCGATCTGAGGGCGGCCACGGTGCCTAGCGGTTTCTGAGGAGGCTTCTGGTGCGGCGGTGGTAGTCGTAGCGGCTGCGAGGTTGCGGCCACGAAGAGGGAACCGAGTGCTAGATGGCAATCTGTCTTCCTCGATTTCTTCTTCAAATGGTGCCGGCGTTAGATTGCGTCCTCTGCTTGTGGTTGTGGCAGGGAGCACCTCGTTTTGGACTTCAGGCGTGGCTGCCGTAGTGGTAGTTCTGTCGATGGTACTATACCGGTTTTTATTCTTTTCTTTAGGTATCTGGTTTTCTGTCTCAACTTTTTGTGGACCATCGTGAGAATTGTGCACTGACGGCGCAGTGGTTGAAGAAGATTTTTCCTTACCTTCTTTCTTGCCACCTTCTTCCTCATCGTAATAGTAGTAAATGTACTCATATTCATAGTCTTGACCGTTGGGGCTCTTCTTTATTTGAATTTGCGAATGTTGCTTTTGCTCAGATCCGGCCGTTTCGAGTTGCACATTCGACGATAAGAGTCCACTGTTAATGTCGTCAATGGTGTCGAAATTGATAGGAATGTAGTCGATAGAGGGAGAGGATAGAAGCCTTTCGCGGGAGCGGGTGGGGCAGTAGTCAAGACTGGTTTCTGAGTAGTCGTGCCCGACGAGCTAGTCAGTTTCCCGGATTCAGACATCGCTTCAAGGGCAACTGCCATTTTGGGGTTTGTTTCGACATCCTCTATGATTTCTTTAATTTTAATGTCTTTGAGCTTTGAAACAGGGACATCGATTTCAATGGAATCCGATTTCAACTTCTGATCCTTTTTGAAAGTGGCTTTCTTGTCTTCTTCAATGGAAATGATTCCTTCTGTTGGATGTCTAGGTTTTCCACTGTGTATCTTTTTTATTATCTTCTCAACACCATCATCTTTAAGAAGGCGATGGTGTGAATGTTTTTCTGGTATTTTGTGGGATGTCTCAAAATTTCTTAATGAAGTTTGCTGACCCGAGCTCACTTATACATATTCTGGTCCTTGTATAGGCTCTGTGATAATATCTACATCGGCATTTATCCGGTAGAATGCGCAGACTAATAAACATATGAGAAACAGAACACATAAAAACATTTTGTTTAACATACAACAACTACACACATAACAAGCACTAAACTATCGGTGTATTTATTCCTAAATCTGATGATTCATTGCTTTGTCGAGACATGCTCCGTAAGGTCCTAGATGGTCCTGGTTGAGGTGACACTGGGTTCCATTGTAAGACTGGGTTCTCTAAAGTTGGTAGACCATTAAAGTTGCCTTGGAAATCCATCACACCAGTATCCAATAAAATATTAGAACTTTGTGGTGGAGTATTTTGTTCAAGCAGGACGTTCTTTTTTCTTGCTTTTTTCTTAGGTAATATGACTTGCAAATCTTTCTCCATCTCTTTTTTTGTTAACTTTGCTGTCGAGGAATAATGTCGTTTATTGATAGTTGTTTCTTCTCCTGTTTTCAACGTACAACCTACCATACTTTATGTGTAAATATAATTAATCTGACCCGTTCTCATTCATCTGGTCTTATGAGCCAGGTGAAATCAGACAAATGAGAGCTAGACAAATGAGGAATTCGAAGATAATCAAACCCTGTTAATGAATTTACAAACCTAAAATATCAAAGGATTGATTAATAGTAATAAAAAACCTGACAAAGAACAATAGCTTAGTTACAAAACAAAATGAATTACAGATTATTCATAAATTGAGGCTGATTAGTTATGCTACTTACCTTACAAACGCCAGATCACAAGCTTTTGTCGTGTAATGCTGCATTTTCTGAGCTTTTGTCAATGCTGGACTGTTATGAATAGCCTCAGAATACAAATCAACAAAAGTGGGCCATTGTGTGTAATTGCCACTGAAAGTAGGTATATCGATTTTTGGCATAGCATGTTGCTGATATGCGGAAATATTAATTTTTAAATTCAATGATCGTTTCATCTGTTCGTATTGTTTTTCATGATCCATAAAAGATTCATAATACCCATCATCACTCCCATTTAAGATACCATCAATATGTAAATGTAATTTGTCAATAGCATTCCAACGCGTCTCTAAGGACCTCAACCCTCAATTTGCCATTTTTCTTTTATTTCGTCAATGCAAATAGTCTTTACTAACCTTGTCAAAGCTCTAAAATTCGCATTTTGCAACTGTTGTAATTCTGCTGTCTTGTCATCATCTCGCGTACATTGGAATTGTCTGCTGTCAAACCTGATGTCGCCCTGATCAGTACCAGTAGTCTCCCCAAGCTTTTGAGTAGGTGGAACGGTAGGAAGTTTTTGCCCCCAAGATGCAACTTTAGTGCGGGCTCCTTCGTACCATCCTTGTATGACCTCGAAGATGTTTTCACGAAAATATTGGTGAGATTTATCTTCTATTACCATCAGACTCTCGTGGTTCCGCCTACACTTCTCCCACAACTCGTCTAACTTTTCTAATCTACGTATAATATACTCCTCAGTTTTTCTTTGCGCTCCATCTTTCTTAAAGTTGGAGTGCACTTGTTTAATCTCCAGAAGGAGAGCCGCCTGCTGTTCAATCTTTGCGTCCATAGTCAAGCAAAAAAGGAAAGATCTTACTTGAAAGTCAGGAACCGCCCTTTAGCAGCAGTCGGCCGGCAGGATGTCACACAGGCGTTATTGCACAATTCACACGCGGCGACACGTAAAAAGTACGTCACTGTCACTGATTTATATCCCGGACCTCGGCACTCAGTTATTACTCCCGAATTTCCCGAAGTCCTTTTTTTGAAGGACCAAAAAGCTGTAACGGTTAGCTACGTCAACGTCAATGTAAATGTAAAAGTCAGATTGAGTGTCCAAGGGACAAAAGGTGTTGTCAAAATGAAACTCCCAAGTTAATCGATTGGCTTCTAATTGAACACTAACTGTAATGATGTATGCATTCGGCCAGGTTGGCCTAATGTCAATGTACAAAAAGTAGGTCGCGAACCCGCGACCAAAGTGCAATATTGAATCGCGCCTACATGGTAGTAAAACTATGAACAAATCAAAAACCCAATTAACTAAAATCATGTACGTAACTCGTACAAAAAGCTTTTCCCACAATGCATGAAATACTCATTAAGTGTTGATTCAAACTTCTCTATACATTTCTGAGGTTCTTCTCTTTTTCTTACTTTCTCAGTAGTTCTTATTATTTTCGCCATTACTTGAATCAAGTCTTATTTAGTCTCCTACTGCCAGTACGTAACTTCCACAGAATTCAGATTTATCAAATTCCTGATAACTCACTACTTTATTCTTCCACACTGACCACGTTTGATGCAAACAATGTTCATTATACACGTCGCAGCACAGCAAAGAGAGAAGCTCTTGTGTCTTAGCTGATAGTATCTTCCTCTGCTACATCTCTTTAAACGATTAAATCCATATTGGTATACAATTTACGCATACAAGTGTCTCGTGATGGGGAATCAGGTAGCAATACCCAAATAGGTCGTAATTTGCTGAACAACTTATAGTCAAATTTGATGTTTTCAGAAAACGGGTACGTCTTACGACAGAAGATATAGTTGAAAAACATAAAGAAGAGTTTGTAATCTTAATTAATTATATTTATTATCACACTTACGAAAGATACAAGACATATTATTATCACGATGGCACTAGCGGTCAGTGCGTCGGCTGGAAGCATGGGCGTACCCAGGGGGGGGGGGGGGCAGCCCGCCCCCCCCTGGAAATCTCGTAGAACATGTATGAACTCGCCTATTTACTAATCAAAGTGTAAACGGGCCTTATGCTCTAACTTTTAAATAAACCGCGCAGTAGACACTGGCAAAATGCACGGTGCAATTGCCAAAAAACCGCGCGCGACGATGGCCGAATACAGCCGAGCGTTCGAACGCTCGGCTAGATTCTAATCTCCGATAGGGAGTTGCGAGCAACTAGCATTAATTTTATTTGACATGTTATTACAAAAACAAAAATGTTGAAAAAAATTTCACGAGCAGGATTTGAACCTGCACCCTTCTGACACACCGGGTCAGGTGCTCTTCATCATTCATCATTGAATGGGCGCCTTTGGCTTTTAAAGTAAAAAGTGTTGAATAATTTCGGCGGGCTGGTTTGAACCACGATAGCTCAATTGGAAGAGCACCTGACCCGGAATGTCAGAAGGGTTCAAATCCTGCTCGTGAATTTTTTTTTAACATTTGTGTAATTGTAATTTGTTCGTAACAAAATTTGCGTTAAAAATTATTTGAATATTTTGACATGTTATTGTTTTGAAGTAGTTAAAATCAAACGTAGGTGAATAAAAAAAAATCATTTAGTGTCTATATCAAAGTATAGAAATCTGTCTGATTGATATTGTGTTGTGATTGTGACACGCACATACATTCTGCATGCCTTCATAGTCAAATTTACTTTTATTTATTTAACTACCTATAAAGCAAGGCCTTTGTCCAGCAGTGGACGTCTTTTGGCTGAGATGATGATGATGATGATGAAAGCAAGATCATTTGCGGCTGTTTGCCCTACACACTACACTACATACAGCGTGTCCAAAAAACGAAAGATAATCCTTTCAGCTGCGGGTGGGTCGTATCATGTCCTACCGCATTCTGTAATTTTAGTTTAGTGAAAGTTTCACGGTTTCCGAGAAATCGTTTTTTTAAAATTTTTTTTAGAAAAATCTTCCCTCGTTAGTTTATTTCTTGCCATTTCTACAAATGATAACTTTTTTAAGCCTAATTTTTTTTCAAATACTCATGGTTATTTGTTTCATCTAAAACAATATTTTTTTGTTCCCTAAAGTACTGAGAAAACCACATAAAAAAAAAATCTTATGCAAAGTTTTCATACAAACTCAACCAAACGGCTGACTTTGATAGCCTTTTCTATTGCGGTCATCGTTGTGTATTCAGTTATGTCCTGCTCGTAAGTAGTGGTTTGCTTATAATCAGCAGGCAGTTTAGAGTCGTCTAATATTTCTTGGAATGTTATTCCAGCAGGATGGCTGTGTCCCTCACGTGCGAATTCTTTGGCATTTACCTCTGCTTTGATAACGGGTGATTCTTCAACTTCAGGAAGAACTGTAGTAGTTTTTGATTCAGAAGAGTATCTGCTCGGTTGCTCTTTATATTGCGAAGGGATATCTTCAGAGTGTGTCTTGAAACTATCTAAATCTACTAACTCTGAACTGGGGCGTCTTATGTGGGCTCGTGTTCTACTCCTAGTCTGACCGCTGGATTCATCAGCGACGTTGTCGATCTGAGGGCGGCCACGGTGCCTAGCGGTTTCTGAGGAGGCTTCTGGTGCGGCGGTGGTAGTCGTAGCGGCTGCGAGGTTGCGGCCACGAAGAGGGAACCGAGTGCTAGATGGCAATCTGTCTTCCTCGATTTCTTCTTCAAATGGTGCCGGCGTTAGATTGCGTCCTCTGCTTGTGATTGTGGCAGGGAGCACCTCGTTTCTGACTTCAGGCGTGGCTGCCGTAGTGGTAGTTCTGTCGATGGTACTATACCGGTTTCTATTCTTTTCTTTAGGTATCTGGTTTTCTGTCTCAACTTTTTGTGGACCATCGTGAGAATTGTGCACTGACGGCGCAGTGGTTGAAGAAGATTTTTCCTTACCTTCTTTCTTGCCACCTTCTTCCTCATCGTAATAGTAGTAAATGTACTCATATTCATAGTCTTGACCGTTGGGGCTCTTCTTTATTTGAATTTGCGAATGTTGCTTTTGCTCAGATCCGGCCGTTTCGAGTTGCACATTCGACGATAAGAGTCCACTGTTAATGTCGTCAATGGTGTCGAAATTGATAGGAATGTAGTCGATAGAGGGAGAGGATAGAAGCCTTTCGCGGGAGCGGGTGGGGCAGTAGTCAAGACTGGTTTCTGAGTAGTCGTGCCCGACGAGCTAGTCAGTTTCCCGGATTCAGACATCGCTTCAAGGGCAACTGCCATTTTGGGGTTTGTTTCGACATCCTCTATGATTTCTTTAATTTTAATGTCTTTGAGCTTTGAAACAGGGACATCGATTTCAATGGAATCCGATTTCAACTTCTGATCCTTTTTGAAAGTGGCTTTCTTGTCTTCTTCAATGGAAATGATTCCTTCTGTTGGATGTCTAGGTTTTCCACTGTGTATCTTTTTTATTATCTTCTCAACCCCATCATCTTTAAGAAGGCGATGGTGTGAATGTTTTTCTGGTATTTTGTGGGATGTCTCAAAATTTCTTAATGAAGTTTGCTGACCCGAGCTCACTTGTACATATTCTTGTCCTTGTATAGGCTCTGTGATAATATCTACATCGGCATTTATCTGGTAGAATGCGCAGACTAATAAACATATGAGAAACAAAACACATAAAAACATTTTGTTTAACATACAACAACTACACACATAACAAGCACTAAACTATCGGTGTATTTATTCCTAAATCTGATGATTCATTGCTTTGTCGAGACATGCTCCGTAAGGTCCTAGATGGTCCTGGTTGAGGTGACACTGGGTTCCATTGTAAGACTGGGTTCTCTAAAGTTGGTAGACCATTAAAGTTGCCTTGGAAATCCATCACACCAGTATCCAATAAAATATTAGAACTTTGTGGTGGAGTATTTTGTTCAAGCAGGACGTTCTTTTTTCTTGCTTTTTTCTTAGGTAATATGACTTGCAAATCTTTCTCCATCTCTTTCTTTGTTAACTTTGCTGTCGAGGATTAATGTCGTTTATTGATAATTGTTTCTTCTCCTGTTTTCAACGTACAACCTACCATACTTTATGTGTAAATATAATTAATCTGACCCGTTCTCATTCATCTGGTCTTATGAGCCAGGTGAAATCAGACAAATGAGAGCTAGACAAATGAGGAATTCGAAGATAATCAAACCCTGTTAATGAATTTACAAACCTAAAATATCAAAGGATTGATTAATAGTAATAAAAAACCTGACAAAGAACAATAGCTTAGTTACAAAACAAAATGAATTACAGATTATTCATAAATTGAGGCTGATTAGTTATGCTACTTACCTTACAAACGCCAGATCACAAGCTTTTGTCGTGTAATGCTGCATTTTCTGAGCTTTTGTCAATGCCGGACTGTTATGAATAGCCTCAGAATACAAATCAACAAAAGTGGGCCATTGTGTGTAATTGCCACTGAAAGTAGGTATATCGATTTTTGGCATAGCATGTTGCTGATACGCGGAAATATTAATTTTTAAATTCAATGATCGTTTTATCTGTTCGTATTGTTTTTCATGATCCATAATAGATTCATAATACCCATCATCACTCCCATTTAGGATATCATCAATATGTAAATGTAATTTGTCAATAGCATTCCAACGCGTCTCTAAGGACCTCAACCCTCAATTTGCCATTTTTCTTTTATTTCGTCAATGCAAATAGTCTTTACTAACCTTGTCAAAGCTCTAAAATTCGCATTTTGCAACTGTTGTAATTCTGCTGTCTTGTCATCATCTCGCGTACTCTGGAATTGTCTGCTGTCAAACCTGATGTCGCCCTGATCAGTACCAGTAGTCTCCCCAAGCTTTTGAGTAGGTGGAACGGTAGGAAGTTTTTGCCCCCAAGATGCAACTTTAGTGCGGGCTCCTTCGTACCATCCTTGTATGACCTCGAAGATGTTTTCACGAAAATATTGGTGAGATTTATCTTCTATTACCATCAGACTCTCGTGGTTCCGCCTACACTTCTCCCACAACTCGTCTAACTTTTCTAATCTACGTATAATATACTCCTCAGTTTTTCTTTGCGCTCCATCTTTCTTAAAGTTGGAGTGCACTTGTTTAATCTCCAGAAGGAGAGCCGCCTGCTGTTCAATCTTTGCGTCCATAGTCAAGCCAAAAAGGAAAGATCTTACTTGAAAGTCAGAAACCTCTCTTTAGCAGCAGTCGGCCGGCAGGATGTCACACAGGCGTTATTGCACAATTCACACGCGGCGACACGTAAACAGTACGTCACTGTCACTGATTTATATCCCGGACCTCGGCACTCAGTTATTACTCCCGAATTTCCCGAAGTCCTTTTTTCGAAGGACCAAGCTGTAACGGTTAGCTACGTCAATGTAAATGTAAAAGTCAGATTGAGTGTCCAAGGGATAAAAGGTGTTGTCAAAATGAAACTCCCAAGTTAATCGATTGGCTTCTAATTGAACACTAACTGTAATGATGTATGCATTCGGCCTAATAAGGTTGGCCTAATGTCAATGTACAAAAAGTAGGTCGCGAACCCGCGACCAAAGTGCAATATTGAATCGCGCCTACATGGTAGTAAAACTATGAACAAATCAAAAACCTAATTAACTAAATACATGTACGTAACTCATACAAAAAGCTTTTCCCACAATGCATGAAATACTCATTAAGTGTTGATTCAAACTTCTCTATACATTTCTAAGGTTCTTTTCTTTTTCTTACTTTCTCAGTAGTTCTTATTTTTTCGCCATTACTTGAATAAAGTCTTATTTAGTCTCCTACTGCCAGTACGTAACTTCAACAGAATTCAGATTTATCAAACTCCTGATAACTCACTACTTTATTCTTACACACTGACCACGTTTGATGCAAACAATGTTCATTATACACGTCGCAGCACAGCAAAGAGAGAAGATCTTGTGTCTTAGCTGATAGTATCTTCCTCTGCTACAACTCTTTAAACGATTAAATCCATATTGGTATACAATTTACGCAAACAAGTGTCTCGTGATGGGGAATCAGGTAGCAATACCCAAATAGGTCGTAATTTACAGAATGCTGAACAACTTATAGTCAAATTTGATGTTTTCAGAAAAAGTGTACGTCTTACAACAGACGATATAGTTGAACATAAAGAAGAGTTTGTAATCTTAATTAATTATATTTATTATCACACTTACGAAAGATACAAGACATATTATTATCACGATGGCACTAGCGGTCAGTGCGTCGGCTGGAAGCATGGGCGTACCCAGGGGGGGGGGGCTGCCCCCCCCTGGAAATCTCGTAGAACATGTATGAACTCGCCTATTTACTAATCAAAGTGTAAACGGGCCTTATGCTCTAACTTTTAAATAAACCGCGCAGTAGACACTGGCAAAATGCACGGTGCAATTGCCAAAAAACCGCGCGCGACGATGGCCGAATACAGCCGAGCGTTCGAACGCTCGGCTAGATTCTAATCTTCGATAGGGAGTTGCGAGCGACTAGCATTAATTTTATTTGACATGTTATTACAAAAACAAAAATGTTGAAAAAAATTCCATGAGCAGGATTTGAACCTGCACCCTTCTGACACACCGGGTCAGATGCTCTTTATCATTCATCATTGAATGGGCGCCTTTGGCTTTTAAAGTAAAAAGTGTTGAATAATTTCGGCGGGCTGGTTTGAACCACGATAGCTCAATTAGAAGAGCACCTGACCCGGTATGTCAGAAGGGTTCAAATCCTGCTCGTGAATTTTTTTTTAACATTTGTGTAATTGTAATTTGTTCGTAACAAAATTTGCGTTAAAAATTATTTGAATATTTTGACATGTTATTGTTTTGAAGGAGTTAAAATCAAACGTAGGTGAATAAAAAAAAATCATTTAGTGTCTATATCAAAGTATATAAATCTGTCTGATTGATATTGTGTTGTGATTGTGACACGCACATACATTCTGCATGCATTCATAGTCAAATTTACTTTTATTTATTTAACTACCTATAAAGCAAGATCATTTGCGGCTGTTTGCCCTACACACTACACTACATACAGCGTGTCCAAAAAACGAAAGATAATCCTTTAGCTGCGGGTGGGTCGTATCATGTCCTACCGCATTCTGTAATTTTAGTTTAGTGAAAGTTTCACGGTTTCCGAGAAATCGTATTTAAAAATTTATTTTAGAAAAATCTTCCCTCGTTTAGTTTGTTTCTTGCCATTTCTACAAATAATAACTTTTTTAAGCCTAATTTTTTTCAAATACTCATGGTTATTTGTTTCATCTAAAACAATATTCTTTTGTTCCCTAAAAGACTGAGAAAACCACATAAAAAAAATCTTATGCAAAGTTTTCATACAAACTCAATCAAACGGCTGACTTTGATAGCCTTTTCTATTGCGGTCATCGTTGTGTATTCAGTTATGTCCTGCTCGTAAGTAGTGGTTTGCTTATAATCAGCAGGCAGTTTAGAGTCGTCTAATATTTCTTGGAATGTTATTCCAGCAGGATGGCTGTGTCCCTCGCGTGCGAATTCTTTGGCATTTACCTCTGCTTTGATAACGGGTGATTCTTCAACTTCAGGAAGAACTGTAGTAGTTTTTGATTCGGAAGAGTATCTGCTCGGTTGCTCTTTATATTGCGAAGGGATATCTTCAGAGTGTGTCTTGAAACTATCTAAATCTACTAACTCTGAACTGGGGCGTCTTATGTGGGCCCGTGTTCTACTCCTAGTCTGACCGCTGGATTCATCAGCGACGTTGTCGATCTGAGGGCGGCCACGGTGCCTAGCGGTTTCTGAGGAGGCTTCTGGTGCGGCGGTGGTAGTCGTAGCGGCTGCGAGGTTGCGGCCACGAAGAGGGAACCGAGTGCTAGATGGCAATCTGTCTTCCTCGATTTCTTCTTCAAATGGTGCCGGCGTTAGATTGCGTCCTCTGCTTGTGGTTGTGGCAGGGAGCACCTCGTTTTGGACTTCAGGCGTGGCTGCCGTAGTGGTAGTTCTGTCGATGGTACTATACCGGTTTCTATTCTTTTCTTTAGGTATCTGGTTTTCTGTCTCAACTTTTTGTGGACCATCGTGAGAATTGTGCACTGACGGCGCAGTGGTTGAAGAAGATTTTTCCTTACCTTCTTTCTTGCCACCTTTTTCCTCATCGTAATAGTAGTAAATGTACTCATATTCATAGTCTTGACCGTTGGGGCCCTTCTTTATTTGAATTTGCGAATGTTGCTTTTGCTCAGATCCGGCCGTTTCGAGTTGCACATTCGACGATAAGAGTCCACTGTTAATGTCGTCAATGGTGTCGAAATTGATAGGAATGTAGTCGATAGAGGGAGAGGATAGAAGCCTTTCGCGGGAGCGGGTGGGGCAGTAGTCAAGACTGGTTTCTGAGTAGTCGTGCCCGACGAGCTAGTCAGTTTCCCGATTCAGACATCGCTTCAAGGGCAACTGCCATTTTGGGGTTTGTTTCGACATCCTTTATGATTTCTTTAATTTTAATGTCTTTGAGCTTTGAAACAGGGACATCGATTTCAATGGAATCCGATTTCAACTTCTGATCCTTTTTGAAAGTGGCTTTCTTGTCTTCTTCAATGGAAATGATTCCTTCTGTTGGATGTCTAGGTTTTCCACTGTGTATCTTTTTTATTATCTTCTCAACTTCATCATCTTTAAGAAGGCGATGGTGTGAATGTTTTTCTGGTATTTTGTGGGATGTCTCAAAATTTCTTAATGAAGTTTGCTGACCCGAGCTCACTTGTACATATTCTTGTCCTTGTATAGGCTCTGTGATAATATCTACATCGGCATTTATCTGGTAGAATGCGCAGACTAATAAACATATGAGAAACAAAACACATAAAAACATTTTGTTTAACATACAACAACTACACACATAACAAGCACTAAACTATCGGTGTATTTATTCCTAAATC
This sequence comes from Eudonia mercurella, assembly GCA_963082485.1. NCBI lineage: Eukaryota > Metazoa > Arthropoda > Insecta > Lepidoptera > Crambidae > Eudonia > Eudonia mercurella. The sequence goes on from OY720043.1 coordinate 13,710,696, forward strand.
TGATGATTCATTGCTTTGTCGAGACATGCTCCGTAAGGTCCTAGATGGTCCTGGTTGAGGTGACACTGGGTTCCATTGTAAGACTGGGTTCTCTAAAGTTGGTAGACCATTAAAGTTGCCTTGGAAATCCATCACACCAGTATCCAATAAAATATTAGAACTTTGTGGTGGAGTATTTTGTTCAAGCAGGACGTTCTTTTTTCTTGCTTTTTTCTTAGGTAATATGACTTGCAAATCTTTCTCCATCTCTTTTTTTGTTAACTTTGCTGTCGAGGAATAATGTCGTTTATTGATAGTTGTTTCTTCTCCTGTTTTCAACGTACAACCTACCATACTTTATGTGTAAATATAATTAATCTGACCCGTTCTCATTCATCTGGTCTTATGAGCCAGGTGAAATCAGACAAATGAGAGCTAGACAAATGAGGAATTCGAAGATAATCAAACCCTGTTAATGAATTTACAAACCTAAAATATCAAAGGATTGATTAATAGTAATAAAAAACCTGACAAAGAACAATAGCTTAGTTACAAAACAAAATGAATTACAGATTATTCATAAATTGAGGCTGATTAGTTATGCTACTTACCTTACAAACGCCAGATCACAAGCTTTTGTCGTGTAATGCTGCATTTTCTGAGCTTTTGTCAATGCTGGACTGTTATGAATAGCCTCAGAATACAAATCAACAAAAGTGGGCCATTGTGTGTAATTGCCACTGAAAGTAGGTATATCGATTTTTGGCATAGCATGTTGCTGATATGCGGAAATATTAATTTTTAAATTCAATGATCGTTTCATCTGTTCGTATTGTTTTTCATGATCCATAAAAGATTCATAATACCCATCATCACTCCCATTTAAGATACCATCAATATGTAAATGTAATTTGTCAATAGCATTCCAACGCGTCTCTAAGGACCTCAACCCTCAATTTGCCATTTTTCTTTTATTTCGTCAATGCAAATAGTCTTTACTAACCTTGTCAAAGCTCTAAAATTCGCATTTTGCAACTGTTGTAATTCTGCTGTCTTGTCATCATCTCGCGTACATTGGAATTGTCTGCTGTCAAACCTGATGTCGCCCTGATCAGTACCAGTAGTCTCCCCAAGCTTTTGAGTAGAAGGAACGGTAGGAAGTTTTTGCCCCCAAGATGCAACTTTAGTGCGGGCTCCTTCGTACCATCCTTGTATGACCTCGAAGATGTTTTCACGAAAATATTGGTGAGATTTATCTTCTATTACCATCAGACTCTCGTGGTTCCGCCTACACTTCTCCCACAACTCGTCTAACTTTTCTAATCTACGTATAATATACTCCTCAGTTTTTCTTTGCGCTCCATCTTTCTTAAAGTTGGAGTGCACTTGTTTAATCTCCAGAAGGAGAGCCGCCTGCTGTTCAATCTTTGCGTCCATAGTCAAGCAAAAAAGGAAAGATCTTACTTGAAAGTCAGGAACCTCCCTTTAGCAGCAGTCGGCCGGCAGGATGTCACACAGGCGTTATTGCACAATTCACACGCGGCGACACGTAAACAGTACGTCACTGTCACTGATTTATATCCCGGACCTCGGCACTCAGTTATTACTCCCGAATTTCCCGAAGTCCTTTTTTCGAAGGACCAAAAAGCTGTAACGGTTAGCTACGTCAACGTCAATGTAAATGTAAAAGTCAGATTGAGTGTCCAAGGGATAAAAGGTGTTGTCGAAATGAAACTCCCAAGTTAATCGATTGGCTTTAAATTGAACACTAACTGTAATGATGTATGCATTCGGCCAGGTTGGCCTAATGTCAATGTACAAAAAGTAGGTCGCGAACCCGCGACCAAAGTGCAATATTGAATCGCGCCTACATGGTAGTAAAACTATGAACAAATCAAAAACCCAATTAACTAAAATCATGTACGTAACTCGTACAAAAAGCTTTTCCCACAATGCATGAAATACTCATTAAGTGTTGATTCAAACTTCTCTATACATTTCTGAGGTTCTTCTCTTTTTCTTAATTTCTCAGTAGTTCTTATTTTTTTTGCCATTACTTGAATCAAGTCTTATTTAGTCTCCTACTGCCAGTACGTAACTTCCACAGAATTCAGATTTATCAAACTCCTGATAACTCACTACTTTATTCTTACACACTGACCACGTTTGATGCAAACAATGTTCATTATACACGTCGCAGCACAGCAAAGAGAGAAGCTCTTGTGTCTTAGCTGATAGTATCTTCCTCTGCTACAACTCTTTAAACGATTAAATCCATATTGGTATACAATTTACGCATACAAGTGTCTCGTGATGGGGAATCAGGTAGCAATACCCAAATAGGTCGTAATTTGCTGAACAACTTACAGTCAAATTTGATGTTTTCAGAAAATGTGTACGTCTTACGACAGAAGATATAGTTGAAAAACATAAAGAAGAGTTTGTAATCTTAATTAATTATATTTATTATCACACTTACGAAAGATACAAGACATATTATTATCACGATGGCACTAGCGGTCAGTGCGTCGGCTGGATGCGAGCAATGTGCCCTGCCCACTGCCACTTGAGCTTAACAACTCTTGGGGCTATGTCGGTTACCTTTGTTCTTCTGCGGATCTCCTCATTTCTGATTCAGAGACACCCCGAGCATAGCCCTCTCCATTGCTCTTTGAGTGACCTTGAGCCTTGAATGATTTTGAAGTGTAGTGCGTCATATTAGCTATGATAAGTAATGGTGTATTTATATAATGTAGTTTTTTTTCTTTATCTCACTTAGGTTTTTTTTATTAACTCGGCGGTGCTCGTGTGAGGTATCGGGATTTTCAAAATAGCTCTAGGAGAAATACCAGTTGGGCACCACTGGTCTAGTGGTTAAGATACCGGTCCCAAACCCAGAGGTGTCAGGTTCGATTACCACGAATCATACCTGGTACATGTTTGTGTACTCGGTTTGGTTGGTGTAGGGCTTGTTTATCCGCCTGGCTAGCTACCACTTATCTAAATATGTCGCCATGATAACAATGTTAGTAGCAATGTTGTGTACCGAGAGTTAGAGGCCTGATTCGATCCGAACCCCTCAGAGAATCTAGTAGGGCACGGGGACACGCACTAGTGAGTGATACCGTTCCCTCTAGAAAACCTCCGAAGGTGATTCGTTTCACACGGCTTGAGGAACCCTTTAAGTTTCTCGCTAAAAAAACAAAAAAAAGAGAGTTAGAGACAATTTTAGTTCAGTTAGTTCAGTTAGCGAGTTCTTCAGTAGTTGAGAACTCAAAGTGAAATGAGCTTCCAACTTTAGCCTTGTCACTACTTAACGATAACATCGGGTGACATAAAGTGTTTGCCAAGTGTTAACTCGTAAGAAATTGTTATTTCTTACGAGTTCTTGCTAATCAGTTAAAAAAAAATTATTAATTCATTACCGACATAAAATATACTTCAACATAAAAATAAACGCAAAGTCGGAAACCTCATAGTTTGTGAAAAATTGCTCATAGAAAATGAATGAAAAAAAAATGTCGCGCCTCAATTTTTATTTTATTTGAAAGATCTTGTCAAGACATTAAAAAAAATACTTTCACAACATTTCCCAGTATTGGGCAGTTTTTGAGATATCGACTCTTGTTTGCTTTCCGTAAACCTGTTTATGTGTGAATGAGGAATTGGAATTTCAGTATATTTTCATTCAGTTTTTTAGGGAATCAAGATAGTTAGAAAAGAACAAAGGAGCAGATTATGTTACAAGAGCAACATATATACTGAATAAAATATTTTTTTTAATAAGAAATTGCTCAAAATCTGCCTATGAAAGACTTACTCTGTTTGATAATTTTTTTGCTTATTGGGATAAGATCTTTAACATGAAATATGTTTTTAAAGCGACATCGCTAAAAAAAATACCCCCAAATTACTCATACCCCTTTGATTGAAAAATCTTTTTTCTTCAATACTTTCTACCAACTAGATGTCTGTATTTTCCTAAAGTGTGGCATGCCGTAACGTATTAAAGATCTTAAGGGTGAGTCATTGAATATTCAATTTGGCCGTCCAATATCCCCAATGGCCGCCAGGTGGCGCCAGTGCAGCGTAATTAGAACTGGTTGTGCAAGTGGGGTATTGTGATTTAATATGCAGATGGTCGTTTCGCTGACGTATAGAAGTTTGTCTCTGTGGTATTTTTTTCTTTTTGTATAATATTGTAAGCGTCTTAGATGTAAATCTGAGCTACCAGAAATTTAAACAAATAAATAAATAAAAAAAAAAAAAATGATGATGATAGGTTGGTCGTTGCAACGATCGTAATTATTAAGCAACCTTTGGCGCGGATTGTATCTGGATAGGTGACCTTTTTTATCGTACGAGTCGAATACGCGAGGAAGGAGATCGATGGCGCCAGAGTGATTCATCGCAACGGTGGTAATTGTTTAGCTACATTTGGCGTGATGGAGGAACTCGATGGCGCAGTGGTTAACGCGCCCGGTCTGCGATTGCTGAGGTTAAGCAACTTTCGCGAAGGCCAGTCATCGGATGGGTGACTAAAAAAATTTATCATCTCGAGCTCCTCCGTGCTTCGGAAGGCACGTAAAGCCATTGGTCCCGGCTGCATTAGCAGTCGTTAACAACTACCAATACGCACTGGGTCCGCGTGGTGGTTTATGGCCCGTTCTCCCTATCCATCCATAGGGAAGGCTCGTGCCCCAGCAGTGGGGACATAAAAATGAGCTGATAATGAAAAATGAAAATGATTTGGCGTGATTTGTAGCTGGATAGGTGATCTTATGGGTAGAATACACGAGGTAGGTCGATGGCACCGGTCGTCGTTACAATCGTAATTGTTAAGATACATTGGGCGTGGATTGTAAATCGATGGGTGACCTTTTTTATATTTACGGGCAAGCACAGAGCCTTGATCTCACCTGATGTTAAGTGATGATAAGGCCAATTGGTGGAAGCGCACTTCACCCGGGCTCCCAACTAGTGAGACACCTATTTGACCCTGAGGCCTTTGTCCAGCAGTGGACGTCTTTTGGCTGAGATGATGATGATGATGATGATGATGAGACCTTATTTGACCCGGTATACTTTCGGGTATTGGGCCGAGAGATTTACCACTGTCACCGAGGCCTTAAAAAAAACAGTTTCACTTTTTTTTATCTTATAAGTAAAACTCTTGTACGTTTTTAGGGTTCCGTAGTCAACATTAAACCCTTATAGTTTCGCCATGTCTGTCTGTCTGTCTGCTGTCCTTCCCCAGCCTAGCTCATAGTACTAGACTCTTAGTACTAGAAAGCAGTAATTTGGCATGGAAATAAAATTTTGAAAAATATAGTTTTTTAGGTTCCCCCTACACGTGAAGTGGGGATGTATTTTTTTTTCTTGTCTACCCCATAGTGTGGGGTGTCGTTGAATAGCAAATTCAAAAATATTGCGGGTTTGTGGAAACAGTTTTTTGATTGAGGCAAGCGTTTGTGAACTATTAAGCTTTAAAGTGCAAAATTTTGTTAGAGTCAAGTGTCCCCCCCCCCCCCCCCCCTGCCAGCCAAATGGTTGTTTTTGGATACGTGAAAAAATTGACAGTAGTTGTATATATGACGAAGTTAAAAGGAAAACTATCACAGCTAAGTAGGCTTTACAAGTTTACGCGTAACTGTCGACCAACTTATAATAGTACTTGGCGCAGTACAAATTCCTTATTGGGAACTACTTAAATAATGTTGTCAAGTGTGTGAAACCGGTAGTATCTACATTTAAGTATATGACCCATCGTTAAATTAATGTTCATAAAAGCCTCTTCTCAGAGTCCGCATTATTGAGATGGGCTACGGAACCCTACACTGCGCGTGGCCCGACACGCACTTGGCCGGTTTTATTCCTAAGTGGTACGGTCTGCTAAACTCTTCCAACGCTGTGATAACAAAATCCAAATCCCTATATACTCTTACATGACCGGTGTATGAATTTATGAGCCCATAAAAATAGAAAGTGCAAATAATATTACGGTTTCAATTCGCATATATAAAACCTTATCCCGTTAAACTTAAAGTTCGTTTTCTGTTAAAACTTAAAGTGCTTGCGAACGATATTGTATTTTCCTTATTTGTTTTATGAAAATTATACGGGAATCTGATTTATCATGATATTTGGAACGGCTGTATCAATTCTGGTATGGGCATATGAGGTTGAATCATAATGACACACAGCTTATCACATTTTTACGATTATAAAGTTTCTATTAATAATAATAGGCTCTCGTTAGGCGGCTGGATCAAGGGCCTGATTCAGAAGGCAGTTCGATACGGCACGCATTGTGAGGAGGTTCCTGTCTCTGGAGCCCTAACCACCGGTAGCTTGGATCCTGGTCCCGATGCCGGCGGACCCCTATTTTTTTATATTTTTAAATGTTTTACTTATTTTGTTTTTAGAAAATATTTAAAAATGTAAATTTATATGAGAAAAGAAAAAGTATTTATTTCAGATTAATTACAATAGACCTTAAACACTAATGTGAGTTACAAGAAAAAAAAATTAAAACGCACATTAAACAAAAAACAAAACAAAACATAAAAGCTTGGCGCACTGGATACGACCACCCACGGTTAGAGGACGGGTGTGTAGGAGCACCCAAGTTTCAGCATCGGCGAGACCCATCGGTCAGACAACGCATTCAGGATATGGGTCGGATATTAATCGGGCCTATATGGACTATACCATAAAACGTGCCGAGGAGCTCGATGGCGCAGTGGTTCGGAAGGCACGTAAAGCCGTTGGTTCCGGCTGCATTAGCAGTCGTTAACAACCACCAATCCGCACTGGGCCCGCGTGGTGGTTAATGGCCCGTTCTCCCTATCCATCCATAGGGAAGGCTCGTGCCCCAGCAGTGGGGACATAAAATGAGCTGATGATGATGATGATGATGTTGTTTGGTGGTAGAGCTTGTTTGTCCGCCTTGCTAGCTACCACCATCTTATCTAAATATGGCGCCATAACATCAATGTTTTTCTTTTTTATATAGATAGCTTGGCAATGACTCCAGCCCACCTGATGTTAAGTGGAAATAGAGTCCTGACGCGTAGATAACTGGTGCAGCGTAAAAACAAACGTAGCATCAGTTAACCTTACTCAACCAGCCCACAAGGTGCTTCTTCACGCCTCTTCTGAAGGACCCCATATCATAGGAAGGAGGGAAAACATGTGCTGGTAGACTATTCCACTTTTTGAAGCATTGTGTTACAGCAGCTAGAGATAAGATAGCCAGTATCTAGTTGTGGATTCTGGGTGAAGTGCTTCCACCTACAGCCTCATTGGCATCTCGGCCTTCATCTCACCTGCTGATAATCATGAATGATGAAGGCCGAGTGCTTACCAGTAACTACTTTTATAAATGCTTCTAACAATGCTACCTATGATTTACATATAACATTTACATATAATTTTACGCAAATATTGTTGCAAACAATTTGAAAAAAGACAAAGTGTTGAAAAATTTCCAAGTCCGGGATTCGAACCCGCACCCCATGACATGCCGGGTCAGGTGCACTACCAACTATTCTATCGTGTTTCAATCCAACTCGCCGAATGTTACTAACACCTAAGGCATGATAGGTGACCGTTGCATTTTTCAAACCGTTCATTAGGACTAACAGCACCGAAGCAAGACATAACTGGCCAAAATGTCACTACCTTTAACAGTTTTCCCTATAAACGAAGAAAGGCAATTCTTCTGTGTAACCCTTTGGCAATTTAACTTTCTCTTTCCCCTCCGTGACACAGCATAAAAATTGCCCTCAGAACACACACGATTAATAAGGAAAATAAACTCATAAGTCTAAAATAATGAGCGATTGAAAAAAGGGGTCCCAGAAATTACATACGACAGGCGGGATCGACATAAACAAACGACGAAAGATTCTATTAAAAAATATAAAAAAGGTTTTCTCATTTTGAATTATTTCTCGTAAAGTGAAGAAAATAAGCGTGACGGTGCTATTAATTGATGGGTCAACATATTTTTTGGATCTAATTGAGTTGCTGATCATCATCATCTTCCTCATCAGCTTATTTAAACGTCCCACTGATGAGGCACTGGCCTTCTCTATGAATGGAAACATCATGGGAGAGTAAGCAAAGTTTTTCTTTTATATTAGAAGGAGGCAAACGAGCTGGCGGGTCACCTGATGGGAAGCAATCACTGTCGCCCATGGACGGGTGTCCAGACAATGTCAAGACCAGAGGAGTCGCAGATGCGTTGCCTGCCTTTAAGTTAGTAAATATAGGCTACTAGTAAACCCGGTGGACTTTTTTTTTTGTTTTTAATTTATTCATGACCATGGATACCAGTCCTTCAGTCGAAAACTTAATTTTTATAAACAATATTTTTTTTGTGTATGATGATGATGAATGATAATAGAAATGAGAAGTGAGAAATGATAATACCCCCCAACCCCTCGAGTATCTCAGTAAAGACACGGTGATACGGCTTTACGAAGTCTGCCGGGGGACTTCTTGGCGGGAAAGTGAAGAGTCATGTCTGCAGTTTTCTTTTATTTTCTAAAATTTGTATTATGTCGAATATTAATGTGATATAATGGTGGATTATTAATCGATAAGTGTTCGTAAGTGTGCATGAGTGTTGGCAAGTGAAACAAAACAGTGCAATATCACTTTTTAAATTCTCTCAAGGAAAGTCCGCCCGAGGAATTAGTAAAGCCCCACATCTTTACTGATATACTCGAGGGGTTGGGGGTATATCATTTCTCACTTCTCATTTCTATTTCATTATCTTAAGGAAGGAAATATTGTTTATTTATGTATTACTTGTAAGAAAAATTACTTTGACACTGGCTAAATGTGCTAATCGCACGGAGCCATCAACTAAAGGAAAAAAAAAACAATACAAAAACGAGCTTGGCGCACTGGATACGACCACCCACCGTTAGAGGACGACGGTGTAGTCGCACCCGATGTTTCAGCATCGGTGAGTCCCAGCGGTAAACATTAATGTGTCTACTTTATTCATAAAAAACAATAAAAATTAAAAATAAAAATAATAATTACAAATTCATAAGTAAAAAACTTTAACTAACTCGCCTGTCCGAGGCAAGGTGCCCAATATGCTGGCGGCATTGCTCCTTTGAATGGCAAGCTGATGCGCCGTGCGAAAAAATGACCTGATCTCCGGTCACCCGTTGCCTCGTACAGGCGAGCAGTTAAGTCCTTTTAAAAACATTTTTGCATTAGGTCCCCATGGGCCCATCGTCTCCACAGCAAAGGGAAGGAAAAAGTAAGTCTCATCCAAATCCCGGTATTTCCGTACTTTATTCATGCAGTGATTGCAGCTGCACATGGCTGGGATGATGTCGCGTCAATGTGACACAGGGCCAAAGTGTCCACACATGTCGCATCCCAAACCAGACTCCTCCCCATGCTCCAAGGCACAAGAGACATTCCGTCAGGCCTCCTACCTTCGGATCGCAACACCCCACTCGGCTCCAAAATTGCGAGCACACAGTCACCAAAGCTCTGCGAATGGTATCAATAATTGAAGCATGTCTGCGCCCTGCACTCCTCTGACACGAGAGAACGTGATGACCCAGCTCGTTTACCCATTCTCCACACCGACACCGAACATTAATTAAGTTATTTATCCCAGTTATTTCACCATTAATTACAGTTGTCGCAACAAAAGCTCATTCCTCAAATTGACATTTGTACAATTTATCTTTCGTTTTACTTGTATTTGCATCATTCTCCGAAAAATACGTCTTAGACCCTCCGGGAGCTTGCCTGTCAATACAATCATGACATTTTAAGGAACGCGTGACAGTTATCTTTTGCGAGCTCTTTCGGGGATGGATTCCCAAAGGGTAAGGCTTATCAATGTCTCTTTAAGCAGTGTTACTATACAAAGTATTGATTAGCTTCCACCCTATCTTATACAAGCATAGTATTGATTGTTAGTAGAGGAGCTCGATGGCGCAGTGTTTTACGCGCCCGGGCTGCGAGTACTGAGGTTAAGCAATTCGCAAAGGCCGGTCACCGGATGGGTGACCAGAAATGTATCAACTCGAGCTCTTCCGTGCTTCGGAAGGCACGTAAAGCCGTTGGTACCAGCTGCATTAGCAGTCGTTAACAACCATGGCCCGTTCTCCCTATCCATCGATGGGATTACTCAGCGATAATGTGGCATTCTAATGGTGAAAGATTTTTTAAATCGGTCCAGTAGTTTTTGAGTTTCGTCATCATCATCATCGTCATCAGCTCATTTTTATGTCCCCACTGCTAGGGCACGAGCTTTCCCTATGGATGGTTAGGGAGAACGGACCATAAACCACCACGCGGGCCCAGTGCGGATTGGTGGTTGTTTATTATATTTTTAACCGCCTCTATGGTCTAGTGGCTAAGACCACCGGTTTAGACCCAGAGGTCCCGGGTTCGATTCCCAGCGGAGGTACATGTTTGTGTACTCGGCTTAGTTGGTGGTAGGGCTTGTTTGTCCTCCTGGCTAGTTACCACCATCTTATCTAAATATGTTGCCATAACATCAATGTTTGTAGCATATTGTTGTGTTCCGGCAACTACAGATAAGATAGCCAATGCCTCAAAAGTTGAGGATCCCGGGTGAAGTACGCTTCCATCATTGGCATTATCATCACTTAACATCAGGTGAGATCAACGCACTGTGCTTACCCGTTAATATAAATAAATTTAAAAATTTAAAAAAAAATAGCTAATGCAGCCGGGACGGAGTTTTACGTGCCTTTGGAAGCACGAGAGGAGGAGTTCGAGATGATACAGTTTTGGTCACCCATCCGATGACCAGATTTTGCAAAAGTTGTTTAACCTCAGCACTCGCAGACCGAGCGCGTTATCCACTGCGCCATCGAACTCCTCAGCCTCACTTCATCACTAACCATAATTTTTTTGGAGAGATTTTGCTGTTTGCTTCAGACTGCACTTTCAACGTCATCGGACTCTTTTGGGGGCTCGGTGAGAAACTTAAAGGGCTGCTCAAGCCGCGTGATCGAAACACCGTCAGAGGTTTTCTAGAGGGAATGGCATCCCCGTTCCCTACTGGATTCTCCGAGGACGGGGTTCGGATCGGCAATGATCAACCATCACTAAAACTAAACTAAACACTTGGCTGTATGAACTAAATTCCTTTGCATTTAATGAAGAGGGAAAAATATTGACTTAATAAATATGGCGGATTTTTTCAACCAGTAAACAACTAAACTAAAGTCTCTTGCTCATCAATGTCCAAATATACTTAGTAGCAATTAAGCTGCATTATGTTAATCATGGCCAAGTTCTCGGCAACTTCCACGAGGTCTTGACGACAGGATCTTTAATTTTTTTTCTCCGTTGCTCAGAAGTCAGTGAAGCGCTTTAATTTAATCACGTCCTTCCATTTAATTTGTCACAGACTCGCTGCTACTTTTAATTGGCGCTACTTATCGTTCGTGGGAATCGTTTATATTTTGTATTATTTATCATTAGCTATATAAGGATGAAGATATACACAACATGTAGGTAACATAATACGCGTACACCCTAAAAGTTGTTCGAAGTATCGCCTACTGAATTGATTTTAGCAATTTTTAGGGTTCCCTAGCCAAATGGCAATAAACGGAACCCTTATGGATTCGTCATGTCTGTCTGTCTGTCTGTCTGTCTGTCTGTCCGTCCGTCCGTATGTCATAGCCACTTTTTTCCGAAACTATAAGAACTATACTGTTGAAACTTGGTAAGTAGATGTATTCTGTGAACCGCATTAAGATATTCACACAAAAATAGAAAAAAAAACAATAAATTTTGGGGTTTCCCCATACTTAGAACTGAAACTCAAAAAATTTTTTTTAATCAAACCCATACGTGTGGGGTATTTTATGGATAGGTCTTCAAAAATGACATTGCGGTTTCTAATATCATTTTTTTCTAAACTGAATAGTTTACGCGAGAGACACTTCCAAAGTGGTAAAAAGTGTGTCCCCCCCCCTCTATAACTTCTAAAATAAGAGAATAATAAAACTAAAAAAAATATATGATGTACATTACCATGCAAACTTCCACCGGAAATTGGTTTGAACGAGATCTAGTAAGTAGTTTTTTTTTAATACGTCATAAAGTACGGAACCCTTCGTGCGCGAGTCCGACTCGCACTTGGCCGGTTTTTTTTATAGTGAGTATTGACATACTTACAGGCTACAAGATAAATTTTACTAGAAGAAATATACCAGCCTCAGGAAGCTCAAGTGGTAATCGAACCCACGACCTTTGGATACCCGGTCCATTGCTCTAACCGCTAAGCTACTGAGGCCCTATTACAAAAAATCATTAAAACATTTCATCATCATCATCATCATCAGCTCATTTATGTCCCCACTGCTGGGGCACGAGCCTTCCCTATAGATGGATAGGGAGAACGGGCCATGAACCACCACGCGGGCCCAGTGCGGATTGGTGGTTGTTAACGACTGCTAATGCAGCCGGGACCAACGGCTTAACGTGCCTTCCGAAGCACGGAGGAGCTCGAGATGATACATTTTTGATCACCCATCCGATGACCGGCCTTTGCGAAAGTTGCTTAACCTCAGCACTCTCAGACCGGGCGCGTTAACCACTGCGCCATCGAGCTCCTCATTAAAACATTATAACATAAAAAATATATAGACATGCAGGCTTCTTTAAATGAACGACGTTTAAATTTCAACCGCCTCTGTGGTCTAGTGGTTAAGACCATCGGTTTAGACCCGAAGGTCCCGGGTTCGATTCACAGCGGGGGGTACATGTTTGTGTACTTTGTTTGGTTGGTGGTAGGGCTCGTTTGTCCGCCTGGCTAGCTACCACCATCTTATCTAAATATGTCGCCATAACATCAACGTTTGTAGCATTGTTGTGTTCCGGCAGCTAGAGATAAGATAGCCAGTGCCTCACTAGTTGAGGTTCCCGGGTGAAGTGCGCTTCCATCATTGTCCTTATCATCACTTAACATCAAGTGAGATCAAGGCACTGTGCTTACCCGTAAAATATTTAAAAAAATCGATTGTTTTGACTGTTTAAAACAGTCATTGTTATTTATTTTAGAAGTGGGTTTCCACCTCCGGCCTTATCGTCATTTGTAATCAGGAGAGACAACCACGTGGAAGAAATAACGCATAACTTCCTCATCCACCTTCCTGCTACCACAAAGAAATAAAAAAAAACGCTTTTGTAAGCTGATAAAACAGTTACCAGTTTTATTTTATGTATTAAACTGAGTTCTTTTAAAACAAACGTTTGTACATTGCACTCGAATTGCTATAATTGAATTTATGTATGCCTGGGGGCCTGGGAGGCCTGTCAGCGCCATCACAAGGGTTAACGTGACTCACGGAAAAACCTTTCGGCGAGAGAATTAATGAATTCATGAAATATCTACCTACTTGTATAGGTGATGTTATAAAATACAATTGATATAAATTGTAATTAAAATATATTTATACCACCATTGTGGTCTAGATGTAGAATCCTATCCTATCCTTGGAGAGGCCTATGTCCAGCAATGGACGTGTATAGGCTGATGATATATGTGTGTATGTATGTATGTATGTAGGTATGTATGTATGTATGTATGTACATATGTATGTATGTATGTATGTATGTATGTATGTATGTATGTATGTAGAATCCTTGTGTCAGACTCAGAGTTTCCGGTTTCGATTCCTAGCGAAGGGTAAATATTTGACAATACTTTTTCCGACCTCGTGACATTGACATTTACGTGACAGTGACGTTTAAGTGATTATTCAGATGTTGTCATTATTATCTCACCTGAAATTAGGTGATGGTATGGCCAAAGGTGAAAGACTTCACCCGGAATCTTCAACAATTGAGGCACTGGCTATCTTCAACTGTTGATTAAGACACAACAATTCTACGGACATTGTTGTTTTGACAACATATTTTGAGAAGAAGGTGGTAGCTAACTAGCTAGCCAGGCGTACTCAAAACAAAGTATATCGTGATCCAAACCGTAGTACAAACTGTCTGAGACCAGTGGGCATAGCCACTATAGTCTGTTCAATATAGCTTGATACCCCGTGACAGATGTCAAATTGGCATGCCTCGGGTTGCGACAATACTCAGGTAATTGCATCAAATGATAATTGAAGTTATCAATTGAATATCATTATCCTAATGAAGTACTGTTCTAAAGTGCCAATTGATTTTCCTTTCTAATTTTTAGAAGGTCTGAAAAACGTCATATTTTAAAGAAAAATTAATAAAGACTAACAAATTAATGAATACAGCTAGGATGAAAAATATGAAGTTAAATTAATTCAATTAGTTATTGAATATCAGTTTAAATTCACTTGGTGTACTATCCCAACACTGGTATTTATTTGTAATGAAATGACCTTGTAAAGGAGTACGTTTATTTTATTGTATGTTTTAAAAATATGATAAATGTGTGTTATGCGGGGAGTTCATTGGGATAAACCTAATCTAACATATAAAATAGAATCACGAAAGTAATTGTAGTAGGTATATTAAGTGATGGATTATAAATAATAATGTTATATTAATATAGTCAAAATAAATAATTTCATACACTTTTACAAAGTCACGTCTTCGATTTTGATGACTCCTGTCACAGGTATCAAGCTATAATGAACAAACTATAGACCACAGAAGCTTTTAAATTTCCGGTCGGGCAAAGTGTTTTTTAGATTTTTCGATACATAGCCCAGGTTTGTGATCATAACCAACCCTTATTTGCTGTGGAGTTTCTTGCGCCCATTCTTCTCCACAGCTAACAAATAGATGTCCTGAATGGGAAGTAGGTAAAAAAAAGTTCAGGTCGATTAAAAAGCGATCTTATTAAGTTTTTTTGAATAAAAAAAAATGACTTTGACATCAAATTTGCGATAACTTGATTTCAACGATGGAGGCAAGTACTTCCAGAAGTGAGTAACTGTTTTAAAACAATACCTTCCCAATAAATGCTTTCAATACGACCAAGTGTCAAAGGCCAGGGTCATAAATAACGTTTCCAACGCTAGAGCGAACTAAAACACATTATAAATGGCCGCCGCGACCGACGCACGCCACAGTGACCCCAAAAAATAGCTCCCGCTCATTTCCGGACTCCATTTTGTGAAAGTGAAAATGCACCGACAAAATGGCGGATTTATTGGTGATTTCATGAGTTTGCCAGGTTGCTGAGTTATGGGCCCCTTCGGGTTGAATACGAAGGGTTGGCGCACAAAGGAAGATAGTTTTTTTTTTGATGGTTTATTTTACATGTTCAGTATTTATTTTGCGTATACTTTAGAAAACAATATGTCTCGAGTTCCAGCACCCTTGAAGCGAACGTTAATGTTTTCCTTTAAAATTTCAATTACTATTAATGATTCTTTTAAATCATTATTGTTTTTTCTTTTGTGTGTGTGTGTGTGTTTAGCGTTTTATTATTTTTATTTGTCTATGTTGGTTTATTTATCATTGTTTTGTGGACACGTCACCGATTTAGGCCCCTCCAGAATACCAGCGTTGCAACGGCTTTGTGTCGCTGTAGCACGTGCTGAGGCTGGGGCCTAGTTGGCCATACTTTGTCTTTTGTTTTTGCTGTGTATTGTATTGTATTGTAAATATCGTGTAATTTTGAAGTGTGTACCAATAAACGTATTTTCATTTCATTTAATTTTATTTCTTGTATGATGAAAGGCTTTAATAATAATCGGGGAGATAATCCTTGATATGTAACCGCCTCTGTGGTCGTTAGGACCGCCATTCTCTGACCCAGACGTCTCGGGTTCGGTGATCAGCGGAGGGAACATATTTATACTCAGTTTGATCGGTTGTATGGCATGTTTAAGTTTGGCTAGCTACCACCATCCTATCAATATTGTTTGCTATAACGTCAATACTAATATAATTGTTATGTTCCAATAGTCAGAGTTCTTTAGTAGATGAAGATTCCGGGTGAAGTGAGCTTCCACCTTCACCCGTACCATGTGTCAAGTGTAATGAAAGCCAACTGCTTACCTGTAAGGATTTTTATGTGTAACATCTTTCCGTTCGCTTTCTATATAAACAATTAGTGGGAGTGATTTCGTGAAATGTGTAATAGTGTAACTGTGTAACAGGAAGTCGGGGATCGCGCAAGCGCGCGCCTTTTTGTAAATTTAAAATCGATATTATGAACAAGATATATTATAATTATATGTGACATATTGTGTAATTTGACTGTCAATGGTCATTTTGATATGTCAAATGTCTGACGCATTGAGACACTAAGTCACCGAGTCGTTCCTCGTAATGAAAAAAAATTAAAACATATTATGACGTATAAAGTTTTCCATACCAATTAATTTAATTTCTATTGAAAAACAGTTTTTGATAAAGGACAGAGAAATGTCTCTTTCTATAAAAAATTTGCAGTTAAAAAGGTAAAACATCTCTTTATTAATAATTTCGATTGTAAACCAGAGAAATTCTTAACTTAAATAAAGAGCACAGCATCAAAGCCCAAAGGTAAACTGTTCCAGGAATGTAAAGAGCGTCGTTATACGTTATTTAATTAGCTGGAACTCGGTTCTAAGGTAAGTAATTACGTATTATAAATACATTTAGATATTATTGTTCTTGCCGAGACGGATGGCGTGGATAAGTAAGTCTTCAGAAGATCAGTACTTGGTGCTATTTCCTCTTGGTGCTAATGCCGGTTAAGCAAACTGGCAAACGAGTGTGGTGACGTCGTGGATCCATATATCTTCGAATTCACTACCCTTGTTTCGTGAAAAACTCGATCGATCTCTGTTATTGATTAGTTTTAAGTAATATTAACTGTTAATAAACATAATAAATAAATAAAACAAAGTAAGCTTAATACGTGGTCGCTCACTATGGGCCTTATCAGAAGGCTCACGGTCACTCAAAGAGCAATGGAGAGGGCTATGCTCGGCGTTTCTCTGCGAGATCGAATTAGAAATGAGGAGATCCGCAGAAGAACAAAGGTAACCTACATAGCCCAAAGAGTTGCTAAGCTCAAGCGGCAGTGGGCAGGGCACATTGCTCGCAGGACTGATGGCCGCTGGGGCGGAACAGTCCTCGAGTGGCGACGGCGTAACGGAAAGTGCAGTGTGGGCGGGCAGGCCTCCAACAAGGTGGATCGACGATCTGGTGAAGGTCGCGGGAAGCCGCTGGATGCCGGCCAAAACCGGCCGTTGTGGAGATCCTTGGGGGAGGCCTTTCTCCAGCAGTGGACGTCTTTTGGCTAAGATGATGATGAAGCTTAATACATACCACGGTCGAGCAACGCAGTCATAGACCCCTAGCACTGACTCGGATCCCGGAACAGCTCGCAAAAGTCCGAGCGAAGCTGTTGCGAGATCCTCAAAATGCCACTTCACATTTACAGAAAACACTAAACATGCACACTAGTTTAGACTCAACACACCGTACTCGTAGAACAAGGGTACGCGACGAGCCGGTTTACACGCGCTCTATACCAGGTACAGACATGTACCTGGGCGCTTCTCCCCACCACCACGGCCCGGTCAAACCGAGCTGAGGTCCGAGTCTTTAGAGGCGCCCTCTGGTTGTTCCGCTCCCCGATCCGATTCGAACCCCTCGGAAAACCTCCGAAGGTGATTCGTTTCACACGGCTAGCGTTTGTTTTAACCTATCAGATCGCGAACAAAACAAATGACAGCATCTGCGCCGATGACGTAATTCGCAAAATAGCAAAAAAAAATTTTGAAATTAAAAAAAAAAAAATTAATTGCACGTCCTCTACAGTCTTCTTATTTTGTGCGGATGATCGTATTTTTTTTTCTACATACCCCTACGTAAAATCTTTTTTAAATAAATTACACTTAGAATTAAATAATTTTTATGAATTGACCGCGTAAGTACAAAATCGCGTAAGTACCTAGAGAACACCAAATTTTTCAGAAGGGATTTTGCAACAGGAATAGGGATCAAACTATAAGTTTTGTCAATCATTCCCGTCGTTGTTAGCATACAAGTCACGCTATCACTTGTCGGTTATAGCCGACAGTAGCGGTCAAACGAAAGGTTAAGTAAACAATTTAAATCATACTCTTATTTTTGTAGACTTCCATCGTTGCTTACCTGAAACAAAACAACACAAAATTTAACATCACGAAATACACACATTCACTCTCACACTGTACTTCAAAAGATAGCATAGGCGTTGATTGGCAAATAATTGCCAATAATTGCCAATTTGAGCGGCAAATGTGACATATCTGTGCAAATTTGATTATCGGTAATGGCGATGAGAGGTTGATATTAATTTTTGAAACTGTTTATTGATACTCGATAACTTAGAGGCTTCTTTGTGTGTTTGAGTTGTGATCTTGCATGTTTAGAATTTGGATTGCTTAAATACCATATTTATAACCAATTGGAGTTGCATATGGACAAAGAAAACATGGACAAAAAAAACATGGACAATAAAAACATGGACAATAAAAACGTTCAAAGAAAACATGGCTATTGTACCGAAATCCAAGTTCAACGCCCAGGGGTATAATATGGACAAAATTTAGGGGTTGAAAATTTTTTTTATACCTAGCTCGGCAAATGACTGCACTCCACCTGATGTTAAGTGGAGACGGAGTCCAGACGCGAGGACAACTGGTGAAACGTGAAAACAACGCAGCATCAGTCACCCTCACCCTGCCAGCCCACAAGGTGCTTCTTCACGCCTCGTTCTAAGGACCCCAAGTCATAGAAAGGAGGGAAAACGTGTGCTCGTAGACTATTCCATCTTTTGGAAGTGCGTCGAAAACAAGTCACCATATTGCTTTGTGCTCGATGGAATGTTCGAGATAGTACAGCGGTGACTCCGGAGAGCAGCACGCGTACTCCTACGAAGAAAGGAGGAAACATGGACAAATATAATGACGACATAATCGTAAATTAGATATTTTTATCGGCAATCGAAACTATGGGGGTGTAGTGTGAGCTAAACAAAAATAAAATACCCTCTCCGTGCTTAGGAAGGCAGACATGTTTGGTGAGCTATGTCCACTTCCCCATGTGGGAAAGCCTGATGCCAGAAAGTAAATATACTGTCCCACTGCTGGGCAAAGACCTCTTACATTGACATCAAGTCATCACTACAGTGGGCTTATGGGCGTTCATAAGAGCTATTTGTAGCCTAAACTGAATAAATGATTTTGAATTTTGATTTTTTTGAATTTTAATCACAAATGCCAAATGCGAATTGGTGATCGCAAGCCCAGGCTATGCATGGAATAATCCAAAATTTACTTTTCCCGACCTGAGAATTGAACTTAGGACCTCCGGTTATCGGACCAAGCACTTCGCCACTTGACCACTGAGGCGCTGATTCTTTGTAGACGTTTACTTACATCAATTTCAATTTTTTTAAATGATAATAAATAGTAGTAAATTGTGGTAAAGGATAATAATTGGTAGTAAATGGTAATAAATTGTTTTCTGGCTATCTTTGAATGCCTTTGCTGAGTTTGTTGCCGGTTCTTCTCGCTATTAGGTCTCCCGCTCTGTAAAACCGATGTTCTACCGTAGTGACATTTAAAATAGCTAATATTATGTTATCCTAAACAAAATAAAACATTAAAAATTTTGGACCTATTTAGGATACCTACGATAACCGTAAATTCGTTCAATATTTCAGCATAGAAGAGTGTGCTGAATCCAAATTTACTACTGCATTTTATGTCAGTAACTTATTCTCGAATCTCGTTCCAGATAAAAATTGCAGTAGAAATGTACGACCTACTTCGATTACTTGCAAGCTTGGTTACTTTGTCTACTGTGTTTCCACCTTCGGCACCTTCCTGATTGCAGCTTCAATACTAATTAATGTACCTTTAATTTAACCGCATCGGTGGTCTAGTGGCTAAGACTATTATTCAGTCCCTACTTAAGGGACCTTCTGTCTTAAGTTATTACGTAATTAGCTAACCTAACAACATCTTAAGGTGACTATATCAATATAAAAAATCTTTTATGTTTTAAATAAATAGGTTGACTTGGCCATCGCATGAAAACACAATATCTCACAAGTAATACATACATATATTATATTAAATTAGATTGTTTAGTGCGATTGCCACTATACCTCTGCAAGACCATTCGGCTTTGGAATTCTCTGCCGGTGCATGTGTTTCCCAGCTCCTATAGTCCCGGGTCTTTTAAGCGGGGCGTGAAACGGCATTTATGCAGGCCGTCTCATGAGTGGGTGCGCTTGTCACCGTGCTTGTTCCACGGTGAGGAGCGCTCTCATTATTTTGGACTGCATCGGCTGCTTACCATCAGGCAGGAT
Organism: Eudonia mercurella; assembly: GCA_963082485.1. NCBI lineage: Eukaryota > Metazoa > Arthropoda > Insecta > Lepidoptera > Crambidae > Eudonia > Eudonia mercurella. The sequence goes on from OY720043.1 coordinate 13,731,001, forward strand.
GTGGTCACTATGACGTGTCAATATAAAAAAAAAAATATATATATATATATATAAGATGTTGTTAATTTAGCTAATTACGTAATAACTTAAGATAGAAGGTCCCTTAAGTAGGGGCTGAATAAATTTACCGACTCGGTATTACATGGATTCACAACTTTTTACTTTTTACTTCTGAGGCTTTCCAATGAAGGGAAACAGAACATAAACCACCACGAAGGCCCAATGGTAGTTTTTAACGACTGCTAAGTAATGCAGCCGGGATCAACGGCTTTACATGCCTTCCGAAGCTCAAAACGCTAGGAGGAGCTAAGAAAAGCTCGAGATGATAAAAATGTTTGGTCACCTATCCGATAACCGGCTTTTGCGAAAGTTCCTTAATTTCAGGAATCGAAGACCGAGCGCGACAACAACTGCTTCGTCGAGCTACAATCACCGAAAGAAAATATTACACTATCGAAAATTTAGATTAAGGAAAACATGACTGGATACAATTGTTTAAAAATGCGAAACAAATTACAAAAACACAAATGTTGAAAAATTTTAATGATGGTAGTTGTTGACATTGAATGGGCGCCTTTGGCTTTTAAAGTAAAATGTAAATAGTGTTGAATAATTTCGGCGCGCTGGTTAGAACACGATAGCTCAATTGGGAGAGCACTTGACCTGGTAGGTATGTCAGAAGGGTGCAGGTTCAAATCCTGCTCGTGGAAATTTTTTTTGTGTTTTTGGATACAATTGTTTGTTGATATTGTTGATATAGTTGATATTGTTGTACTCGTACTTACTGGCTATCTTTTATTTCTAGCTGTCGAAATACAAAAATACTACAAACATTGATGTTATGGTGGCATATTTAGATAAGATGGTGGTAGGTAGCCAGGCGGACAAACAGGTCTTACTACCAACCAAATCGAGTACCCAAACATGTACCCTCCATTGAAAATCGAACCCGGGAGCTCTGGGTTGGGGACAGAGGCGTATAAAACAGCTTGATGAAGCAGTATTGTACATATAGGGTCACATTTTATCAACTGCAAATATTTTAGGATACATTCAACAATATAATATAAACTATTTTAATGAAAAAACCTAAAATTTTTGTACGCTAGTTTTCAAGAAAAACGCCAAAAGACATTTCGATTAAAAAGAAAAATAAAGCACTTTCGGTAGTTTCAATTCAAAGAAGCCGAAACAGAGAGGCCGCAATGCCTTCACCGCTTACACGTGCCCCTAGTTTCATTCAAAAGAGCCGACAGAGATGCCGGTCTTAAAAATATTACAATTTTTGTGTCAGGAAAAGTATTAAAAAAAACTAGCCTGAACTTTTCTTAAATGCCTTATTTCTTTGATGTAAGTAATTAGATGTTTTGTCAAAATATATGCAGTTGATAAAAAGTGACCTTATATATTTAGGTACCGATAAAATAAAATAAAAAAAAAAAAAAAAAAAATAAAAAAAAAAAAAAAAAAAAAAAAAAAAAAAAAAAAAAATAATAAAATATATATAATTGTGAACTACACGATTGAGAAACATTGCTATAGTGAACGCAATCTGGGACACGAAAAAGAACCTACCTATTTATCGATCACGGCAGAAAGAGACGCAAGATATCGCTTCTAGCTAATAACGATTCCGATTCCGAGAAAAGATCCTAAATTAAACATATTTTTAAATGTGTTGCCATATTATGTTGCTTTACTCGTATTGAAGAGTACGTTTTTTTTAATTCTTTACGGGTATGTAAGCACTTAGCACTCATATCACCTGATGTTAAAGGCCGAAAGTCAAAGCGCACTTAACCCTGACTCCTCAACTACTGAGAAACTGTCTTTCTAGAAGCTGTCGGAACACAACAATGCCACTACTTAATGTTATGGCGACATATTTAGATAAGACCACTGTGGTCTAGTGGCTAAGACCACCGGTTTAGATCCAGAGGTCCCGGGTTCGATTCCCAGCGGGGGGTACATGTTTGTGTACTCGGTTTGGTTGGTAGGGCTTGTTTGTCCGCCTGGCTAGCTACCACCATCTTATCTAAATATGTCGCCATAACATCAATGTTTTTAGCATTGTTGTGTTCCGACAGCTGGAGATAAGATAGCCAGTGCCTCACTAGTTGAGGATCCCGGGCGAAGTGCGCTCCCATCATGGGCCTTATCATCACTTAACATCAGGTGAGATCAAGGCACTGTGCTTACCCGTTAATATAAAAAAGACGGTGGTAGTTAGCCAGGCGGACTAAATCAAGCCATACCACCATCCAAACCGAGTACTAACATGTACCCTCCGCTAGAACTCGAATCCGGGACCTCGGGATCTAAGAGTAAAGTGATTTTTCATCTTGTTGGATAATACTTTATTTTACTATGAACTATAACGTGCTACATTTAAATTCTTTTGTAAAATTATTTTTTTATTACTTTACATATTCATAAAGAGCCTCATCATAAGCTAAATTCTTTACAAAATAAAATATTTAAGCAGTCTTTAATTAGAAGCGGCAAAATTAACATAAACTGCTATGCACACAGGCCTCATTAAAACCTGCGAACCATACAAACTAATTAGTAATAATATAAAACTTATTATTAACCACTTATTAATATTACAAAGTTTCATCTACACTCCAAGTGAAATAGAAAATAGTTTACAACACTGAACATCACTACAATCAAATAGTCCAAAAGGCTTGAATGTATAATATTTCAGTTCACGTAACCCGACATCAGCATCTCTTTGGAAATGAAGTACTTTTGAACTAAATCAATTTAAACTTTTGGTTTTTACACACCGTCAAAATGAAGAGAATAGCGAACGCTGGCTCCAGCCCGTGGAACATGAGCATCACTTCACCGCACACCAAATGTATTCCAAGCGCAAAGTATATGTTTCGTAAATGAGAAAACAGAACACCCCCACCGCCGAGGGTATGGTAAGGATGATGGAGAAGTAAAAGGGAATTCGACCTTGCGAATAAATATTAAAAATGAAAACAACTCTTCAAAATCCCAATCCAATTCCTAAAAAACCTCCACGTCATTCTGTCATCTGACAAATTCCTAAACTTCACCCGCTAAACGTCAGTGAAAAAAAATAAAAAAGAACTCCTTATGCGGAAATAAAAAAGGTCGAATGTGACGAACGCTACAGAACATATAAACAGGTTTGTTAAACATCAATAACCTCTTTACCGCGAATTTAACAAACACTCCTGCCCCCTGACTATGAGCTCTTATATTAGCAGTATTATTGCAGCCGTGGAAAAGAGACGCGAGTATATTCGCCGCTGCACGCGTCTTGTTTTCACAACTGCAATAATACTGCTACGAGTATAAGAGCTCATGTTTACCCCCCTGAACCTTTCATGTTCTACAAATTTTGGAAATTCAAAATGTTATTTTTTTTTCCTCTATTTGATGGCTTCGTGCGATTAGCACATTTAGCCAGTGTCAAAGTAATTTTTCTTACAAGTAAGGTAATACATAAATAAACAATATTTTAGAGAAATGATACCAAACCCCTCGATTATCTCAGTAAAGATGTGGGGCTTTACTAAGTCCTCGGACTTCTTGGGAGAATTTGAAAAGTGCCGTTGCACTGTTTTGTTTCATTTGCCAACACTCATGCACACTCACGAACACTTGACGGTTAATAATCCACCATTATTTCACATTAATATTCGACATTACACAAATTTTAGAAAATAAAACAAAACCCTAGACATGACTCTTCACTATCCCGCCAAGAAGTCAATTCAAAATGCTAGTGCCAAGTAAACGTATTCCATTACATTTCCTTCCAAGCCCCTACTATCACCCAAACCAGCCAAATCACATAGTGTAATCATAATCAACATGAATATGTTTTGATTAATTTCAGTTCCATGTTTACGTTTTGGTTTGATTGGAACGGTGCAAGAGGAAATTCAGCGATTTGACGGAATGTCAGTTTTCAATTTCCAGATCGGGCAAAGTGAGGCTTGAAATTTTCGATGCATAGCCCGCGTTTGTTACCAATTCGGCGCATTTGGCATTCGGCGATCGAGGCGATAATGCCAGTACCCATCAATTGTATCGATGACTTAATTTCCATGATAGAGGCTTTCGCCAGTGTGGGACAGTAATATGGGGTCTTTACTTACTAATTTGACTTTTTAACGACGGACCGCTGCCTGCCTGCCAGACTGATGATAAAGAGCACCCACAAGCATATTATACGCACATCCATGCACCCTCATGCACCACATTTAATATCCGTTTTACACCACACACACAAACACACACACACAAACACACCCGCATACCACATACTCACACACTCACACACTCACACGCTCAAACACTGCTCGGTGCGTACCACTGTTTTTTACTATTATTGTTCTGTTTTGTTATTATTGTTATTTTTTTTTTATTGTATTGAATCCTGCCCTTTTAATTTATTTGTTCCTTAAATTGTTTTTTCCGTTTCTAAATTATTGTGTTGTCTGTCTGTTTTGTTTTCTAATTCGCTTAGGCGACATATTAAATATATAGTTTATAAAGTAGGGATCTGTAATTGGCAGTGTAGGTTAAGTATAGAATCTACAGCACTTGATAAACTAAGTACTTATATAAATATACTTAGTTTATAAAGTGCTGTAGATTCTATGTTCATAATTTTAAAAAACTAAAAAAAATGTCAAATCCCATCCAATAGAGCCGAATAGAGGCGCATTGCGACAGCCGTCATTCGCCAAGACCCACTCATAACCATGGCCATTCTGCCAAGAGTGCCCGACTAAGAAGAAGAACTTACTAACTTGACTTTTTAATGTTTCATCCACAGATATTAAAAATATACTTATTGATAAAATTTCAAATTCAAGTCAAGTTCAACTCAAACAATCCTAACTCTACAATGTTTTTTTTTAAAGTTGGATGATGGACCTTTCTTCATCAGCCTACCCACTGCTAATTACATGCACAATAAATAACACATAATAATAATAATAATAAAGCCTTTTATTTCCGAAATTTACAATTTACAATTAGTTGAACACAAAATAAAATAAATTTAAACAAATGCAATGAAAATTTAAAGTAAATTTTAAGTGCACATTATTAATTTCACAGAATGTCTCTTAATTCGGTATGCCTTACGGCAAAGGCCTCCTCCAACTCTTTCCACTGTTTTCTATCAGCCGCTACTCTCATCCAAAGGGGTCCCAAGGTTAGTTTTAGATCGTCTTCCCATCTTTTGGCTTTCACTTCTTTACTCCATTTTTCCTTTTTGCAGCGGAGCATACGTCCAGTCCACCGCCATTTAAGTTGGTCAATGCGTGACAAGATGTCTGTTAATTTTGTTTTCTGCCTGATGTTTACACTTTTAACTTTGTCCATTAGCTTGAAACCTAGCATGCTTCTTTCCATGCTTCTTTGACATCTTGCTAGTTTGTCCCTATGGTATTTCGTCAGAGCCCAGGTTTCACAGCCATATGTAATGCAGGGTAGGATGCAGGTATCGAAAGTCTTCTTTTTGATCTTCATGCCCAATTCCTTGCTTTTCATGACCTCTTTCAAGGCCCAGTAATTTTTCCACCCAGTAGAAATTCTTTTGTCTATTTCTTTAGTCATTTGATGATTTGGCGATATTATCTGACCCAAATATATATATTCCTCTACATATTCTAATTTCTGTCCGGTGATGGTTATGTCTGTGGGTGTTGAGTTTGTCATCATTTTAGTTTTGTCTGTGTTTATTTCTAAGCCTACTTCTCTACTTCTGTCTACTAGTGTCTGTATCATGGATTCCAGAATTAGTGGGTCCTCTTCCAGTATAACCAGGTCGTCAGCAAATCTTAGGTGATTCAATCGTTTTCCGTTTATGTTTAGCCCCAGCTGTTCCCATTCTAACTTTCTGAACATTTGTTCAAGCACTGCTGTAAATAGCTTAGGTGAAAGTGGGTCACCCTGCCTGACGCCCCTATTGATTGGAAAGACATCTCCTGTAGATTCCAGCCTGATCCTAGCTTTACTTTCGCTGTATATTTTTTTGATGACATTTATATAAGCGTTTTCGATGCCCTGCTGTTCTAAACTTTGCCATACAAATTCGTGTTTGAGGCTATCGAAAGCCTTGGAGTAATCTATAAAGGCTAGGTAGATGATTTTGTTGTACTCATTGTATTTTTGTAAAAGCTGTTTGATTGTATGTATATGATCAATTGTACTAAAGTCTTTCCTGAACCCGGCCTGCTCCACAGGTTGGTTCTCATCGAGCTTTTGTGATATTCTTTCCAGAATGATTTTGGCGAAAACTTTATATACATTTGATATGAGAGATATGGGTCTGTAATTTCCTATTTCATCTTTTGGCCCTTTCTTGTGTAGAAGTATTATTTGTGATTCTGCCCATTGGCTTGGAATGTTGCCAGAATATAAGGTCTCGTTAAAGACTTTTGTCAGTATTGGGCTTAGTTCGTTGATTGTGCCTCTCATTAGCTCGTTTGTAATTCTATCTGGGCCAGGGGCTTTTTCCATCTTTTGGCTCTTTATAGCTTTTTCTACTTCCGATACTAATATTTCTGGGACATTTCCAGTATCTTTGTTCCTATCATTTTGTTTATTTTCTCCATCGGACATGTGTATTTTAGGTTGATTTGAACACTGTTCTTGGTATAGTGAGCGATAATAGTTTGTTGCTATATTTTGTATTTTGCTACGAGACGTAGTGGACAGTTCTTTGTCTTTTAACTTTGGTATCCATTCTTTCCCTTTTTCTCGAAGTTCCTTTAACGCCTTCCTCATGCCTCCCGTTCTATTAATATGACTCTCTAACGTTTTAATTCTCCTGTTTTTCCTGTCTCTTCTCATATTTTCGCGAATCTGCTTGCTAAGATTAGAGATTTCTTTCTGATTTTCTTTCTTATCCTTTTTTGTTATCAAGTTTCTTCTATCTTCAATTAGTTTTTGAATGTCTTCACTTAGAGAAGATTCCTTACTCTTGCTTGTTTTTATTCTTGTCCGTTCTTTTAATTTGTTTTCTATTATAGTATATTTTTCGCTTAGGTCCATATCTGAGGTAACGACTTTTATCAGGTCTCCTGTAGTATCGCTTAGGTTCTTCTTTTTACTAGTTGGTAAGCAGTCCGTTTCATTCGGTTTAGGTCTAGGCTTTTTCGTACCACTATCATTTAGACAGCTACGTACCATACGGTGGTTAGTATTAAAGTTTAGGTTTTGTATTACTCCCGTGTCACTAAATGAACTGAATTTGTTGGTTATTATGTAGTCGATTTCATTTCTGACTTTTCCGTCCGGAGACATCCAAGTCCATTTATTTTTGGGCTTCTTGCGGAATTTTGAGGTGAGAAGGGTTAGGTTTTGCTCGAGCAAGAATTCTACCAATTTTTCTCCGTTTTTGCTTCTTTTACCCCTTCCGTATTTTCCTATTATATGTTCTTCGCCAGCTAATCGAGCGCCTACTTGAGCATTGAAGTCTCCCATGAGCACTTTATTGTTTTTTGAATATTTTTCTGTGACTTCGCTTAGTTTGTCGTAAAAGTTATCTATTTCAGTTTTTGTCGCTTGTTCTGTCGGCGAGTAGACTTGGATGACTGTCCAGTTTTTCCGGTATTTTGGTAAGTTTATGTGAATCACCGCTAGTCTATCTGATATCCCTTCGAATCCAATGATTTGATTTTTGAGTTTTAGCTTGACCAAGAATCCAACTCCTCTTTGTCCAGCAACTTCGCCTTTGTGATACATAATATAGTGACTTCTCTCTTCTATTCCTTCTCCTAATCTCCTCATCTCGCTGATACCCAAGATGTCCCACTTGATTTTTTCAATGGCTAACTCTAGCTCTTGTAAACTTTCTGGTGTTCTCAAGGTTCGTGTGTTTAGTGTACATAAATATAAATTACTTTGGTTTTGAAAGCGTTTTCTTGTAGTTGGTTTGTTTGGCACATTTGTTGGAGGGTGTTGGTCGTCTTGCCCCACGGTGACCGGCCGGCTTGGGGTGCAATCTACTGTAGTTTTTCTTATGGTTGTGTTTAATATTGTATCTTTCAGTTGTTTCCGGTCGGTCTTTACTAATTTTTTGGCGGTTCTGACATCGAAGCAGATCTTTCACAAATAACACATAGGCAGATGAAATCATAACCGTTAACCGATCCCCGCCCGATCCTCAAAATGCCACGACACATACATGACACTGTATTCGTAGAACAACAGCACGAAGACCCGGTTCACACGTTCGCACTCTTTACCAGCTACAGACATATAGATACCTAAGTGCTTCTCCCCACCATTACGACCAGGTCAACCTGAGCCAGGTTTCTAGCCTCTGAAGGCGCAATCGGTCATTCCGCCACCGCAGAAAAGGATACATGCTTGGTCATGCAATTCCCTCTAGAAACCCTGTGACGGTGTTTCGATTACACGACTTGAGGTGCCCAGTTGTGGGATTTAAAGGTATACATATAAAAACTCATCAACTTACAAAATGTTCAAAAAATTTTTAACGCAAATTTTGTTGCGAACAAATTACAAAAACACAAAAAATGTTAGTGACGGTAGCTGTTGACATTGAATGGGCGCCTTTGGCTTTTAAAGTAAAAAGTGCTGAATAATTTCGGCGGGCTGGTTAGAACCACGATAGCTCAATTGGAAGAGCACCTGACCCGGTATGTCAGAAGGGTGCAGATTCAAATACTGCTCGTGGAAATTTTTTCAACATTTGCGATTTTCATCAACTTACGTTCAAGTTATATCAAGTAAGTTGGCGGTGTCAAAAAGACCAAATTACATGTTATAAAGTAATACTGGGTTAGTGCAGTAGGTCGTAAAAGGGCCGTTTTGCGCACTCCTCATTTTTTTATGTCGGTGCTGCGCCAGCGACGGCGACGTGCCAGGTTTTACGACAGTTTGATTTTATGCCATTTTTTTATTAGATTAAACTGTGTCACTTTAGTGAGTGGAAAAGATTTTCGGCTGTTAAGCTACGCTTCCGTATGCGGCGTTGCCTAATGCCTCGGTGGCCGAGTGGCGAGCGCTCGGCCCGATACTGGAAGTTCCCGGGTTCAATTCCCAGGTCGGCCAAAATGTATTTCAGATTTTTCGATGAACCCGCATTTGGGAAGCGTGGTGATTAAGCCATTACCCATCGATTGTAGTGATGACTTGATTTCAATGATGGAGGCCTTTGCCCAGCAGTGGGACAGATAAAGGCTGTTTACTTCACTTTGCCTTCTTCGAAATTTGGTCTATCATAAATTCCTGAATGATAAGATATTTTCTCTCTTAAAATGTTACTTATATTATACTCCGGGATAATGAAGCTTTCTTTAAGGGGGTGCAGCGCGGACGCAAAACTGCGAGTTTCAAGTTTCTTTATGATAGCGAGCGAGCGGCGCGTGGCAGTGGTGGTGTGACAACGGCGCACGACTAAGAAAAGTATGCGCATACTAATATCTGTACAGAGTAGGCTGGTGATTTAATTAGAGCAATGTTTACTTTCGTAAAATCATAGGCGTTTGGGTAAAAAAATATAAAAGTCTTAATCTATACTAATATTATAAAGCTGAAGAGTTTGTTTGTTTGTTTGTTTGTTTGTTTGTTTGAACGCGCTAATCTCAGGAACTACTGGTTCGAATTGAAAAATTCTTTTTGTGTTGAATAGTCCATTTATTGAGGAAGGCTATAGGCTATATTACATCACGCTATGACTAATAGGTGTGGAACAGTCGCTAATTAACGCGGGTGAAACCGCAGGGTACAGCTAGTATTTTCATATTCATGTTTTTTTAGTTGAAAAATAAGACAACAGTGACCTGCGGAATATCCATACAAACATTTTGATGTCGGATCATTGTTTCATTTGTGCTATATTTACAAAGTTTCTGAAGAAATAAGTTTTTAGATATCATTATTTTACGTATTTTTTATGCAGTTTCTGGGTATTTGTTTCAAATTCCAAGACAACCACGACCTTGTGAAAGGATCAAGTTAACCTACGCTAGTCCTTTTAATGTATAAGACCTATTCAGCGCCTAGCACCAGTGAATATTTGAAATGACACTGATACAAATATATGTTTTCTTTTAGAATCAGTACCGTGCAAACGTTCGCTCTATGTAATGTCAAAAATATAAGTACAATTAAAAGGAGGTATTCTAATTAGATCACCTTCGCCAAAGAACCTGCTAGAGATGCGGTGTATTTTGTCCTCGGGGCGTTGCTGTTTTATAATTCTTATAATATTAGTGTAAAATGTTTCGATTAATAATGTGCTAGATAAAGAATCCGGAATAAAAATGGATTTCGATAGTGGTTCTGTTTGCTCATACCTATGCCACAGAGTAAATATATACTCATGTGCCTTTACATTTAAATTTCGAATAACAAAATCTGAGAAACATTGGATAGTATCAACAACTTCAGCTTACTGTGAACCTTAAATCTATTTGGATTTATGGTTGATATTATGTAATTACCAGTGGTCGGAGTAGGTATATTGAATTAAGGTCACTGACATCAAACGTATATGTTAATATGGATACTCCTCCGAGTTTCCGGATTATTATGATAAAAATACCGAAACATCGAAATTATTACATGAAACTAGTTAAAAATGTATCAATACTCTCAACGCTATGCTGCTAGTGGCGTAGATGACCAGAATTTAATAGTAAAAAATGACTGGTGTGTAAAAACCTTGTTGTAGTAAAAGTGTTGGAGTAAAAGCCTAAGCATGTATAAAATGATATAATAATAATATTCATTTCAACACACGACATCCGGCAAACAGGGTCTTTTGTCCTCTTATCTCTATGCTCAACGCATCTGACCAATTAGAATCAAGTATCCAGGATGACTCATTGACTGTTTGTTCGAAAACAATGCGCTCGCACCGACATCCAGACCAAGTGGCTCACTCACTTATTTCGGTTCGTGGAGTGCGCTTATTTTATGTGTTGTGAATATCTTGACTTGACCCTGGCTTGTTTACTGTCTTCTGAAATCTACTTAAAACGACGAATTTGGCTTATAACTACGGACATCGATTTATTACTCTTGGATTGGGCCCATTTGAAGTTGTTTTTGTACGGGTAAGTTTTAATTATTTTCACTATTTAAGAAGGTTTTAGAACTTGGAAACAGTTAAAAAAATCACTTTATAGCAATCATCACAGCGCATGAGAGTCCGGTACGCACACCGCAGGGCTATCACCGCTTCAGTTAAAAAAAACACTTTATATGAATCAGAATTTCATTATCGACTTTACAGTTGTGTATGTATATATTGTAAATTTAAATCATTGTTTTAGGTGAGATATAAATAAATATGGCGAAGGTCAAGGCTGAAACAGTGCAAAAGTGGTTATTGCACTATCCTGAGCTACTTTACGATAACGCTAGTGGCACTATATACTGTACAAAGTGTGAAAGCTGTGAATAGAGGCAACATTACCAAACACATTGAAGGCGCTGTACATCAAGGAAAATTTAAGAGACCGCAAGAGGAATTTTACTTCGACCTCATTAAGTTCCTGATTCTATGCAATATTCCTTGGTCGCAAATGAAAAATCCAGCGTTCAAAGAGTTTTTTCAGAAATATATGTGCAGTACTTGTTGTTGCGTTTGTACCAATCGTAAAGTGGTTGACGAATCACAGTTACGAAAAGTTTATTTGGAGAAGTTTTATAGGAATAAAATCAATTCGATTTATGAAACTAATAAAAATGAGAAACTATGGATATCGCTGGATGAGACAACAGACATTTTTGGTCGATACATAGTCAATTTCCTAATAAAACCATTGCATCCTAGTAATAGTGCAGGCCGGCCTTATTTGATTGCTTGTAAAATGCTAACAGCAGTAAATGGACAAACAATAACACAATTTGTACTGCAATGTCTAGAAAATTTATGGCAAAACACTTTTGAAGCGAAAGTTGACAATATTTTAATGCTTTGCACTGACAGTGTAGCGTACATGCTATCTGCGGGGCGAAATTTAAAACATTACTTACCTGAAATGAAGCATGTGACATGTTTGGCGCACGCTCTTCATCGTGTAAGTGAGCAGATAAGGTCAGAATACAACGATGTTGATATTCTTATATCAAATGTTAAAAAAGTATTTTTAAAGGCTCCTAGTAGGGTAAACATTTTAAAAGAAAAATATCCTGACTTACCGTTGCCTCCGCAACCAGTCATTACCAGATGGGGTACTTGGTTACAGGCAGCATCTTACTACGCTAAAGAGTAACAAAAACAAAATTTATCTCTAGCTGATTCACTTTTAGTATTTGATCAAGTAAGGGCTACGCTTAACGAGTGCAATAATGAGAATATAAAAAATAAAATAGAATCAGTTATGGAACGAAATCCAGATTTAGATACAATTAGAGAATACAGCGAGAGTATTGAAAAAAGCGTAGCAAATAATCAGAAACTTTATTTCAAATTCGCTCCATTGACATCTACAGATGTTGAACGATCATTTTCCACTTACAAATGGATCTTAGATGTTAAAAGAAATAGCTTAAAATTAGAAAATATTGAAAAAATTATAGTTATTTATTTTAATTGTATAGAGACAGAAAATCAAAATGTAGAACTTGTAACCGATGAGGATTAAAAATAATTATTTTTAATAAAACTGTAATAATGATTATTTGTATTAACAATAAACAATTTTGTTTGCTTACATATGGTTTTTTATTTTATTACTCTATTTACCAAATTTTTGGAAACTCCGGTACATTCCGGAAGAAATGCATGTCCATGTTATGATATCATGACGCAAGTATCTAAAATCAATATACCTACTCCGACCACTGGTAATTACATAATAATGACTTGTCCTGCCAACTGATGCATCATAGCGGAGCCTAAACCGCTAAAGCTAATTAGATGAAATTTGGACTGTAAGTTAATTGAGTGACATAGCCAGCCACTAAGAAAGGATTTTACGAAAATAACACCCTTATCTCAAATAGGGGGTGAAAGTTTGTATGAAAGTCCGTCAATTTTGAAGTAAGATACATGAAAATTGGAATTTGGATTCTTGATAAGAAATAAAGAATGACGTGTCTCAGGAATTTTGTTTATTTTCCTTTAAAGGAGTAAAAAAGGAAACAGGGTTTTTTGGAGAAATCATTATTTTTAAAGTAATAACTATCAAAATGAATAATTTAATTGATCTATAGATATTTCAATAAAAATAAAGAATGACGTGTTTTAGCATTTTTCGAAAAAACCGTCCTAGAGAGCTGAAATAAGGATGGAAAGTTATTTGGAAATCTGTCATTCCTTAATTTTCGGTATTCGGCCCGGTAAGAAATTGTAAAGTGTTTCAGGTTTTTTTTGGAATTATCCCTTATGTAGGGGATGAAAATTTGTACAGGAGGTTTCTAAATGAACTATAATTACTTATACAGAGTTATCTTTTATTACGTTTTGACTGATCTTTACTGATTCCTACACGTGTAAAGATACAGATGCTTATTTTTAATAACTTCGGCTTTTATTACAAACACAAATCACACGTCGTGTATCCCACGTGAGCAAAGCCACGAGCAAAAGCTAGTCTTATATATAAAGATTAAATTAAAGCTGCTAAATATTTATACTTAAGGCGAAGGGTAAGGCACACTAGCGCCACCAATTGACAATTTGACAATTACTAATGAACCGGATCTTTTTTTAACATTGCGTACCGTCCGACAACAGGAAAGCATCCATAGTATTTATTTAATAATTGTGCACTACTTTTTGTTGCGTGGTTTATTCACAAAACGGGCTATCGCATTTATTCACAAACAATTGCCACTGCTGGTGTTAGCGAATGAATACAAAAAGAAACCTAAAAGTAGTGCACAATTATTCAATAATAGATGTTTGCCTAGTGTCGGAAGGTCCGCAATGTTTGAAAAAAAATCCAGTTTAGCAGTTATCATATTAAATCCATTAGCGGCGCTAGTGTGCCTTACCCTTCGCCTTAATGGTTACTGTCATCGCCACAAACGTCATTGTGACTCCGTGGCCCCAAAGTCGCGTACCGTTTTTCAAGCGCTCATCGGGAATCTAGTACATAAATGATCGAAAGTAAATAGAAAAGAATAGATCTTTATGAGATTACTGGGATTTGAACCTCGGACTCCACCACAGAGGCGATTAACAACGCGAAACTGTCAAAAACTGTCATTAGAACAACAACAAAACTGTCAAACTACGACGACGTCACAAACTGCCAGCAAACCATAAATTATAACAAAACGCCAAGTTGGATACCAAACTCTTCGGTCCCAGTAAAGCTCGTCAAATATTTCCAACGAATAATCCTATTGTAATACAAATTACTTGGTAACTACAGAAATTAAGCGAGATTATCACTCCGCCCGCAATTATTAATAATAAAGTTGGACGTTACACAATAGGTCTGGTTTTGCACAGTTACCGCTACACGAATTAGTTCGGCGGGTGGTCGTCTTGTGTTACTTACATTGTGTTTCCTTTGACACAAAATAAGGAGAATCCAGAAGGTTACCTAAGCTTCATACAGACGCACTCAGCAACACACACATAGACGACCCCTCACGGATACGAAATCTCGGAACAACTGCGCTGTGACTGTTCCGAGATCAACATGGCAAACTTAACATGAAGGTAACGTGCGACCTTTACTTTTTTTTTAATGTTAAAAGGAGGCAAACGAGCAGGCGGGTCACCTGATGGAAAGTAATCACCGCCGCCCATGGACACCCGCAAAACCAAAGTAAACGCAGATGCGTTGCCGGCCTTGAGGAAGGAGTTGGATCTTGAGGAGGGAGTACGAATTAGGAGGGGGGAGGAGTGAGAGATGGGCCTTCGGTACTTTCACTCACCGGACGAAACACAACAGCAACGAGTGCAATTGTTTCACGCCGATATTCTGTGAGAGGGTGGTATTACGCCGGGCGAACCGGCCCTTTTCGTGCTGCAACGCAGTATGGCTCTAGCACTCAAGAACTATTTTGCATCCCCCATTTCCGTAGGTCACACGCTTTATCGGATTTCCTAAATCAGTTATCAAGTGACCTGGATTGCCTACTTGCGGCACAGGGCACGTCACTTAGTTAAGTCTGCCGACATAAGCAGCATCACTGCAGTTTGAGCGCGCCCTGCTAGAGGACTTCTCCACGGCGTGCACTCTGATTGAGTAACGCCAACGTTCGCCTCCCATCCACGGGAGGAGACCGTTTCGCTAGCCTATGTAGCCCCTCCAAAGCTATAGGCATCAGGGAGTATTTAGTCAGTAGGAGTCTGACACTGTCTAGCTCAACCGCTTGGGGTACATGCAGTATTCACCTCCCCCCACTGTTGCTAGTTTTAGCAGGTGGGTGCCCCATCTGCGGAGTCGAAAAAAACCTTTACTATGCGTGCTGTGTACATATGATTGTCTGGAGTAAGAAACCAAAGTACCTTTTTGAAAAGATCTTTTGGTTTAAAGATGACGCCCACGGAAGTCTTCGTGATGCCACACAAAATCTGATAAAGATTCCTAGCCATAAAACTACCCAATACAGGCGTTGTTTTAAGTACACTGCTGCAAAAATATTGAATGATCTGCATCCTCCTATAAGAAAGAAAGCTACTGAACGACATTTCAAAAATAAATATAAAAAGGCTCCATTAAAAAGACAACTTGCTGCAGAAAACTTGAGACACGCTTGATGGAAAGTAATGCCTGTTACAAAATTCTTTTAATAAATAAATTAAATGGACGCACAATATACTGTCCGCTTCACAAACAAGCACACACACACACCCTCACACACACACATCTTCACCACGTATACACACAACACCCACAGATTTTCTCCTGTACAATACTTCCCGCTCTTCATCTCAGGGAAAAGGGGAATTCCAGCCGAAATTTCAGCCGAAATCCATGGCTGAGAAAATCAGTGAAAAAAAACTCAGTGAAAGCTGAGCCATTCCCTTTTGCTTCTGACCTTGTGTTACTTTTTTATGTGTTTTTTTATTGTAATTAGTTGAGGCAATAAATTATTTCATTATTCATTATTATTTATTATTATTCCGAGATTGCGTGTCCGTGAGAATGTGTGTGTGTTACTTAAGCGCGTTATGTGTAAAGCTTGCCTTCTGCAATCTCCTTATTTTGTACCTTTGATCAAACGAATGGATTACAACAATTATATTGAGCGCTTTAGTACGCTCGCGGCTAGGACTTCTTTCTAAGGATTTTCCAAATATAATAATCGAATGCGCTACCTCTTGAAATCAGGATGGCTACGAGTCGTGACTCGTGACACTTTTAAAAAGAAAGTCCGTATGCTCTTTTTTGATAAAACCTTGGCAGAATAATCTCAGTAACGTAATATTTATAAATTATGTATTATATGTTTATTTTTGTACTATATTTGTAAATTTAGTTTATGTAATAATATTTATTAAGTATATTTGTTTATATAAGTATATTTATATAAATTGTTTATATGTAGGTATATACTGTGCGTTTTATAATATATACTACTCAAAACAAAATAAGGGCCACGAAGTATTTTTTCATTTTGGTGTAAATTATTAAACATTTACATATTGAAAGTAGTAAAATATTGAGTATACAAACTCTTTGATACCTAAACTTTTTAATATTGTAGTATTCATCTAATGCTGGCAACAATTTTAAATAAAATTTGATTTAAAATTATTTTTGAAAATTTTGATTGCATTTTCTTTGACGTTTTGCTTTCCTTAGCTTCTTGGTTTATTAGAAATTATCAGAGTTCATTGATATCTCGAGTGAGAAACATCTTTTGCAATATGCCACAAGCACGCAGGCGTCATATGGACTCGCTGACAGCAACCAGAGCCGTTACAATGATTGAAGAAGGTCATTCGCAGCGATCTGTGGGTTTGCAATTGGGATTTTCTCATAGAGCTATTCAAAATCTATGGAATCGTTTCCAAGAGACCGGCAGTGTTAGAAGAAGACCTGGTTCGGGCAGAGTTCGCATTACAACAGCTCAAGAGGATCGTTACATTCGATTAAGTGCGCGCCGAGATCGCACAACGACGGCCCGCAAGCTGCAAAATCGTTTACGGCTCACAACGGGTACTCGTGTCAGTGACCAAACTATTCGTAATCGATTGCATGAAGACCAGCAGGCATCAAGAAGGCGAGTTGTCCGTATTCCATTAACCAGAAATCATCGTGCAAATCGTTTAAGATTTTCCCGTCAACATTTGGACTGGGACATAAACCAATGGGGCATGGTGCTCTTCACAGAAGAATGCAAAGTTAATTTTTTTAACGACGATCGGCGTATTAGAGTATGGAGAAGACGCGGCGAGAGATTTTCAGAAGCCTGCATCCATGAAGTCGATCGTTTTGGTGGTCCAAATGTAATGATTTGGGGCGGGATAAGCTTACACGGCAAAACTGAGCTCGCTATTTTAAATGAGGGTACTGTTACTGCTCAGCGGTATATTGAGGAAGTCGTCAGACCACATGTGATCCCATTTGCCCAGCGAGCGGGTCCTGGATTCATCTTGATGCAAGACAATGCTCGTGCACACACGGCTCAAGCGACTCGGTTTGTACTGGAAGCGTCTCAAATTCAAGTCTTGCCGTGGCTGGCGAACAGTCCGGACTTAAATCCAATAGAGCACATGTGGGATCAGTTGAAACGAAGAGTTAGAGACGGTGATCAGGAAATCCACAACCAACAGCAACTCATCAACGCTGTTAAAAGAGCCTGGGAAGAGATTCCAATGGAAAATGTCAGGCATTTGATTGAGAGCATGCACTCCAGGCTTCAGGAGTGCGTAACGAAAC